>JAWZYU010000027.1:12257821-13478655 GCA_038380435.1 Ryuthela nishihirai
TATAACTTTCATTTTATTTATGTCAATATTTAATAAATTACTAATAAACTAGCTACGAATCATTTTTAAATGACAATTTACATCTGAAAATATATCGGATTAAATTTTAATATTCTCGACTTTTCTGGTTCACATATTAGGGAAATACCAGGTCGACCAATTTTTTAGAGTAACAGTTTTTGCTACTATATGTTAAACAGGTCTCATCTAGAAATAATGCTAATTTACCTTTTAATCCAATAAAAGTGCATCATTTACGTATATTATGCACTATAATGGTCCTAAAACGGATCCTTGGGGTACTCCATATTCAAATATCAAATTTTAGTCAATTGTATTGTTAGTGAAGTAATTTATTTTTAGTTGCTTAAACTTTAGCTACACTTTTTTCTGTTAGTTTATTACCCACACTATTTACCCACACTTTAATGATAATATTATTCTTGGCGAAATTTAAGATATATTTTCAAAGATCTTTTATTAAAATTATAAAATAAGGCGACCTTAACATCGAACAATGGAAATAACCTTAATCAATATTGTTAAAAAAGACAAAGATTTTGATCAGGAGTCGATGTAATCATAATAGATGAAGAATATAAATATGTTTTAGAAATAATGCTTTCCTTGATTTTAAATTTTGTGAAACGAGAAAATTTGACAAAGAATTTCCATAAAGATCAAAGCGACCTTTGGAATCGAATGAAAGCTATGGGGCTCAAGCTTTCCTTTCAGTTCCTAAGGCAAAGAAATTTTGGTCATTAAGTCTCTTAAGATAATTTGTTATGAGATCTGAATAAGTTAAATTTTTTTTGTACTTAGAAAAATATAATGAATCTTTTCATCTGTTAAGTACAAAGATTTTGATACAATGAATTATTGATTATATAGTTTAGTTACAAAGCTCAGTATGTGGTATTAAGTATGTGTATTTTAAGTGATGAAACCTTAATAAATTATTTTAGTGCAGAAGTTGTGTATTTTTTCTATTGGTGACTGTTTTCATAGAAGTCCTAGAAAAAATGAGCGACTAACTGTCCATAACCAAATAATTTTTCACACAAAAATGTAGCAGTTCATTTAACGTTTTAGTATCTATCGCCAACCTTAAAAGGTGAGAAAAGGCACAAAATAATTTCAGACAATATTTTGTAGTCTTTCTTCCTTTCAACGTTTCGTTATTTATCTTCTTTCTAACTTGCTGTTGTTGATCTTCCTTTCAATTTTTCCTTGTTTATCTTCCTTTCAACCTTTGGTTGTTGATCTTCCTTTCAATTTTTCGTTGTTCATAGTCCTTTCAACTTTTCGTGCTTATCTTGCTTTCTACTTTTCGTTGTTGATCTTCCTTTCAACATTTTGTTGTTGATTTTACTTTAAACTTTTTGTTATCTTCCTTTCAACGTTTTGTTATTTATCTTCTTTCCAACTTTTCATTGTTTATCTTTCTTCCAACTTTTTGTTCTTTGTCTTCTTGTGAAATTTTCATTGTTTATTTTTCTTGCAACTTTTTGTTCTTTGTCTTCTTGTGAAATTTTCATTGTTTATTTTTCTTGCAACTTTTTGTTCTTTGTCTTCTTGTGAAATTTTCATTGTTTATTTTCCTTGCAACTTTTTGTTCTTTGTCTTCTTGTGAAATTTTCATTGTTTATTTTTCTTGCAACTTTTTGCTCTTTGTCTTCTTGTGAAATTTTCGTTGTTTATTTTTCTTGCAACTTTTTGTTCTTTGTCTTCTTGTTAAATTTGCATTGTTTTTTTTCTTGCAACTTTTTGTTCTTTGTCTTCTTGTGAAATTTTCATTGTTTATCTTACTTTCGATATTTCATTGTTTTTCTTCATTTTTAACCTTTCATTGTTTATCTCCCTTTAAACCTTTTGTTTTTCATCCTCTTTCCAATTTTTATTGATTATCTTCCTTTCAGAAATTTCGTGGTTCATAATCCTCTCAACATTTTTATGTTTATCTTCCTTTTAACATTTCATTGCTTATCTTCCTTCAACCTTTCGTTGTTCATATTCCTTTCAACTTTTTGGTTTTTATATTCCTTTAAAAAAATCATTGTTCATAATCCTTTGATCTTTTCCTTGTTTATCTTACTTTTAACGTTTTGTTGTTTATCTTCCTTTCAACTTTTTGTTTGAAGAGTTGAAGGTTTTTTCAACTTTCCTTTCAACTTTATTACTTTTAATTTTACCTTCCTTTCAACACTTCCTTGTTTATCTCCCTTTCTACTTTTTGTTTTTCTGCCTTTCAAATTTTCATTGTTTATCTTGCTTTCTACTTTTCGTCGTTGATCTTGCTTTCAATCTTTTGTTGTTTATCATCCTTTTTTTGCAATTCTCCGACGCTGGAATACCAGCCCTTTCGATCCCGGTAGATAAAAAAAAACAAAGTTGAAGTAAAAGTTTACAATCACTAGTATGTGTTCTTCTGACGTTTAATTTTCTTTGGCCATTTTGAACTTATTTTGAAATTTGTTGAATTTTCTCTCGTGATTCTTAAAGCACTAGTAGCTTTTGGATGTCTCCATTTCTGATCAGTTTATCTTCAATTTTTCGTTGTTTATATTGCTTTCAAAATTTCGCTTTTTTTTTTACCTTCCTTTCAACTTTTTGTTGTTTATTTTTCTTTCAATTTTTCGTTGTGTATTTTCATTTCAACTTAAAACCAATTTTAAATTAGGTATTTGCGTCGTTTTCCTCATGTAGTCACCGCATACAACGCACCTGCTTACCTTCCTTACAAACTGAAGAAGCCCTCTAATTAACCTCTTGAAGTCGGTTTGAGGACATTTTTCGTCCTTGAAATAGTTTCAACTAGAAATAATGGACGGATTTAACTGACGATTTGCATGCAGAATTGTGACATATATGGACATAAACGATTTGCATGTGAATCTGATCGGTGCAATAGAACGTCCAATAATGTATCCAGTACTGGGCTGATGCAAGAATGTGAAGGGGCTATAAAAACTGAGCTAAATATCATTGGAGAAACAAAATGATGACCTAGGAAGAGTGTGCAATGCCTTTGACATGTCTCAGCAAATTTATCACAGCGAATGGAATTGAAACGAGTTAGATCATTGGGTTATGAGAAGCTGGATGGTCAATATAGTTCCTGATGTCCGAACACTTGAACACTGCTGGAAAAATGTGTACAGGAAGGTACGAAGGGCGTTCGAAATATTTTTGATACGTGTCTGTAGATTTTCACTGGTTACCCGAAATTAAACGAACTACGACTTGTTTGAAAGCTCGTCTGACCATGTCATTACGTATTAAAAACAAAGGCCATATCATCACTTCTTTCTTCTCTGGCAGCAGGTAATGTTCAGTTTCCAAAATCTGTGCATTGTTGCTATGAAGACTACTAAGATTTCCATTTTCACAATGATGCAGCTTGTGGACCACACAAAAGAAATTCGTACCGATTTATTATACGTAATATGAGTATCATGCCTGTTCATATGGCACTATTATGGAATACATGCCTAAATTAAAGAAGGTGGCAGAACTTTGAATGCAGGAAGACAGAGGCCGTGAACGAAAGAACCATCGTTGTAGTTCGTGAACTCATCCAGGAAAACCAACACATAAAAGTTCAGTTAATATCTATAGATGTCAGTGTATCTTTTAGCATTGTGGAAATAATTATTCATCAAATTATAAAGTTCCGGAAGATCTGTTCCAAGAAGCTGGAGTCGATTCAACTCATGCCAGGAGATGCTGGAGATAATGGTAGATGGCCTTGACCGGAGGCTACCATCTGTCTCCGAACAGCTGTCCAGTGGGTATCATCCCCCAAACTTCTATGAGCCCTCGGATTCCTTGTGACCTGCCCATTTAGCCTATTTTGTGCAAAAAAAGTGCCGCTCAGAGTCAAAACAACCCAAACCAACCTTGAGAAGAAATGTTTACCATTTCAAGTACAGAGGAAAAATGTCTTGATCCAGGTTGGTTACGAATCCGTGACATATCATTAGAAGATCTTGAGTTCGTATCCCACGGGCTCAAGAAAACGTTTCCCTATACTTAAGACTATTCATCCTACAGGTGCTGACCCTTATTTTCCTGTTCCTAATCAGCTGTTTACTTACATTGCCTTGTGAAATGCACCACTTAGGGCAGGTGGTTTTCTTGCATACCCATCCCTCCCTAAATTGAATGCATATCTTGTTCATTACCCAAAGCTGAACCATAGAGCATCTGCTATTTTCTCCTCTCCGTTATTTTCTCATACATGTCTTATTTAAATTTAAAAATCATTTACAGTGACTACAAAAAGCAGCTCATGCGAATCACAGATAGCATTCTCTTTATCAAGATCTAGCAACAAATTAATTTAGTCCAAAAAAATTACGTCTAAAGCATCATTGATGCAAATTATTCAGAGACGCACACTTTACTCTCCCATTATGTGGCAGGGCGTGCCTTCGCTGTTGCAAAGATATGGGATCCCTGCCAAACAGGGAACAGTCACGGCAGTGAAAAAATTCGTCGCTCATATTTTTAGCAACTGTTTGAGGAATGTTCCGTGTTTCGGTGTTAAGAGAAAAAAGAAACCACGATTAAGTTACTTCCATAGCAGAGTGATTTCCGACCTTTCGTGTGGTCGATAATTTAAATTTAATAATGCATCCGTTTGAATTAGTAAATACCGTAAATAAGCCAATAATTAACGCATTTTTTTTACAATAATTTCAGTCTTAACTAGAACCTGCATAATATTACATGGGATAAATTTTCCGGTCGTATTTTAACTTAGTCAAAAGTAGGCAAACCGTATCTAATTACTAGGTAAAGGATTCAGCGCAAAAAATAATGTTATTACTTCGTATTAATTATGCAATTGAGTAATAATAAGGGAATTATTAACTTTCACATTTAGAAAAGTAGTCGGCAATGTCAGTTTATAATTCACGACAGTTTTAAAGGTCAGTCAACTCCCCCCCCCCCCCTCCGGAATAAAGATATCTCTGCTAAACCCATCCTTTACTCAGTGAGAAAGGGAACACCGATGGACATTGAAAGACTGCCGTTCACTGAATGAGACGATAAGGCGTGGTGTTTTGTGCAAGCGAGTCATACCCTGTGTACGTTTAAGAACAACTGGATGACCTTGACGGGAGGCTTCATTATTTCGTTATGTCGATCTCTTTGGCAAAACTTCACTCATATCTTCACGAATGCAACTCTCCCCTTCACTCATATCTTCACGAATGCAACTCTCCCCTTCACTCATATCTTCACGAATGCAACTCTCCCCTTCACTCATATCTTCACGAATGCAACTCTCCCCTTCACTCATATCTTCACGAATGCAACTCTCCCCTTCACTCATATCTTCACGAATGCAACTCTCCCCTTCACTCATATCTTCACGAATGCAACTCTCCCCTTCACTCATATCTTCACGAATGCAACTCTCCCCTTCACTCATATCTTCACGAATGCAACTCTCCCCTTCACTCATATCTTCACGAATGCAACTCTCCCCTTCACTCATATCTTGCTGAAAAGCAGGGTTTCATTTCTAAGAACGCCTTTTTTGGTAAAGAGGGTAGAAAATAATATCACGCATTTGGTCAACATGTTTAATTAATGTGCAAATGTTGTGGCTCTTCTACACGCAATTACAAATGTTTTTATCAACAATCTTAGGAAATCCATACCTAATAATATATTCCGAATCTCTCAAAACGAATTTCTGATCAGATAGAAATGTAGAAATTAGATGACTATTTACGGTCTGAATTACGTGAGTATTTCCGGTGTGATTGGGTCGGGTTGGGTTGTTTGTCCTCTGAGCGGCACTCTTTTGCACACAATGGAATGAATGATCAGGTCACAAGGATCCCGAGGAGTCAGAGATGGTTGGGGTCAGGGTACCAATTGGGGAACTGTTAGGAGACAGATTGTAGCCTCCCATCAAGGCCATCCAGCGTATTTTTCTAATGCGCACAGGGGCCATATTTACAGGCGCCAGGGTAGGTTTCTCCCGAACACGGATCCACGTTTTAGGGTCTCATCCGATGGACGGCAGCCTTTCCAGGCCAATCACGGTCTCCTACTTTCCAAGGGCTGGGCGGAGAGTTTTGCAGAGATAACTCTCAACGCTGGCCTAGCAGGGACTCGGACGTTTACGGTATGCATTGCGTGAATATTTGTGGTATGAATTGCGATACTACAGGGATTTATCAAAATAATGGAAACGCGTACTGTTTGCGGAGAACACTTTATTAATAAGCTGTACGCAGACCTCAGGCGTTCAGAACACACGCAATTCGACGTGAAATAGACTTATACAAGTCTTGCACATACGGTAATGGAATATGGGGCCATTCTTCTTGTAAAATATGGCCCAACTGTGCCAGTAATGCTGTAGGTGGAAAGTATGATCTGACCTTGCACTCCAGATATTCCCCCAAATGTTCAACAATATTGATATCTGGATATTGAGATGGTCAGGGTGCCTGCTATTACCTCATCCTCATGCTCTGCAAACCACAACTTGACACGTTACGCAAAATGCGCTGGTGCATTTATTCGCTTGAAACCAAGGATGGTCATTAGGGAACAATGCCCGCAACATAAGGTGCAGGTGGTCTCTAAGAATGGATTCGTACGTTGCGGATGTGACACGACTCTGCAGAATAACTAATGGCTCTAAGGAATGCCATAATATGGCACCCCACAGCATCAGTGATCCACCTCCATGCTTCCCATTCTGAACCAAACAGTCAGAATGATACGATTCTGCAAATTTTCGTCAACCTTACACTCTACCAGTGGTGGTAAAAATGTGTAGCACACATTAATTGACACTTGACACATGATTCATCAGACCAGATGTCACAGTGCCAATCTTTAGCATTCCAGTTTTTTGTGCCAACATGCAACAAAACATGTAAGGTAACCTTACATGTTTTGTTGCATTGTTGTTGGTAATCAGTAGTTTGTGGATTGCAACACAGCTATAAATACCAGCTCGATGAAGTTCCCGATGAACTTGTGACGTTAAACGGGATCATTCCGACTGGTATTCAACTCTGCTGCTATTTGTGGTGCCATGATCTTGTGCTTCCGTTGCACAATCCATGGCAACTTTCGCCTATCCCTATCTGACAAATATGGACGCCAAATTCGTATGGCGTCCACAATTTGCACGTTTGGAGGCAACGCCCTGTCCTTTTTGATGTGTAGACATAATCTTCGATACATTTCCTTGTGTTTCACATACTATTTCAGCCGCCTGGTTCTGAAGCTGCTGCAAGACGTGCACCAATGATCATATCTTTTTGGTGGTCACTGAGATCTGACATTATCGACAATTCCATGATAACATCTGTTTCACCTGCGGCTATGGCACTGCTATATGACAACCGACATCGTACTTTTCCCCTTTATTAATTTCCCCTCACATCGCGGGTGATGTCGTCTCTGATATGCATACGGCGCATTGTGGAGTACTCCAGTCGCCGTCAATGTTTCTATTATTGACCGTCGGTGTTTCCATTTGACCGCTGTATATACGGTATACACAGGGCATTCCCTGTGTTACTCTCCTGCACAGAGTCATTTAAAATGTTGTCCTGCAACATGGAACAGTTTGTAAGGAATCCTATACCTAAAATATTCTGAATGTCTCAAAAACCAAAAATCCAATCACTTCTAACGAATATAGAAAACTTCATTCTGGAGAGAAAAGGTTGTGCATGTTCTCAACTCTATCAAGTCCAAATTGGGGGAGAATTAAACCAATGAAACATTGCAAAATTTCCAATAGTAAAATTAAGGGTATCGGAGAGTAATGTCATTTTTTTCTACATTAATTAGGGTAGTATTCATTGTGCATTTAACACCACCGAAAAATAAATAAAAGAAATGGGTGTAACTATTGCTCATTTAACACCGCCGAAAAAACTTACGCATTATTTATTGTCCATTTAACACTGCCAAAAGACGAACTGGATGTTATTTGTTGCTCATTTAAATAATAAAAAAATATAAATACCCCCGCAAGCAGCTGCTTGCCACAGAGGTCTGACAGGAGCCTGTTAGTTTATATGCCACAGTAGAAGATCTGTGAGGTTGTCAGGACTTCCACCATTTTGGTGGGAAAAGAATTATTTAGCTTGAATTTAACATCACCGAAAATGTACTGTGCATTACTAATTGTGCAGTTAACACCGTCAAAAAGGAACTGGACGTTATACACTGAGTGGACAAATTATTATGTACATCTCAATAACAATATGCAAGGAAGAAATATCACGTCCAGTCACGTGGAACACTGAAATTTCCACGCAGACCGTCGCATGTGTATACCAAGACTATGTGGAAGTTTTGCTGCATTTCACGAAGGACAATGTGAGGGAGAAATATGAATGATACTTATTGTGCTTTTAACAATGTAAAAAAAAACTAGGTGTTATTTTTTACCATTACCAAAATAGCGAAAAATTCAACACCACCAAAAAGGAACTTCATGTTACTTGTTGTGCTTTTAACACTGTTAAAAAACTCGGTGTTATTTTTTACCGTCGCCAAAAAAGCAAAAAATTTAACACCACCATTTAACAACACACACAAAAAAAACTAAGTTCTATTTATTGTGGAATTGAAAACGCTGAAATAAGAAATGGGTGTTATTATTGTGCATATTGCGTTTTAAAAATCGCCAAAAAAAGAATTGGGTGTTATTTAGTGTTTATTTAACACCACCGAAAAGAACTAAGTATTATTTATTGTGCAATTAATATCATGAAAAAAGAACTGGGTGTTATGTATTGTGCACATTTCGCTTTTAAGACCGCCAAAAAAAGTAGTATATGTTACTTAGAATGTATTTAATGTCACCAAAAAGAAAAATTTGTGGTAGTTATTATGCATATAACACTACTGAAAAAAGAACTGAGTGTTATTTATTGTGCATTTAACGGTGATGAAAGAGAACTACGTCTTATTTATTGTGCATTTTACACCACCAAAAAAGAACTGTTTGTTATTTATTCTGGAATTGAAACAGCTGGAAAACAACTGGTTGTTATTATTGTGCATATTGCGTTTTAAAAACAGCCAAAAAATAGGTGTTGTTTAGTGTTCATTTAACAACACCAAAAAGAATCGTGTTATTTATTGTGCAATAAAAAAAAGCCCGAAAAAAAAACTGGGTATTATTTAGAGTGTATTGCACACCACCCAAAAATACTTGGTGCATTTTACACCGCAAATAAATTAATTCAAAATAAATAAATAAATAAATAAAATACTTACTATATATTTCACTTAACACTGAATGAAACACGGACTTCGTATTATATATTGCTCATTTAACAGCACCGAAAAAGAGCTGGGTATTATTTATTTTTCATTTAGCTCCGCAAAAAACAATTGGGTGTAACACCCAATTGCGCATTTAACACACCAAAGGAAAACTAGGGATTCTTTATTGTGCATTTAGTACTGCCAAAAAAAAACCCCAAAAAAATGAGCTTTATTTTTTTTTGAATTTAACACCGCCAAAATGGAACTGGGTGTTATATATTGTTCATATAATACCGCCAAAAAAACTATTTGATGTTCTTTACTGCGCATTTAATGCCGCCAAAAAAGTATTAGGCGTTTTTCTTTAAATTTCATAATAATTATATATTTTTTTAATTTTTGGCCACATCCTCACCAAATTATCGAAGAATTACGTAGAGCAATTTAATTCATCACATACAAGAGAATTTTCAACTGATCAAAAATGTCAACATAACATAGATGGAGTTTTGGTCCCATACGAACGTTTAATGAAAACGGAGCCCAGGTCTCAACAAACTGCAAAAGGTTTTCCTGAGTAAATACGAAAAGGGACCGTTTATTCATCTAGTTGTTACTCAAGATGAGAAATGTGTTCTGTTTATTTATTCCAGAGTGCAAAAATCAAGTCTGTTTTGTAGCTCTTACTGCATTTTTAACGTGGCGAAATTCATAGACGTTAAAGTGACTCTTCAGCTGTTTCGTTGGTCATTTTGTATGGTGATACTTAGAAAAAACGAAATTTCGATTAGAATTTAAAGAAAAACAATCAGTTCATCTGAAAGTAGAGTCATGTAATTATTGGGAGTCTTAAGTACACTTAGTTCTGGTAGTTAAGCGATAACTGGTTCCTGAAAAATGGGAGCGTAAATGAAAATTTTTAAAATAAGGTCTTTTTAACATGTGCTGCTTTCAATGAAGGGCGTAATACTTTGCGGTATTTTCCTAATTTTATCGTAGCTGAAAATTATGGTAAACAACGAGTATTAAAGAAAATCTTGTATATATATTTTGCATTTAATCATTCGATGGAAAATCAAATTTTGGACTTGGGGATAGTATAATATTTTAAATTGAAGAAATTTTTAATCAGAAAGAATACATTTTTTCTACAATTAAAATTTGAAAATAAAAAGTAGTAAAATAAAAGAGCGCACAATTATAATTGGAATAAATGGGGACTAATTAATTGCACACTAGCCATCCCTCGGCTAAGTGATTTAGCGCGCTTAGCTAATGATTAAAGGGACCTGGGTTCGAGCCCCGGATAAGGCATGGATGTTTATGTGTGTTTTTTTCTTAGGTCTCGCCTTCCTCACAGACCTTCCACTATGGCGTATTAAACTGACAGCCTCCTGTCAGATCTTTGTGGCAAGCAGCTGCTTGAGGGGGTATTTAATTTTTTATAGTATTTATATCTGCATCTAGAGAAGGTGGACTAGGAGTTTAATTTTTTACTTTGCGGAGAACTAGGTGATGTTATTAAGGAGGAAAGTTCATTCATCCTTGTCATCAGAGGGCTGAGCACTGACACTCTCTTCCAGCAATGATTCTGAAACAAATAAGGAGTAAAGATTTTGACGGAGTTGTAGATGAACAATAAGACGGCAGTATTGAAGTCTTTAAAGTTTTCCTTGCTTGGTTCTTTCATAAAGAAAGACATCACAGATAAATGCTTGATCGCTTTCATCTTTTCAGGAATTAGTATATAAGAGGAATCCTGTGTTATCGTATAAGGTGATGGACCACTGATGTTCCGCATCCACTCTACAGGATGCTAGAGCCCCTCTAGCATCCTGTAGATTGGAGATCCTGTATTCATGGATAGAGTCCATACGTTTCGGTTTTCCAGAATTTGTCTAGGTTTTAAGAGAATTGTCCAGGTGCACCGAAATGAATTTTCGGGAAGGCTTTTTCATCGGCTTTTCTATGATGATGTAGAATCGGCTCTCGATTTATGTGGATTTAATTAACTGGCTTTTAGAATAACGAGATCACTCTGTTAACGCTTTTATTTCTGCGGAGTAACGTAGTTTACAGTGAGCACTAGTGGATGCACACTGACAGAATAATAGAGTGTTGTGATGAGGTACGAGCTTTACTGCAGGCATCTCCCGTGAGGGTTTCGAATTAGTCCTGCAATGAGAACAGTCCCATCTCTCCAATGTGTTCCCAGCAGCAATAAAAGTTACACTTCTGTGAGATATATGCTTACTGTAAATCCATGCAGCATAATTGTGCAAACTTTACTTAATTCGCTTAGAGTGGGATAATTATTGCTCCTCCTACCTGCTATATATTGACCATTATGCCTCATACCTATTGTCCCGTTGTGTTAGTTAAATTTAGTTAAGATTTTTATAGGGTTACACTTCTGAGAAGAAACAACACAGTTTCAGTAAACCGAAATCGGAACCATAATTTTACTGTCTTTGTTTGTCCCGGTTTTAGATTCCTGAAACAAGGACCTTTACGAAATGTTCCTGTCAGGTGTGCTTTCTGTGCGATGATATATTCTATTGAAACCCCGCTCCGGAGCATTTATTTTAAAGGTACCTAATATATTCAACAAAAGCTTTTCAGAACATTGGAGAGCTGGGTGCTCGCATGAATTATCAAAAGACTGTATATACATATGTGTAAAATACATTTATTATCTAGAAGATTATGCAACTATATTTATAATAATGTTGCGGATTACAAAAATGGATAGCCACTGAGCGTGAGTATTAAAAGCTATATTTCAAAACCAAATTCAATACAAGGTAAATTGTTACAAAGAAAATATGGATGAAGTATCTTATTAACAAATCAACTATTAACCACACACAAGTCATCAATCTTCCTGCGCAGAGCACACAATATTAGCTCTGTCTATTCCACTAAATATTACCTTTTTACTTGATTACCATGTCGCTTGAACATCCGCGGACACATCACATAAAAGATATCACTTTTATACTTCCCGCGTACCCAACACATAAAAGATACCACTTTTATACTTCCCGCGTACACAACACATAAAGATAATTCTTTATACTTAACGCGCACTGTCTCAGAACAGCTAACCGTCCATTTTTGAACTCTAGACCGTTACACGCTCCACTGTTCTTCAAATTCTCCCAAAGTTCTTATTCGTTGGCTGATACTTTTTGCTTTTGGATGCCAGATTCCTTCTGTCGTAACACTGCCCCCTTCCTTGGTCTTGTTCGTCCCGAACAATTCTGGATTCCAAAGCTACTTCAGTTCTTCGATGAAACGGGGCCAAACGATCCACGTGAACCATCTTGCACTTTGTAGCTGGACGTCGACGAATGCGATATACCACGTCATTAATCCTGTTACCTATTGTATATGGACCTTCCCAAGGTTTCTGAAGTTTTGGAGATAGTCCTTTCTTTTTATGTGGACTGTATAGCCAGACAAGATCTCCTTGATTGAAAACAGTTCCATTTATTTTACTATCATATCTTGTTATGGTTCTGTCACTTGCTATGTCGATGTTATGTCTAACGGAGTGATGGATTTCTTCTAGTCGTTGTTGTAATTCTTGTACGTATTGTGGAGTGGACACAGGCATTGCTTCGGGCCGACCATATAAAAGGTCGCAGGGAAGACGTAATTCTCTTCCAAAAAGCATCATGGAAGGTGTCTGTCCAGTTGTCTCATGCACTGCCGTCCTATATGCCAGCAAAAGGAGTGGTACATGGCGATCCCAGTCACGTTGGTGGTCGTTCACAAATAATGCTAAATGCTGAGCAATTGTTCTATTGAATCTTTCAACCATACCATCCGACTGAGGGTGTAAGGGAGTTGTTCTGGTTTTCTGAATGCCTAATAGTTGACAGATGCCTTTAAACACATTGGATTCAAAATTCCGTCCTTGATCAGAGTGGAGTTGTAAAGGTACTCCATACCTACTAATGAAGTTATTAACTATCATCTCCGCCACTGTTGTTGTTTCCTGGTCTTGGATGGGATATACCTCAGGCCACTTTGTGAAATAATCCATTACCACTAATAAATATCGATTTCCATCATCAGTTCTAGGAAACGGACCCATTACATCAATGGCTATTCTTTCAAAAGGGGCACCAACGTTATACGTCTGCAGCTTACCGCGACTCCTAGTCTTAGGGCCTTTCTTTGCTGCACAGGCTTCACATTGCCTACACCATCTTTCAACGTCTGCCCTACTTTTCAACCAATGAAATCGTTCCCTGGCTTTGGCTAATGTCTTATTAACACCGAAGTGTCCTCCAGTGGCACTATCATGTACATCTTTCTTCACAAATTCCACTCGGGAGCGAGGAAGGATTATCTGCCAACGGATCAGCCGTCCAGTGGGATTCTCCCATCTTCTGTATAATACTCCGTCTTTCATTTTTAAGGAGTCCCACTGTGCCCAGTAACTTTTAGTAGTTGGACTATACCTCGAGATTTGCTCCCAATTAGGTCTTACATCAGATTTTTCAATCAATTCTAATATTGGTTTTATGTCTTCATCATCTATTTGAGCCTTCCTGATTTCAATTGGATTCCAGATGTTAGGGGTATCACTGTTTGTTTGTGTCGATACTATTTGTCTTATGGGCATTATCTCTTTAGTTCCAAATTTCAGTTCTGCATTATAGCAATGTTTACAGTTGTCAATACATGGGAGCCTGGAAAGAGCATCTGCATTCTTATGCATTTTACCACTTCGATGTTCGATGGAGAAATCGTTTTCCTGTAACCGTTGTATCCACCTAGCGATTTGTCCTTCAGGGTTTCTGAAGTTTAATAACCATCTAAGTGCAGCATGATCAGTACGTATAAGGAATTTCTGGCCATAGAGATAATGATGAAACTGTTCTATTGCTTTTACTATTGCTAACAGTTCTTTGCGTGTTACACAATAATTCCGCTCTGGTTTGGATAAAGTTTTACTAAAGTATGCAATAACTTTCTCTTGTCCGTCTTGTTCTTGTGAAAGTACAGCACCGACTCCTGTGTTACTTGCGTCAGTATCTATTACAAATTGTTTTCCAGTTTGTGGGTACGCTAGCATTGGTGCTGTAGAAAGAGTTTTCTTTAGCTGTTGAAAGGCTATATCGCATTCGGTGGTCCACATAAACCGCTGGCCCTCTTCTGTCAGACGATGTAATGGCCTTGCGATGTTGGAGAAACCTTTGACAAATCTTCTATAGTAGGTGCAAAGTCCAATAAAACTACGAAGTTGATGAACATCTTGTGGTGGAGGCCAGTCTCTTACAGCTTCTATCTTACTAGGATCAGTCTTAATCCCTGATGTAGTGATCACATGACCAAGGTAATGAACTTCTTGCTGGAACAGTTTACACTTTGTCGGTTCCAATTTTAACTTGGCTGCCTTAAGTTTTTCAAATACTTGACGAAGATTTCTCAAGTGTTCTTCGAAAGTTCTTCCAAGAACTATGATGTTGTCCAAGTAAACCAGACAGACCTCCAAAGACAAACCTTTGAGCACCGACTCCATTAGTCGTTCAAATGTAGAAGGTGCGTTACAAAGTCCAAATGGCATCACCTTAAACTGCCAAAGTCCATTCCCTGTAGTGAAAGCTGTTTTCTCACGGTCTTCAGGACGTATACCAACTTGCCAATAGCCGCTCTTTAAGTCTAATGTTGAGAACCATTCTGATCCAGATAAAGTGTCTAGTGTATCATCAATCCTGGGTAAAGGAAATGAGTCTTTCTTTGTTACGTCATTTAATCTGCGATAATCTACACAGAATTGTGTAGATCCATCCTTTTTCTTGACAAGAACTACTGGTGATGTCCAGGGACTCTGTGATGGTTCTATAATGCCCTGAGATTCCATGTCCTTTATGAGTTGTTCCGTCTCCTCTCTTTTTGCCAATGGAAGCCTTCTTGCCGGCAGATGGACTGGAGGAGAATCACCAGTGTTGATTTTATGTTCTGTCAGGTTGGTACGGCCATAATCATTTGATGTGGCAGAAAAAATGTCAGAAAATTCTTTTAATAGGTTCTCGGCCTCTTAACAGCTTGGTTTTCAGTTAATATTCGTCTTGTTTCTCTCCATATTTCAGTAAGATTAGATGGGATGTCTGTATAATTTTGATTTGAATCAGTAACTTCTATTTTATTTATACTTGTTACACAGGTAACAGCTTCACATATTGTTAATTCTTCACCTTTTTTTAACATTCTATTGGATTTGTTACAGTTCATCACTCTGATAGGAATCTGTTCTTTATCTATTCTGACTAAAGTCCTTGCAACCACGATATTATGAGCCAAAGCTCCTTTACCAGAGGCATCAATAACTGCCAATCGGAAGGCCCCAGAAGTCTCCGCCCGATGTCCACGGACTATAACTTCACTTTGTGCTGGGATCTCGTCACTAATATTGAAGTTACGCTTGATAAAGAATCAGACTTCCGGCTAAGCAGAGGATCTCTTCTGTCTCATAGATGAGTAGGTTATCACTGGGTCTAATGTTGAATCCATGTTTCTTAAGAAAATCTAGGCCTAATATGCATTCATCGTAGATGTCAGCGATGTAAACAGGGTGGTGTACCAGACAGCTACCAACTCGGATATGAAGTTCTTTTTTTCCATGAACCTTTGCACGATCTCCAGTGGCCGTTTGTAGGCTTATTCTAGACTGTGTAGTATTCAAGTTTGGGTGAGGTATTATTTTCTTTATTATATCCGTTCTGAGTAAAGTTACATTTGCACCAGTGTCGACTATCATACGGCAAGGTATTCCATTTATGGCTCCATCAGCTACTAATCCATTATTATCACCATGTAATGTAGAAACGTGGGCGACATCCCCTGGGGCCAACCAATCAAAAGCCAACCTTTGCCTCGCAAGATTGACAAATTTTCTGTTTTCCTGATCCTGTTGTCTAGTTGATGGATTTGGACTCCTCATTCGTTTCCTATTGCAGTTGGTACGAATGTGTCCGGTTTTGCCACAATTCCAACACTGAAGGTCTGTTGTAGTTTTTGAAGAAGAACCTTTTATATCTTTCAAAACGGATAGTATGGCTTTGGTTAGTTCTTTCATTTCATTATCCTTTTCTACAGTTTCTTCTGCACTCACAAATCTCACTGTACGTTTGTTCGCTCGGGAGGAAAGCCTAGAGCACTCGTATTTCATAGCATGTACCACAGCTGACTTTAAGGATTCACCTTCAAACATCCTCAGAGATTGTTGAGTGTCAAGGTCAGCAATAGCATCAATAAATTGTAATTGAGCTACGTTATCTTGAATTTCTGGTGGACAATTACTATAAGCCAATCTAGCTAGACGCTCAATATCACTAGCAAGCTCTTGCAAAGTTTCACCACTTTTCTGCATGTGATGTTTAAATTGAGTCACGTAATATTGTTTTAAATAACTATCACCAAACCTTAGTTCTAATGCAGAAACTAGACTTTGATAATCAAGTCGTTTTTCTTCTGGAACAGACTGCAAAACTTCCGCAGCAGGATTTCTTAAGGAAGCTGCAAGAAAACTGGCCTTTTGGAATTCATTCCACTCATTGGTTGTAGCGATAACTTCGAATTGTGTTTTAAATACTGTCCAAGATAATTGACCATCATATGTAGAAGGTTTAGTTGCATTTTTAGCGATATGTGTAATAACATTATTTCCACTAGAATTATTATTATCACAAGCAGAAGGTAACATTTCATTTCTCAAAATCTGAAACTGGCGTTCGCAATCAGTTTTTACAATTTCAATTTCATGTTTATAATCTAACTTAACACTATCAAGATCATATTTTACACTGTCAATTTCAACCTTTAAACAATCACATTGTTTATTAAGTTCGGTTTTAATGTCCTTACACTGATCAGTAATCTTATCAATTTGAGAAGCCACTTCAGTTCTCATCTCAGTATTTTGTGCGGCTATTTCGGCTTTCAAGCCATCTTTTTGAGAAACTATCTCAGTTCTCAACTCATTATTTTGTGCGGCCATTTCGGCTTTCAAATCATCGTTTTGTCTAACAAGGTCACCTATTTTATTGCTTTGGGTAGCTATATCACCTTTAATATCAGTATTTTGTCTTCTAATGTCATTCATCTGTGTAGCCATATCGGCTTTCATATCAGTCATCTGCGTAGCCATATCGGCTTTCATATCAGTCATCTGCGTAGCCATATCGGCTTTCATATCAGTCATCTGCGTAGCCATATCGGCTTTCAAGCTATTTATCAACTTTACTAATTCATCCATATTTCTAGTTAATGGCATTCAATAAATTATCCCACTCCTGACACCAAATGTTGCGGATTACAAAAATGGATAGCCACTGAGCGTGAGTATTAAAAGCTATATTTTAAAACCAAATTCAATACAAGGTAAATTGTTACAAAGAAAATATGGATGAAGTATCTTAATAACAAATCAACTATTAACCATACACAAGTCATCAATCTTCCTGCGCAGAGCATACAACATTAGCTCTGTCTATTCCACTAAATATTACCTTTTTACTTGATTACCATGTCGCTTGAACATCCGCGGACACATCACATAAAAGATATCACTTTTATACTTCCCGCGTACACAACACATAAAAGATACCACTTTTATACTTCCCGCGTACACAACACATAAAGATAATTCTTTATACTTAACGCGCACTGTCTCAAAACAGCTAACCGTTACACGTTCCACTGTTCTTCTTCAAATTCTCCCAAAGTTCTTATTCGTTGGCTGACACTTTTTGCTTTTGGATGCCAGATTCCTTTTGTCGTAACAATAATAACTATATATAATGTTGGTCTTCCAATATGGCCTTGCACTTGACACCAATCCACGGCAGGTTCACTCGCCTTGCCGCACACAGATCTCCCCCAAACCGAGTCTGATTTCCGACCTGCAGCACGTTCTTATTGCAGTCCGAGTCTGACCTCCGACCTGCAGCACGTTCTAAAACGAAAGGACCCAAGAAAAAAGTATTTTCTTCGCTCCTTCTCTCGGTGTGGTCACCTGATCGTTTTTCACATAAAAGAGCCAATAGTGGGACTTATGCCGATCCCGGCTACCTTTCAATGCAAAATTGATAGCCTTTGACCACCTCTCGCATCCAGTTTACTTACGTAGTTTTTTCCTCTAATCTTATTCCAAATAAAATGTAATAAACAAAGTTAAATGCGTCTTTTCTTTTTATTTCATCTCCCTCCGAACTATTGACTTGCAGGAAAAATAATATTTTTTTATTTGGTCCAGCTTTATAAGCTTTTATTATTAGCGCGTGTTTTAGTTTTAAGATTCATTTTTATCACATATATTATTTTCAACAACTGGTTTGCAATAGATAAACAGGCCTAACATTTGAAGTACAAATAAAACTACTAACAAAATTACCACTTACGTAGCCAGAAAATATTTTCGGAGGGGGCCCAAGCAACGTTTTAAAGCAGGGGTGTAGAATATTTTTTTCTCTTCAGGCTACTAAAAAAAGCTAGACATTAAAAGGACTGTATTGAAAATCCTAGGAAACCATATATTACATTCATAACTGCGGGAAAGAGTAAAGAAATGATTATACCGATCTTGAAATCATCATCATCATCATCATCATCATCATCATCATCATCATCATCATCATCATCATCATCATCATCATCATCATCATCATCATCATCATCATCATCATCATCATCATCATCATCATCAAGCAGCCATGGGCTACGTAGGTCCAACCAGACCGTGCAATTTATTTCTCCAAGCAAGTCTATCCTGAGCTACATCTACTGCATCTGGCCACTGCACACCAATTCTAACAAGGTCCTGTTTGACATTGTCTGCCCACCGCATCCTAGGTCTCCCCTTCTTTCTGAGGCCTTTAGGCACACTGTTCATAACCCTATTCGCCAATCTATAATTATTCATACGGGCACCATGGCCAAACCAACGGAGTCTATCTCTGCACAATATGCTGCTTAAATGAGGTTGCAAACTCCTTTGCCTAACCTCATCATTAGTTACAAAGTTGAACCACCTAATGGCCAAGATACTGCGTAAGCATCTGGAATCAAAAGCATCTAGTTTCCTGTTATCATGTTTACAAAGTATCCAAGTTTCACTACCATAACTAACCCTAGAAAGAAACAAACTATTATACAGTCTAATTTTAGTCTTTAGGTGTATACGCCTATTTCTCCACACTCTCCATAGATTCTTAAAAGTCCCGGCAGCAATCCCTATTCTTCTGTTAATCTCATGCCGCACATCACCATTATCTGTTACATAGCTCCCAAGATAATTAAACTGTGACACCTGCTCAAGACTGCAACCATTCAGATTAACTGAATCCTAGCCTGCCGGACCAATTTTCATCACTTTAGTTTTCTCTCTGTTTATAACCAAACCTACTCTACTACCAGTCTCATCAACAGCTCGAATGAAAGAGTTCATCTCATCAACATCATTTGCCAAAAGAGCTAAATCATCAGCATAATCTAAATCAGAAATGTTTGTATCTCCAGTCCATTTAAGGCCAAAATCTTTCCCCTGAAGTGAATTTCGCATAACATAATCAATAACCAAGCTAAAGAGAAAAGGAGACAAAATGCACCCTTGTCGAACACCAGAAGTAATGCTAAACCAATTGCTACAAGTCTTACCAACTCTCACACACGACTCAGTGTTATTATAGAGAGCTTTCATTATGTTAACTAACTTGTCTGGTATACCATATGATTTCACAATCAACCACAAATTATGACGATCAACAGAGTCGAAAGCCTTTTTGAAATCAACAAAGCTAGCAACCAAAGGTTTCTGAAACTCTAAACATTTCTCAAGAATCTGCCTAAGTGAAAATATCTGATCCACACATCCCCTACCACTTCTGAATCCACATTGCTCATCACGCAATTGACTGTCAACCAGATTCTTAATTCTATTAAGCACAATCATGCAAAGAACTTTACCTAGAACAGAGAGTAGGCTAATATCCCTATAGTTATCACAAGAACTGCGATCACCTTTTTTGAAAATAGGGATAACAATAGCTCTGGTAAAATCCTTAGGAACCATGCCTTTATCATAAAAGATATTAAGAATTTCAGTCATCCAAGTGGTAACCGAAACATTCCCAGCTCTAAGCATTTCGGTAGTAATTTCGTCTACCCCTGGGGATTTATATAGTTTAAGTTTAGAAACAGCCAAAATAACTTCAGATTGTGTTATAGGGCCAACATTAAAGCCACCAATGCATCTATCATCATTGCAAACAATGGGAATAGAACTAACTGCATTGTTTAGAACATCACTGAAATGCTCAGCCCACCTAGCCATGACAGAATACTCACCTTCTATAACCTTACCTTGTTTATCCTTCAATCCCTGTATACCTGTCCGTTTTCTACCACACAAAACATTAACTATCTGGTACAGCTCTCTGCTGTTGTGCTGTCTAACTGCTTCCTCCTTCCTTTGCTTTCCAACTGCTTCCTCCTTCCTCCTTCCTTTGTCAGCCAAACCATGAAGCCAAAGATTCTTATCAGCAGCTAACTGATCTTTTACACGTTTATTAAGTTCTCTGTAATGCTTTTTATTAGGACTAGTAGGGTATTGATTAAGGACATTCCTGCAGTTCTTTCTTTCCGAAATAAGCTCAAGTGCCTTATCACTCAGATAATTCTGTCTCTTCTGAATACTATTTATTAAACAATGGTAAGAAACATTACCTTTAAAGAACATACATAATTAAACTCACGTTTTAATAAGTTGGATTCAACTGCATTTTCCCGACGATTTTAAGAAAATTTGGTGTATACTGGATGTCGACACTCTCAGCTCATTCACCAGTTGCCGGCCGGCCACAAATAAGCACCTAGCGGGCTGGAGTTTCTCCATCCCTGTTTCAAAGTAAAAATATAACGTTGGGTTCTTTTACCTCTGAGCGACATTTTTTAAACACAATGATCTAAATGGCTAGGTCACAAGGACCCCCAAGGGCTCAGAGAAAGTGGGGAAAGATGAACAGCTGTTAGGAGACAGATGGAGCTTCCCTTCACCGTCATCCAGTGAGTGTTTTTATCGTGCACAGGTTATGGCTCTCCTGCCTATGGCTTAAGTTCTATCCGACGGGCGATACGTTTACAAGTCCATTAGTGTCCTCTTTCTCAATAAGAACACGGTGTAGGTTATAGAAAATAATCTTAATGCTCACCCAGTTGAGACTTTATCCTGGAAACTGGAGATCAGAGACGTGATGCAGTGCCGACTAAGCCAAGAATTAATAGAACGAAAAACTTTAACATAGGGGAAATCTTTCTCTTATTGGAAAAGTATATAATTGTAATACATCCTATTATGGCATATAAACTGACAGGCTCCTGTCAGACCTTTGTGGCAAGCAGCTGCTTGAGGGGCTATTTATTTTATTATATTGCTAAACTGGTTAGAAAGTACTAAATGCAAATGAACAATTTGTTTCTTATATCTTAATATTAAAATTTATTAAATCTTAGATTTTGGGGGGAAGAAGGGAAAAGGACCATCTCCCTTTCTATACGACGAAATTTAAAAACACAATAGAGGTGTCCCTGAATTCATGGCTCAAACGTGAGAGGATGGTAGTACACACCGAACCCGCAAATATTCATCATAGATTATGCGGCTGCAAACGCAGTGAGGAGTCGGAAATGAAGGAGAGACACAGAGATTTCAAGAGTGACATTTATTAGAGATCATTGCAACAAATGCTCAAACGTCCCGCCACCAATCAACAAGGCGGCACAACGGCAGAGTAGTGATCGGCGTACCTGCTCGTAAACACCGGACTTGTTGCGCACATCGGCGTCTGTGACGGACAGTTGGGCTACCAGATCCTCCGCGAACTGCACGGGCATCTCGTACATGACACTCTTCAAATGTCTCCACAGAAAGAAATCGATAGAAGAAAGATCGGGGGATCTGGGGAGGGGGGCATGGGATGGGCCCACCGTGCCCAATCCATTGGTTCCCAAATGTGGTATGAAAATGCTGATCCACGTCCATGCTGAAATGGGCGGGTTCCCCATTGTGCTGGAACCACATACGGGCGTGGATTGTGGCTGGAACATCCTGAAGCAATTCCGGCAAAACCTTTTGCAGAAAAATACGGTACGTTCGCCCATCGAGGCGGTCTGGCAGTAGGTAGGGTCCAATTAAGTAGTCATGCACGATCCCTGTTCAGACACTGATGGCGAACCGTTGCTGGTTCGAATTTGGACTTGTACCATGGGGGTTCTGGGCCGCCCACAAACGCGCATTATGAACATTCACTACGTCTTCACGTGAGAATGTTGATTCATCCGTAAAGAGCACATGCGCGGGGAAATCGGAATGTGCGGCATTTTGCTGCAGGAACCACTGGGCGAAATCCATGCGAAGGGGATAATCAAGAGCTGTCAATGCCTGCACTCGCTGCAAGTAATAGGAGTGTAGTTCTTCTTCATGCAGTTCTCGCCAGAACTGTTCCGATGCACACCCAGGGTCCCCGTGGCTGATCGCGTGCTTGTACCTGGGTTATCTGTCACCATACGCAAGATGTCCTCGATCATAACTGGCGTTCAGGCCGTCTGTGCTTGTCGGCATCGTGTCGACTGACGTGGAAGATGCCTGCCTCAAACAGCTGGTGGTGGAGTCGCGCAAACATTTTATGATCGGCACACGGCGTATAGGATATCGCTCACGGTAGAGCCTTTGCACCTCTCTACCATTGCCCTCGGCTACGCCGTACATCAGGTGCATATCGGCTTTCTCTGCGTTCGTAAATTGCTCCATCTCGTGTCCGGTCGACGCTGAGAATGTCGGGGTTTGGCAGATCCAGTGCTTTTTAGCCGTGCTGTCTCGTCTGCGCCTCCTACTGGCACCGGGCTGCGTTTGCGACCGCATATTCCATGACGAATATTGGTGGGTTCGGTGTGAACTACCATCCCCTCACGTTTGGGTCATGAATTCAGGGACACCCTGTATATTACGCTGTATTTAAAATGACGATAATGATATAAATTTGATTATTAATGCACATTGAACAATATAAGAAATATTCATTCTGCAACACAGTCCATTTGCTAACCTTTGTCCGATCAACTTTTCCAGCTCTAAGTATATTTAAATAGTCAATATATAAAAACTTCACACGTTGTCCTGAATTTAAATTAAAAATTTTGGAGTATGATTAATTTTTAAAAATTTGAAAATTATACTTATGAATAATTGAAACAAAAATTTATAAAGTTTTAGATCAGTTAAATAATATCCTCTGAAATAAAATGGTACTTTTGAATCCAGGAAAGGATTGTTATAACGTTGATGTACTGGCTATGGAAAAGTGTGTTGAATTTGAAACTTTAAAACTAAGGAAAAAACCCATTACTAACTCTTCTTTCTACTATTATGGCAATATACATATGAATAGCCATGCATTTTGCTTGATGCACCGCAATTGCAAATGTAGCATAACGAGACAAAATTAAAATTATTCAACCTTATGGTGTATGTTATTAAATAGTTTCTGGCGGGAAAAATGTAAAAAGAAGCAAAACCAACTTTATAAAATTTCCTTATTGGCGGAAAATACTGATATTTTATTATTTAGGTGAAAGAGAACAAACGAAAGTCTCTACTCCACACGAGAAGCGAGTATACTGCACTCGAAACAATGAAATCTGTCTTTCATATGAACGTTTTCAGTGCATTACAGGGTGGACGGCGTTGGAAGTTGGCACTAAAATGGCCAACATTGGGATTGACCAATCGGATTAAATCACCCTTATAGCCATTCTTTTCTAATATATGCTCTCTAGCACAGTGATTCCCAACCTTTTTACACCAGAGGACCACATTCCCAAATCCCATTTGAGTTGTGGACACACCACTCGGCCCGATTTCACACCTTTCATTGTCATCAACATGTTTTCTTTTTAAAATATCCAACAGTTTAATTACTCATTTTCAATGGAAGGGATAGAAAGTCCCTACTAAAACCATCCACAATAACTAGTAAAGTCTACTCATTTGCAAAACGGTCTAGATGTTAACAAATATTATCACGTGATAGATGTGTTGTGTTGCGATTGGTCTCCCCACTCTCACACATGCAGCAGTTCGCCTTTCGGTTTCGGTCCCAACTTTATCTTCTCAAATGCTCAGTGGTCGGAAGCGGTGGTTGAGAATTAGATTAAAGATGAAAAATTTATATTTTTGGCAGCGCAGTCACAAACCACAGATTGGGAAACAATGCTCTAGCATACAATGTCGTCTGAGCCACATTCACGCGATTGGTCGAGGTAGACCTATCGAATGGCGGCCCCGAGAAATTCCGATATAACACCATTCCTTTTTTTTACTTATTTTTTTCGTGGGGGGGATGCATTAAAAACATCGTTTATTCCGAAAAAAATCTTTACTCAATCATTAAAAAGAAAAAATCACTACAACTGTTGCAAGTGCTATACTCGAGATATACTGGGCCGAATATGGAACTGAAATTTAATATCACACAATCTGGCGCCACACAATGAATCTGTTGAACGAAAATATAGAAAGATTTTTATTCTCTGCTATCAACACGAATATCATATTAAGTTCACGAATATAATATTAACAAAATTAGTTGCAATAGTGTTATAAAAGTTTAAACATTTAGCCTACAGTTTTCCTTCTATAGATATTTCTCTATCATCAGAATCCAACAACCAATTTCATATCAACCTTTTGAAAGCGTAAATATTTCATTTATTTTGAATGTTAGCCGACAGAGCATTAAAAAATTTTAGTGCTTTTGGGTGATAGTTTGTTTAGGAAAAGGTAGGCATAAATGCATAGTAGATGATAAACGTGTGTATTTGGGAAAGATTTTGACATTAGAATCATACAAATTTCGAATATTGTATACTAATAGGTGAAAAATATTTAATTTTCTAACTACTGAAATATTTGATTTTTTACAATAATTTTTATACTATGAAATTTCTCTTTTTGCATACATCTTATTACGTAATTTTGAAAACATTGTAATGGTTTTAAATTTGTCTGATACAGACCTCCCCAAGATATAATGCCATATTTTAATAAGAATTTATCCACGAATTACAAATAATTTTTAACATCGACAAATTTATTAAATTTCTTATGTAGTAAAACCTTGAGACCATAATATTTAAGTTTTAAATTTTGTTATTTATATGTGTTTTTTCAAGAAATTTTTTTGCCGAGGTAGACATCCAATTATCTGAAGAAATCAACACCCTGAATAGCTGAACATTTACAATGTCATTTCTTAATATTTTATAAATGCAATTACTTATATTGCTTAATCATTTAAAAAAATAGCATTTGAAAATATGGGTGATCTTTTATAATAAAAATGTATTAGTTTAGATTAGAATAAATTCAAGTGGTAAGTATGGATATTTTTTAATATTACTTTTTTCACTAAAATATCAGAATTCACTAATATAATCTGCTTCAATGATACTGCCAAAAAAATAATATGTAATAGTGTTCGAATATTTTTTTTATTTTTTGCAAAGGGAATTACTGGATAGACCAATGATCTGAAATATGCAATAAAAAATGTGTAATTTTTTAAATAGTTTCGAAAGAAGTGCGGCACGGATGTGGTTAAGGGTTTCGTCACTGAAAAATGTTGAAAAGAGTAGTTTAGATTCTTTACTTCTTCAACTATAGAAATGTTGAATAAAGGCTTATATCATTAAACTTCCACATAACCAGAAGACCATATCTTGAGCCATTGTAAACAACAGAACTTTTATTCTATCTAAAAAAAAATGTGATATTTTTTTCCCTCAGTTCTTTCACTCATGGTTTAAAAACCACCAACTAGTCACTGAAAAGACAGATTTCATCCCAAATTTGTGAAGGATTTCCAAATACGTTTTAACCTTACAATGGACGAAGAGATGAATGTGGTAGTTCTGCCCTCTGGTGAGATTGAATGGCGATGCATTGCACTATTGAGGATAGCAGGAGTCAAGTGGAGACGGAGACTTCAATAGAGCAGTAGACTGACAATGTGCTTCGTCCACAGGCAAATTCCTTCTCTGATAACCAGGTCACGATCGTTCGGCTGATCAGGCGTTGGGGAACGTCTGTTGAAAATGCGGAATCGCTTTTTGCTCTAGAGCAGAGGATCGAACGAAAAATCGAGATATCCTTCCACAGTTGAGGCGTAGTGAGTTAGTTGAAGTTCTTTTCCTCTCGTCTTTCAAACTTGACGTTTAATTACATCTTCAGAGATAAAGAGCAGGTGAAATAAGTTTCTAAACACTTGATCATTTATAAAATTTATTAAAATATACATTCGGCGACCGCTTTATTTAGTTACAGTTCCATGTTATGCCAATAGTAACTCAGACACAAGAACTCAGTGACTTCTTATATCAGCTTTTTGTGAAAAAAAATGCGAATGACTTTAGATTAGGGGTTCTCAACTTGGGTAGGCCGTAAAATTTTTTCGGGTACACCGTGAGAGCTCAAAAGTCGCTAGATCTAGTAACAAATTCAGTGTTTTATTTTATTTCCATTGTTATACTATAACTATAGTTTTACCTATGTATACAAGGAGTACGCCAGTTACATACACATTTCCAGGGGGTACGTGAAGCATAAAAGGTTGAGAACCACTGCTCTACTGAAAGTAAACTTTGATGTCAAAACGAAAATTATACTAGCGCCATATTCTACTCACGCCACAAAACAACAGCTGCCATGATAGTTTTATTAGTAGCTGTTATCCAAAAGATTATATTTCATTAGCAAAATTACTTCAAAAAACCTCTGAATATTTAAACTTAATCTCTGGAACATTAAAATATCAGAGTTCATTTCAACTAAACACAATATTGTTTAATAATCACAAGAGTTTTATTAATATTTTACGAATATATAATACATACTGTAATAGACAGCTTGTATACTAACCATTATTAGCATTACTAAACGTCTACGCTATATTTTGCCGCCATTATTGCAGATCTGAAATTATTTGACTGCATAGTAGTAATTGCCTACATAAACAGATTAGAAATATACGCCATAGTATTTTATCCGTTGCTATTCTAATGTAATTCTGTCACATATTAGTCATTACATAAAAACGATTGCTTTCCGAACTCCACAGTTTTAATTCAAATGAAATCCATATTGGACGTTCGCCAAGTCTAGCAACACACCTAAACAAACACTTTTTATCATACAATGCATGGTCGGAACTCAATATGTGAATCACTAGAGGGCACTTTCCTGTGAAAACTTATAAGCGCTGGTTTTCGCACTCGTCGTCATTTCTACCGTGGATTTCAGAACGGAGGATTGTTTCACGAATCAGGAGAAGGCAGACATGCATTTCACATACGGAGCTGCAGACGAGAATGCTAGGGAAACCAAAGACTGTAAAAGGAGCGCTTTCCGACCAGACGTGTGCCTGATCAAAAAAACCTTTCAGCGATTGCACCGGTATCTGTGCAAAACGGGCTCCTTTGTCAGCGGCTTGCAGGATACAGGGCGTGCAAGTAGTGTGAGGACGCCATGTGTTACAGAGGAAATTCTACGTATGGTTGGAGATCGTCCCGAATGAAGCATGCGAGCAATTTTCAGTGTCGTAAGCATGTCCTAATCGACGGTGTGGCGAGTTCTACGAGACGAACAATTACACCCCTACCATGCACAGAGGGAGCACGCCTTGACATCTGCAGATTACCGGCCTCGTGTGGATTTTGCACAGTGGTTCCTGCAGCAGACTGTAGTACAACCGGACTTTAATGCATGTCTTATTCACTGACGAATGCACCTTTACCCGTGAGGGCATTTTTAATACCCACAATTCACATGTGTGGGCCACCAGTAATACGCGCGCCATATGTCTGCATTCGTACCAGCGGCGTTCTTCCATAAATGTTTGGGCTGGAATCCTCCATGACCATTTGATTGGCCCATACCTTCTGCCAGCCCGACTGAAAGGGAGAACGTACCACGTCGTTTTACAAGAAGTCTCACTAGAATTACTGAACACTGTTGCAGCAAACATTCAAACACGTATGTGGTTCCAACACGACAGAGCACCAACCCATTTCGGCGTGGATGTGCGGAACGCCTTGGTGCAACATTTCCAGGACAATGGATCGATCTGGGTGGTCCCATCGCTTGGCCGCCATGATCTCTCATGTCTGGACTTTTTCCTATGGGGCCATATGAAAAGTCTCATCTACGATAGCCCCATCAATTCTAATGAGGACCTTGTTGCCAGGATTTCTACTGCCGCTGCCACTGTACGAGAAATGCTTAGTGTTTTCGCCCATTTACGCCGATCACTACGTCGAAGGTGTGAAGCCTGCATTAATGTTGACGGTCACTCTTTTGAGCAGTTTCTGTAATTTGTTCAAAAAAATTCTGTACTTTCTGTTTTGTAATTTCTGCAATTGTTTCAAACCTCTTCTGTCATTCTTGTGTTTCTTCATTTCCTGACACGGTAACTGCTAACCCCTATCACTTCACCGCTTGAGTTCCGACCGTGCATTGCATGACGAAAAGTGCTTGTTTAGGTGTATTCTATCACCTCTTAAAGTTTGGCCCAAGAGTTTTGAATCACCCTGTATATATAACTTAAAGGATATATATATATAAAAGAAATATGCAACGCTACATAGAAGAAAATTATGTTTCTGCACTTAAAGAAATTACTGAGAATAATCTCATCACAACAAGATTTTATTAACAACTCATCGCTAAAAAAGAACCTCGTTTCGCACTTAAAAAAATCCCGAAAATTAAACAATTTCATCATTTTTAGATTTTATTAACAACTCTTATCGCTAAAGAATAAACCTTCGCTTTGCACTTAAAAAAAGCTCCAAAAATAAATATTCTCATCAAAACTAGATTTCATTAACAACTCTTATCGCTAAAGAATAACTCCTTGTTCCTTACTGAAAAAAGTGCCAAAAATAAATAATCTCATCAAAAGATTTCATTAACAATGCTTATCGTTAAACAATGAAACCTCGCTTTGCACTTAAAAAAAACCCTAAAATAAATATCAAAAGTAAATTTCCTTAATAACACTAATCGCTAAAGAATGAACTTAAGAAAAGCCCCAAAAATAAATAATATCATTAGAGATAACTATTCTAAATAGCATATACTGTATCCAGTGGCGCACCCAGAGGGGGGGGGGGGGTTTGGTGGCAAGGCGCCCTGACACCCCCCAAAGAAAAAGGGGAAGAAAACACTAGAAAATTTTCCAAAAATCTTTTCCTAATTAAAATTTATTTTTTATATTTATGTTGTGTCGTGTCTGATTGTGTGATTTTTGTACTACTTATGAATTAGCGGTCACATAAGGTGGGATATACCCTATAGCTCTCGGGAATCACAGCTGCTGTGAACACGAGGAGAACGAAGTAGTGCTCGAGCGGACCGAGCGCTACTTCGTTTGCCCCAGCCGGGCCAGCGGGACCCTGGGCTCCCCCCAAGATTAAATCCTGAGTGCGCCACTGACTGTATCAGTCATAAACATTGGAACATGCGGAAGGATATCATATTGCAATTCAACGTTACAGGTTTCCTGGTGAAAAGTACATGGCGGCTGAGGACCCTACAATGCACCGTAGCCTTATCTTGTAAACGTTGAGTAATGGGATAATAAACGATGAAATAAAACTTAATAATCCAAGACTTATATAATCCAAGACGAAAAGTAATAAGCATGACACATGACCGCTTCGTTTCACAATCGTCGTCGCACTGCTGTTGCAATTTGCGGGGGGAGGGGGGCGCTCTTCCTAACAATAAATATTTCCCAGATAAACCTCAAACAGTTAAAAGGAACGGAAATTGCAGTGCTACACTTTTTCTGCCAACAGAAATATGTCTTACCGTATGATTCTTATAAGCTTTGTTTATCGTCGTGTCCCCACTGTGACGTCACAATGCCTAGCCAATGACCGTCAAGAATCGCTTCCTCACGAGGGGGCACCACCCTTCTTTCATTCACCCTGATATTAAATCTATTTTATTTGCATTCAGATAGGTTGAATTAGTCGATGATGAAGTTTGGATGAGGACGACAAAAAATACAGCTGTGAGCTTCTTGCATTTAGCTTATGGCAACAAGGTTATAATTGTCTCTAGTAAGGAAACAAAGTTATGGGCAACGTCTTTTGGGATGATGAGCACAGATGGAGGAAAACACAAAGTCAGAATAATGACTTTGGAAAGGTTAAGGCGCAAATAAGAAACTGTAGAAGAGAAATAATACGTTGATAGAAGCAATGAGTTGGGTTGTTTTACCTCTGAGCGGCACTTTTCTGCACACCATGGGCTAAATGGCCAGGTCACATGGACCCCGAAGGCTCAGAGAAGGTTGGGAACCCACTGGAACAGCTTTGGGAGACAGATGGTAGCCTCCCGTCAAGGCCATCCAGCGTGTTCTTTAACGTGCACGGGGTATGGCTCTCCCGCACACGGCACCACGGCTTAACGTCCCATCCGACGGACGGCGACCTTTCCAAGCCCATCGGTGTCCCCTACTGACCGTGGGCAGGGCGAGGAATTTTGCGGAGATAAATCTCAACGCTGACCCAGCTGGGACTCGAACCTGGGAACTACAGATTACGAGCCTGGCGCGCTACCGACTGAGCCACCCCCACCCCAATAGAAGCAATGAAGCTAAAGGATTGGTGGATAACAGAAAATTGTTAATATTTTGCATATTAGGTAAGAGTGAATTGGAACAAGAAAAGTGATGAATAAGAGCGAGACAATTTCTTTCAAAGATGAATACAACAAAGTAAGTAATGTAAAGAAGATAAAAAAAATTGAAAGAGAAAAGGTAAAACTGATTAAAGAAATAAAAGGTATATATAGTACGATAAATATTAAAATGCGAATAAAATAAATGAGGGAAATAATATAGTCTTTAAATTTACGGATTATTATTTTTCTAGTCATGGAGAAATTTAGATTTGGGGGACATTCAACAGAATCTCAGTTATCTGACATTTAATGTTAAGGAGGGGGGGGGGGGGAAGATAAATGTATTCGTTGGAGAATAAATAAAGACAATGTCTCCTTTAGCTCAGTATGTAGTTTCATTTCCTACAGAATGGAAACGTCATGTATGGATTTCAATATCTAAGGTAATTAGCAAAACATAGAATGTTCATAAAAAATTAAGCATGGATCACCGAAATATCAATAAAGAAGTAATCGATAGAGATAAATAACAACCATGTAACATACCTAAGCAATATAATACGTAGTTTGGAAAAATCAACAAATAAATCCCATATAACATTACGGAAAATGTAAAAAAATAATAATTTTTAAAAGGATAGATGTCGATCGTTTCCAAGTGAAATGCTACATTGTCAGAATTCAATTCAGGTCAGCGTTCACGAAGCTAATTGCTTCGTGATGCCTCAAAGTAGACGGTTAGAGACTAAAAACGATGAAGAACCGTTGGAAGTTTGGAGGCTGGTCAATCACGGAGATGGACACGTTCTTTAATCCCCAGTATTCCGTTCTCTCAAGGTTGGGTTGTTTTACCTCTGAGTGGTACTTTTTTGCGCACCATGGCTAAATGGCCAGGTCACATGGACCCCAAAGGCTCAGAGAAGGTTGGGGAGGGGACCCACTGGAACAGCTGTTGGGAGACAGATGGTAGCCCCCCGTCAAGGCCATCAAGCGTGTTCCTTAACGTGCACAGGGTATGTCTCTCCAGCACACGGGGCCACGGCTTAACGTCCCATCCGACGGACGGCGGCCTTTCCAAACCCATCGGTGTCCCCTACTGACCGTGGGCAGGGCGGGGAATTTTGCGGAGATAAATCTCAACGCTGACCCAGCTGGGACTCGAACCTGGGAACTACAGATTACGAGCTTGGCGCTCTACCGACAGAGTCACCCCCGCCCATTTCTCTCAAGGCTATCACACAATTCCAAACAACCAGAACAGTTATCAGAAAACCTGTTCAAGGGTGACTTAGAGTTGTAACCTCTCAAGATGATAGCTCTATTGAACCCGAGAGAAAAAGAAAGCAACATCAATATCTCTGCACTCCCACTTCATTGTAGCCACAGGAATCTGTGCAGTTGCAAGTGCTGGACAGAAAAATGGAAAACATTTCATATTATCACAGCAGAAAATCGCATTCAGAATTCAATTAACATCTTCAAAATGATTTTTAATGAAAAATATGTCTAAAGATAACTAGTATATCAATCAAATCTGTCTAAATATAGATTTTAAAAATATTCGTTTAGTATACAAAAAGTTATGAATGTTGGATTATTTAAAAGGCTACAAAAATTGACTAAAATTTAATAAATAGATGAGAAAGATATTAAGAGATCAGTATGCGTACAATGCACCCGGTACTCTTTTAAAGTCAACGATGATATCTGATCTCTTAAACCTGTTTTAATGTTTTAATTAAATTTTGAGATGAATTTTTTACAGCCTGTTAAATATTCCAGGATTCATAACTCTTTGAATATTGAACAAATATTGTTTAAAATTGAGATTTAGAAAGATTTTATTGAGCTCTCTAATTATCTTTAGATATATTTTTCATTAAAAATCATATTGAAAGAGTTATTGATCTGTGAAGGTGATTTTCTATTGAGATAACATGAAACTCTTTCTATTTTTCATTCCAGAACCTGTATTTGTCTCAGCTGTGACTAGATCGCTTCATAAGGCCTGACTCTACGCCCGTCGGGGCGGGGGTGGCTCAGTCGGTAGCGCGCCAGGCTCCTAATCTGTAGTTCCCAGGTTCGAGTCCCAGCTGGGTCAGCGTTGATATTTATCTCCGCAAAAATTCCCCTCCCTGCCCCCGGTCAGTAGGGGACAGCGATGGGCTTGGAAAGGCCGCCGTCCGTCGGATGGGACGTTAAGCCGTGGCCCCGTGTGCGGGAGAGCCATACCCTCTGCACGTTAAAGAACACGCTGGATGGCCTTGACGGGAGGCTACCATCTGTCTCCCAACCTTCTCTGAGCCTTCGTGGTCCATGTGACCTGGCCATTTAGAGACTAAAAACGATGAAGAACCGTTGGAAGTTTGGAGGCTGGAGGCCCATGGTGTGCAAAAAAGTGCCTCTCAGAGGTAAAACAACCCAACCCAACCTACGCCCGTCGACTTGTGTTGTATGCATCCATTTCACCTACAGGCATAGAGAGACCCGTTTGAAATGGTATCACAATCGTGTAGCTTTGACCCGAGAACATTGCAATCATTTCCTGTTCATGGACGAGTCTAGATTTCTTACAATCGGACAACATACGGGTACTAATCTGTGGAGAGGTGATAATTAGAGACCAGCAAGGTTCAAGGTGCAAGTGGAGCTTGGTGAGATTTGTCTCTTTATGGGGCTCCATGCACCAGCTCAAGATGAGTAAGTAAGGAGAAACTAGAGGTAGTTGATACTCTCATGATCACTCCTGAGTATCTTGGAGTGGCCTGACGTTAAGGACGAACTTATGAAATATGAGGGCCATTTAAGCAGCATATTGTGCAGAGAGAGACTCCGTTTGTTTGGCCATGTTGCCCGTATGAATAATTATAGATTGGTGAATAGGGTTATGAACAGTGTGCCTAAAGGCCTCAGAAAGAGGGGGAGACCTAGGATGCGGTAGACAGACAATGTCAAATAGGACCTTATTAGAATTGGTGTGCAGTGGTCAGATGCAGTAGATGTAGCTCAGGACAGACTTGCTTGGAGAACTAAATTGCGCAGTCTGGTTGGACCTCCGTAGCCCATGGCTGGCATGATGATGATGATGATGATGATGAAAAATGACGGCAAGAGGGTTAGACAAAGCGTTGTGATATCTCCAAGCTCAGCATTCCGTAGAACGTGAGCCTGTTGCCGCAATTTTGAATTTATTAACAAAGGTTGGTCAACGTTTCTTCCCCGAGACTGTTTCTCCCACTGGTCCTCAGTGCAGAGACAAAATAAAGTGGAACTGAGTCGTTATCACAGAACAAAGAAAATATTTCCATTTCAACACATTTATTGGCACATACTTTAACACTCCTCCTGTGCATACGTAGGGTACAGGGATCTCCGTGAGCCTTTAAAGAGTCTAAGGCCGAGTGGTGGCAACAAATCTTTTCTACCTAAAAGGGAGAGAGATCAGATCAGGAAAAATGGCCATGCCTCATTCTTTCGATGTGGGTGGAGGAAAATGGCGGCCCTCGCTCGCTCGTGTCACACCGGTCGTTTCATTGATCTCAGAAATCTGCTGCTCATCCGAAAAATTGTTCTTCACTTTTTACTGGAATCCGTTCTGGCATTTCAAGGGAGCTCTTTTGGGACTAATTCGTTCCAGCCACACGCACCTCTAAGTCCAACAACGTTTTCTTTCTTTTTTGCACACACCAATCTTTCAGGCAGAGAAGAAGCACATCCGCCTCGTTCGAGACTCCTCACTGGCTAACTTCGGCCAAGGCAAGACAACCATATTTGGATCGTCATACAGCCTCAGGATTGGTCCACAGTCGCAATGGTGGCTTGGATGGCATGACGTTTGCTACATCAGTGCACTTGTTTATGCTTCCTGTGACGATTCCTTTTCCTGTTGGAGCCCACAGCTGGTATTTGTTTCAGTATCTAGGGCCCTGCTGGCTACCTTTTTCTCCAGCACGAGCTTTGGAGAGCAGAGTTTGAGGAATGTGGAGGCTAAGATTCAAACAATGAAAAAGACAACATGGCAGATAGGATAACCCAGATAGGCCCTAACAATACGTCAGGTCCACATTTCTCTAAATCTGGGTACCACAATACTTCTAGACAATTCATCCAAGGCCTATAAAATAAAAATGATTAAAAGAAGAGATAAAAAGAAGTTTTTACAGTTTGCAGAAAAGGCAAATGTTCTCGAAGTAACCTATGAGAAAACGAAAGAACATGCACTTAACACCAAAGGGGCGGGGGTGACTCCGTCAGACCGTGTCAGGCTCGTAATCTGCACTTCCCAGGTTGGAGTCGCAACTGGGAAAACGTTGAGATTTATCACCTCAAAACATCCCTACATGTCCATGGTCAGTAGGGTACACAGATGGGCTTGGAAAGGCCATCGAATGGGACGTTAAGCTGTGGCTCTGTGGGTAGGAGAGCCATACCATGTGCATATTAAAGAACATACTGGGTTGCATTAATGAGAAGCTGCCTTTGTCTGCTAACAGCTGTTCCAGTGGGCCCCCTCGCCCAATCTTCTATGAGCTTTCGGGTTCCTTGTGACCTGGTCATTTAGCCGATTGTGTGCAAAAAAGTGTCGCTCAGGTAAAACAATCAGTCTCTCTTTACAGGACGGTGAAGGATTTAAAAAAAATAAATGAAAGAAAATTACAGTTGACTGAATGCAGCCAGCCACCATTGCTGAGCACCCAGACTTCTTGCCTGTTTTCACATCTCAGTAACGAAATCACGTGTAAGAAGTGAGAATGCCTGGGCGATGTCATCGGGAATCCTACCATTACACGGACACCTTTACCGGAGGTTCCATCATAGGGCTATATACAGCTGGCTGGTCCCTGCGGCGCATCGCGATGCAGCAACCGTCAGCAGATTTAGTGAGAGTAGTTGGAGAAATGTAACGCGCATTGCCGTAATTTGGTTAATAATTAATAATAAATTAATAAAAATAATAAAAAATAAAAAATAATAATGTAAAAAAATAATAAATAATTAATTAATTGGTGCATATGGCCGGACGTCCGAAAGCTTCGATTACATTAGACGGGAAGCCATGGTAGCCCCACAATCACACCAGACAACATTTGATGTGGTGTATAGGTAGTTACAGACATATGCGTGTAGACAGACTCAAAAAAAGTGAATCAAAGGTTGGCTGAGGGAGGTTGGCTGAAGGAGGTTTTCATTAAAATGTTGTTCGATTTCGGCATCAATTTTCACCGTCCCATGGCCAAGTGGTTAGCGTGATTGGCTAATGATCAAACGGACCGGATTCAAGTCTGAATAACTCATGCATGTTATTTTTCTCTTTTGTCCTTCTGCTGAGGTCTCTCGCCATCCTCACAGATCTGTTTGTGACATATTAAACTGACAGACTCCGGTCAGACCTCTGTAGCAAGCAGCTGCTTGAAGGGTATTAGTTTTAAATACATCACGGAAGGCAACTCTGTTAACTGTTAGTGTCAGTTAAACAGATGTCGGATATATGAGATTATTCTCTAAATGCATGAGTAACAGGTGCTGAATATGTTTTGACATAATTTAAAGAGGTAATTTCATTCATGATTGAAATAATAGATAGAATTTCCGATATTAAACCCTGATGCATTCTATTAAGTAATTAATTGTCAGATTTAAGTGGAATAACAGCAGAATACAGTTAGAATAAATATTAAGAGTGTGTGTCGATGGTGTAAGGGAGGGAGAAAGGATAAGGAGAGTGTGTGAGGGAGGAAGGGGAATGTATAAGGAGTGTGTGCGTGGTGAAGAGAGAAAAGATAATGGGAGTGTGTGGATATGGAGAGCTTGTATGGAGGAGGGAGAAAGGATAAGGAGAGAGTGTGAAGTAGGAAGGAGAATGTATAAGGAGAGTGTGCGTGGTGAAGAGAGAAAAGATAATGGGAGTGTGTGTATATGGAGAGCTTGTATGGAGGAGGGAGAAAGGATAAGTAGAGTGTGTGAGGGGGAAGGAGAATGTATAAGGAGAGTGTGCGTGGTGAAGAGAGAAAAGATAATGGGAGTGTGTGGATATGGAGAACTTGTATGGAGGAGGGAGAAAGGATAAGGAGAGCTTGTATGGAGGAGGGAGAAAGGATAAGGAGAGTGTGTGAAGTAGGAAGGAGAATGTATAAGGAGAGTGTGCGTGGTGAAGAGAGAAAAGATAATGGGAGTGTGTGTACATGGAGAGCTTGTATGGAGGAGGGAGAAAGGATAAGGAGAGTGTGTGAAGTAGGAAGGAGAATGTATAAGGAGAGTGTGCGTGGTGAAGAGAGAAAAGATAATGGGAGTGTGTGGATATGGAGAACTTGTATGGAGGAGGGAGAAAGGATAAGGAGAGTGTGTGAGGGGGAAAGGGGAATGTATAAGGAGAGTGTGCGTGGTGAAGAGAGAAAAGATAATGGGAGTGTGTGGATATGGAGAGCTTGTATGGAGGAGGGAGAAAGGAGAAGGAGAGTGTGTGAGGGAGGAAGGAGAATGTATAAGGAGAGTGTGCGTGGTGAAGAGAGAAAAGATAATGGGAGTGTGTGGATATGGAGAGCTTGTATGGAGGAGGGAGAAAGGATAAGGAGAGTGTGTGAGGGGGAAAGGGGAATGTATAAGGAGAGTGTGCGTGGTGAAGAGAGAAAAGATAATGGGAGTGTGTGGATATGGAGAACTTGTATGGAGGAGGGAGAAAGGATAAGTAGAGTGTGTGAGGGGGAAGGAGAATGTATAAGGAGAGTGTGCGTGGTGAAGAGAGAAAAGATAATGGGAGTGTGTGGATATGGAGAACTTGTATGGAGGAGGGAGAAAGGATAAGGAGAGTGTGTGAGGGGGAAAGGGGAATGTATAAGGAGAGTGTGCGTGGTGAAGAGAGAAAAGATAATGGGAGTGTGTGGATATGGAGAGCTTGTATGGAGGAAGGAGAAAGGATAAGGAGAGTGTGTGAGGGGGAAAGGGGAATGTATAAGGAGAGTGTGCGTGGTGAAGAGAGAAAAGATAATGGGAGTGTGTGGATATGGAGAGCTTGTATGGAGGAAGGAGAAAGGATAAGGAGGGTGTGTGAAGGAGGAAGGGGAATGTATAAGGAGAGTGTGCGTGGTGAAGATAGAAAAGATAATGGGAGTGTGTGGATATGGAGAGCTTGTATGGAGGAAGGAGAAAGGATAAGGAGGGTGTGTGAAGGAGGAAGGGGAATGTATAAGGAGAGTGTGCGTGGTGAAGAGAGAAAAGATAATGGGATTGTGTGTATATGGAGGGCTTTTATGAAGGAGGGAGAAAGGATAAGGAGAGTGTGTGAGGGGGGAAGGGGAATGTATAAGGAGAGTGTGCGTGGTGAAGAGAGAAAAGATAATGAGAGTGTGTGGATATGGAGAGCTTGTATGGAGGAGGGAGAAAGGATAAGGAGAGTGTGTGATGGGGAAAGGGGAATGTATAAGGAGAGTGTGCGTGGTGAAGAGAGAAAAGATAATGGGAGTGTGTGGATATGGAGAACTTGTATGGAGGAGAGAGAAAGGATAAGGAGGGTGTGTGAGGGAGGAAGGAGAATGTATAAGGAGAGTGTGTGTGGTGAAGAGAGAAAAGATAATGGGAGTGTGTGGATATGGAGAACTTGTATGGAGGAGGGAGAAAGGATAAGTAGAGTGTGTGAGGGGGAAAGGGGAATGTATAAGGAGAGTGTGCGTGGTGAAGAGAGAAAAGATAATGGGAGTGTGTGGATATGGAGAGCTTGTATGGAGGAGGGAGAAAGGATAAGGAGCGTGTGTGAGGGGGAAAGGGGAATGTATAAGGAGAGTGTGCGTGGTGAAGAGAGAAAAGATAATGGGAGTGTGTGGATATGGAGAACTTGTATGGAGGAAGGAGAAAGGATAAGGAGGGTGTGTGAAGGGGAAAGGGGAATGTATAAGGAGAGTGTGCGTGGTGAAGAGAGAAAAGATAATGGGAGTGTGTGGATATGGAGAGCTTGTATGGAGGAAGGAGAAAGGATAAGGAGAGTGTGTGAGGGAGAAAGGAGAATGTATAAGGAGAGTGTGCGTGGTGAAGAGAGAAAAGATAATGGGAGTGTGTGGATATGGAGAGCTTGTATGGAGGAAGGAGAAAGGATAAGGAGAGTGTGTGAGGGAGGAAAAAGAATGTATAAGGAGAGTGTGCGTGGTGAAGAGAGAAAAGATAATGGGAGTGTGTGGATATGGAGAGCTTGTATGGAGGAGGGAGAAAGGATAAGGAGAGTGTGTGATGGGGAAAGGGGAATGTATAAGGAGAGTGTGCGTGGTGAAGAGAGAAAAGATAATGGGAGTGTGTGGATATGGAGAGCTTGTATGGAGGAAGGAGAAAGGATAAGGAGGGTGTGTGAAGGAGGAAGGGGAATGTATAAGGAGAGTGTGCGTGGTGAAGATAGAAAAGATAATGGGAGTGTGTGGATATGGAGAGCTTGTATGGAGGAAGGAGAAAGGATAAGGAGGGTGTGTGAAGGAGGAAGGGGAATGTATAAGGAGAGTGTGCGTGGTGAAGAGAGAAAAGATAATGGGAGTGTGTGGATATGGAGAGCTTGTATGGAGGAAGGAGAAAGGATAAGGAGAGTGTGTGAGGGGGAAAGGGGAATGTATAAGGAGAGTGTGCGTGGTGAAGAGAGAAAAGATAATGGGAGTGTGTGGATATGGAGAACTTGTATGGAGGAGGGAGAAAGGATAAGGAGAGTGTGTGAGGGGGAAAGGGGAATGTATAAGGAGGGTGTGCGTGGTGAAGAGAGAAAAGATAATGGGAGTGTGTGGATATGGAGAACTTGTATGGAGGAGGGAGAAAGGATAAGGAGCGTGTGTGAGGGGGAAAGGGGAATGTATAAGGAGAGTGTGCGTGGTGAAGAGAGAAAAAATAATGGGAGTGTGTGGATATGGAGAGCTTGTATGGAGGAAGGAGAAAGGATAAGGAGCGTGTGTGAGGGAGGAAGGGGAATGTATAAGGAGAGTGTGCGTGGTGAAGAGAGAAAAGATAATGGGAGTGTGTGGATATGGAGAGCTTGTATGGAGGAAGGAGAAAGGATAAGGAGGGTGTGTGAAGGAGGAAGGGGAATGTATAAGGAGAGTGTGCGTGGTGAAGAGAGAAAAGATCATGGGAGTGTGTGTATATGGAGGGCTTTTATGAAGGAGGGAGAAAGGATAAGGAGAGTGTGTGGAGGAAGGAGAAAGTATACGTAGAGTGTGTATGGTAGAGGGAGAAAGAAGAAAATATAGGGAGAGTGTGCATGGAGAAGAAAGACAGGATATGAAGAGTGTGCATGGGGGTAGAATGAATATGGAAAGTGTGCATGGAGGTAGAATGAATATGGAAAGTGTGCATGGAAGAGAGAGGATAGGGAGATTGTGAGTGGAGGAGGAAGAAAAGAAATCCTAATAGAAAATGAACGATGGGAGGTCATACAAAATATCGAATAGTGTGAAAGAGAAATGAAAAGTTAAAAAAGGCGAGAGTGAATGGCTGAAAATACTCTACAAGAAAAGTGAAAGGAGAGCTTTGGAAATGAATGAAAATCACAGGAAAGGTGAGATGGAAATATGTTATAAGCAAAAATTTTCCGTTACTTATGTTCTATTGGAATTTCTGCTGAGGCTTAACTGAAGCAGGTTTGTCGTCTTAGATAAGTCCAAATATCATTTAAATAATCCAATGCTGGCTGTCCAATCGTTGTTGGAGCAGCCAGCATCTACATGTTTATTTTCCCGAAGTCGTGAATATAGGTATCGCTCATAACATGAGAGGCAAGGATTGGAGCTGATATTGAGCTGCGCAACCTTCCTTCAAGCTCTTTAATCCTTTGGTTGAGGGAACTTCTCGTTCGGCGTACATATTCTGTAAGTTATTATTTCAGGTCAGCATTATTAGGAGGAAGTAATGATGCTAAGTAAACGGCACCGACAAAAGATATTTCATCTCTGTTGTTTTTAACTTTGTGCTCCGTGCTCTTTGTATTGTACTCGGCCATTGCAGTATTTAATTGATGGTAAATGCCTTTCTAAAAAGGAAATGGTCTGTCAGGTTGGGTTGAATCAATATGAATCAAAGCCCGGATTGCTTTCTTGACTTTTTTCATAAATGCATTGAAAACAATTGTATGCATCTTCTTTTGGTCACAAGGATCAAAGAGACTGATGAAATTTACTTCTTTTTATCTCTCAGAAAAACTGAAGAATGGTAGGACACATTGGAGGGTGAACCGCCTTCTGAACTGCAGACGGTTTCACAATAGGACTATATTTTTTGCAGTAGTATTTGTAGGATTCTTTCTAACAGAAGTTCTAATGTGGAAATTATCCAGCTTAACGTAGAAGCTCTCTAGCAATGGTTAGGTTGCATTGCAAGGTCAAATCGGCTATGAAAACAGATTACTGAAATGAATGTTCGTTATTCTTCAATTAAGGCACTTATTTTGTTTAGTGGAAATACTATATTTCACACATAGAGATCCATTACGTGCTTCTCGTGGTCCATCGTGCTATTTTATAGCCAGATGACGTAAAAATCAAATTGCATATTTTACGATCGATAAAATCGCTTTATGAAAAGAAATATTTCATTCTAAACAAAGGAGAGATAAGTAAACTGCTCCATTATTATCTTTGAACAAGTTTATTGGCAATTAACTTATGGGAATTCGAAGAGGGGAATGTGTTATCTGCTGCCACTGGTTATGGCATTCTGAGGCTTTATTGGGTTATGCCAAGCTACATTGAAGTACTCTTACGAAATCGATAAATCAACAGCAACTGGGTAGTGGTAGTTGATTTATCATCGTATATAATATACAGCGGATTGTCGGTGGATGAATATGCCACTGAATGGACGCTAATTCTAACTACGTTGCGGAAATTGTAAATCTCTGTAAATTTGCACCTAGGATTAGAAATATGGAATTCAAATCTTGGGATAACTTTTAAATTATATATCAGGAAAAGTGACTGAAAGAAGGTTATATGATCTTAAGATGAGTAGTATGGCCTCAGAACAGGACACCCTCACGCACAGTTCTTTCCCCCCCTATGACGTCACCCATATGCGCCCTCCACTACTATCCCCTTATTAATATTAATAACTAAACACGCCCCCTTATTAATATTCATAACTAACTAAATGATATTTATAACTCACTAAATAATATTCATAACTCACTAATTACTATTAGTAACTCACTAATTAATATTCATAACTCATTTATTAATTAAAACCCCTTATCAGAAGTGCCACCCCCTCATTAATTAACCACTCATTGAAATGTGCCCCCCTTATTAAACACTAATCAAGAAGTATCGACCCCCTTGTTAAAAAGCCTCCTTTAAATAAACACTTATCAAAAGTGTTGCCCCTCTCGTTAAAAAACCCTCTATTAAAATCGAATGTGCGGCCTGCTTATTTAAATGCGCCCCCAACCCTTTATTAAAACTTATTAAAAGTGCTGTACCCACTCATTAAAAAAGCCCTACGTCCATCATTTTGAATTCTGACGTCATCACCTTCGTGCCACAAACTTTGCCTTCGTCCGCCATCTTGTATTTTGATGTCATCACCCATTCTAAGTAAAACATCAAAATAATTCTAAGTCCCGATCCCGCCATATTGGTTCCTGACGTCATCACACTCGCCACAAAGTCCCAAAATATTCCAAGTCCAGCTAACTGCAGCCCCATCTAGTGTTTGACATATGTATTATATAAAAAAAAGGAACATTCCATAGCTCATCTCGAAACCGAGTCCCTCGGGTTTATCAGCGCGTTACCTACGCATTTTTTTAATTCCTTATTAATTAACTTAGGAGTAATTTTTCTATTTTTTTATTTTTTTTATTTGCGACATATAGGACAGAGAAGAATCCTAGAAGCTACTCCTAGCTTTTACAGGCCTTCTCATACAAGGACATGCCCTACTACGACCGAAGTCACTGCTGACCACTGCCTTAGTTAGAGCCAACACAACACACAAAGTTTGCCCTGCTGGAACAGTCGCTAGCTGCCTAACTTTTATTTCTTGTATTTATTTTTATTCCTTATTAATTAAACTCTTATCAAAAGTGACGGCCCTTTTATTAATATGCGCTTTCCTTAATTAAAACGCTTATCAAAAGTTCGACCTCCTTAACGGAGTTTTGTTCAGCGCACGAAATACGAGAGAAACTAGCGAGAGCCCGAGAATTTTCAAACTTAGAATAACCCAAAATCCTGTAGAGGGCACGAAATACCGTTAAGAACGAGGTGGAGGGATGCTAAAAAGTGAGCCATGAGTTGCAATGAGCGAAATCCTTGTTCCTTCGCGCAAAGGGTGAAGAGGTGATAAAATGTAATATCCATGAAAAGGGACAAAATCCTTGTGCGACAAAAGGGAAGCTCAATCCTCTTTCCTGAAACAACTGGATTTCCCTTTTCAGATTATTGCATGTTTTATCGTCTTTCACTCTTTGCGCGAAACAACAGGATTTCGCCCGTGTCAGGCCATGACTCACCTTTTAGCATCCCTCTGCCTCGTTCTTAACGGTATTTCGTGCCCTCTACAGGATTTTGGGTTATTCTAAGTTTGAAAATTCTCTGGCTGTCGCTAGTTTCTATCGTATTTCGTGCACTGAACAAAGCTCCGTTACGGATTGTTTCTTTCCAGGCTCTTAAATCTAACTGCTCTCATGTCATCTTCTGTATTAACAAACACACACAGACACGTTTTGTTCGTTACGATACATCTGACAGAAAACGTAACGTAAGACAGTCGTGCTGAAAAATATTCAAACGCATTGAACTAAAATCCGTACACCTACCGAAATATGAATACTCAAGTTCAAATCAGTGGTGAAATATTTTACAATAACCACCTTTTGAACAAAAAATGCTTCTGCTCCTTCGAAACTCGTGGAAAAAACTAATTTCATACATGCAGGTTCGAACACTCCGAAAAACATAAGTAGGTCTTGCATGTGCAAGCGCTTGCATGAAAATTACCAAAATTGGCTCACACTTACAAATAATATGTTATACTTGATATACACAGTGTGTGGATTTCACCCTTGTTCAGAAAAGTGAATGGCACATGTAAGATTCACATGCTTACACAAAAAGTGAATGTTTGCAGGAAAAATAACATTGCTAATTAGAATCTCACTCGAAATGAACATTGTTGCAGGAAACGAAATTGTGACCTTCACGCCCTAATTCTTAAAAAATAATCCTTGCGAATAAACTATGGTTACTACTGTACTTCGCACGTGTACATACTTTTAATAACCTAAGAAAGAAAGCTTCGAACGTAAAGAAACATGTATTCTCATGCGGGAAAAATAACTAAACAGTTCTTAGTCGAACATGAAATATGCATGATTGATTTACTCACGTAATGAAACAGATATATGAATACATATCACTGTCGAAAAACGTATCCTTGAAGGAAAAATAACCACTTTCACATTTGTAAAAATACAGAAATATACATATTGGTGTAGGAAAAATTAACTAAACTTACCCTTACTTAAATATGAAATATGTATGTTAGATTTACTCGCGTAGTGAAACACATGTTTGAATGCATATCATTATCAAAAAACGCGTCCTTGCAGGAAAAACAACCACTTTCACATTTATACAAACATAGTGTACTTAAACACTTGCTCGAAAAATTCAGTGTCGATGCAGGAAAAACAACCTTCACACTTACGCAAATGCAGTGTACTTACATACTTGTTCTAAGAATTCCACACTGGTATAGAAATATGCATTCTCATGCAGGAAAAACAACTAAACCGATTCTTACTTAGACATAAAATGCGCATGTTAGATTTATTCACGTAGTGAAACACGTATGAGAATATATATCATTGTCGAAAAACGTGTGCTTGCAGAGGAAAATAACCATCTTCGCCCTTATACAAGCACAGTTTATTTACGCACTTGTTCAAACGTAGCAGCGAAAATAACTGTAGAAACACACACGAAACCCTGAAAAGAATATGAGGACCTGTGAAAAGGAATATGAGGACACACGAAACCCTGAAAAGAACGACTCCGTTCCTCACCAGTGCATCGAGATGCCACTGAGGTTGTGAAAAGGTATTATTGGGGCGAATATGAAAATTTAGTGCAAAATTCACTGGCCTGTGACGTAGTTGGTCCGCTGCACGTCCAGGCACGCGGATGCGGCAATCTTGCGCTGATCCAACCGTTTGCGATAATAGGAGAAAATTCATGAGTCCGCGATCGTTAATCGAGTACATACCTTTTGCATGAAAGGTATATCAGTGTCGCTTTTCTGCACAAGGGCGAAATTCGTTTTAACCGGTGTGACAGATGAGTAATAAGTATCCAAACTTATTGCTCAGGTTTGTAGTTTTAAATTATTCATGAAAAAGTTTTAGTGAGGCGGATTTTTCTGTTACCGATATTGTATCGAAGAGGCTTTCTCATGTAGCTTGTTCCATAGGTATACCGATATAATCGCTGAAGTATTTGCTAAATTTTGACTATCAGTCCAGTTGCAAATAAAATTTCGTCGGATTAGTTCAGGTAAATTGATAGGATTATCCGTATATCAATCTAGTGGAGCTTATTAAGTGCATTATTTTTTATAGATGAATATTTGTAGCTTAATATATGAGTGTATTTTATAGTATTTGTTAAACCTAATGTATCCGCCTCCATTAACACATATTAAGTTCATGTTATTCTTGGATGTAGAATTAAAGATAGATGTTTTGCGCAACGCAAGCGAAAACGTAAGGGTACCCGAAACGTATGAATTGTTTTCTACTTTTAGCATTGCTTACTTTCTGTAAAAGTCAACCGTGTACAAAAACTCTTTACAGAATTATTTTTTATCCGATGAAAGACAATTAAATACCTGACCTTGTAAACAAGCGTAACGAACACGCATGTACGCATACTAACGACGGGTCGCAACACGAAATAAAATTTGATCCGCGTGATGAGTCATTGGTCTTGTGATCACACGTTCGCCAGTAAACAAAACAAAAGACGATTTTTAAAACTGTAAGAGTGCTTATAATTGTAATTTTTTTAAAATTATATCCTACTTCCAAATAATTTTATTAGCTGATTTTTCTTCTGAGGAAGAAATAATCTTTTGCTATTGATTGTTACTGAGTAGCGTTATTTTTTTAGGAGAGAGTAATATTTTGAATAAGTTAATCATATGTTGAATTGGGGTTACAGCGACAATACGTATTAGGAATAAAAAGCTTTAAATTTGAGACCAAGTCGCGTAACGGATATACGGGAATTGAAAAAGTTAGTTTTATTGGTTATTCTTTCGCTGACGCAATCGCGGTTTCTTTGAGCCGGTGTAGTAATAAACTATTGAAATAAAAACAAGGAAGGTGAGTTTTATTTTTTACCTGTGATATTTTTGTGCTGTTGTAATCAGGATGTCTTTGAAATGGATTAGTATTAAAAAGGAAAATAAGTTAATAAATTGGGAGGGGATTGAAATTTATAAGGAAAGGAAAATAAGTTAATAAATTGGGAGATGATTGAAATTTATAAGGAAGAAGGAATTTCTTTCTACTTCTGATTCGTGTGAGGAGGTTTTTGAAATGGTTTAGTATTAATATGAAAATACGGAGAGTAAAGAATTGAGACATAGCAGAAATAAGAATTTAACGTAAAGTCACTTTATCGTTCCAAAACAAGCCTGACGCGGTAAGGGATTGTATCCTGACGCGGTAATTGTGGTACAGAATATGTCTGAACACAAATATCTGACGGCATCATCCTTCAACCATAATGGAGACTAATTTTAAAAAGATAGGTACAACACTTGGAGGTTCGGAGGTGCCAAGGGAAATTTCAAAATGGATTGCCTTCTTCTGATGGGGTACTTTGCTTATTCACAAAATAGCTTATCTACCATAAAGGGGAGATGGGTTAATCAGATTCGATAAGAGAATGAAGATTATTTCCAAAACATTGTTTCCATATCCTATCTTCTGTGACGAACTGAAACAAAGAGGGGTTACAATTAGTGTTTGTCCAGAAGGGTTGTTTACTGTCAAGTAGTGACGTCATTCGACGTCTCTGGAATTTTCGAGATGGGTTCGAAAACGGAGGTCAAGGGTGAGAGGAGGATGAACGTTTCCAAAAATGTTGCAAAACATCATGTCTGATGAAATACGGAAACAGAGGGAGGGGGGTTCATCCAAGATGACCGTCGGTGGAAATTTCGAGAAGTGTTGACCATTGATGATGGCCACTTGGTCGGTAAGTTGGTGGAACTTTTGCTACGAGTTTTAATTAATGAGGGTTTTTTAATATAGGGGGATTGGGGGCGACTTTTTAATGAATAACGAGTTCATAGGTTGGACATCTTCGATGGCCGCCAAAGGGATGAGGCGGGGGGGGATGCCATGAACGTTGTCACCGAAAATTTAGTTGGATTTTGTAATTATTTTGAGGATTGCGACATCCATGATAGCATCTGAGAGGAGGATGGAAATTCGAGAAGGATTGGCCATCCAAGAGAGGTTGAAATTTTGTTAAGTGTTTAATAAAAGGGGCGGAACTTTTCATTAAAGTTTTTTTAATGAATAACGAGATTTTAGGTTGGCCATCAAAGATTCCCTCCGAAGGGCGAGGGGGGCGGAACCTTTGATAAGTTTTTAATAAAGGGGGAAGGCATATTAATAAGGGTTTCTTAATGGGAGGTTAAACTTTTGATAAGCGTTTTAATTAGGGGGTGCATATTAATAAAGGGGGCGTCACTTTTTATAAGTGGTTAATTAATAAGAAATAGAAAATAAATACCTGAAATCAAAATATAATTTATTCTTAAGTTAATTAACAGAGAATACAAAAAATCATTTATAATTAATTTATTCCCAAGTTAAATGTGATTTACAAAAAAATATAATTTATTCGTAAGTTAATTAATAAGGAATAAAAAAAAATTCGTAGGTTATTTTATAATAATCAGTTATTCCTTTGATGAACTGTGAAAAATAGTTTTTTTTAATATAGTATGTGTGTTAAACACTAGATGGTGCTACAGTTAGCCACACGGACAGCGTGACTAACATCCCTTCCATCCTTCAGTGGAACTGCAGGGGCTTCAGGAGCAAGGCTGTTGATGTCTGAAATTACATCAGCATCATGCTAGTTCCCATCCTTGCTCTCTGTAAGGCCAAACTTCCTGATCACTATGTCTTCAATCCCTATATTGTGCACACGAGCAAGAATCATCCGCTCTCCCGCAATGCGGCGATTCTTGTGCACAAGAATGTCACTCATCATGCTATTGATCTCACTTTCACTGATGTGAACAGTGATTTCGTAGCATGCTGCATCCGGTTGAACAGCCATGATATCACCCTGATATTCTGTTACATCCGGCCTTGCACTGCCTTTCCTGTATCCACCTTACAGGATTATCTATCACAGTGTCCTCAGCCCTGGATTCTCTATGGGGACCTTAATGCCCACAGCCCATCCTGGGATGGAGACATGAGTGATCAGCGAGATGATGATATCGAGAATGTCATCTTGCAGCACAATCTGTTTATCGCCAACGACGGCTCGTCCATGTTCTACAGACCTCTGAGTACCTACAGTTCCATTGATCTGACCCTCTGTTCTTCCAGCATCGGTCAAAGCCTCAGCTGGTCAGTTGATCCTGACACCTGGGGCAGTGACCATTTCTCACTGCACATCTCCATGCTTTCCAAGGGATGTGCAACTGCGAGAAGAACGTCGACCCTTACCGAATGGCAGCTCTTTCAGCATATCTCGTCTGAAGGACTTGCTGCCACCGAAGCTACAGATCTCAGCGCAGTGTCAGAGGCATCACTATTGCCTCTGATGCTTGCACTGTTACGATCTCTACACCCAGGCATCTTCCCCCTCCGGATATCCACTATAAGCGGCTTTGCACCTTTCGCCCTCGAGCCAAAATGCGCGCCCGCCGCTCTGGTGGATTTCCAAACATTCTTCATGCTAGAAGGCTACATGCTGCGATCAGAAGGGACCTTAACCGCCGTGAAAGTTTCAGGTGGCGATCCTTCTGCTACAGCATCAACGTCTTCACCCCTTCTGGGAAAGTCTGGAAGTTCATCAGGAACCTGACGGGGAAGCCACAGCCTGAGCTCTCCTTCCATAACCTTGCACTGTCCTGTGGGAAGGACTTAGCGGCTACTGCTAATGCCTTTCTGCAGCCTCTCCACTGGTGAATGATCGGGATGCGGCTCAGCAGCCCTGCTCTGAGATTGAACCTTGCAATAATAATCCTTTCACCTTGCAGGAACTCATCTTTGCTATTGGGGCTTCGAAGCGTTTGTCAGCCCCAGGCCCTGACGGCATCAGCTATAATCAGTTAGCTAACCTGTCACCTGAGGCTCTGCTTGAGCTTCTTAAAGCCTTCAAGAACTCCTGGACCACCTGCACAGTACCTGAGTCATGGAAGGCAACACACATCGTGCCTATCTTGAAGCAGGGGAAATCTACCACTGAGTTGTCCTCTTACAGGCCAATTGCTCTATCATCTTGCTTCTGCAAGATCCTAGAGAGACTGGTCCTTGTACGCCTGGAATGTTATCTAGAGTCCAATGGGCTCCTCCCTGACAGCCTTTCGGGTTTCTGCAAACGGAGGTGCACGTTGGACAATCTCATCGACTCTGCTGTTGATCAGGCTCTGTCCATGGGAGAGACTACTGTCGCTGTCTTCTTTGACATCCAGAAGGCATTCAATTCCCTGTCCCACTCGTATATTCTCTGCAGGCTCCAGGATCTCGGCCTCAAGGGCAATATCATCCAGTGGATTGCAGCGTATCTCTCCAAAAGGAATGTTTGCGTGAAGCTGGGCAACACACTCAGCATCTCCCAACCATCAATCATGGAGTACATCAAGGGCGTGTCCTCAGCCCGATGTTACTGAACATCTTACTGTCAGGCTTACCCTCTCGACTCGAGGATAGAGTGGGTATTTACATTTACGCTGACGATAACTGCATCAGGTTCCCTAGCCAGGACCTCTACTACACTCATATCGTGATGAAACGAGCTGTGGACACGGTCGTCAAGTTCTTTGACAACCTAGGCCTCACTCTTTCCACTGAAAAGACTGTGGCCATGGTTCTCACGAGGAGACACCTTCCACCCACCTTCCCTGACCTCTTGCTTGGGCCAGATCATATCAAGGCCATCCATCAGCATAAGTTCCTTAATCTGGTCCTGGACAGCAGGCTGAGCCGGGAGACTCACATCCAGCATCTTAAGACAGTTGCCACTACGTAGAGAAATATACTGTCTTTCCTTGCTGGTACCCACTGTCGAAATTCCTGCAAGACCTTCCTGGTCTTGTACCAGCAGTTGATCCTTTCCCGCATCAACTACAGTGATCATCTTCTGAGCAATGCCTCTGCTACACTGCTCAGCAAGTTGCCACTGTACACACTATATCTTTGCACCTCTGCCTCAGACTCTGCCCTAACACACCTAATGCATCTGTCATTGCCCATCTTAAGACGCTCGAGCTGTCAGGGACAGATTCTGGATGCTGGTTCTGAATACTCTCTTCCCCGACCTTCCACCCTGGAGGAACAGTGATCTTGTGATCAAGATCACTATCCCTTCTCTTTGTTGGAAGTGCGACTCTGATCCATTGGCCATCAGACTTCTCTCCACCTCCTGTGTCACTGAACGATATGAGAGATGTACTGAGGTCTACACTGATGGATCTGTAGAACGGGAGAAGCAACATGCTGCCTCTGCCATTGCTAGAGGTTTCCGTCTCCTGCATCTAACCTCCTCCACCTGTGCAGAGCTTCATGCCATTCTTGAGGCTACACTTTTCATTCTGACTCCAGAGTGGCAACTTTGTCATCCCTCTGTGACTGCAAATTTGTCATTCTCTCCGACCTCTTGGAAGCTCTCCAGAAGCGAGACAGCAAGAGCTACAACCCCTTCCTCATCCAGAGTGGTTGGATCCAAGTCACTTCCGTCAGAATCACGGTTCATTTCCAGTGGATCCCTTCCCATGTAGGGATACCTGGCAATGAGCTCGCTGATCACACCATGAACGAGGCGCTGGAGAGTCAGAGGTGTGTAACTAATTACCCTCTCTCTCTCAGCGACTGCAAGAGTTCTGTCTCACATCTGATGAGCCAGTACCGTCTTGCTCAGCAGCAGGAGAGCAGCTGTTCCTCATTCAGGTACCTGGTTGAACCTTCTCTCACTGCTCGTAACCTCGGTAATCTCCTTAGATCTGAGGAGACCCTCCTCCATCGTCTCCGAGTTGGTGTCATCTACAGCAACTCTGTGCTTCACACTCTTGCCAGAGCTTACAGTCCAGACTGTGCCACTTGCAGCACACCTTAGACTGTATCCATCATTCTGCTCAACTGCTCCCTCTATAATGCCGAAATAGAAGCTTTGTTCCGGGAGCTTCATGTTATCGGAACCACTGATTACTCCATCACCTCCCTTCTTGGCAACAACCATAATGCGAAGCTGCAGCGTGCGCACTTCCGTATGGTCACTGACTTCTTTCAGAACATTGGCCTCTTCTGAAAGGTCTAATGTTCTGTATTTTACACTCTCCTGAATAGAGCCATTTTTTTTAGAGGGAGATAGCTGAGAGGCAGTTTCTTCTGCATCCGCTATCTCGTCTTTCCGTTTTGACTGGTGTAGGGAGCCCCTTGTTTGGAGGCTAATTTCACCATATTTAAAACACCCTGAACCCCTGAATATTTCGAGGTTTTCTTTTCGGATGTGTGATGACGTCAGAAATCAAGATGGCGGTCTCAGGACTTAGAATTATTTCGAGGTTTTACTTTGCATGGGTGATGACGTCAGAAACCAAGATGGCAGAAGTAGAGGGGGAGGTTTAATAAAGGGGGCAGCACTTTTGATAAGAGTTTAATTAATTAATGAGTTATTAATATCATTTAATGAGTTGTGAATATTAATAATAGGCATGGTGAGTTATTAATATTAATAAGGGGGATATTACTGGGGGTGCATATGGGTAACATCATAGGGGGAAAGCACTATGCATAGGGATCGCTATAGTGGGACTATGCTACTCATGCCACATTACGTATATTTTGGAATGGATAAAATTTGCACCAGTACTTACGGCTAATATAAAAATTATAATTTTATTATTTTCATAATGATTATTAACATAGTTGATAAAAAGATAAGTTGAAATAAAGATATGGCTTTTAAATTCGATCGAATTTAATTTTAAGAGCAAGATCATAATGAGTTCTCAGATCATCTAATAGAAATTCTATAGTAATCAATATAAATTACCAGAGAAGTTTATTAATTTTTATTATTATTTTTTATTTATATCTATTATTAAATTTTGAGCAATTACTTTAATTGAAATAATTGCTGTTAAATATTCCATTTCCTTAACTATAAATACAGAACGAATATTGCTAAAGATTCGTTCTCTATTTAGAGTTGTTTTATTTAGGTCAGCCGTCCCGTGGTCGAGTGGTTAGCACGTTTGGCTACTGATCTATGGGACCCGGGTTCAAGCCCCGGGTAAGGCATGGATGTATGTGTCGTTTTTCTGCTAAGGTCCTGCCATCCTCTCAGACCTTCTACTATGGCATATAAACTGACAGGCTCCTGTCAGACCTCTGTGTGCAAGCAGCTGCATGAGGGGGTATATATTTATTTATTTTATTTAGGTTGAAATAGTTTTCAGATCTTTGAATTGCCTTCAGTCACATTTTTGCAAAAAATTAGTATTTAAAACGTTCTCAAGTTCTATATCTCAGTTACTATTGACATAACACGGAACTGGAGCTAATAAAGTGGTTTTGATAGCTAGATAGCCCTCAAATACTTAAAAATAACTGAAATTGCAATTCTACCCTTTTTCCGCCAACAGAAATTTATCTTACTGTACGCTTCTTATAAACTTTGTTTACCTTCGTCTCCCCATTGTGACGTCAAAATGCCTAGCCAATGACCGTCAAGAAACGCTTCCTCGCCGAGTGGTACCAACCTTCCTTCATTCACCCTGATCTGCCACTACTCAATCCAACATCACTCTCATCAAACGTGGAGGCTCCACGGGGAAATTCATGGACATCCTCATGTAATTGAAAACTGCTTTCTTGTCCAATGTGACTTAACAACAGTCGAAAATTTATCGTTCCAATTATGCATAAGTTTGGACACTGTAGGATATTCTCGTGTCTATACTGAATAATGTCAGTATAATGATAACATAACAACACTTCAGGATCATGGAAAATTGATTATGCTACATAAATAAATTGGGAGGGGGATATACCGCCATTCCAGTATAAATATTTCTCTTCGTTTTAATATTCTTTAAAAAATTATTGCAAAATTATTCAATGTACATTTTTTTAATATTTTTGTCCCCATTCCGGTTACTATCATTCTCAAAAGAGACGGAGGAGGGTGGGCATGCTCCTTCGAGGGGCTTTCCACCTAGATATAGTCCTGCAAGAAACGATAAAATTGAGCAATATGAGTTTTGGACTTGGTCGAATCGAAGTTAAGAACAGTTAATATCAATTCCATTGTAAAGAAATCAAAAGTGAGTTTTACTAATTGCCTTTTCTGACTGATGGGTTGGGTTGTTTTACCTCTGAGCGCCACTTTTTTGCACACCATGGGGTAAATGGCCAGATCACAAGGACTCCGAAGGCTCAGAGAAGGTTGGGGGAGGGGACCCACTGGAACAGCTGTTGGGAGACAGATGGTAGCCTCCCGTCAAGGCCATTCAGCGTGTTCTTTATCATGCACAGGGTATGGAATCTCCCGCACACAGGGCCAAGGCTTAACGTCCCATCCGACGGACGGCGGCCTTTCCAAGACCATCGGTGTCCCCTACTGAGAGTGGGCAGGGTGGGGAAATTTGCGGACATAAATCTCAACGATGACCCAGCTGGGACTCGAACCTGGAAACTATAGATTACGAGTCTGGCGCGCTACCGACTGAGCCACCCCCGCCCCATCTCTGACTGATGGATGACTTCCAAAAGAAAGGATGATGATCCCTGTGTTATACGTGGATGATAAAATAAAACATAATGGTACTGTGCAAAAAACGGATGATTGCCAAATTTAAGCAACTTTATCCTGAACTCAAAATTTTTTTAGCAGAAATTTCAATCTTTTGCCGATAAAGCATTAACACTAAAAAACTTAATATAGATATCAAATACCTGAATTGTTAGAACTTTTACACAAAAAGTTTGAAAAAAAAGGAAATTTTTGAAGTAAAATTGAGGTGTGTTTAATATGAAAACCTGGAAACAGAAACCTGATATTCTCATAGGGCAAAGAAAGCATTCGTTTCCATAGCGACTTCACGTCTGACTTTCTTTGCCGGGAGCTAGTAAGTCAGCTCACAACTCACAGGCTCTTTTACGATGAGTAATTGCAGTTATTAATTTCTTTCCACAGAATTGATTGTGCTCTCTTTTTTCACCTCCGCTGATATCTAATCCCAGTTGAAGCAAATGCGAATCACTAATGAATGAAACCAAATGGCAAGAATGTATCCGCGAAGAATACGAAATTAAATAACAGACTTCCTCGAGCGTGACAAGGACCTCTTTATCACTCCACCCCCCCCCCCCTTCAACTCACAGCAAAGACAGCTGTTTTTGTCACGTGATCCAGCGCGTTCTTTCGTCGCGATTTCGCAATTGCCGTGATCCGTCCTAGTGACGTGAACAATGGGAATGATGCGTTTTGGGGCATAGCGTCCCTTCGTTTCGTGATGTGGGAAAATTTCTGTTCGAAAATAGCTTCGGTGTTTTTAAATAGATCTTGATCGATACGATGCCAATCGATCATGTTTGGAGAAATATTCTTTTTATGATACGGAATATAGAAAAAGTATTCTGATCGCGAAAAAGGCGGAACAATTTTGATTTTGGTACTCGGGGTACTTTTTAAGTTTTCGTTATGCTATTTGATTGTGTGTCTTGCTTGTATCTGAACATATTCAAGGTGTTGGAGTCAATGTTGGAAAACTTTACGTTTTTATTTTTGAATAACATTAACGGAATTTCAAAATATTTATAACGATAAGATGTAGAAAATATATTCGTTATTTTCACTGTTTTTGGGTTGGTACATTTCAGAACTTTCTTTTGTAAGATATACTTATAAACTTGCGTGAAACAGACAGCAGCTGTCTTATAAATCTTCCCCGTAAATTGACCCTCATAAAAAGGGATTTGGGATAGCCAGATAAGAGCTGCAGTGGAGAAGAAAGGGTAAGTTACAATAGGGCGAAAATCTTAGATATATTGTAATTCCTGCTGATCCGCTTAAACACTTGGAGAACGAACTATGTAGGCGGAGTAATTTGGGAATAGGACAGAAAATTGGAGGAAAGGACCATCCACAAATCTTCAACTTCTCTTCTTATACTCCTCAGAAACATTTCCATTGCGTAGGCTTGCAAATCCATGAACGGTCAGCCTCTTCCTCATAGAGAATTGTGAGAAAGGAAGCGTTTTTCACTTCCCAAAGAATCTCTCGGGGGTGCGGGGGTGGACATCAACGCTATAACGTTAACGTAACGCTGTAGAGAACGCTAAAATGTCACGTAACGTTATAGAGAACGTTATAACGTCACATAACCTTATAGCGAAATTTAAATTTTGCTATAACGAAAAATGTAACGAAAAAGCATATTAAATTTTCTGCTGTAACGAAAGGTTTTTATTTCGTTTGCTAACACTGAATCGAGTAGAATTTCATCTTTAGACAATGTATTTTCTTTGTGTGAACATTGTGAGGTAATAATTCAAGCTGGGGTTCCCAAACTCTACTTTAATTGCATTAATGGGTTACAAGAGTTTTTTGATAGGTCCTGAAATGGCTTTTGTCCCCAACCACTCATCTCCCCACTCAAAAATAAATAATACTGGCAGTTATCGTATTGATACCACTACCGTTCAGACGCGAGATTAATGTGAATTTTGGGTTGTGATGTATGTGTGCGTTTTTCCATCTTCAGAACTAGTGGGACACCATCCTGTCGCGTCCTACATCGTGTCTCAGAAAGAACTCAATGCCGAAGAGCAGCATCACTAGAATTCGACTTATAGCGATTTTTGTTTCTATTTAATGTTTTTGTTTAAAATTTTTATGCAATATTTTATTTTATTTGTATAATTACCCAAATTTAATTATTTCCATGCTTTCTGTTTTAATACGTAATAAAAAATTATATGTACAGTCGTTCAAAAAAATATCTGAACACTATGGTTGATTACAGAATTCAGAAAGAATATCGGCAACGATTTTTAGCACTAATTTCTAAAAAGACGTTGCCAGATATTTTTTCTGAATTTCAGCAATCAACCATAGTGTTCGGATATTTTTTTAGCGACTGTACACGTCTATACCTCTCTTTTTTCGAATCGATTATCCAAACCATATACATCTTCGCAATAAATCCAGATAGTGGATTTCTACTGTGTAAGTGTTTTAATTTTCTCAATTTTCTATTTAGCTACAGTTGCCACTGTTAAAGTGTGAAAAATTCGAAAATTAGCTTAAATCAAGTAGGATGTAAAGCCATGTCAGGCTTTCTGACTACTAAGCTACCAATTGCCGATTAAGGTTTCCTCTATTAATTGTATGAGCCTTCCACCAAGCAATATTCAGTTTCCTGCGTGTCAAATGAAGTCAGTAACTTTGCCTTCAACAAAGCCGAAGACAGGTGTCTAAGGTATGCTCAACACTGCAATTGTAAACAAAACACTAATGTTGATTAAATTGCTTTTGAAGGCACGAAACTCCAATTTGGACAGAAATTGCCTTCATCCGGCTGACTTGTCTTGAACCGTTTTAGAGTTTTTTAAAAATTTGTTTTGAAAAGAAATGCCTGATATATACATAAGTTTAATAATTTTGCCTCTATTACACTTACTAGCTTTCTGAAAATATGGCAGGGGTGGAAGTTTTCCTTCCCCCAGATCCGGCCCTGATTGTTAATACACTAGAATGTACTTTATCCATTTCATATTCATGAAGCTGCGGAATTCCCTTCCTGCATGTGACACGCATATGTGATTGTGCGCTGCTGGTGAAATGCTCACATCATTAGTAGTGCAAATGTTGATCGGCAGCCGGTAGTTCAGAGCACATGGCTCATTATCAAGATGGCTCGGGTTCATTTTCCACCTGCCTCAAGACAATTCTTCCTCTTCGATGTTTAGAAGTGTTTTTTTTATTGAATTTGAAGCTTTTAGGCTGATTCTATGATCTTTTATGAAAGCATTGTTTTTTATATACTCATCCCTTATAAAGCTGTAAGATGATTAATATTACAAAATTATCTGCTCTTTGATAAGACAAATTGGGCAGGAAAAGATGAGATATTTAAGAATATTTTTAAAATTCAGTTTTACGAAATGGGCTAGTGATGTGGCTCAGTTGATAAAGAGCCAGGCCCGTAACTTAGAGTTCCCAGGTTCGATTTCCAATTGTGACAGCGTTGAGATTTATAAATGCTAAAACTCCACTCTCTGTCATAATGGGGCGCCGGAAGGGGGGAGACATAAAAGGGCCAGTTGCGCCCCCTATTTAAAAAATTGATCGAAAATTAATTTATGTTAAGTAATATCACGTGATCCAAAAAATTATTGTTTTTCTTTTTTTCATTTGGAGAAATGCAATTCTTGCTAATTCTTAATTCTTTTTTTTACATTTTTGTTTTTCAAAAAACTATTTCATTTCTTTATGACAAAACATTTTTACTTGTATTTTCATAATAAGCTCCTTTTCTAACTATCAGAGAAATATTCACTCTTAGTTCACCGTCAATATCATTTTTTAGAGGAAAAAAAATCAGTCTTCCGGCGGCTGGAATAGCAACCCACGTCCTCCTACTGATATGTCAGAGTCTCAGACCACTGAACTACCGGTAACTAATCATGCGCTCTTTTATTTGATGATATAAACTTTCTATCTACAGTACACAATTTTCTGTGTCTCAAAAAGCCAGATGGATTCTTATCCCATCTTGCTGACACAATTTTTTTTCTCTCAAATTCATATCGACCGTAAACTAAGAGTAGACTGATCTAACTGCTCACTACTCAGTAATTTCCTTTATTGAAGATTCAAGGAAACGAATAGAAAATTAAATAACTTATTGAAAAAATGGCACATAAGTGTGCTTTACATTTCCAGAGAAAATAAGCAATATTGATTGGGAGAATTTATTACAGATTACAGATGTGAATCAGGCGTATGGTGACTTCTTACAGACTTTATGGATATATACATATAATGAATGCTTTCCTAGAATTCTAAAGAAGAGATCACAACAGCTGTTTATGTTCCGTGGAAAAATAATTATATAAAAAATCATATTAAAAAAGAAACATACTAGCTGAAATTTATGAGTCCCAGTGATGAAATAGACAGCGAAAGGTTCGGAATTTGCAGAAATTGTGCTGCTGGTTTAATAAGAGGTGCTAAGCAAATATACTATGAAGCTAACTTTAATATACAGGGTGATTCAAAAGGTCTTAGACAAACTGTAAAGGTAGGTCAGGAATACAAAAATAAACCATTTTTGCATAGGAACATATAACCGCAAACGCCACCCGAGTGTGATAGAGGGCGTTATTTGCCAGAAATTGAGTTGGGTACCGCGAGTCATCATAGTAGTAGCATAACTGAGAGTTCTGAAACAGTAAAACGGGTTCGAGAATTCTATGAAAACCCATGGGAAAAGTTATGGGGGATGAGGGAAAAAGTATGTTTCTTGTGGGTTTTGTGAAAAATATGAATGAAAATTAGAAAAAATGGGGGTGATTTTTAGCATGTGAAAAACTAATTTAAGTTTTTTTTGGGAAGATGAGGTTTAAACTAATTTTGTGAATTAGTTAAAATGGGTTAGTTTGAAGTGAGGTGTGTATGAGAGAAAAAATGATGTGTTTTGTTGAGTTATCGTACACTTACTGGATTATTCGGTTGCAAAAGCGCCATGTAAATCGGTGTTTCTTGTGGTTTTTTCTGAAAATATATGTGAAAATCAGAAAAAAACCGGTGTTTCATGAGAAATAAATAAGTTTTTTGGGCAGACAAGAACCAATTTCTTTAACTAATTTTCAAAGAAAATGAGGTGGGTGTGAAAGAGATAAAAAACGATGTGGTTTGTTGAGTTATCATACACATCACTGGATTATTTGGTTGTGAAATGCCAGGTAAATCGGAGAATTTGACAAAGTCAGACAGTTTTGCGAAATTTGTATGAAACTTATGACAAAATCAACAGGTAAAATGACGTTTTCGGTGGTTCTGATGAAAAGATAGACTTTGAATATCTATCTGTAAATGTATGAAGAGAGGGTAATAAATGAAAAAAAATTTTTTTTTGGAAGTGAAAAGTGATTTAGATTAATTTTTTAAACAATTAGAAAGAATTTGAAGCAAAAAGTGATGTAAGTTAGAATAATTTTGAGAATGTGTGAAGTTTGTAAAGACAGAAGAGTTTTATCGTGCTAATCAGTCTCCTCAAAAGAACAACGGGCTCGAGATTTAATTTCATTGAACTAAATCTCTTATTCACTGAACCTCAGAATTATAGCTGAAAAAATACTGGTTCGGGAAGTTGTTCGGTTCGATGGACGGCCCTCCTCTCTGTCCCCTCCCCTCTCTTCCTCTCTCTCTGTCCCCTCCTCCCCTCTGCTCTCTCTTTCTCTCTTTGTCCCCTGCTCCCCTCTGCTCTCTCTTCCTCTCTCTGTCCCTTCCTCCCCTCTGCTCTCTCTTCCTCTCTCTCTGTCCCCTCCTCCCCTCTTCTCTCTCTTCCTCTCTCTATCCCCTCCTCCCCTCTGCTCTCTTCTCTCTGTGCCTCGAGCGAATGCAAAAAAAAAATTCCTCCAATTCCTGCTGTATTCAAGATACAAACTTGAACCGGAGTCCGCCGCTGCTAGACCCCCAACGAGCGATCCGATAGTTACTGCAACTATAAATATAGCTATAATATATATATATAACTATAACAGATTGAAGTAACCATAAAATCGCCGAAGCGATCCCATAGTTACTGCAATCAACTGCAGAGACCAATGTTGCTAGATTGGCCACGAGAACTATGTTGTATAAATTTGAAATATCTCACGTATCTTGGTTTATTCCAAAAGTGAAACCATCACTACAAGTACTAGCAAAACTAGAATCTCAGTTAGCAAGCGGCAATCCACATGAAATCTTTTGGGAATCGTGCAAATTGTACAAATCTGATACTCGAATTGACACTCATGTCAGTTGGCGGGTTACTACAACTCAAAATAAACCCGTCCATCTTTATGTCGTCTTACAAAAGTGTAACCGATTAAATAATTAAACCAGAAACAATATGGTGTTTGATCACATGTTACTAGAACGGATTCAGATCAGAGTGAATAGCAAAGAGTTTCCCGAACAAGAATTCGAGTGCAACTTTGAACCCAACAGTTTAGACTATGTGTGTGTTTACAACAGCTTTTTAGCTGCAAACAATATGGATATCGACTCGGGTACACAAGTCAGTTACCAAGATTTTATGAAACTGTATCCGATATTCCACTTCGATGTCAGCAAATACGAATCACGTCTATATGAATTATAAACAACTGCTGACATCGAAATACGATTTAAATTAAATAGACCGCCAAATAAATTTTACCACGTATATTGCGTAATTGTCTCAGAATGAAAAGCAACTTTGCAACCACTAGAGGGAAAACTTTTAGTTGTTGGTTAAAAAAAAACTATGTTAAATACCATCATTACGAAATCTACATCTATTTGCACGTTTAAAAAATTATGTATGTTCCCGAAACAGTATTTTTTCTGCTTTAATTCTGAGGTGCAGTGAATAAGAGATTTAGTTCAATGAAATTAAATCTCGAGCCCGTTGTTCTTTTGAGGAGACTGATTTCCGTTTAGCACGATAAAAGTCTTCTGTCTTTACAAACTTCACACATTCTCAAAATTATTCTAACTTACATCACTTTTTACTTCAAATTCTTTCTAATTGTTTAAAAAATTAACCTAAATCACTTTTCACTTCCAAAAAAAATTTTTTTTTTCATCTAGTACCCTCTCTTCATACATTCACAGATAGATATTCAAAGTCTATTTTTTCATCAGAACCCCCGAAAACGTCATTTTACCTGTTGATTTTGTCATATGCTTCATACAAATTTCGCAAAACTGTCTGACTTTGTCAAATTCTCCGATTTACCTGACATTTCACAACCAAATAATCCAGTGAAGTGTATGATAACTCAACAAACCACATCGTTTTTTTATCTCTTTCACACCCACCTCATTTTCTCTGAAAATTAGTTAAACAAATTGGTTCTCGTCTGCCAAAAAACTTATTTTTTTTACATGACACACCCGTTTTTTTTCTGATTTTCACATATATTTTCAGAAAAAACCAGAAGAAACACCAATTTACATGGCGCTTTTGCAACCAAATAATCCAATAAGTGTACGGTAACACAACAAAACACATCATTTTTTCTCTCATACACACCTCACTTCAAACTAACCCATTTAAACTAATTCACAAAATTAGTTTAAACCTAATCTTCCCAAAAAAATTTAAATTAGTTTTTCACATGCTAAAAATCACCCCCATTTTTTTCTAATTTTCACGCATATTTTTCACAAAACCCACAAGAAACATACTTTTTCCCTCATCCCCCATAACTTTTCCCATGGATTTTCATAGAATTCTCGAACCCCTTTTACTGTTCCAGAACTCTCATTTATGCTACTACTCATCATCATTCCAGTTACAGTAATACTGAGATGACAGATATGCACTTTGCTTATGGGGCAACGAATGGAAACGGGCGAGCCGCAGTGAGATTGTATCGTGAACAGTTCCCAAACAGACGCGTGGCCCATCATCAAACGTTTGCCCGTTTGCACCCCAGATCTTCGTTGTAAACACTGGATCTTTCGAAGTAAACAGTTATTTTGGTCGTGACCGAACGACGCGCACACCTGTCATGGATGAAGCGGTCTTTCGTGGGATTGAACGCAATCCAGGTACAAGTACACGAGCTATTTCGCATCACATTCTTGTACCTCAACCCAGCGTGTGGCGAGTATTACACGAGGAGTTGTTACACCCTTTTCACATGCAGCGGGTCCAGTCATTGGAAGAAGGAGATGACCACCCGCGTCTGTAATTCGCACGCTAGTTTTTGCAAAAATGTGTCGCACAGCCGGAATTTCCAGCATTGGTTCTTTTCACCAATGAAGCTACATTCTCACGTGAGGGTATTGTTAATGTTCATAATTTGCATGTATGGGCACATGACAACCCACGAACTACACGCTCCAGTGTTGCGCAACACCCGTTTACCATTTTTTTTTCGCGGGCATTGTTAGAGACTGTTTGCTTGGGCCATACCTTCATCCATCACGACTAGAGGGCATAGTTTTTGGATATTCCTGGAGGAGGTCTTGCTGGAACTATTGCATGATGTTACGCTTTCTGTGCGCCGACGCATGTGGTTTCAGCCAGCACATTTCAACTTGGTTGTGTGCGAGTATCTCAACAGCACCTTTCCTGCACGGTGGATTGGCCGGGGTGGACCTGTCGCTTGCCCACTAAGATCACCTGACTTCTCCCCCATTAATTTCTCCTTCTGGAGCTCCCTCAAAGACCTTGTGTACGAAACCCCCGTAGCCTTTGACGCTGACCTTGTCGCAAGAGTCTTTGAAGCAGCAGCACGTGTCCGCGAGAGGCCTGACATTTTCGCTGCTCCATGTGTCGACTTTGCGAGACATGTATTGTTGTGGATGGAAAGAACTTTGAGCACTCCTCTGAAATTGTAAACGTGGTGTCTATTAAACATGTTGTCATACCTTACATGTATTCCTTTAGTTTTGATTCTTCCTCTAGCACACTCGGGTGGCGTTTGCGGCTATATGTTCCTATGTAAAAATGGTTTGTTTTTGTATTCCTGTCCTACCTTTACAGTTTGTCTAAGATCTTTTGAATCACCCTGTATATGGTGATACTTCACTGAAAAAGAAATGGAGGCTGATAAATAGCCTATTGTGCAGGAATAAAAAAAAATCTTACAATTGGGGATTTGAGATGGCTCAAAATGTACTAACTGATGATGCCCAAAAGTCCACCTAGCTCAACCAATATTTTAAAGTATTGCAGAAGATCAAATAACTGATGTTACGAGCAATACAGATAACCAAGTACAACATAAATAATATAGATACAGTTTTCCAGATAGTTTATATATGAAGATGATATGAATAAAAAATAATAAATACTTCCTGAAGCAGCTGCTTGTCACAGAAGTCTGACAGGAGCCTGCCAGTTTAATACGCCATAGTAGAAGGTCTGTGAGGATGGCGAGACTTCATAAGAAGAACGATATAAACAATGCCTTACCCAGGGCTCGAACCCAGGTCCCTTTGATCAGTAGCCAAACGTACTATCCACTCCGCCACCGAGACGGCCGAAGATGATATACATAATGTTATAAGTAAAATAAAACCTAATATTTCTGGTGGGTCTGATGATATCTCAATAAATATAATTTAAAACGTTTAAAAATGAAATTAAGATTCCCCTCAGATATAATATCAACATGTCATTTAAAAATGAAAATTTTCTGTATTAAATGAAAACAGCAAATATCATAATCATTCATAAGCATAAAATTTTGAAAGACCAAAAAATTATAAACCTATTTCTTTACTGTCAATTTTTGCTACGATTTTTGAAAAATTAAGGCATAATTGTATATATAAATTTATTACAAAAAGGAAGCTAATTATAACAGAACAATGTGGTTTTCAACATGGTAAATCTTCACAAGGTGTTATTATAGATACTTATGATTATACTATTAATATCTTGAATATCAACGGGTTTGCTTGGCTGTATATTTAGATTTGTCTAAAGCATTCGATTGTGTACATTAGCGGTTCTCAACATGGGGTACGCGGTTAAAGTTTTTGGGGTACGCCGTGAGAGCTCAAAAGTCGCTAGATATATGTTATATATATATGTTTTATTTTATTACCATCGTTATACTATAACTATAGTTTTATCTATCTATACAAGGGGTATGCCAGTTACATACACATTTCCAAGGGTGTACGTGAAGCATAAAGGTTGAGAACCACTGGTGTTGGTCATCAAATTCTCTTTAAAAAAATTATGTACTATAATCTAAGAACGAAAATAAATAACTGGTTTAAAAGCTACCTATTTCAAAGACCAGCATTTGTACAAGTTAATAGGACTCTCTCTGAAAAAATCAAATTCAACAGAGAAGTACCACAGGGTTCTGTGCTGGAACCCTTATTATTTCTTTTGTCTATATATGATATTCGATCACAAAAAGAAGCAGCTGAATTAGTTGTGAATGCAGATGATATAAATATTTCAGCTTTCCACACTAGTGAATTTTAGTGGAAGAAGCAAATAATGTAATTCGAAATACATATAATAAGTGGATCACATGTAATAAACAAGTGTGTGTGGTCCTTATGAACAAAAATAAAAAATTGAATTTTAATGAGATAGGTATTTTGGCGAATGATCAAAAGAATGAAATATGTGACTATAAAATTTCTTGGACTCTGCCTAGATGCTAATTTAACTTGGAATTATCATATTAACCAGCTATTTCAAAAATATTGGATCAATTGCGATGCGCTGAACTTTACTGTTTCTTGGAAAGAATTAAGATTTTCAGTTATAATATTAGACTTAAGAATAAGATCATGTTACCTCTTCATAAAAAATCTATACGCTAAAGATCAATAAGGTACACTGGCATTAAGATTAGGAATCAAAAGATTTCACAGGGTATTGCTGCAAATGAACAACACAGACTTTTTAAATGTAAGTATAAACTATACCTATTATCAAGGCAATGAAAGTGTAAGAGCACAAAAACTCGCATGCTCGTGTATATACTATATTTGGATGAAATTACTTCAGATTACAGATGGGCTGCATAAGAATACAATTACAGATGGGCTGCATAAGAATATGATTGATTACATATTAATTAACAGCAAATGGGCTAGTTCTGTTAGGAATACCAGGGCATATAGGGGAGCTGAAATTGGATCTGACCATTACCTTGTTAAAAGTGTGTTGCAACTTGAACTTAAAAAGTGTTGTGCTAGGGTTAAAAAATTTACTTTTAATACTGAAGCTCTGAAAGATCCAGTTATAGCCAAAGCTTACCATGATAGGTTACTTAGTCATTATGACAGTCATTGTTTGCTTACTACTGAAGTTGAGGAAGAATGGGATCATTTTAAACAGGCTTTTTTGGACACTAACAGTACTCTTTTAGGAAAAAAGGAGCAGAAGAGACAGAACTATATGAGTGATAAGGCACATGAGCTTATTTCGGAAAGAAAGAACTGCAGGAATGTCCTTAATCAATACCCTACTAGTACTAATAGAAAGCATTATACCCCCTCAAGCAGCTGCTTGCCACAGAGGTCTTGACAGGAGCCTGTCAGTTTATATGCCACAGTAGGAGATCTGAGAGGATGGCAGAACCTCAGCAGAAAAACGACACACACATCCATGCCTAATCAGGGGCTCGAACCCAGGTCTCTTAGATCAGTAGCCAAGCGTGCTAACCACTCGGCCACAGAAAGCATTACAGAGAACTTAATAAACGTGTAAAAGATCAGTTAGCTGCTGATAAGAATCTTTGGCTTGATGGTTTGACTGAAAAAGCCGAGGAAGCAGTTAGACAGCACAACAGCAGAGAGCTGTACCAGATAGTTAATGTTTTGTGTGGTAGAAAACGGACAGGTATACAGGGATTGAAGGATAAACAAGGTAAGGTTATAGAAGGTGAGTATTCTGTCATGGTTAGGTGGGCTGAGCATTTCAGTGATATTCTAAACAATGCGGTTAGTTCTATTCCCATTGTTTGCAATGATGATAGATGCATTGGTGGCTTTAATGTTGGCCCTATAACACAATATGAAGTTATTTTGGCTGTTTCTAAACTTAAACTTCATAAATCCCCAGGGGTAGATGAAATTACTACAGAAATGCTTAGAGCTGTGAATGTTTCGGTTACCACTTGGATGACTGAAATTCTGAATATCTTTTATGATAAAGGCATGGTTCCTAAGGATTTTACCAGAGCTATTGTTATCCCTATTTTCAAAAAAGGTGATCGCAGTTCTTGTGATAACTATAAGGGTATTAGCCTACTCTCTGTTCCAGGTAAAGTTCTTTCCATGATTGTGCTTAATAGAATTAAGAATCTGGTTGACAGTCAATTGCGTGATGAGCAATGTGGATTCAGAAGTGGTAGGGGAAGTGTAGATCAGATATTTTCACTTAAGCAGATTCTTGAGAAATGTTTAGAGTTTCAGAAACCTTTGGTTGCTAGCTTTGTTGATTTCAAAAAGGCTTTCGACTCTGTTGATCGTCATAATTTGTGGTTAATTGTGAAATCATATGGTATACCAGACAAGTTAGTTAACATAATGAAAGCTCTCTATAATAACACTGAGTCGTGTGTGAGAGTTGGTAAGGCTTGTAGCAATTGGTTTAGCATTACTTCTGGTGTTCGACAAGGATGCATTTTTGTCTCCTTTTCTCTTTAGTTTGGTTATTGATTATGTTATGCGAAATTCACTTCCAGGGAAAGATTTTGGCCTTAAATGGGCTGGAGATACGAAAATTTCTGATTTAGATTATGCTGATGATTTTGGCAAATTATGTTGATGAGATGAACTCTTTCATTCGAGCTGTTGATGAGACTGGTAGTAGAGTAGGTTTGGTTATAAACAGAGAGAAAACTAAAGTGATGAAAATTGGTCAGGCAGGCTGTGATTCAGTTAATCTGAATGGTTGCAGTCTTCAGCAGGTGTCACAGTTTAATTATCTTGGGAGCTATATAACAGATAATGGTGATGTGCGGCATGAGATAACATGAGAAAAGGGATTGCTGCCGGGACTTTTAAGAATCTATGGAGAGTGTGGAGAAATAGGCGTATACACCTAAAGACTAATATTAGGCTGTATAATAGTTTGGTTCTTTCTAGGGTTAGTTATGGTAGTGAAACTTGGACACTTTGTAAAGAAGATAACAGGAAACTAGATGCTTTTGATTCCATATGCTTACGCAGTATCTTGGGCATTAGGTGGTTCAACTTTGCAACTAATGATGAGGTTAGGCAAAGGAGTTTGCAACCTCCTTTAAGCAGCATATTTTGCAGAGAGAGACTCCGTTGGTTTGGCCATGTTGCCCGTATGAATAATTATAGATTGGCGAATAGGGTTATGAACACTGTGCCTAAAGGCCTCAGAAAGAAGGGGAGACCTAGGATGTGGTGGGCAGACAATGTCAAACAGGACCTTGTTAGAATTGGTGTGCAGTGGCCAGATGCAGTAGATGTAGCGCAGGATAGACTTGCTGGAGAACTAAATTGCACGGTCTGGTTGGACCTCCGTAGCCCATGGCTGCTTGATGATGATGATGATGATGATGATGATGATGATTAATTACAGAATTCAGAAAAAATATCTGCCAATGATTCTTTTAGAAATTAGTGATCTGACAACCTTCGTGTCACGTGACACGTAGGTTGCCAGATCACTAATTTCTAAAAGAATCGTTGCCAGATATTTTTTCTGAATTCTGTAATTAATCATAGTGTTCGGATACTTTTTTAGCGACTGTACCTTACTTTCTAAATGCAACTAATAGGGTAAATTATAATAGTGAGAAATGTTTTAGGAGATAGCTGCATTTCTAAATAATTTACATTTCTAAATAATTTATTTTGTGTCATTTTCATATTTTTTATATTTTTTTATTTCCCCTGAACAAAAGATTAAATTTTAATAATATGTTTTCCAACATTCAAAAATTTAAAGTATTGCATTACCCTCTTCACTGGTAAGGGGCCTGATGAGACACTTCTCTGGAAGAAAAAAGCAAAGTGAGCCAACAACAATCCATGGGATCGTGCCCCTTTGGCGGGGTTTATGGCTCAGGCTACAGGGTAGGGGTCCATAATTAATATATGATCTATCATATTCCTATGTAGACCATTAACTGCACATATAACAAAATCATCAAGTGAAACATATCTAGATTTTTAAATAATCTGGTTTTTGCAGTAAGTGTTGGTTATTCTCACACCATTACATTTATTTATCTGTAAGAGCTGTTCTCCATTCTTGTTAGAACGACCAATATCAAACGAGCCTGTAATCATTCCTGTCCAAATGTCAAAGTCACTAATAACTTTGGATCTGAAGTCACCCAACACAATATCTTCTTTCTTTAACAGAATTCAAAGTATCTTACAATCGTCTGTAAAATTACTTGTATCAGTGTTAAAGGCAATTCTTGTTTACCGTCCTCCTGGTAAGGTATTCGTTATGTTACCTGTTGTCAGTCCCTTTGCAGTTGTTGTTCTTAAGTTTCAGCTGTAAGATATTTTTAGCATGATAATGTTTAGATCTAATTCTGCCTACCCTGTACGACCTGGTGTTTTTAACAATCCTCCTCCCCCCCTCCCCGAGATACAGTAATAACAGAAAACATTCAATTTTTTTTTTTGTTCTGAAACTAAGAGTGATTACATCCATTTTTGTTGAAACTAACGTCGAAAAACTTAATGTATGATCAAGTTTTCTATTATTTTTTTTTAACTAGCAGTAAGAAATATTTCATTAATACAATAGAATCCTAAAAGAATATACTGGCAGTTGGAATGTTTTACCTCTGAGTGGCAAGTATTGCACACCATGGGCTAAATGGCCGGGTCACAAGGACCCCAAAGGATCAGAGAAGTTTGGGGGTAATCGCATCCACTGGACTATTGTTAGGAGACAAATGGAAGCTTTCAATTCAAGGCAAACCAATGTGTTCTTTAATCTGCATAGTATATGGATCTCCTGCACACGGACCATGGTTTTTCGTCCGACCCAATAGGCGGTGGCCATTCGAAGCGCATCGGCGCATGGGTGCCAGCCGAAATTTTTTCAAGAGGATGGAAGGGCAAAATATTTCCAGTTGGGAGGGAGGAGAAAAACAAATAAGTGTTTCAAGATAGAGATATTTAGGTTGAACTCTTCATCAGTGAGTACATTGGAAATAAGGAATCATTCATATACCATTCCATAATGCAACCAAGGATGCCGGAAAAGAAAACGAACTTGAAGAAATTCATTGAATTGTTTGCATATAATATTTAGAGAAATATTCACTCTTAGTTTACAATCGATATCAATTTTAAAGGAAAAATTATCTATAGCCTGTGTTTGGGATAAGAATCCACGACCTCCTAATAACGTCAAGTGCTTTGACCACTGAACTACAGACTGTCGATGAAGACCTCCTCTATTTCAAGTTTGATGATATAAACTTCCTACGTACAATACGACATTTTTCTGTGTCTCATGAAGATGGAGTTTTCGCTGCTCAGAAACAGCCTCATAAAGAAGACGACAAGTATGTCACGAATACACAATTGGATGAATTGAAGAAAACCACCGACTTTTTTTGTTCAACTATGAGAGAAATATTGAATTGAAATGAATAAGTTTTTTGTACTTATGTATGTCGCGGTGTTTGTAATAAGTGTTAGTTATTCTGAATCCATTGAGTTTACTTAGCTGTAGGAGACGTTGCCCATTGCCATTGCAGCTACCAATACCAAAAGGGATGTACACCCCAAAGGTCAGAGTCAGTACCAACTTTGGCATTGAAGTCACCAAGAACAAGGGTAATATCTCTTTTCTTGACAGAATTCAAAATATCCTGAAGTTGTTCATAAAACCTATCCTTCTCATCCTCATCGGCATCCTCTGTGGGGGCATAACAGCAGATAACATTCAAGTCTTTAACGCTTGTCTGAAATTTTGCTGTAAGAAACCTTTCATTAATGCACTCGTATCCTAGAAGAGCATCACTAGCGTGTCTGCCGAGAAGCAGACCCACGCCTTGGTGATGCTTATTGTCGTCCCTCCCTGAAAAGAAAAATTTAAGATTATTTTTAAGAATCTGACCTTTAGCTGTCCATCTGGTCTCTTGCAAGCCGAGAATATCTAAATTATAATGGTGGAATTCTTGTGTGAGGACATCGAGAGAAAAAGCTCTGTGCAGAGTCCTCACATTCCAACTACCTATGGAGAGAAAATGGTTAGTAGGATGTTTAAAGAAACTATGTTTATTGAGAGAGGGAATGCCGACAATATCAAACAGCCCCCTAATTGCAGACATGGTGCAAAGACCCGTTCCCCCACCACTAAAGGCTGAAGCCATCTACACTGGAAGATTTCCTCCAATGTAGAATTTGACGATGCCAATAGAAGCAAAGAGTTCAGGTGCCTGCGATGACCTCTGCTCAGGATTATCCATCAGCTGATAAACATATCCTGCGAATCATTCCTGCGAATCATATTCACTTGGGGCTGTCAACCCACAAACAAACAGAAAACACAGCGGAAGATTTTCCCTCCACAGAAGCCCACCAGTGCAGCAAAATCAGGATCCATAATCAAGCTCAGAGCCATATATCTGTCCAGTCCAGTGGGTTTATATGGTCAGCACCAGGACCCTGTGTGGTTGACCACTCCTCAGGAGGGTAGAAAAAAAAAGAAAAGTAGCCATAGTTGTCCAGATCAGTAGGCCACACTAATCTGGCAGCCCTCTCCTTCCGTTCACTTCCGCAAGTGAGTATGTCTTTTGAAAGGTATTAACGGTCTGCACCACGAGAAGGCGGGGTCGGACATTAGGTGCTGGCCTGGCCGGTTCTATGCATCATCACAGGGGATTGGTGCATAACTCTCCATCCAGTGACTACCTAGCTACCATTTACATAGTGTTCGGATACTTTTTTGAGCGACTGTACGAACTCTTTATTGTGACAGTGAAGTCAAGTTGCCATTCAGTGCAAACTATTCTTCTGATAATCAAATAAAATAAGTTTCTCAGTTACAAATGTCGACTTATAGTCCATTGTTGCAGCTATCCCGTCGAAAATTTGTATTTTTAAATTAATATTAATTTATATTATTTTTAAATTAATATTAATTTATATTATTTATAAATGAATATTAATTTATATTATTTTAAAATGAATATTAATTTACATTATTTTTAAATTAATATTCATTTATATTATTTTTAAATTAATATTAATTTATATTATTTTTAAATTAATATTAATTTATATTATTTTTAAATTAATGTTTTTTAATTATCCCGGCAAACATCTTAGAGCACATTTTCCTATATATAAAATAATGATTCACAAAAATTCAAAAATAATCAGAATCACGCTTTAAATTTCGAATGCTGCACAAAACGTTATCAAAATACACTAATTTCTATAAATTAAGGAAAACTTAGAAAAATTATGATAATAAAAAACTATATCAATGATTTTAATTAAATTTAATGTAAACATGGATTACAGTGCTAGTTTCAGAATGGCATAAAATATTTTACATTAGAAACATTTTTCGTCAAAAAATAACACTTACAGAACTTTTCCAAAAATGAGGTGTCAGAATGCAATGGGCAAAGGTCTTTAATAAGGAGTGTGTCACCCCTTACAGTAATGCAGACACGACAGAGATGTTCCATGCTGTTTATGATGTTGTGAATCAGTTCAGTAGGGAGTAACGACCATTTTTCCTTTAAAGCAATAATAAGCTCACCTTTGTTTCATTGGCTGGTTGAGGGCAGCAACACGTTTCCCTGGAGCATCCCATACATGCTCAATGGGATTTAAGTCGGGAGATCGAGATGGCCACTCCATGCGCATAATGGTCTCCTCTTCAAGGTATTGTCCCATTAGTCGAACTCTGTGTGGACGAGCGTTACGGTCGTGTAAGATGAATATTTCACCTATTGCACCAGCATAAGGGTCCAGGGTGTCATCTCTGTACCTTTGAGCATTGAGGTTCCCACTCGTCAACACATAGAGTCTGTGCATCCACCTAAGGAAAATCCATCCCAAACACACACGCTACCTCCGCCGTAACTATCTCTTTGACGGATGTTACTGGAATGATAGCGGGTACCTTGTTCTCTCCATATCAAACAATGTCCGGAATCACTCTGCAAGCAATATCATGACTCATCAGTGAAGAGTACGGATCTCCATTGCTCTTCTGTCCAGTTAATGTGCATGCGTGACCAATTCAACCGCTCTCTCCTTGCGACGTGACGTGAGGGATATACAAATTACTGGCCTTCTAGCGTACAGACCTCGCTCATGAAGCCTTCTGCGCACAGTAGAAGCTGATACAACTCTCCCAGTGGCTGCTGCAATAGAGAATCGTAGCTGAGAGGGAGTAGACGTCTGGCTCCTTCGTGCTATTAATCGCATATATCGGTCTTGTACAGCGGTCGTAATTCTAGCCCTTCCTCGGATAAACTCCGAGACGCAGAATCCATGCTAAGAAATTGATTCCACAGTCTATGGACAACAGAAGGACTCACATTCAACCATCGTGCCACGTTTGGCAAATGATGTCTCGAGGTCATTCCTAAAAATGTCTATTTCGAATTTCTTTACTCACATTTACAACGTAAAATAACGATCCACTCCGAAACACCCGTTTTTATGCCGCTATTCGATTACGCAAATTGACGCAACCAAGATTAATTTGTATACGATATGCTCACTGGGCATTACTGGTTAATGAACAAGTTTGGTGAGGATTGCGCAATGTTTCGGCGAAATGTCGCGATTTTTCTCATTTTTTTAATTTATGGAAACCAATGTAAAACGTTTAAAAGATAATGTACGAATTGTTTACTCTGACGGTGAATTGAAGTTGCCATTCAACGAAAATTAATCTTCTCATAATCTTGTAAAATGCATTTCGCCTAATTGCTATCTTTGATAATCTGGTAACCGGAGTGAATTACAGAGTTTAGCCTATTATTAAAGTAGATTAACAGCAAACGGGAAATTCTGTTAAGAATATCATGTCGTGGAGGGAAGCGAAATTAGATCTCATCATTATCGTATTAAAAATACCTTAATTATCTGAAGAAACGTTGTGCTAAGATAACAAGAATTGCATTTAACACTGGAGCTCTAAAAGATCAGGTACAGCTTTCTTCTTTAAAGAAATATGGAAGAATAAACATTTATAGAAGTTCACAAATCGATACGCTAAAAGAAATACAACTTGCGTCTTTTGAAAATATTCTCTAAACACAAGTTGTGCGAAACCTAATCGTAAATATCAAATGAAATAATATTAATATCAATATTTCTAATGTCTGAGACATTCGGGGGTTCAATAATGCTGTTCCTACGCCAGAGTGAGTTGCCCCTAACCATTTTAAGACTGGGTTTTTCAGCCGGTAGCGAGCCAGGCTTGTAATCTGTTGTTCCTAGGTTCGAGTCCCAGCTGTGCCAGTGCTGGATCAGTTTACTGGAGATTTATCTCCAGTAAACTACCACTCTGATCTAGCAATGAAAAGTGGAAACCGATAGGTTCCACTTTTTGATTTGGTAATCAGAGTTGTAGTCAGTCAGTCAGACTTCCCACAAAATTGGAAATTCCAAAACTCGTTCAAAATTGAGTCTTAACTCATCCAGAAATCATTTTCTGCTTGTTTTATCTAAAAGAAAAAAATGAAAAATGAAAAAAAAAATATAAGTATAATATATCAGTTATACTTATATTCATTATTATTATATTATAATTCTTCGTGTTTTACAATGAAAAATAAGAGGAAAATTGTAATGAAATCTTCATGTTGGGAATGATTGTATTTGTATTATTGTGAATATTTTCTTCATGTTGTTGATGTTGTAAGAATGGTTGCAAAGAGAAATAGTTATAGGGTGTCTAAAAAGGAACAATTTTTAAAAAATTAAATAATAAATTTGTATAAATTAATATTTATTTTTTTATTTCCATTATATAATATTGATTTAAAAGTATAGTTTGTCAAGGTATTTTTTAGATTACTATAATATTTTACTCTTTGTGATTGAAAATGTGGACAGTCAAAAATTATATGGGCTGTTGTATGTCGAACATTACAGTGAGCACAATTTGGGGAACTTTTTCTTTCAAATTTGTATAAAGTTGTGTTTGTGTAAGCATAGTTAGTTTTGATTTTAATCATAAGGTTAATTTTTTTTGTTTAATCCGTAGTCATGATATTTTTGTATCTGATTGGTTATGTTATATCTATGAGAATGTTTTGCTTGTATAGAGTAGTATGTTTGTAATTCTGTGAGCATTAATTTTTTGTGTTCCTGTTTGTGTAGGTAAATGAAATGGGGAAATTGAACAGAGTTTGGATTTTTTAGTGCATCTTTAGCTAATTTATCTACATGATCATTATTTTTTATTCCAGAATGGGAGGGTGTCGATTAAATGTATTGGTAATTTTTTCGTGAAATATGATTATAAGTTAAAATTAAGGAATCGTTTGTAAATATAGGATATTTGGTTTTAAATAAATTTTGATTTAATAAATTAATGACTGATTTACAATCAGAGATTATATAACAATAGATGAGTTATGGAATTGAAGTGCCTACTTGATAGCTAATATAATTGCAGTTGCTTCAGCTAAAATTATGGGTGATTTCTTAATGATTTTGAAGGTGTCAGTTTTGTTAAATTGAGGGTAATGAAATGCCCCATATGTATATTTTGTAGTTTCACAAAAAGAACCATCAGTATATATTTTAATATGATTTTTATATTGAGAATTTATGTGTAAATTGGAAAGTAGATTTAGTGTTGAGATATCAAGAGGTTTTTTAACTAATGATTCCTGGGATATTTAGTGAGATAATGGGAGGACTGCATGTCGAGAGAAGAAAGTTAGTTGGAAGATTTCCACTGATGTGTTTTTTAATAATGTTCGAGATTTGTTGGTTATGGTTAAAATTAATTAGTGTTTGATTTTGATGATTTGAGTTTATTTTGTCTATTATAGTGTGTTCTTTGCTTTTTAAAATAATTCTGTAAATTAAGTTTGAAGTATGTATTTTTTTGTATTGTAATGGGTGTAATTACAGTTTCGGCATATAAGTCAAGAACTTTACTGCCTCTGGGTAATCCTAGAATATGTCTTAAGATTTTTGTTTGCATTTGTTCTAATGATTTATTTTTTGTTGATTTAGATTGTTTAAGAATTCTAAACCATATTGAAATTTAGGGGCTATAATATTGTTATAAATATATAATAGATTTTTAACACTATGTGGCCATTTGGCATTACCTAAAAATTTAATAATATTAAATAATTTGTTTCCTGTATTAATTTCTTTATTTATTTGTTTAATCCAAAGTCAAAATTAATGCCTAAGAATTTTATATCTTTAACAACTTTAATTTTTTGGTTATGTAGGAATTAGTTAAATTTTTGAATAAGGAATTTAGTGATATGAAAAGGTAAAATGATTGTTTTTTCATTTGAAATGGTGAGGTTCCATTTATTACAAAAGTTGAGGAGATTATTTATATTCATCTCAAGAATTTTTTTCATTATTTGTGGGTTTTTGTGCTGTTACCAGATGACTATGTCATCAGCATAAATTCCATAATTTAGGTTATGGGAAAAATAATTTGGTAAATCATGTAAAAAATATTAAATAAATTTGAGGAGAGTATATCACCTTGGGTAATTCCTGTTTTAACTATGTGTTCTTGAGAAAAATGATTTTCAACTTTTACTTTAAAGGATTTTTGTGTGATAATATTATAAATTGATTTGTTTATGTTGCCTTCTATATTTAAAGTTTTTAGTTTATATAACAATGCACTATGGTTTACAGAATCAAATGCATTTTTATATCTATAAAGATAGCCACCAGATGCTGTTTATTAAGAAAAGCAGATTCAATATCTGTTAACAAATGTAAAATTAAATCTTTGGAAGATTTACCAGGTCGAAAACCATAAAAGTGTTTATTTACTACGTTTTCATGCTCTATGAACCATGTCAGTCTATTATTAATAATCCTTTCATATAACTTCAAGACATTAGAAGACAAACAGATAGGTCTATGTGAATTAAGATTTTTGCAATCTTTTTTAAGTTTATGTAAAAAAATCATATAATGTAATTTCCACTGTTGTGGGATATTACCAGTCTTCCAAATATGGTTAAAAAAGTTTAGAAGATATAATAAACAGTTAGGTGTTAAATTTTTTAATAATTTATTTGAAATGCCATCAGGCCAATTTGCAGTTTTATTTTTTAATTGTTTATAGCATTTTTAAGTTCAAATAATTTAAATGGTAGATTTAATATATATATATTTGGAAGAATTGATAAAAATAAGTTTCATTACCATATTTTTTGGTTAAAGATAAAGAGTCATTGGTTTTGTTCAAGTGATGGTTAGCAAATTTTTTGCAATGCAGGAAATTGAGATATTTAGACGTAAGGCAAGTCAATGTATTGGTCTAGATGTTGTAGGTGCTTCTTCATTGTTCTTCATTTTTTTAAAGGTTTTCCATAATTGTTTATTGTTGAGCTTGGTGATATATTGGATGCAAAAGTATTCCAGTTAGATTTTTGAATATTTTTTATTTTTTAAGAGGGCTTTTGAGAGTCTGCTATAATTTTGATAATCTCTGAATGTATTTTTATTAATCATATTTCTTTCAGCTTTTCTTTTTATAGCTATTAGTTTATTAATATATATGATATGTGAATTATTGTGTGGGTTTTTTGTATGAGAGGAGGTGTTTTTTTGTGATAATTGTTAATATTGTTAAAAAAAATTAGAATACTCAAGGTTTGATTCCTAAATTTTAACATTGTGAAGATCATATTTAAAGGAGGGCCAATTAGTTAGAGATATGGAAGATTTTTTAATTTCGGAATGAGAAAGAAATATAGAGATAGGGAAGTGATCAGTTCCAAAAGAATCTAAGGAGATAGACCAATTGAATAAGTTTGATAAACTTGTTGTAGAAAGTGTATGGTCAATAACTGAACTTGTATTATGAGGATTTTTGATTGTTTTATTTTTATCATTTAAAATTATCAGATCATGTTTATCAATGAATTTTAATAAACGTTTTCCTTTGTTGTCTGTTTTCCAGGAGTTCCAGCAGTGATAATGAGAATTAAAATTTCCACAAATAATGATCTCTCCTGGAAGATAGGATAATAATTTGGAATAAGTACTTTCATGAATAAATTGACCCGGATTATAACAGTTAAGAATATAACAATTTGATTTAAAAAAGGTAATTTTAATTGCAATATATTCAAGAGAGTTGTGTAAAGTTGGGATATTTATTCTTACTTGTGGTATACATCTTTTTAGATATACAGCTTTGCCTTTGGAGTGTGGAGAATTTTTTGTATATATGAGGTATATCCACTGAATTGAGGGGTCATCATCATCATCATCATCATCCTCGAGCAGCCATGGGCTACGCAGGTCCAACCAGACAGTGCAATTTAGTTCTCCAAGTAAGTCTGTCCTAAGCTACATCAACTGCACCTGGCCACTGCACACCAATTCTAATAAAATCCTATTTGACATTGGCTCGACAAGCTATTATATTCGCCTCACATCATGCATAGGTAGCCGGATGTTTTCCTGTGCAATTTGGGCATTTTAAGGTAGTGCTCCTGCAGGAACTGTGGTGGTGAGGCCCACTACACCTTTTGCAAGTCAATCTTCCTTTGCAATTATTTACAGTATGTCCAAATATATAGCATTTCAGGCAAAGGTTTGGCGGGAAAGTGTAGGGTCTTACACCTTGGCGATTAAATCCTAGGAATACTTCTGAAGGTAATGACTCAGCATCAAATTCAAGAATAATACAGTTTGTAGGATTACAAATAACATCGTCTTTTTCCTTATCAAAAATAGGATCGAAATGAATCATTCTACGAATACTAATTATATTTTGGCCAGCTAAAAGATCAAATAGAGAGTCATAATCTAATGCATAATTAACTCCTGCTAGAGTACCAAGCACAGTTCTTTTTATAATGAAAATATCAGCAAAGACGTCAGTGGTAGTTAGCTCAGTGTTGGTTTAATCTATGCAACCCACCACTGAGCCCTTAGACAACCGTCCATCAGACGGGAATCCTAGCTGTGGCGCATTGTCCAAGGGACCTAACCTGTGTACGTTAAAGAACACACTGGATGGCATTACGGGAGGCTGCTATCTGTCTCCTAATAGCAGTCCAGTGGGTTCCCTTCCCAAAGACTTCTCTAAGCCTTTGTGGTTTTTGTGACTTAGCCATTTAGCCCATTGTGTGCAAAAAATGCCATTCAGAGATAAACCAAACAGCCCTAAACATATGAATTGGAGTATTTCAACTGAACTTGAATTGAATATTTATACCGTATTTTTTGTGTCTCGCATATATTTCATTCAGTACTATCAATAGGCTGCTCGATACGATTAAATAAACAATTCAAAGATATCAAACTAAGATACTTACGTAAACAAGTTAAGTTGCGTGGTCTATAACCAGGAGAACGATTGGTATCCAAACTGCCTAATACAGAACAACGTCTAAGAAAAAAAGAATCCTTCGTTAAATTAAAACTCACTTTTTGAGAATTTTACACGTTTTATGTAGATGAATTCAGCGGGTAATTTCTAAAAAGTTAATATTGAGCTGAAATGTTCGTTAAATTGTAATTTATCCTAACGTAGTTTTGGTACAACATATTCACTTTCTCACAAAAACATGCTGCTATCACAAGTGAACAGTTTCCTTGCTTTTAAGGGAACGGAAGATATCTTAACACTTATCAGAAAAGAATATAATCAAGATTTAACTATTATTCATATACATTGAGATGCCAGTTTATTAGATACATATACCCAGTAGCGTGTTACGCCTCCTTTGGCCTTCAGAATTCCACAATTCGTCGGGGCATGGAAGTTACAAGATGCTGTATGCGTTGTGCAAGAATGTTCTACGATGCGAAAGTGATTGTGTGGGGCAGTTGCTGCAAATGTGATGTCGGCATAGTCTCGCTGCGAAGTGGGCTCTTTATGTCCTCATCCCAAAGATGTTCGATGGAGTACAGGCCAATGAAGCAAGGAAAACTCGTCGTCATGTTCCTGGAACCATTCAATGACGATACGTGTCTTGAGAGCAGGAGCATTATCATGCTGAATGCCGAGTGAAAATAAATTGCAGTTACTAACCTTATATGCGTCCTTGTGGCCAGTTAATTTAAATGGTGGTGAGAAAAAGTGCCGATCAGCAGTAAATCAACCCAGACTATTTCATCCACAAAATTATGTGGGGGGGAAGGGGACTCAGTTGGTAGTGCGCCAGACTCATAATCTGTAATTGCCAGGTTCGAGAGCGTTGAGATTTGTCTTCTCAAAACTCCCATGCTTCCCTCGGTGACCAAGAAGACACTAATCAGCGTAGAAGTAGGTCCTCTTTCCCCCAAAACTCCCGCTTTGCCCTCGGTCAGTAGAGGACACCGATGGGCTTGGAAAGGCCGCCTCCATTGGACGGGGTCTTTTGCCACCCCGTGTGCGAGAGAGCCATACAATGTGCACGCTAAGGAACACGCTGGATGGCCTTGACGGCAGGCTACCCTCTATATCCCATCAGCTGTTTCAGTTTGTCTCCTTCCCTCAGCCTTCTCTGAGCCTTTGGGGTCCGTGTGACCTGGCCATTTAGCCCATTCTGTACACAAAAGTGCCGTTAAGAGGTAAAACAACCCAACCCCTTCTCCCATCTTTCACTGAGACCTTGGGGTCCTTTTGAACTGGTCATTTAGCATAATGTGTGCAAGAAAAGTGCCGCTCAGAGGTGAAACAACTCAAACCACGAAGGGGCCACTTGAACACCAAACCCAACAACGCATTCCCCAACATTTTATAAGAATAAAAATCGATTTCTGTCCTGCTAGAAAAAGGAGAAATGTTTAACTGCTTGCAACCTCGAGAGACAAAATTTACGATTCACATTGTCTATGGGTAATTCAGCGCTGTTCTAATGACAACACCACTGCGATAAAGATGTTATTAGAACTTAAGAAGCATTCTCTCATACGAATTACGGAGATATACTGTGTTTTTATGGTCCGATTCCCAATCTGGGCTTGTAAGGACGACACTAAACTGAGTTATGTGTTTCGCTTAAAGCTGCGCTCACATTACCCTAATGGTTGTCGGTCGAAGTCTCCATAAATCAGACAGCGCTGCACGAACCAGTACTTAAAGCAAAAGTTTACACTGCGAACGACATCAATTTTATGATGTTTTAAACGGTCGATTTCTGTTAACTATTATCTCAATGAGAATTTGCTGCATTATTCTGCTTTTCCTTTTTCTTTCCGTTTAGCTACAAAGAGGATGCAAAGCGTAGAGATTTAAATTTTGAAGTATTTTAGATGTATTCAATAAGTAGTCTGTGATCTAATTCTATTTGAAACACTTCAGGTATTGTACTTCAGTCTTTATTGCCTATCATTTATTTGTAAGATTATGGCGCTTAAAAACAAGATGGCGACCTCGCAAAAGAATGCAGCTCTACATAACAATGTATTAAACTCGCCAGTGGGTAGAAGTAGCCTGCCAAGGAAATCCTCTCTCATGGGACTGTTTATCGCTTTCATACGACGATCTATAAGCTTCAGTCCCTAAATGTGTTCAAATTGTTTTTAAATCCCAAAGACTGTTCGAACTAATGTCTCGTTGCTCACTGAAGCTGCTACTTCTGCTAATCTGCAAGAAATCAAAAGAACTGTTGGATTTACTACGGAGGTTATACATGAGCTAAGGAATCAAAGAAAAATATGCAGTAGTAAATGAACTACGTTCCGATATGTCTTTAAAATGCGAAGACCTTGAAAAATATCAACGCAGAAACATGATTAAGATTTTCTGAGTGGAAAAAACAGATACGCCTACTGCTGACTTTACCATTAAAATTTGAAAACAAGAATTAAACATTGACATTTCGATGGCTGACATTGATCGCAGTCATCGAGTGGGGATTAGCAGTAACGGCAAGCCCAGACCGATCATTCCAAAATTCTGTTGGAATCGGAATAGAAATGCTGTGTTTCGTGCTAAACTCAACTTAAAGGCAGTGGAATCACTATTCATGAAGATCTTACTTAAAGACTTAAAGTGCTTCATTCAGCTATTCAGAAATTTGGTCAGCACAGTGTTTGGACTCAAGATGGATCAATAGTGGTCAAAATGAAAAACGGTAACAAGCGCTTTATTAAATCAAAGAATGACTTAAATGAACTTTAAAATTAGTTTAAAAAATTTTTCTTTGTGCACCCTGTATGTTTTTGTGTACTTGTATATACTTGGATGGGTAAGTCAACAATCAAAACAGTCGAATATGGAGCAATGAAAATCCTCACACTTTTCAAGAACGACCATTACAGGCACGGAAAAATTGGTGTTTGGTGTGCAATTTCCCGTCATCGTGTGATAGGGTCTTTATTTTTTGACTCAACTGTAACTGGTGAAGTTTATCGTGACTAATCTAACAGTTTATTGTACTATTGGATATGAATAAACGAGAGTGTTGGTTTCAACAAGATGGCGCAGCCTCCCATACTGCAAATGACACAATGGTCAGGTTGCAGGAATTTTTTGGTGATCATTTGATTTCAAAACATTTGTGGCCCCCAAGATCCCCAGATCTTACTCCTCCAGATTTTGCTTTCCTTTGGGGATATCTCAAATGTGTAGTGCTTCAAAACAGTCCTCATACACTTGAAGACTAGAAGACTAACATTGAAAGAGACATTGAATTAAAATTAAACATAAGAAAACAAACATTACGAAAGGTGGCTGCAAATGTCATGAAACGGGTACGAACCTGCATCCAAGTTGTAGGAATTCACTTTCAGCATCTGTTGTAAAGGCAGATATATGTCTTATTTGCAACTTTTGAAATTTGTGTCTTTTGTCTAGTTTAAATAGAAAAATGCAATAGAGGGTTGCCTCCTTTTTGAAACACCCTGTATTTGCTATTCGACAGTCGGTGTTCTATTCGGAAACCTTTAGTGTGACTAAAAATCGGAAGACGAATTATTCAGTGATGCCGGGAGAAGCGAGAGTGGAACTGTAGAAGGCTGAAAATGGTTATATGGTCAGATGAATCGTAATATATATTCTTCTATACGTATAGCAGAGTAGAGTGTGATTTCAACCGCATCAGGTGGGTGCTGTTTTGGGTGCATCAGGTGGGTGCTCTGGTGGCACTTTTGTGCTCACAATGGGCTAAATAGCCAGGTCACATGGACACCATGGGCCCACAGAAGGTTGGGGAGGGGAACCCAGTGGAGAACAAACCAACGATTTTACAGTAAAATTGTAGGGGTATCCAACATAAAATTCACTTGATAAAGCACTTATTAAAATTAAGAATATTCAGATTATCTGTCTACAAGAATCCCAAACAAGTAGGATTTTTAAATTAAACAATTTTCTAATATACCAACAAAAATAATGAAAAATCTAGAGGTGTCGTAATATACATTAAAAAAATATACCGCATAGAAGAATTGCTATAGATATAATAAATGATAATTAAAAATTATAATAATACAAACAGAAATAAATAATGTTGTCATAAATATTATCAACATCTGTATTGAGGGAGTTTGTATAAAACATGAACAATATTGAAAATTTTTAGAAAATTTAACAGACGAAATTATCATTTGTGACGCTTTTGTAGTACTTCTGAGTGGAACAAAAGTGCCACTCAGAGGTAAAACAGCACCTACCCTCAGAGGTCACGATAAACCCAATTATTCAATACCCATAATAAAATGTGGTTCTCGTATAAAAACGAACATAAAAGTGTACATCTAGTAAAATGTATAGAAAATAATAACTATAATTCTTAATGACAAAATACCAAAATGCTCTAACAGAAAAAATGTTAATTCAATTATTGATCTCTCTATTTGTTCAAACAAAATAGTAAAAAATCTCACTTGGTCTATATCGAAAGACAATTACGGTAGCCATCATTTACCTATATACTTTTCTTTTAAAAAATATAAGACTTCAAAACCAAATATAAATATAATTAACTGGAATAACTTTAAAAAATAATTATTATTACATAACCAATGAAAAATTAGGGTATAGACACTTTAGAAATTTTAAGTAATAAGAAAAACTGCAACACTCAATCTACTTTTAAGAAAATTAAGAAAAATAATATCCAGACGATTTTTATTAATAAATTAATAGCCATCCGAAAAAAAGCAGAGAGAAAAATGTATAGAAAAAAAAAACATTCCAAGACTGTCAAAATTTTGAAAGATTTGAATCAGGGATTGCAAAAAAAATACATGCAAAAACTTAATTGGAAGCCTATCACAGAAACATTAACACCACAAGCTACAACATCCAACCTATGGAAATTATATAAAACATTATACAGCGAAATTACCCCTACTAATCCGATTCAAACATATGCTCTTAAAAATAATATATCAATACAAGAACTTAGCAACTTATTTTAAGAATTTTTTCCGAAAACCTAACAATAACATAGACAAGAAATATAAAAAATTCAAATATTTTTCATAAATTATTCCATTGTAAAAAAGCTAACTACTTAAATATCCCATTCTCTCTTTATAAACTAAAAACAGCTGTGAAAAAAATAAAAAAAAAAAATACAACTTCGGGCCCTGATGGCATCACAAATAAATTATTAAAAAATTTGATACCTAAATTATTAAAAAATTAATAGAATTATTTGATAAATTTTGGAATTCGCATGCTTATTCAGAGAGCTTGTTCGATAATTTCATGATATTCACAAAAAAAAGAAAATAAACCTGCAGAAGAGTTAAAATCATACAGACCTATATGCCTCAATTCTAACATATTAAAACTTTTTGAAAGACTTGTTTCCAACATATTAAATTAGCATATAGAAAAATTTCATATTCTTGACCTGGTAGAGGTACTAAAGATTTATTACTGAACTTTACACCTGAAAGTGAATATTCAATCTCGAATGAACTTTTCCTGCTGGCAGTTGTTTTCGACTTGGAAAAAGCCTTTGACTCCGTCTCACGTAATGGATTATCATTAAAAATTAGAAATTTAAAGATTAATGGGAATATATATATATATATACCATTTTCTTTTTCAATTAACTCATAACAAAAATTTTAGAGTTAAAATAGGACAAAAGTTTTCAAAATCATACTCATTTAAAAATGGTTTTATACAAGGAGATATATTACCTCCTTTATTATTTAATCTTTATCCAAATGATATATCTGAAATATTTACCACGGAAATATACTGGAGGGGCCGTCATGCAAGGGGAACATTCCCATGGAACGGCTTGACTGCACTAATATGTCTGAAGGGTCAACGTAATACCATATTTAAACAATATATCATACAGTACATATGCTGATGACCTAATATTTTCGACATTACATAATGACCTTAATACATGACCTTAATAATGACCTTAATTACATAAGGATCTTAATACATGACCTTAATAATGACCTTAATTACATAATGATCTTAATAATGACCTTAATGCAAAAAATATTTTAAAATACATTCAACAAACTTAAACAATATTGTTTTAAGTGGAAGTTAAAATTATCAACGGAAAAAACAAAATTAACCTATTTTCATAAAAGGAAAAAATATAACAAATGAACTTAAAATTAATATAAATAATAATAACATTAAAGTCACTGACAAGTTAGAATTTTTAGGATTACATTTAGATTCCAAGCTATCATGGAATACTTATATTAAAAAGGCAAAAGAAAAATCAAACAAACTTTTTAACTTCCTAAAGTGTCTTGGAGGCTCCAAATGGGGATGCTCCGTAAACAATTTATTATTAATTTTTAAACCTATAATCTTACCTAAATGCACTTATGGGATTGAACTTATAAATAATATATCTAAAACTAAACTAAAGATTTTGGGAACACTACAAAAATATTGAAATATTGCTTGTGAATATTGCAGACAACAAATAATCTGAATATTTATGCAGAAACTTCAATTATTATTGAAATTAAAATTAAAAAAAATTATTATCAAATTTAATTATCAGAATAATAACTGAAAACAGAAGGCACCCTATTATAGATAAATTGTTAAATAATTATACAGATATTACTTTAACAAATTTTCCAGAAAAACAAAAAGTAATAGATATTATCAAAAGGAATTATAGTGGTGATTACAATACAAATTTCCCATGTTGGAATTATACTTTACATATTATATCTGATAATATTCCTGGACTAGACTCCAAACAAAATCAGTTAGATATAATACTTTGAAATTACTCTCTGAAAGTTTTATAAAAAAAACAATTATACTAACTTTATTCACATTTATACTGATGGCTCCTCTAATGATGACAACTCGATTACATCCGGAGCATTTTATTGCCATTTAGATAATCTTGAAAAACAGTTTAAATTTGACTTTAATTGTCCTGTTATTTTAGCTGAATTAATGTCAATTATACTAGCAGTCCACTGGACATTAAAAATTTCAATCAGAATATTGTTATATTAACTGATAGCAAATCATCCTTAGATATTTTTCAAATGTATTTAAAATACATTTCTCTATTTTCACAAATGACATTTTTACTTCAACCTTTCAACATATAAAGCAAAAGAACATTATATACCTGCAGTGGATACCAGCATATGTAAATTTTTTAAAACATAATGAATATGTAGATTTATTCGCAAAAAAAATGCCAGAGGCACTCTATTAAAACTCCATTTCATTGTGAATTATATAAAAATCAAAATAATGCTAAAATAGTAAATGAACTTCAAATTGGTAAAATGAAAGAGCTAGAAATACATACAAACATAACATAACTAAAATTAACAAATTTTCAGCTTATGGTCTTAAAAAAAAGAAATAAATGCTATTTTGAGAATAAAATCTAATTTAGCATTAACTAATTGCACATTGTATAAAATGAAAAAGATAAACACTCCAAACTGTATCTGTGGTAACAACTTTCATACAATTGAACATGTATTATTTTATTGCAACAAATTTACTGAAGAAAGAAATATTATAACAAACTAAGAAAATATAATATAACAGCATTTAACTTTAAAAACATATTAGAACCACCAAGGATTCCTTAAAACCAATATTTTATAAAGTACTGATTAATTTCCTCAAAAACGTTAATCTCTTGGATAATATTAAAAACAACAATTGCCTGAATGAATCTGCATTGTTTATTTCCTGCATAGATAATATTCATTGGTAGAGTTGAAGTCAAGAGATGTCTCTTCTACACATTTATCCAGGATTTAACGTCTCATCTAATGGACGGCCGTCTTTTGAAGAGCAATACTGTCCTCTTTCTTACCGAGGACAGGGTTGGAGAGGAGAGTTGGATTGCTTAGATAATTCAGAATGCTGACCTAGGTAAGATTCTAACCTGGTACTAGAGGTTTTGTCTGGCGCGCTACCGAAAAGGTCAACCTCCTCCCCAACCGCATGAGGTGATAAACCTTTCATGTGTCTCATCACTGTATAAATTACTGGAGGGGCCGTCATGCATGGGGAACATTCCCATGGAACGGCTTGACTGCACTAATATGTCTGAAGGGTCAACGTAGTACCACATTTAAACAATATATCATGCAGCCTGCTAGGCTTCTTGTGTTTTTTTTTTTTTCAAACTGCTTTTAAATTTCAGACTGAACAGTTCATACAATTAAACAGAAATACATTATTTAGAAACTAGTAGAAAATACCTTCGAAATTCGACATACGAAATCGGAAAATTCGAAACGACGAAATAAAAGTAGAGAAGGAAGAAATGTAGTTCCATGTTTGGAAACCGGGACTCAATAATTCAAGTCATAAGTACAGACTTGGATTTTTAATGCGAAAGGAGGCGACAAAGGGAAAACCCGGAAGAGATATTTGGTACTGGAGAGAGAAATATTTGGGTGTATATATGGGATTCAAAAAGTGTTAAAGCAGGGAAATAAGCAACTTTAAGTTCTAAATGGCGTCCCATTATAGAGAGGTAATTAATTTTTTAATAACAGGGGTTTTGCATAGAGGAAACAGGTATGCGAAATTTGGGACCTGTTGGTCAAGTATTAAAGGACTCACGAGGGAAGGGGGGGGGCGAAAACTCTTAAAATAAGATATAAATCTATTTCAACAGTTTGTGTGTTATTTATAATCTAACCAACAATGAACTAATAAAAAGAGTTAAAGAGCTGTCAAAAGTTGTGTCAAAACTCCATGGCGCGTTCTATACAGATAATTGCCGTTTATATATAATGTGTTCGTAAAATAATGATGGGATTTCGAGAACCAATAGGTAGGGGAAATGATATACATATTCAGGAAAGTAACATTTTAATTGAAAGCGTCTCTTCAAATATACTTTAAATGTGTGCTTCAAACAGTTTCGAACATAATTATTGATGGTTAGGTTCGGGATTCTCCATGTGCCCAATCAGTATTCCACTTCTCGCCATTCATGCTGCAGCATATCTCTTATTACTTGCTCAGTTGCTTCTCTTATTCTTGCTTTTAAATGATTCGAGTCTCAAATTTTGTCCATGTACATATAATTCTTTATAAAGCCCCACAATAAAATATCAGGGCTGCTTGGTGGCCATAGAATGGGGTTCCCCCTTGCCGATTTATCAATGAGGAAATGTTGCATTAAGAATTTCTGTAATATTTCTTGAGAAATGTGGCTGTGCATCGTGTCCTCTGGTGGCCTTCCATGAAACCTTTTGGTGGGGGAATACATAGATGCAAAATTCAATGGGATTCCTTTGTGTCTTTGGAGTCAGTATTTCCCAGAACCCAAGCATTATTTGTCGGACACCTTGTATATACACTACAAAAAATAAAAATTGCAACACCTGGAAGTATTATGCCATTTTATTGAAGCGCAGGAAGCTGTTAGCATACATTAAGATGTGCAATTGATTATATTGTTACGACAGAAGAATCTGGCAACCGAAAGCAAAGTTTCAGCCAACGAATAAGAACGTTGGGAGAATTTGAGAAGAGTGGAGCGTTAACGGTCGTTGTGTTGTAACGGTCGAAGAGTTCGAAAATGGACGGTGAGCTGTTCTGAGACAGTGCGCGTAAGTATCAAGAAGTAACTTGATGTGTTGTGTATACGCGGAAGGATAAAAGTGGGATCTTTTTTCGTTAAGTATCAAGAAGTAACTTGATGTGTTGTGTATACGCGGAAGTATAAAAGTGGGAACTTTCATGGCTAACTTCGAATGTCTACACGGACTGTCTTTTTGTTCGGCTAGTGTGTGAAAAGTTATTAGCACAGGACGAGAATTGGTTTACGAGTGAAGATCGTCGGGTGACCTGGTAAATCAAGTAAAAGGTAGTATTTAGTAAAATACACAGAGCTGATGTTGTGTACTCTACGCAGGAAGATTGATGACTTGTGCATGTTAATAGTTGATTTGTTAATAAGATACTTCATCCTTATTTCCTTTGTAACAATTTACCTTGTATTGAATTTGGTTTTGAAATATAGCTTTTAATACTCACGCTCAGTGGCTATCCATTTATGTGATCCGCAACATTTGGTGTCAGAAGCGGGATAATTTATTGAATGCCGTTAACTAGAAGTATGGATGAATTAGTAAAGTTGATAAATGACTTGAAAGCCGATATTAAAGGTGATATAGCTGCCCAAAGCGATAAAATAGATGACTTGAAATCCGAAATGGCCGCGCAAAATACTGAGATTAAAGGTGATATAGCTGCCCAAAGCGATAAAATAGATGATTTGAAAGCCGAAATGGCCGCACAAAATACTGAGATGAGAGCTGAAGTGGCTTCTCAAGTTGGTAAGATTATTGATCACTTCAAGGATCATAAAACCGAACTCAATAGACAATGCAATAGTTTAAATGTTGAATTTGTCAGTGAAAAAGATGATCTTGATAGTGTTAAGTTAGATTGTAAACATGGAAAAGAAAAAGAGAAAGGCAACGCATATAAAAATGTGTATCTGCTACTGGAAATCAAGAATCGTAGAGATAGCGCAGATACTGCCTTTGACCACGCAACTACTGGTAATGCATGGCAGAGTGTCTATGTCGCTGGTGACATGTCTAGGAACTGTGAAGAACAATCACACAGATCAGAGAGCTGCGAGACTATACAGTACGCTTTGCACTTCAAAATACCTAGGTATACAAGTCTGGCACGATCTGAAGAGAGATCCACACGAAAGGTATTCTATTCCTCGCTCTCAGCAAAATGCGTCATGGACAATTATCGCAAAGGCAGAGTAACGAGTGGTAATGAAGGGGAACGAAACAGAGTTTACGTTTCGCAGAGTGGTCCGAGTAAAGAAGAGGCGTCCATTCATCATAGATACAAAGTGCCATTCGACGTTACCGGGGAAGTCGAAGAGATTTTACCGAAGCATATAGCCACACTCGAATCGTTTATAGAAAGTGGGGATTTAAGAAAGAAGAATTCCGAAGAATGGCTTAGAAGCGTAACAGGTGATGCTAGTAAAGGAGCTTCAGGCAGAGACAGTACTTCAAAGACTAACTTTCTGGATGAAACTAAGCCTCAGAGTTACGATCAGAGAGAAGTGAATCCCTCAGATAATTTCAACGTAGCCACGCTGAATTTCTTCTCTGAACAGTCAATGTGCAGATTTGGGCATTATAACCATTTAGATTATAAGGATATAGAAAAGTTTTATCACGACTACAAGAGCTCTAAAGTGGACAATATGTTACAAAACTCGTCGCTGATCTCCAGAATGAACAATTTGGCAATCATGACTGATATTTCCCTGGTTAATTACAATGAGAGCTCCAAGAAGGTGAATTCGGAAGAAACAGCAACTATGACCTCCTCGGGTCATGTGTTTTGCTGGAGACCCGAGTGGCGCCATCGGATGGTAGATGAAAACAGCACAGGAGGTGTCGGCAACAAAGTGAGTCTTGTCTTGGCTCCTGCACTTGCTGCTTTAGGTCTCAAGGTCCCTATGATCTCCGGTCGTGCTCGCCAATTGACGGGAGATACTCTGGACAAATTGGAATCCATCCCTAGCTTCACAGTTGACTGCACTAAAGATAAAATCGAGCAGATGATGGAAGACGTCGGATGTTGCATCGTAGTACAGACAGAGGAGCTGGTGCCAACAGATAAGGAGATTTACCGCTGCAAGGATCTGACGGCTACCGTAGATAGCGTTCCTCTAATGAGATGCTCAATTGTGTCCAAAAAGCTGGCTGAAGGAGTGTGCGCTTTGGTTTATGATGATGAATTCGGAAAAGGAGCTATTGATCCCATCAGTACAGAAGATGTTGCTGTTGATTTAGTTAAGAAAATGGTTGCAGCATCACAAGCTCGTGGAATGAAGAGTTTGAGTTGTTCAGCTGTTATCAGCAACATGGATTCACCTCTTGAAAACTCTGTTGACAACTCTCTGGAAGTGATGGAAGCTGTTCAGTGTTTCCTTGGTAACGGATCCTTGGAACTGCAAGAGCTCGTCGAAGAGTTAGGAGGAGAACTTCTGCGTTTGGTGAACATTGTGGATAATAGGGTAGATGAAGCATCACGTGTCTGCAAGGTTCTGCATAACGGCAATGCTTTGAACAAGTTTCATAACATGTTAATAGAACAAGGAGTATCTGAAGATGTTGCAAGCTGGCTATGTGAAGGTAACACAGAAAAAATATTGCTAGCAGCCCGACACATCACTGATTTCACTTATACAGGAGAAACAGGTAAGGTTGTCGGATTAGAAGCTGCAGTTCTAGCAAGAGTATGGAAGGAGGAGATGGACCGAAGAGTTAAAAAGAATTATGGAGCTGATATTATATTTGTGAAGCACCTTGGGGATCAAATTGAATCAGGTGAAATATGGCTGAAGGTTCATCACGACAGTTCTGAATTAAGGGAAAGTCAACTGACAAAAGGGTCAGACTGGAGGATGAAACTTCTCCCTAGATTTTATGTCACTAATGACTTTCATTCCTTGTTACTGTTGATAGAAGTAAAAATCCAAAGAAGAAAACTTTCGACAAAGAAGAAAACTTTTTACAGGTTTTGCACGAAAACTCTTAGTCGATTCTTCTCCCTGCAGAGACATAAACGTGTTCACAAGGGCTATAGGCCTTACACGTATTATGTTTGTGGACGAGGCTTCAGTCAGAAAAGAAATCTACGTCATAATGAGATTCGCTTTCATTTTGACACAGACGTGGTATATCGCATTCGTCGATGTCCAGCTACAAAGTGCAAGGTGGTTCACGTGGATCATTTGGCCCCGTTTCATCGAAGAACTGAAGACGCTTTGGAATCCAGAATTGTTCGGGACGAACAAGACCTAGGAAGGGGGCAGTGTTACGACAGAAGAATCTGGCAACCGAAAGCAAAGTTTCAGCCAACGAATAAGAACGTTGGGAGAATTTGAGAAGAGTGGAGCGTTAACGGTCGTTGTGTTGTAACGGTCGAAGAGTTCGAAAATGGACGGTGAGCTGTTCTGAGACAGTGCGCGTAAGTATCAAGAAGTAACTTGATGTGTTGTGTATACGCGGAAGGATAAAAGTGGGATCTTTTATCGTTAAGTATCAAGAAGTAACTTGATGTGTTGTGTATACGCGGAAGTATAAAAGTGGGAACTTTTATGGCTAACTTCGAATGTCTACACGGACTGTCTTTTTGTTCGGCTAGTGTGTGAAAAGTTATTAGCACAGGACGAGAATTGGTTTACGAGTGAAGATCGTCGGGTGACCTGGTAAATCAAGTAAAAGGTAGTATTTAGTAAAATACACAGAGCTGATGTTGTGTACTCTACGCAGGAAGATTGATGACTTGTGCATGTTAATAGTTGATTTGTTAATAAGATACTTCATCCTTATTTCCTTTGTAACAATTTACCTTGTATTGAATTTGGTTTTGAAATATAGCTTTTAATACTCACGCTCAGTGGCTATCCATTTTTTCGATCCGCAACAATATTATTTAAAAGAACATAGAAAATTACCACTTTACCTACCCTGTAAAATGATATAATTAGTATGATGTTGAACCATCCCGTGCTTTATAATGTTCCTCCCGAGGGATAGAACACCAAATAACGCGAAGTCGATGTTCCATTTCAGCGACAATGGTTGGCACACCTATTGGGTGTTGTTGCAGCTGTCGGCCAATCATGACCCAGAGATTTTCAATAGGTGAGCATACTGGACATAGTAGTACGTAAACGTTTTGCTCGTGTAGATACTGCAGACTAATGCAGGCTGTGTGGGGATGGTCGTTATCTTGCTGTTAAAAGGTTCCGTGCTGCTGAACAAATGTGACAGCCACTGGCTGAAAAAGTTTGGTAACATATCGTTGGGCTGTTAGAGATCCCCTTACGATGATCAGTTCTGACCGAGATGTCCGACTAATGGCACCCCACACCATGACACCAGGTGCTGGAGCTATGTGATGATGTTGCAAGCACTGGGTGGCGTTCTTCTCCCCTGAATGAGAGCGAATACATTTTCTACTGTCGTGCTGACCAAGACAAAAACGAGATTCATCACTAAACACCACTGTACTCCACTCTTGTTCGTTCCAGTTCTGTCTGAGGTGACACTACTGAAGACGTTCTTGCACGTGGGCAGATGTGAGGGGCAAACGCAGTGCCGGATGATAGGCTCGCAATGAAAACTGTAAAATCCTGTTGTTTACTGTCCACCTGGTAGGTATTCGATATATATTACCTGTTGCCAGTCCTTTGCAGTTGCGTTGTAGCCGCGAATCTGTCAGGCAATTACAGGCGTCGGAAATGGTGGTCCTATTGCTCCGTGGTGATATGTCGTCTTCCTGATCCTTGTCGGCGTGTGCTGGATCCTTCTTGAAACATTGACGCCATATGTGTACGATGGTGCTGGGATTGAGGCCAACAAGGTTAATCACATCTCTGTACGACAAGCCAGTTTCTTTAAAGATGATGATTCTTCCACGCTCAAAGTCTGTTAACTCTTGGAATGGCTGTCGACGTCTGCGTAAGGACATCTTTAGCGGTTTAGAACAATTTCCCCAACGTTTTGTCAACCAGAGAGCGTTGGTTGCCTTTATCTCTGTTTGACTGCTCCGCACCTGTGACGTCAGCTCGCGCCTGTCCAATTGTTTCGACCGTTCTGCAATCCTATTCATTTCCATGTATTTCCATACACTACTGCTTCCCTAAATTTCGTCGCATTTGAATAACTTCCAGCAAGTGTTGCATTTTTATTTCCTGTAGTGTAGATATATATATTTCAACTAAGACTAAGATCCTGCAAAATATTAATATTGTGAAGCAATAATTATGATTTAGACATTTATGCATTCCAAACACATGTTGCCCTCTGTAGCAGCAAAGAACAGTTTCAATTCCACGCCCTGCCTGCAAACGTTCCTGAACTCTCACTAGACCTGGGTGAATTTAGAATAGGAGATTCAAGGAGGAGATCGATAATTTTTCTATCTGATATTTATAATACGATTAGAATAGAAGCGGGGGGTGATATTAGGAAGCTGAGCTATGTCACGTGGTGAAAGGATGAACCCTTGGCTTTCCACTGTATACCAAAAGCAGTTAACTGTCGGATATGGGGGAAGGGACCTTGGAACAGAATTTGCTCTACTGCTGTTTCCTTCGTGGGTTCATTGTGTGGTACAGATGTTGTACCAGGTGTAACGAAAAGATTAAAGGAATTTCTCATAGGTGATGTAGCATAGGAGGAAACTCAAAAAACTAGGAGACTATACGATTCAATAGTTCTCATAAATCATAAGTCAGTGATCTATCAATCCGCTGACAATCAACCAATTAGCTATGAGAAATGTTATCGGATGAACTGCGCAAACTCCCGCATTCCATGACGAACGATGTAGCGCTGTGCTGTCAAAGTGCCTGTGATATACCAGAGAAGTGGCAATCGAGACTTATTTAACCCCACACCATAACTTCTGCTGCTCAGGCACTGTGTTGGTTGACAGTGGCAGATGGAATGGAATGTTGGTTACATTGCTTCCACACATCTATATTGTGATCATAGGCTCTTAGACAAAACCGAAATTTGTTACTAAAAAAAGACATAAATGCCATTACGCATCCCAAGTTTTTAGAGGTCGGAAACATTGCAAGCACTGTTGATGATGCCTGACGTTCAATGGAAGCAATGCAACTCTGCCTCAGAAAGTCTTTGGGAAATTGTTCGTTGTTTTATATAATAATGCAAGGCTAACGTTAATCACTATGCTTGCTGATGACTAGTATTGCTGTTAATCCAATGGATGCGTGTAGCAAAATCGTCGGTTTTCCATGGTGATTTTCTCCAGGGTGCACCGATCCTTGCTGGCAACTGTGTGTGGATTATCCCACCCTCTGTTGATAACGTCTGTCATATAGTTGCTGCCTATACATTCCGCTCTATTCCAGCTTGAACACTCCACTTCATGGAGTCTGATTATCCATCCTCCCTCAGAAACTGTAAGCAGGTGATATAACTGATGTCCACGTTGTCTTACCATTCTACATGTGATTCTGTTCGTACAGTCTCCATTCTGTGGGATTGCTCGGAGTTCTGCTTGCTGTAAACTTCTGGAGCATTTATTTAGTCAAGGAAGTGGTATGTCTTGCCTTATAACACCACCCTTTCTGCCTGATTTGCCTGACAATGCAATCGTTTGCATATCTCGCCGTGCTGTGCTCACCTATCGATATGTATAAAATTCTTATCACTAGTGCTAGGTGTTATAATTTCAATGCCACAGAGTGTATATAGCTTTTGCAAATGAGTGAGGAAGTGTGTGAGTGAGATGTAAGTGAGATGATTGGGGGACAACAATTTTAATATCTGACTATGACTCAGGTGTGGTAGAGCTCAGAAACGTTGCTCCAAACCATAATTTGGGTTGTATGTCTGGGGGAAAATGCACAATTTGTAATCCAACATGTGCTTCTAGGTCAAATGGAATCCAATTTTTTTCTCAAACTCAGATCTATTCGTGGGATATTTTCAAATGCCTACGGGTATTTCCAGTTGTAGATATGAGAAATGTTGCGAAATTTTGGATACAGTCTATCCCTCAAGGTCAGAGGTGAAGTTTCGATGCATTTAGGGTATAAAGGTGAACATTGGTGCCTGCTGGTATTTCTGGTCGTAGATCTCAAAAATATTCTGAAATTTTGGATTTGATGTGTCTGTTAAGATCAAATAAGAGTCAGGTTTAGGTTAAATCCTGATTTACGTGAAACATTGAAATTGGTGCCTAAGGGCCATAAGTCTTGGAAATGTTACGAAATTTTGGATCTGATAGGTCAGTGAAGATTAGAGGTGAAATTTTAACCTCTGCGCTAGAAATATGAAAATTGGTGTGTATGGGTTATTGAAGAATCTAAGAAACGTTAAGGAATTGTCCATCCAACGTAGTATTCACCGTGAAATCTATTTCACGGTGAATACCACTTTGGACAAGAGAAAGTCGAGAAATAAGAGGCACCGGGGTGACGGTCGAGAAATAAGAGGCACCGGGGTGACGGTCGAGAAATAAGAGGCACCGGGGTGACGGTCGAGAAATAAGAGGCACCGGGGTGACGGTCGAGAAATAAGAGGCACCGAAAGCAGCGATTAATAATCTCGTAAGATATACTGTATATCATAGCAACCAGCATTAGGACAGTTGTTGGTGTATCGAGTGCAGGAGGTGTCTTGAGACAAAATATTGCGTTGTGCATCAACGAGCGACGTTTAACACCAGACAAAATGATGCATGCAATCAGAATGCTTTAAATATGGTTACGAGAAATGGATGCAAGCCACTCTATCAAGCTGTTTCAATCCCAAATTATTATTAGCAGACTGTGGAGAAGGTCCACAGACACAAGGTACATATGAGAATACCGTGTTTGGCTTCCATGCCTAACCACCGCAGACAGGATCGTTCTTTTTTGCTTCGAGGTAACTATTATACTGACACAATGACCCATTTACCTTGTAGTTTCTAGGGGAGGATAACGTCAACCTCAGTAATCAGAACTTCAGGAAACCTCTGCATGAAGAGGGACGGAGTTCGTTGCAGCGATTCAGAGTTTTAGCACTCTGACGAGGCACTTGCAGCCCGATTGCAATTCGCTTTTGAGCATGGTACCTGATCTTCGTAACAAAGTCATCTGCTCGGTTCAGCAGCGAAGCGAGGTACTCTTTAAAGATTGATCACAGGCGTACACGTGAATGGAAAGTGTCTGTCATTCTATTCCAGCATGTCCAGGAAGTGCAACTATATGTTGAAGGATCTGTGGTGGATTGCAGTGGGATGTGCCGAGACTCACGAATAGATCTCATTTTATTGAAATAATATGAATGGGGGGATATGAGGAGACCCAGGAATGGATCTCATTTTATTGAGATAATATAAATAGCGATGTGATAAATGGAGATTGAGACCCCACAAATGGAACCCACAAATGGAATCATTTTATTGGGATAATATTAATGGAGATATGTCCAGACTCAAGAATAGATCTCACTTTATTCCGATAATTTAAATGGGGAATATGTTGAGACTCACGAATGGCTTAACGAGACACACAAAAACTTATACTATGTGCCTTGTACATTTTACATTCTAACCGACCGTCATATAATTGCTGTGCAAAATAACAGAAGAATAATTTTGCGAATCGACATTTAGAGAGATTTGACGAAAGTTCCAAGTTTTCTCCACTCTCATTTTGCGTCAAAGGCTTATTTACATAGCATGGATTTTTCAATGCGGCTTTCCCAATATGTGCTTTAAAAGTAATGTATATTACCTAGAGAAAACGCAGAATATTTTCAATATCTCGAAACGAAATGCAACAAAGTTTTCAAGTCCTATTTTCTTCAACGAGGAACTTGGAAATATTTTTCCATTTCTTTCCAACGTTTTTATTGGCTGCTTGAGGCAGAATATCCTTACGGGAAATTGTGTTCATTTTAAGCTCAGCCTAGTCTACGCGAGATTCTATTTTTCTTTCTCCTCAGTGATTGGAAATGGTTTGCTATTTCCCTGAGCGATCCAAGCAAACATATTGATAACCCTTTATTCCTTCACGCAAAAAAAGTTTTTTTCTTTTTATCTCAGTTCAGCAAAGAGATAAAACATCGTTCGGTTTTATCCACAATCTTAGAGAGATTCTGTCTTTCTGCAAAGTTCAAACCACAACTTAATACATGAATTTGAAACTTGATAGAACCGAAAATTAAGAGAGCAACTCTAGTGCACGTTCTTGAGTAATCTGTGGCGGGAGCTGATTCGCAATTTCTTGCTCTCAGTTTTAAGTTCCCACCTTGCCTTCGTTGAGATTTGCTCTGGAAATCCTCACTCTACCCTCGGTAAAAAAAAAAGGGATAGAGACGCATTTGAAAACGGCACCATCCATCGGGTGGGACATTTCGCCGCGGAATTGAACGCAGCAGAGTCATAACCTGTGCATGTTAAAGAACCAGTGATGGTCTTGAAGGCGAGGTTCCCATCTGTACTCTGAGAGTTTCGGAAATACGCCCATCATGTGCAAAAAAAGTGCCATTCAGGAATAAATGTTTCAGAAAATCAAATCGTTTCCCACTTTCATGGTTTCCTTTTTTCATAAGAATTATTTTCCATTCTGCATTTGTCCTTAATAAACTGCTTAAATTTGAGAAATGCATAACATTTTCTTATATTAAAGTATCCTAGGTGTTTTCGGTAGTCGCTGCTGATATCGGCAGGTAGTTAAATTTGCTGGTAAAGTACTATTAAGTATTTGCAAAGATTTGTTTCCAGGAATTGTTCAGGGTCAGGCCACTCTGGTTGTTGATGGTGGCGCCCTTTGTTGCTTAGATCAGATGACCTTCGTGTATTTTGCATTATGGTCTTCTGATCCAAGAGACACAGGGCATCATCATCATCTACCTGAATTTATTTCTCTTCATGTTTGAGTGGCCGATAAAAACTGCTATAGCGTTGCCCCGCAGTGATACTGCAACTGCCAGGGTCCGAGCTCGAGTCCCGAGATGGCATGTAGTTTGTTCTCTCACGTATATTGTAATTGTCAATCACTCTGCACGTGTTAATTTATTTATATATGTCGAAAATCGCCTGTTCTCGCTTTTGGAACATAAAGCACAAATGACATAAGTCTCATCAAGACCCAGTAACAAATCCTTTATTGGATGTTATAAACTTTCTGCCTACAGTACAAAATTTTCTGTCTCATGAAGGCATTGTTCTCGCTGCTCACAAAAAGCCTCACGAAGCAGATGACAAGAAATACGCTGCGAAGATGGTATCAGATTGATAATTGCACAGGTAGACGACTTCCATAGAAATCCATTCTGAAACAAAATAGATTCTAGCATTTCTACGAAGCAACGACCCAGGATAAACAGGATAACGGAAAATTAGCAGCCTGGATTGGCAACTTGCTATCCCAAGAACAGCGATTTGTCTTGTCTTATCTTGGTCGTATTCATGGGATGTTTAACTCTGCGGCTTAATTATCCCAATCTGTAGAGTACTAGGAGGCTGACAGAAATCATCATCCTCATCCTCAAGTTGTCATAGGCTACGCAGGTCCAACCAGACAATGCAATTTAGTTCTCCAAGCATATCTATCTTGAGCTACATCTTCTGCATCTGACCACTGCACACCAATTCTAATAAGGTCCTGTTTGACATTGTTTGCCCACCGCATCCTAGGTCTCCCCCTCTTTCTGAGGCCTTTAGGCACACTGTTCATAACCCTATTCGCCATTCTATAATTTCCCATACGGGCAACATGGCCAAACCAACGGAGTCTCTCTCTACAGAATGTGCTGCTTAAAGGAGATTGCTGACTCCTTTGCTTTACCTCATCATTAGTTACAAAGTTAAACCATCTAATGCACAAGATACTGCGTAAGCATCTAGAATCAAAATTATCTAGTTTCCTGTTCTCTTGTGTACAAAGCGTCTAGGTCTCACTACCATAACTAACCCTAGAAAGAACCAAACTATTACACAGTCTAATTTTAGTCTTTAGGTGTACACGCCTATTTCTCCACACTCTCCATAGATTCTTATAAGTCCCGGAAGCAATCCCTATTCGTATGTTAATCTCATGCGGCACATGACCAGTATCTGTTACATAGCTCCAAAGATAACTAAACTGTGACTCCTGTTCAAGACTGCAATCATTCAGATTAACTGAATCACAGCATGCCTGACCAATTTTCATCACTTTAGTTTTCTTTATTTTATAACCAATCATAGTCTACTACTAGTTTCATCAACAGCACTAATGAAAGAGTTCATCTCATCAACATCATTTGCCAAAAGGGCTAAATCATTAGCATAATTTAAATCAGAAATTTTCATATCTCCAGACCATTTAAGGCCAAAATCTTTCCCTTGTAGTGAATTTCGCATAACATAATCAATAACCAAGCTAAAGAGAAAAGGAGACAAAACGCACCCCTGTCGAACACCAGAAGTAATGCTAAACCAATTGCTACAAGCCTTACCAACTCTTAAACACGATTCAGTGTTATTATAGAGAGCTTTCATTATGTTAACTAACTTGTCTGGTATACCATATGATCTCACAATCAACCACAAATTATGACGATCAATAGACTCGAAAGCCTTTTTGAAATCAACAAAGCTAGCAACCAAAGATTTCTGAAACTCTAAACATTTCTCAAGAATCTGCTAAGTGAAAATATCTGATCTACAAATCCCCTACCACTTCTGAATCCACATTGCTCATCACGCAATTGACTGTCAACCAGATTCTTAATTCTATTAAGCACAATCATGCAAAGAACTTTCCCTGGAACAGACTGTTGCCTGATACCCCTATAGTTATCACAAGACCTGCAATCACCTTTTTTGAAAATAGGTATAATAATAGCTGTGGTAAAATCCTTAGGAATAATGCCTTTATCATAAAAGATATTCAAAATTTCAGTCATCCACGTTGTAACCGAAACGTTTCCAGCTCTAAGCGTTTACGTTAGTAATTTCATCAACCTCTGGGGATTTGTGAAGTTTAGAAACAGCCAAAATAGCTTCAGATTGTGCTATAGGGCCAACATGAAAGTCACCAATGAATCTATTATCATTACAAACAATGGGAATAGAACTAACCACATTGTTTAGAATATCACTGAAATGCTTAGCCCACCTAGCCATGACAGAATCCTCACCTTCTATAACCTTACCTTGTTTATCCTCCAATCACTTTATACCTGTCCGTTTTCTACCACACAAAACATTAACTATCTGGTACAGCTCTGTGCTGTTGTGCTGTCTGACTGCTTCCTCTGCTTTGTCAGCCAAGCCATCAAGCCAAAGATTTTTATCAGCAGCTAACTGATCCTTTACGCGTTTATCTAGCTCTCTGTAATGCTTTCTATTAGGACTAGTAGGGTATTGGTTAAAGACATTCCTGCAGTTCTTTCTTTTTGAAATAAGTTTAAGTGCCTTATCACTCAAAGAATTCTGCCTCCTTTGCTCCTTTTTTCCTAAAGGAGTATTGTTAGTTTCCAAAAAAGTCTGTTTAAAATGGTCCCATTCTTCCTCAACTTCAGTAGTAAGCAAACCATGTCTGTCATAATGACTAAGTAATCTATCATGGTAAGCTTTAGCTATAACTGGGTGTTTCAAAACTTCAGTATGAAAGGTAAATTTTTTAACCTTAACACAACACTTTTTAAGTTTAGGTTGCAAAGACACTTTTAAAAAGGTAATGGTCATATCCAATTTCATCTGCCCTATTAGACTTGGTATTCCTAACAGAACTAACCCATTTACTGTTAAATAATATATAATCATTCATATTCTTATGCAGCCCATCAGGTGAAACCCATGTGTACTTATGTATGTCGCGGTGTTTGTTATTTTGTAACCATTGAGTTTACCTACCGGTAGGAGACGTTGCCCATTGCCATTGCAGCTACTAATACCAAAAGGACCTTTTACTCCTCCCCAAAGGTCAGAGTCAGTACTAACTTTGGCATTGAAGTCACCAAGAACAAGGGTAATATCTCCTTTCTTGACAGAATTCAAAATTTCCTGAAGTTGTCAGTAAAACCTATCCTTCTCATCCACATCGGCATCCTCAGTGAGGCATAACAGCGGATAGCATTCAAGTCTTTAATGCTTGTCTTAAATTTTGCTGCAGGAAACCTTTCATTAATGCACTCATATCCTAGAAGAGCATCACTAGCCTGTATGCTGAGAAGCAGACCCACGCCTCGGAAATGCTTATTATCTTTCCTCCCTCAAAAGAGAAATTTAAGATTATTTTTAAGAATCTAACCTTTATCTGTCCATGTGGTCTCTTGCAGGCCAAGAATATATAAGTTATAACAGTGAAATTCTTGTATGAGGACATCAAGAGAATAATCTCTGTGTAGGGTCCTCGCATTCCAACTACCTATGGAGAGAAAATGATTAGTGGGATGTTTAAAGTAACTATGTTTATTGAGAAAAAGAATGATTACAATATCAAACATCCCCCTAATCGCAGGCATGGGGCAAAGACCCGTTCCCCCATTATGAAAGGCTGAAGCCATATACTTTGGAAGACTTCCACCAATATAGGATTTGACGATGCTCGTAGAATCAAGAGTTCAGGTGCCTGCGATGACCTCTGCTCAGGATTATCCACCAGCTGATAAACATATCCTGTGAATCTATTCACTTGGGGCTGTCAACCCACAAACAAACAGAAACACAGAGGAAGATTTTTCCTCCACAGAAGCCCACCTGTGCAGCATATTCAGGATCCATAATCAAGCTCAGAGCCTTATTTCAGTTCAGTCCAATAGGTTTATATGGTCAGTACCAAGGCCTTGTGTGGTTGATCACTCCTCAGCAGGGTAGAAAAATAAAGTAGCCATAGTTGTCCAGATCAGTAGGCCACACTAATCTGGCAACCCTCCTCTTCCATTCACTTCCATAAGAGAGTATCTCTTTTGAAAGGTACTAACAGCCTGCACCACGAGAAGGTGGGGTCGGACATTAGGTGCTAGGCCTGGAAGGTTCTATGCATCATCACAGGAGATTGGTACATAGCTCTCCTTCCAGTGACTACCTAGCTAGCAAAACAGTCAATGTTTACTAATTTCTAGGCGCTGAACACGAAAATAAGAATAAAATTTGTCGATTGGCAAATTTTATCCTAACAGAACAAACAAAATAAAATTTGTTGAGAGATGGTCATGTATAAACGACTTAGTCCGCATTGAGTACATAGGAAACCATTTCGCAACGCTGTATTTTAAACTCCAGATTGCAGCGTATCGCGTTGTATTACCTCAGCCCGCATACACACAACCCCCGGAGGTATTCCATCATTGTCTGATGCAATGTAGTTTAGTCATGACATCATGGCTTTACGATTGCAGACAAACGGTGATGCAGTCGTTAGTTGTAAGCGACGTCTCGTAGGGTGAGCAAGTCATTTGAGCGTCTCCCATTTACCCCTGTTTCATAAGTAAAAAACGAGTGATCCTTGCAGTTTTAATTCAGCAGTAGTAATGCCTCGTAACTGTGTTAATAGTGCAGATACATTTTGTTACATTTGCGGGGAAGTGACATTTGCAAGCCAGAAAACAGCTTTCACTAAAATAGTGAAAACGGCTTATGAGGTTTTTTAGGATGAGTTTTTTCTTTTTTTGGATGCAAGATCGGGGCCCAGAACAAGGCCTGGGTCCACACATATGCTGTAGTACGTATGCAAGATAGAAGTTTCGAAGTGGTTGAAAGGTGAAAAAGTGGCGATGCCGTTTGCTTTTCCCATGGTTTCGAGAGAGCCAAGCAATCATGCAACTGACTGCTAATTCTGCATGGTTCCACCTGTTTCTGGAGGCATCACAAGGAAAAAGAAGTGGAAAATATCGTACCCGAATATAGAATCTGTTCTACGACCAGTTCTGTTCTGCAAAGGTCTTCCCCGTTCCTGAACCCTCAAAAGAATTTTCCATCGATTCAGACGATGAGGAGGGAGACGAAGCGACGTCGGGTTCTCTGCAGTCTTCAGTGTCTAATGATGATCCATACGTCTGCCACGGTGCATCATCTACCACACATTCTCACCGAAGAAGAAATGAACGATCTTGTTTGCGATCTGGAGCTGTCCAAGGACAAAGCATAGTTACTTGGATCAAGGCCTAAACAATGGAATCTTTTGAAGAAAAATTTTCGAGTGACTTCGTTTCGAACTCGTCATGAACAGTTTGCGCCTTATTTCACAAAGGAAGATGACCTTGTGTTCTGCTCAGACGTAAAGGCCTCATGAATGCCCTCGGAATCAAACATGACCCTCAGGAATGGCGAACGTTCATAGACTCCTCAAAAGTGAGTCTCAAGGCATTGTTACTGCATAATGGAAATCGACTTCATCCATTCAGGTCGTACACGCTGTCTATATGAAAGATACCTACGACAACCTAAAGCAGTTGTTGAACTGTCTTCAATACAGCAAGTATGGCGGCATCTTTGTTGTGACTTGAAGGTAGTGGCTCTGTTGATGGGTCAGCAGCTGGGATATACAAAGTACCGCTGTTTCTTATATGAATGTGACAGCCGAGCAAAGACTTTGCTCTTCGTGAAAAGAAACTGGCCTCAGAGGAAATCTCTGAAGGTCAGAGAGAAGAATGTGGAACACCCAGTACTGGCAGAAAAGCTCAAAATACTGCTACCATCCCTACACATCAAACTCGGTGTGATGAAAAACTTTGTAAAAGCCATGGATCTGACTACCTCAACTTTAAAGTACTTGGCTGACAAATTCCTTCGACTCAGAGAAGTGAAAATTAAGAACGGATTTTTTGTGGGTCCTCAGATCCACGAGTTGTTCAGAGACCAGATGTTCGATAACCTGCTTCATGGTGACGAGAAAAATGCTTGTGACACGTTTCGTCTGTTCTCAACTAAATTCCTCGCGAATGTCAGGGCAGACAACTAGAAGAAACTGATTAAGGACATGTTGTCTCTGTAACACAAACTTGGCTGAAATATATCCTTAAAGATCCACTTTCTCCATTCCCACTTAGTTTTCTTCCCCGACAACTGCGGCATATCGAATGTTAGTGATGAACACTGTGAACGTTTTCTCCAGGACATTGCAGCGATGGAGAAACGATACCAAGAAAACTATTCCACTTTAATGTTGCTGACTACTGTCGGACGCTCGCCAGAGATTATCCTGAGCTGATGTACAAGCGACGTTGGAAGTAGAAGCGGAATTTTACCGATATATCTACTTATTTTATTATATAAGAAACTATTGTGGATTTCTCAGAAATCGTAACCAATTTTGCATTTTCATTGTCATATTCGTGTTCAGCACCTTGAAATTTTTAAGAAATGGCTGCTGTTATCTCAAAGGCATGACTTTTATGAAATTTGTTACCCAGTGTTATTAATAATATGCAAAATCTTAATTAAATTTGGCATCCATTCATAGATATGGAGAGGGTAGGTCATGTCCCCATTGCCTCTCTCCCCAATAGATATCCATCCCTGTTGTTGATGGGTTTTTCATTCTCCGCAGACGTCTACATCTTCCCGTTTCACTCCGCACACGAATACACTAAGCGAAAATATTTATTTACGTTGCACTCTAGAATAAACCGGAAACAAAGATTCCCTTGTGATTAGGAAATGCTAATATTTCAACCTCTGAACAGGTTAGAAATATTTGGAGTTTCTAATCACAAGGGATTCTTTGTCCTCAATTTATTCTACAGTTAAATGTAAATAAACTTCTATTCTAAGAGAACCAAATTGTATTGTTAATAACCGCAAGGATACAAGTATCCGTTCTAGGCGCATTGTTCTTCATAATCTTTATCTCTGAAATTCCTTGTATTCTTCGTACTATCCTATGTACAACATACGCAGATAACATTAATTTCTTTTGTACCTCCTACAATGAAAAGGACTCTAGTTGACGTCATAAGCAGTAAATGGCGTACAAACTGCTTATGACGCCATTTACCAACGGAGCTTGAAGTACGAATACCTATATCAAGAGACAAGTCAAATGTCCTGTACCTTCGAAGCAAGAATCCTCGTTATAAATACAACTTCACAAATATTCTCATCACAGTTAACTTTTGGTGACCACTATAATAACATTGTTAGAAAGGCTAATTGCACAGTTTTCTAAATTCTGAAATGTTATTGTATATGCGACATTGATTACCTAATACGCGCATTTGTGACTTTCATCAGACCCTCATTAGAATACGACTCACCTGTATCGACAACTCATCTAATATCAGGCATCAAAAATCGTGAATGCAACCAGAGATGGTTTGGTAAAACACTTCCTGGGTTTTACAACATGCCATATGAAGAAAGGTTGAAAAGGCTCTCGTTGCATTCATGGGAGTGAAGAAGACTAATGTTTGACTTAAAAACATGTTATAAACTTATTCATTGAGTAACTCACTGTATTGTAGGTAGTCCAGTATTACACTTTGTCAAGGGAAGAACGAGAGGTCATTCTCTTATGGTCGATGTGCTTTTGCTCAAAAGAACTGTACCATTTCTTTGTGTGTCGTGTTGGAAGAGTAGGGAACTCTCTTCCCAGCGAGATTGTCACTTCTACTAGTATTGGTGTTTTTACTTTTAGACTGAAGAGATTTGACTTATCCCATTTATCAAATGTTTCAAATTTTGATGTACTTTTCCCTGTGCTATATCAGTTTTCTGATATATGAGATTTATTATTACAGAGAAGGCCGAAGGTGCTATATCAGTTTTCTGATATAGCACCTTCCGGCCTTTTTTGTAATAATAAATCCCCGTGACGTGCTCTCAGTACATCAGAGTTGTACTTTGTGTCAGACACTCTAGATTGACCTGGCGTTTTTTTTTCGTTCACCCTTAGTTCCATGAATGTGCTTCTGAAACGTGTTGGTGATGATTTTTGATGCCTAACGTAAAGAAATCTAGAAAGCTTTGTCTCTTGCAGAGAAATGAGAAAGGTTCAAAATGGATTAAAAAAAGATAACGACGCAGCTGATTCATGGATGCAAGAACCATAAAGATTGCTAAATCTCCATTTGAAACCTGATTGTAGAGAAGTATTTTATTGAATTCATTATGTTACTTTTCCATTAAAAAAGGAGAAATAGGAGCAATGGTGAAAATGGGGTAGGAAGCGAGAGAACCATTAGTTTCATTAGTTTCAAAGATGGGTGAAAAAAAATGTTGTATGCGGCGTAACATACACTGTTCTCGACAAAAATCATTTGATTAAACTAATTTCTTTAGTTGGGTTGTTTTACCTCTGAGCGGCACTTTTTTTTGCACACAATGGGTTAAATGGCGAGGTTACAAGGACCCCGAGGGCTCAGATAAGGTGGGGTGAAGGGATCTAGTGGAGCAGTTGTTGGAATACAGATGGTAGCCTCCCGTCAAGGCCATCAAACGTGTTCTTTAATGTGCACAGAGTATGATTCTTCCGCACACGGCTTAACGCCACATCCAACGGACGGCGGCCTCTCTAAGTCTATCAGTGTCCTCTGCTGTCTGTGGGAAAGTAGGAGAGTTTTGCGGAGATAAATGTCCACACTGGCCCTCGTGAGACTCTAAGCTTGGAACTGCAGATTACGAGCCTGGCGCGCTACCGACTGAGTCACGCTCGCCCACAGATTTATCTGCATTTCCTTTTTCATTTAAATTAAACCAGTATTTTCCAACAGGGGAGTTCTCTTAATTGTTCTGTTTCCAGTAATCTCAGTAATTTCTGTAATATTTCCGTTTACAAGCAATACTCAACGGAAAGGCAAGATTGTTTTGGGATTTCTTCAGTTTTCTTTTTTCCTTTTAACAAAGTAAACAACTTTCTTATTTCACCTTTTCCTTGCCTGAATTGTATTCAAGGTTGTAGAAATGAAACCTAGTCAAGTTACCTTTCGCTTTGGCCTGCTACTTTAGTGTTATTTCCGTAAATCCTATTTTTTATTTTGGGAAGGGGGAACAGGGGGGTTGTCATAGAATCGATACATTTTGCCCTAACCCTAGTTCAAAACCACTGTTATTCTATTCAGAAATCAAAAAACATTTCCAGCATTGAATAATGGGCTATGTTTTGCATTTTAAACCAGTCGGAAGAAATTGCGTGCGAATTAATCGTATATTAGGCCTCGATTCACGAATTAATCGTATATTAGGCCTCGATTCACGAATTAATCGTATATTAGGCCACGATTCACGAATTAATCGTATATTAAGCTTCGATTCACGGAATAATCGTATATTAGGACTCGATTCACGGAATAATCGTATATTAGGCCTCGATTCACGAATTAATCGTATATTAGGCCACGATTCACGAATTAATCATATATTAGGCCTCGATTCACGGAATAATCGTATATTAGGCCTCGATTCACGAATTAATCGTATATTAGGCATCGATTCACGAATTTTCTTCTAAGGAACTGCTCTCGATGCGCGAACTGTTTTCGTAAATCGGAGGATGGGTGTGAATAATATTTAAGAAGAAATCGATAGAACCACTCTTAAAACTTTGAATAAGGAAGAAATTGCTTACCGTCACTCTTCTTTATGAGACGAATTTAAAGTGAAAATAAATATTTGTTCACCTAAACTTCAGTTACAGATTTAAAATTTACTTCCTATCAAAATCTGCAGTGTATTTAGCTGAAGTCTTTAGAAGTAAATGGTGGCTTAAACGTACGACGAACACATTCTTTTTGTCTCGTGTTTCGAAAGGAATTGAATAAGACAAAGTTTCCTTTCGAATATTTTGTGTTATGCATTGATAGACTGTACTGCAGATGCACGCTAAAATTGCCTCTGTACTTCAGGATACTTTCGAGTGTAAAATAAATTCAAAACCACAGTCGTTTTTAAATATGCGTATTTTGTTGAGAAATAATATCCATTTCACAGCTACTTGCAAAACGCTTATGTATTTTCGAAAGATGCAGTTTTCTTCTTGTTTTCAAGTTGACGTGTTAAAAATAAGAGATTTTTTTAAAGAAAAAAAAAATGCGGTTCGTTTAAATAGCGAATGCAATGAAAGATCAACTGTACTTTTACGAGTTGAGGTTGAGCTTTAAAAAATGCATGCTACACGCAAAAAAACTCAATTTCACAGCTGTTACAGTGTTTGGCCTTCTGCCAGAAAAGAGAGGCTGGGGATTTTTGTGTTGGAGACGGTCTCCTTCCCGTAGTTGTCAGAGAAATAACATTAAAGGAAATATGCAGTAAAAATAAGACACAACAACATCCGTGCATGACATATATGGAGAAATATTAGAAGAAATTTCTCAGCTCAAAAAAAGATTTTGTGTTAAACAAGAAGAGTCGCTGTCTAATTTTCTAAAAGTTCACAATTAAGTTTCTTTCGATCTGAAACATGTGAACTAGTAATTATCAGCAGGCTATAATTTTTAATAATTATATAAGTAAGAAGTACGATGTTCGACATAAACTAAATAAATAAATAAATGAATGAAAAATGTTTCAAGAACCTCGCTTCGAAACCATTGTGCTACGATCTTCAGTTTAGTGATTTTGTGGAGTTTTAGTCACTGATCATCATAAAAGAAAATGAAAGCATCAATCTTAGGTGTCTGATATTAAGTTTAGATCAGGAATCTTGAGCAGGCCTGGTTCTAGAAAGCAATAGGGGGAGGCAAGTGACGCAATCGAGTCTGAAAAAGGAAAAAGAGGTGCAAGAGACTAGATTTTTGTTGGAGATTACCCTTCATTTTAGTGGTTTTAAAAAGCTTCATACAAAATGCGTGAAATATGCAAAATTTAATAACTTTTTGGCCTCCATTACCTTTACTAGTGGGGAGGAGGTGGCTCAGTCGGTAGCGCACCAGGCCCGTAATCTGTAGTTCCCAGATTAGAGTCCCAGCTGCGTCAGCGTTGAGATTTATCTCCGCGAAACTCCCCGCCTTGCCCACGGTCAGTAGGGCACACCGATGGGCTTGGAATGGCCGCCGTCCGTCGGATGGGACGTTAAGCCGTTGGACCGTGTGTGGGAGAGCCATACCCTGTTCACGTTATAGAACACGCTGGATGGCCTTGATCGGAGGCTACCCTCTGTCTCCCAACAGCTGTTCCAGTGGGTCCCCTCCCCCAACTTTCTCTGAACCTTTGGGGTCCATGTGACCTGGCCATTTAGCCCATGATGTGCAAAAAAGTGCCGCTCAGAGGTAAAACAACTCAAACTTTACTAGCATTCTCAAAGGTGAGAGATGAGGGGATCATGGTCTCTTTGGCCCTCCCCCTAGATCCGGTCCTTGTCTTCGGCGTTTAGTATTAAATTTAAATCATCAGCCCCAAGCAGGGCTTGATCTAGGAGGGGGGGCAAAAAGAATCATGACTTCCTCTTTAAGAATGCTTGTAACCGGAACGAAGCCGAAAAAATACACTGATGCACAAGAGTAAACTTACGACCACATTTTATGTTAGTAGGAAACTATCTTGGATCGCAATCAAACTATCGAAATCTCAAATTTCAGCAATATTTGTTAACTATTTAAAGATATATGGAAGATTGGTTTATAACAGTAGCAAAGGCAGTCATAAGATTTCATATTTAAAACTTAAATAATAAGTATTGTTTTGGGACGTTTCATAAAATAAATGTTTATTTTAGAATGCAGTCCCGAGGCTGAGTGGTTAACGTTCTTGGCCATTGATAAAAGGAACCTGTGTTCGAGCCCGGATGAAGCATGGATATTTGTGTTGTTTTTCTGCTGAGGTCTCGTCTTCCTCACAGACCTTCTACTATGTCGTATTAAACTGACAGGCACCGCTCAGAACTCTGAGGCAAACAGCTGTTTCAGGAAATTTTTTTATTATGTTTTAGACGTTTGTGTCAATAATTCATTCAATATTGTATGAGTTTCATAGCAGTGTATTGCTAATGTTAAATGTCCCATCTTCCACAACTCTTTAAATTCCAGTTATTACTGCTGAATCGAGATTTATATCGATTTAATTGAGGTCTTTAATTTATCTTCTGTCATATTTTATCGTCCGTCGGATGGGACGTTAAGCCGTGGCTCCGTGTGCGGGAGGGCCATGCCTGTGCACGTTAAAGAACACACTGGATGGCCTTGACTGGAGTCTATCATCTGTTTCCTAGCAGCTGTCCAGTGGGGTCCCTTCCCTCTATCTTCTCTAAGCCTTCGGGGTCCTTGTAACCTCGTTATTTAGCCCACTGTGTACAAAAAACTGTCGCTCAGAGGTAAAACAATCCAAAACAATCCCATACAGTCGAAAATCAAGCCATGTTTCGTAGAAGCAGGAAAACTTCTCCTGGGGAAGGAATAAGCAAAAAAAAAAAATCTAAATATTCCTTTCAAACCCCACTACGAGAATTCTTAGCTTTTTGATGATAGAATCTGGATGAGCGAATTGCGTGGATGAAAGCAAATATCTTCTCTTCAGGAGAAAAAAAAGCAAAACAAATCACTTCAGTTGGAAGAATCAGATGCTCCTTCTTGCGCACGCTGGAAAGAAGAAAACCTGCAAATCAGGAGCATTTATTCACGAAATCGCTGACTACCTCTGCCCATAGAGGAGCTGCTCGCAGATATGGCATCTCGCCAGTGTACCAACAATCTCAAGCATATTTACCCATGTCAATGAAAAGGCCACAAACTCTTAACGATCAATATCAAATTTCGCAACATCAATAAGCATTTCCTAAATGACACACTTCATCATTTATCGTCATGAAGCTGTTATGAAGGGCAAAAGACACCGTCTTCCAGGTGGCGCTGACGTTTGATTTGTATCTGTAAAGAGATTCATATCCTTAAATAATGATCTTGATCTGAATCCAGCAGCTGAAAACGTATACGTACATATCGTCGGTACATGCCCCTCATACGTGTATGATTAAGAATGATTTCATGATCATTAAATTAATATCGGCAATTTACTTGTGATTTACCATATTCCCTTATAAGTTAAAGATTTAACTAATTGATCTCAGCAAAAAATCTGTTACTTCTTCCAATTATAGGTGAATGAATCAGTGGTAGGTTATTAACACGTATATTTCTCGCTATCTACCACTTTTGCCTCTTTCAAGGCGCATGGATATTTTTTCTTTTATATTTAATAAGAGCTAAAAGACTTTTCCCTAGATAAACAGATAAGTTGTGATTGAAACAGGAATATACAGAATTCGGCTCATTCTCTTCATAAAACACCTGTTTTTTTTAACATTCTAGAGTTTGTGGCACTGTCTCCGATATGAACAATTTTTTAACATCCTCAGAGAACACATTGATGAGATCAAAGAAAGTTATTACATATAAAACACAGAATGTTTCGTTATCTTTTAAAACAAAATTGTTGCGTTTTTCCATTCACCTGGGGGTAAGGGAACGAATCATTGACGCTAATGTACACCTCTTAAAGGTCATATCTTACCACATCACCATCATAATCCTCAAGTAGCCATGGCTACGGAGGTGCAACAAGACCGTGCAATTTAGTTCTCTAAGCATATCTGTCCTGAGCTATATCTTCTGTATCTGGCCACTGCACACCAATTCTAATAAGGTCCTGTTTGACATTGTCTGCACACCATATCCTAGGTCTTCCCCTCTTTCTGAGGCCTTTAGGTACACTGTTCCTAACCCTATTCGCGAATCTATAATTCTCCATACGGACAACATGGCCAAACCAACGGAGTCTCTCTCTGCACAATATGTTACTTAAAGAAGGTTGCCGACTCCTTTGCCTAACCTCATCATTACTTACAAAGTTAAACCACCTAATGCCCAAGAAACTGAAACATTTCAAATTTCTGTGGAAAACAGGTGTTTTTCAATATACGTTTAAAGTTTTGGAAATTTCCAGCGTTTTCTCTGTTAAAGGGCAATATTGAAGCTTTCAATTTTCCGCCTTTAGCACCTTGTAAGAGTAGAAATCTGAATTAATGAGAGACTAGAAAAGTTCAATAATAATATTTTATTAGTACATATAAACCCAGGAACAACTTTCCATCTATCCCTTAAAACAAAATGTTGATTACCCCTCCCCCTAGGGCGGAGGTGTCTCAGTTGGTAGCGCAATCTACAGTTCGCAGGTTAGAGTCACAGCTCGGAGGCTTTGAGATTTATGTTCGCAAATCTTCCCGCTATGTCCTCGATCAGTTGGGAACACCGATAGGCTTGGAAAGGCCGCCGTCTGTCGGATGGAACGTTAACCGTAGCTCTGCGTGGAGGGAGCCATACTCTGTGTTCGTTATGGAACACGCTGAATGTCTTTGAGGTGAGGCTAACATGTGTCTCCCAACAGCTGTATAGTGAGTCCCTTCCCCCAACCCCTGAGCCTTCAAGGTCATTGTGACCTGGCCATTTGGGCCCATTGCGTGAAAAAAAGTGCTGCTCAGAGGTAAAACAAACAACAATCCTTGGAGGTAGGGGAGGAAATCATTGCTTCCCATGTACACCTGTTGGACATAATTTTATAAAATATGGCCATATTTTCTTGTTACACAAAATTAAAAAATATCTTCGGTAGAAATAAGAAATACCCAAATTTCTTATTTCTACCGTAGATAGTTTGAAACATTCATTTAAAGTTTTAACATTTTCCACATTTTTCCCCGTAAGAGGGCACTATTAAAACTATTGGGGGATTCCTAAATTGTGAATCCTAATAGAGAGTGTCCAAAAAATAATGGTCAGGTTTGGAGAACCAATATGTAGAAAAAAATATATACATATATTCAAGAGAGTAATATTTTAATTAAACGCATACATCAAATAGCTTTACACATAACTGGTGAATTTTCCTATGTGTACCGTTCTTGACCCTGCATAAGCCCCATCGGTATTTCACTTCTTCCGATACACGATGAAGCATATCTCTTGTTGCTTGCTCAGTTGCTTCTCTTCATCTCGCGTTCAAATGATTCAGATCTTGAATTTTGTCCATGTAAACGTAATTTGTTACAAAGCCCCATAAAAAACTCAAGATGTGTCAAATCAGGCCTCCTTGGTTGTTATAGAATTGGACCATCCCTTCCAATCCATCTATCAAGGAATGTGGCAACCACTAAGACCTTCAATAACATCTCTTTGGAAATTCACTAATTATGTTCAAAACTATTGAGGTATGCTTTGAATTAAAATATTACTCTGCTGAATATGTATGTTATTTTCCTACATATTGATTTTCGAAACCTAAAGGTTATTTTCCTACATATTGGTTCTCGAAATCTAAATGTTATTATTCAGATACTCTGTGTCTCATCAATATCGGTTTAACTCAAAAATATTTAAAATTATTTCTAAAAACGAAACATTTCGATGTCTGCAGATTGGCAGTGGGGATATTTTTTTAAAAATGAGTTGAAGATTACAAGTCCCATTTTCTATTGCTTTATGTGACTATAAATATAATAAAAAATATAAATACTCCCTCAAGCAGCTGCTTGCCACAGAGGTCTGACAGGAGCCTGTCAGTTTATATGCCATAGTACAAGGTCTGTGAGGATGGCAGGACCTCAGCAGAAAAACGACACAAACAACCATGCCTTACCCGGGGCTCGAACCCAGGTCCCTTAGATCAGTACGCGTACTTAAATCATGTTAGTACTCTTTAAGAAGGATATATCGAAAATTTTGAGTGCAAACCGGCCTGCCCACTACTAAACGCTTGTGGGCAGGCCGGATTTAAATTTCACCCGCTCATAAAGGCCCATAAGGGATAGGGCCCTAATAGGCCCATAAAGTGATAGTGCATCGCTATGTACAATTGTTTTCTTATAAAAAAAAACAATTTTTCTTTCACAATCAAGAAAAAAGAAATAATTTGATCAAAATAGATTTTCAAATTTTTAATGACAAATATTACAATTATGTTAATAAGCAGAAAAATTAACGTTAAAAAATAATATTATACACATTATATAATTTGTAATATTCAGTAGGCAGTAACATTTAAAAATCAAAGTCTTTTAAATTGTGAACATTTTTCTTCTTCGGTTTTGTGGCTGGCTCAGTCGGTAGCTTGCCAGGCTCGTAAACTGCAATTCCCAGGTTCTAGTCCCAGCTGGGTCAGCGTTAATATTTATCTCCGCCAAAACCCACGGCCTGCCAATAAGTCAGTAGAGGACACTTATGGGCTTGAAAAGACCATCGTCCGTCGTATGGGACGTTAAGCTGTGGTCCCGTATGCGGGAGAGACATACCCTGTGCACGTTAAAGAACACGCTGGATGGTCTTGACGGGAGGCTACCATCTGTCTCCCAATAGCTTGTTCCAGTGTGTCCCTTCCCCCAACCTTCTCTGAGCCTTCGGGGTTCTTGTGACCTGGTCATTTAGCCCATTGTGTGCAAAACAAGTGCTGCTCAGAGATAAACACCCAAACCAACCTTCGTGTTTTTGTTTTGGGAATGAATAAATCACTCTTTGAAATTTGGTGAAATTTGAATACGGTTTTTCATTCGCATAACATGAAAGTATCTTTATACATTTGGTAATATACTGTATTAGTTCAGAATCCATATGTTTTTAAAAGTTGGTTTTCGATTCTCAGGAGAGAGGGTACTTTGAAAAGAGATTAATTGCTCTCCGTGGATAGATGCAACTAATTAAAATTAAAGGACGACTTCTTTCGTTACTTAAACAAATTGTAGCATTTAATAAATGGTGTCCCTATTTTGGTGCTCCCCTAGACTAGTGCCTAATGGGAAATCCGCGTGTGCTTGTGCGTAACCATTAAAATACTTGATACTTAAAATGCACACTTAAAGTCTAACCAAATGTATCACATATCGCTTGTGGCGACTATAAGATGCTCGTTTTCAAATTGAAGGAAATTTTTTATTTCCCACATTTGCATCCTCTAACGGTGGTAATTCCAACTAATGTATGACTGAAAAAATAGTAATATTCTATTGGTGTTATAGAACACAAAGAGAATGTTTCCTTTATATCCTAAACAATTTTCCCACGTCCCCTAGTGGTAAGACAGAAAATCACTGATGTTAATGTAAATATCTTGGCCATCAGACTTTATTACCAAATATTAAATATTTGTCATAAACACATCATTCGTAATATTTTTTAACATTGATAATATTATATTATAACATTGATATTTTTTAACAAATATATTTTTAAAGCTTTTTCATCTTTCGGGGCGCTCTTAAATTTATTGGGAATTCAGATAATACTAATCACAACCATCATATTATAAAATAGCCGGAATTCCGGAAGGAGGCGAAAGGACAAATGTGACGTCATCAGTGGCAGAATTTGTCGGTTTCTCCTATGGTTCCGCAGCTATTTAAGCGATCGGTCTCAAATTTGGCTGGATGCTTGCACTTACTTCTAGCCCTGTTGGGGTAACAGATATAATTCCTCGCTGCCGTGGGCTGGCAGTGATTCCCCGTAAAGTGCCCGAAATTTCTGAGGGCCCTGTCGTTGCCTACTTTGTGAATCGAGCAGTACGTTTTGATTTGGACGTTTAAGGTGGAAAGCTGTGAATGAGCTTACAGATGAGAAGAGTTATCATTGCACATACGTTTTTTGCCAATGGCGTGGGTTTAACTAATATTTCATTAATACCTATCCAATCCAAAAAGAATTTTCAAGGTATCTCTAAATATTAAAATGTTGTATCTCTTCAGACAAACCAACACACAACAGACCACACGCCACGACTGGACAACACAGATCATTTTCAGAATAAAAACTTTGTTTTTATTCCGAGCTAAAAGAGAAATTGTGAAAAATAATAACTATTATTTAATTCTCATTATTTGTAGTGTTGACCCATTGGTTGGATCCATTTATCCAAAGGCGATTTGAAAAACCAGTTTTTTCTAATGGAGATGATTGGACTCCCCGTGATACTAGTTTGCCCTAGAACATTATGAGAGTAGAAGGGGAATTTGAGATTGTAGCTAAAGTTTTATTAATAGATTGTAAATATTTAGATAGATGTATTGATATATTGTAAATATAATTAGTAGCATAGGGAGACGGATGTGGTAGGAAACAAAACAAAGAAATTTCTTTACAATATGTTTATTCAGTGCATCTGTACAGTCGTGTTATAATGTCGTCAACAGTTTTATCTTGAAGGGATTGATTTAAATTATTGATAGCATGAACGGCGCATAAAGCAGCAAGAGTAGATATGTACCAATATTTTTTTTAGAAAACAAGCATTTATAATAAATTTAAAAACTAAAATTAACCCTCAAGCAACTGCTATGCACAGAGATCTTATAGGAGTCTGTCAGTTTATGTGCCAAAGAGAAGGTCTCTGATGAAGGCGAGACCTAAGCAGAAAGACAACACAGACATTCATGCCTTACCAGGGGATCGAACTCAGATCCTTTCAATAAGTAGCCAAGCGTGCTAACGACTCATCCACCAGGAAGACATATGTGTATTATAAGATATAAACTTTTATTAAACGACCTACTAAACAATTATTCACTGGAAGCACAATTTATTATGCACACTGAATCCATCCATAAACTTGCCCTATTCTGCCGCAATAATATGGCCAGCTGAAATCCTTTGCAACTTGTAATACATCTGATATCTATCTGCTGTAAGTCTAATTGCGACTGTTATGCTGGGTAAACAATGGTAACCTGAGTGAGTTCGTGATAGTCGGTGCGAGGAAGATGGGGTGCTTCATTTCCCATCTTTTTTTATCCTTCATATCCCATCTATTAACATCTTGGATTTCCACTTGAGACCATCACATATGTGTACCAGGACTACATGAAAACTGTCAAAACCTGCAGTTTCGAGGAAAATGTAGCTATAACCAGGCAGCTGATGTTTGAAGTGAACCGTATCATAACGTTGGAACTGAGAGCCACAATGCAGATTATAAACCCAGCTTTCAACGATGGGGTAACTACAAAGGTTTATGCAAAGACTATTCGATGTACTTGGCAATGGCAGCCAACTCCCACATCGAGTGCCCTTTTTTAACAACACGTCACCAGGCTATGAGGCTGCAGTCAGAGAAGGAACATTGCCAATGGACCATGGGAGACTGTAAAAAGGTTGCTTTGGTCCAACGAATCGAAGTTCCAAGTACAACATGCTGATGGGAAGTTGCGTATGAGGTGTAGGCCACACGAGGATGTGGATGCAAACTGTCAAGTCAGGGTATTACAGGCCGAAAGAATGCTGTAATATTCTGGGGCGAGTATACGTTTGGCTACCTTGGGGTCCCTTGTACCTATTGAGACCTACATCACCGCAGAAGGCTATGTCAACATACTCACCGACCACTTACTCCCACTCATGGCTATCCATTTCCCAAAGCAGGATGCCTTCTTTCAACAAGACAATGCCCCATCTCATCGTTACTGTTTAGTGAAGGACTAGTTGGAGGAGCATTACAGTGAGTTCACAAACCTCGAATGGATCTCTAACTCTCCGGATCTGAACCCCTGTTAAGCATCTGTGGGACGAAGTGGAGCGATGCATTCGAGCCCGAATCCCATCACAGGCAACTCTTCATGCTATAAGGATGGCTGTTCTGGATCATGGATCGCAATACCACCCAAAAGTTTCCAACATCTGGTAGAGTCCAGCCATGACGTATTGTTGTTGTTGTTGAGAGGGTGAAAGGTGGATATACAGGCTATTAGGTGGGTGTGTATAACAAATTGCTCTTTCAGTGTACATACATATCAAATAAATGAAATAAAAAGTATCAAAATGTGATAAATAACATACGTCACATTTCAAATCATCATCATCATCATCATCATCATCATCATCATCATCATCATCATCATCATCATCATCATCATCATCATCATCATCATCATCATCCTCAAGCAACCATGGGCTACGGAGGTCCAACCAGACCGTGCAATTTAGTTCTCCAAGCAAGTCTATCCTGAGCTACATCTACTGCATCTGGCCACTGCACACCAATTCTAACAAGGTCTTGTTTGACATTGTCTGCCCACCGCATCCTAGGTCTCCCCTTCTTTCTGAGGCCTTTAGGCACATTGTTCATTACCCTATTCGCCAATCTATAATTATTCATACGGGCAACATGGCCAAACCAACGGAGTCTCTCTCTGCACAATATGCTGCTTAAAGGAGGTTGCAAACTCCTATGCCTAATCTCATCATTAGTTACAAAGTTGAACCACCTAATGCCCAAGATACTGCGTAAGCATCTGGAATCAAAAGCATCTAGTTTCCTGTTATCTTGTTTACACAGTGTCCACGTTTCACTACCATAACTAACTCTAGAAAGAACCAAACTATTGTACAGTCTAATTTTAGTCTTTAGGTGTATACGCCTATTTCTCCACACTCTCCATAGGTTCTTAAAAGTCCCGGCAGCAATCCCAATTCGTCTGTTAATCTCATGATGCACATCACCATTATCTGTTACATAGCTCCCAAGATAATTAAACTGTGACACCTGCTCAAGACTGCAACCATTCAGATTAACTGAATCACAGCCTGCCTGACCAATTTTCATCACTTTAGTTTTCTCTATGTTTATAACCAAACCTACTCTACTGCCAGTCTCATCAACAGCTCGAATGAAAGAGTTCATCTCATCAACATCATTTGCCAAAAGGGCTAAATCATCAGCATAATCCAAATCAGAAATTTTCGTATCTCCAGCCCATTTAAGGCCAAAATCTTTCCCTTGAAGTGAATTTCGCATAACATAATCAATAACCAAGCTAAAGAGAAAAGGAGACAAAATGCACCCTTGTCGAACAGCAGAAGTAATGCTAAACCAATTACTACAAGCCTTACCAACTCTCACACACGACTCAGTGTTATTATAGAGAGCTTTCATTATGTTAACTAACTTGTCTGGTATACCATATGATCTCACAATCAACCACAAATTATGACGATCAACAGAGTCGAAAGCCTTTTTGAAATCAACAAAGCTAGCAACCAAAGGTTTCTGAAACTCTAAACATTTCTCAAGAATCTGCCGAAGTGAAAATATCTGATCCACACATCCCCTACCACTTCTGAATCCACATTGCTCATCACGCAATTGACTGTCAACCAGATCTTAATTCTATTAAGCACAATCATGGAAAGAACTTTACCTGGAACAGAGAGTAGGCTGATACCCCTATAGTTATCACAAGAACTGCGATCACCTTTTTTGAAAATAGGGATAACAATAGCTCTGGTAAAATCCTTAGGAACCATGCCTTTATCATAAACGATATTCAGAATTTCAGTCATCCAAGTGGTAATCGAAACATTCCCAGCTCTAAGCATTTCCGTAGTAATTTCATCTACCCCTGGGGATTTATGAAGTTTAAGTTTAGAAACAGCCAAAATAACTTCAGATTGTGTTATAGGTCCAACATTAAAGCCACCAATGCATCTATCATCATTGCACACAATGGGAGTAGAACTAACTACAATGTTTAGAACATCACTGAAATGCTCAGCCCACCTAGCCATGACAGAATCCTCCCCTTCTATAACCTTACCTTGTTTATCCTTCAATCCTTGTATGCCTGTCCGTTTTCTACCACACAAAATTTTAACTATCTGGTACAGCTCTCTGCTGTTGTGCTGTCTAACCGCTTCCTCGGCTTTGTCAGCCAAACCATCAAGCCAAAGATTCTTATCAGCAGCTAACTGATCCTTTACAAGTTTATTAAGGTCTCTGTAATGCTTTCTATTAGGACTAGTAGGGTATTGATTAAGGGCATTCCTGCAGTTCTTTCTTTCAGAAATAAGCTCAAGTGCCTTATCACTCAGATAATTTTGCCTCTTCTGCTCCTTTTTTCCTAAAAGAGTACTGTTAGTGTCCAAAAAAGCCTGTTTAAAATGATCCCATTCTTCCTCAACTTCAGTAGTAAGCAAACAATGACTGTCATAATGACTAAGTAACCTATCATGGTAAGCTTTGGCTATAACTGGATCTTTCAGAGCTTCAGTATTAAAAGTAAATTTTTTAACCCTAGCACAACACTTTTTAAGTTTAAGTTGCAAGACACTTTTAACAAGGTAATGGTCAGATCCAATTTCAGCTCCCCTATATGCCCTGGTATTCCTAACAGAACTAGCCCATTTGCTGTTAATTAATATGTAATCAATCATATTCTTATGCAGCCCATCAGGTGAAACCCATGTGTACTTATGTATGTCGCGGTGTTTGTAATAAGTGTTAGTTATTCTGAATCCATTGAGTTTACCTACCTGTAGGAGACGTTGCCCATTGCAGCTTGGCTTTGGGATGTATCCTCGTAATCTATTACCTAAGGTATTGAGAAACGTCTATGTTATTTGATTGGAAAATCATATTGAAAACTTTCTAGTTTTGTTCATTTCCAGAGCAAAAACAAGAGTGCAGAAAAAAATGCTAAACTTTGAAAATAAATAATTTTATTTTTAAATGATACTCCGTGTTAAATTACATAAATTATATACTACATATAACATTTATTGCATTAATTTTTAGAGTATTTGGTAAAATTGTTTTTCTTATCATTAAAATGCGTACATCCATTTCGATTATATTATTTTTCATTTGCATGAAAGTAAAAAAAAATCTAAATTGATTACCTTTGTATGCCAAGGAACACGAATAAGGTGTAAGTCCGGCCCTGACAAATGCCGTAAAATTATATTTTGCACATCACTGAAAGTTTCATGTGAGGCACCCTGGGCGCAGTAGAGTCGTGCTTGGACGTAACATGTGCTGCCCTGGCGATTAACGTGTTAATATTTAAATTGATTATTTACCTTGAAAGATATAAGCGTACATAAAGCGTCATACCTGGTAACGGTGGCAAATTCCATAACGGCTCCTCGTTATGTGCGCAGAATCTTTTCTCTTGGCTGAGCAATTGGTGAGCAAGTCGCTGACAAGAATTGTTATGAGATTTGTTCACCAACAGATTCAAAATCAGGTAAATGAAATTTAGTTGCGTGGGAGGTAGTGGGGGCGAGATTTTAGTTTTGGGAAGGATTCACAATTTGGTTTGGGTGGCTTGTCTGGGAATAAAAATAAGTAGGGTTTTCCAATTACTAAATTATTCCACAAGACAGGAAATATTAATATCATATTTTATATGAAATAAAATTTTATAGTTTTTTTTTATTTTTAGTGTCGGGCAAATACTATGGGGCCAAAATAAACTGTTTTGAAATCCGAAACAGGTAGACAATTTTCAAATTTCGTAAAAGAGACCGGATTTTTGGGAGGCGGACCCCCTTGTTTCCCCAAAAATCCGGTCGTCTTTTGACCTGAGTACATTCTTGAGCTGATTAGAGAGATATGGTAATCTATATCGCAATAATGAAGCAACAGGAATAGCAGGTAATGTAAAAAAACATAACACGTAGACTGTCAAGTGGCTGATTTCAGCACATCCTCATCATCAGTAACGAAGCTGTAGTAGTGAGGAGAACGACGTTATGAAGATAATTATATCACCAAGAGGCCATATTAAGAATTTTGTTTTCGTGTAAGAATCCACGGATAGCTTTACGATGTGTATGCAGAGTACAGAGAAGGTTTATAACAATAAAGCTTTTAATGGAACTTAAATGAACATGCGATATTCATTAATATAAATTTTTTCGGTCATTTTCTATACCGAGGATTACGATAATTCAGGATATATTGAAGCAGAATCCATTGCTGTTTATCATGATCAGCCGTAAATGTGTTTCTTCCATAACACAGCAAAGGCCCCCCACGTTGTGGCCATAAATTAAAAACGCTTTAGCACGTCACACTGTGGTTGATTGAACAAGACACCGCAATCAAATCAATGAAAAGGTCAGAATGCAAACAACGCAAGGTTAGGCAATACTTTAGCCTTAGAAGCTAATTAAATGCCGAGATAATCTTTTGCAGCAAGTGTGACAGGGATTGCCGAAATGAATAGGAAATTAGATTAATATTCTGAAGTTAAGCTTTGAAAAAGATGCGTTTAGATTTTGAAGTAATCTATATTCAGAACCTAAATAATACACTGGTTTCCAGAAATTAAGGACCAACCCTCTATTACGTCATTAGAAAGCTAACGCCGAAGCTTTATAACAGGCGTGTCCAACCCTTTGACTTCCCTGGGCCACATTGAGTGAAGATGAATTGTTTTGGGCCGCACATAAAATATATATATAATTAATTTACATGAATAATAAAACTTCATTTATTCTCTTATGTTTTTAATTATAAAATTAAAAAAAGGGCAACATAAAACTAGTGGGATATCAAAAACTCACAGAAAATCACATAATCATGTTGAAAGCTTATGTCGTAAACACGTAAACTTTACGATTTTGTGGGCCGCATTTTACTAGCTGCCCAGGGCCGCGGGTTGGACACGCCTGCTTTATAACTTCTAAAATAAGTTTTTTTTTCCTATTTGAAAAAAAAAAGAGAGCAGATAAAGATCTCAATCAAATATATCGATTTTTCAACAATATTCGTTCAATATTTAATGGGTTGGGTTGGGTTGTTTTACCTCTGAGCGGCACTTTTTTGCACACCATGGGCTAAATGGCCAGGTCACATGGACCCCGAAGGCTCAGAGAAGGTTGGGGGAGGGGACCCACTGGAACAGCTGTTGGGAGACAGATGGTAGCCTCCCGTCAAGGCCATCCAGCGTGTTCTTTAACGTGCACAGGGTATGGCTCTCCCGCACACGGGGCCACGGCTTAACGTCCCATCCGACGGACGGCGGCCTTTCCAAGCCCATCGGTGTCCCCTACTGACCGTGGGCAGGGCGGGGAATTTTGCGGAGATAAATCTCAACGCTGACCCAGCTGGGACTCGAACCTGGGAACTACAGAATACGAGCCTGGCGCGCTACCGACTGAGCCACCCCCGCCCCCAATATTTAATGAGTTATGGAAGTTTGAATATTTACCATCAGCAATGCCAGTCTTAAGAAACTTATACAAAACTAAGTTTTAATTAACTTCTGAATTTTACATTACATGCATTTTCGCATTTTATTATTTACATTTTTACATTACATGCATTTTACTTACATTATTGTAATTGGCAATGGTATTGTTAAATATTCAAACTCCCATAACTCATTAAATACTGAACGAATATTGTTGAAAATCGAGATATTGATACATTTGATTAAGATCTTTATGTGATGTCACAATTTATCAAACGAACAAAAGAAAATTGTTGAAGTTATAGAGCTTTGGCGCCTAACTCCCCATCGATATTAATATACGACTGTTTCTTAATTTTTCGGAAATCAGTGTCGAATAGGGTTGGGTTGTTTTACCTCTGAGCGGCACTTCTTTGCACACCATGGGTTAAATGGCCGGGTCACATGGACCCCGAAGGCTCATAGAAGGTTGGGGGAGGGGACCCACTGGAACAGCTGTTGGGAGACAGATGGTAGCCTCCTGTCAAGGCCATCCAGCGTGTTCTTTAACGTGCACAGGATATTACACTCGGGCCACGGCTTAACGTCCCATCCGACGGACGGCGGCCTTTCCAAGCCCATCGGTGTCCCCTACTGACCGTGGGGGAATTTTGCGGAGATAAATCTCAACGCTAACCCAGCTGGGACTCGAACCTGGGAACTACAGATTACGAGTCTGGCGCGCTACCGACTGAGACACACCCGCCCCCTCGAATAGGGTGAAGGCTGCCAAATAATAGTATAAAATGATTTCCTAAAACAAAAAAGATTCTGCAAGCTGACAATAAATGGAAAGCAGACGAACAACAAGGAGGATCAGTACCTACCTTAGGAAATTGGTTGCCCCTTGTGGAAAATAATTCAGCAGTCCTACTGATTGGCCATTATAGTAAGTAGAAAAAAAGATTAGCCATTATCTTTCTCCCAAAGATTTTGGCTGAAATAGCTGCCGTCCCATGGCCGAGTGGTTAACTCGCTTTTAAAGGACCTGAGTTCGAGCCCTTGGTAAGGCATGGATGTTAGTGTCGTTTTCCTGCTGAGGTTCTGCCATTCTCACAGACCTTCTACTGTGGCATATAAACTGACAGACTCCTGTCAGAACTCTGTGGCAAACAGCTGCTTCAGAGGGTATTTATTCATTTTTTTTATATAAATAGAAACCTGAAATAAAAAGAGTAACCAACGAAATCACTCCTACTTCCTGTCTCCATTTAAAAGTATTTCGGTTCGATAGGCCTTCCTGCCGCGGTTTTGTCGGCAAGGGAAATATAGCATGGGGGCCACATTATGCCAATTTCATATCCCCTCGCCGAAATTCTCCAGTTGTTGCGCCATACACAGTTTGTGAATCGGAGACTGCTCTCTTTGAAGTTAATGTAGTGGATGAGATAATAAACAAGTTGGAAACAGCAGTAAGTTTAAATTGAAAGTTATTTACCTGTTTCAAATTCATCCCATTTTGGTACAAAAATGCATTATTTAAGTTGTGAAAGTTTTACGCAATAATGTATAATTTTTGGACCTCAAAGGATTTTTTTCTTATTCGATCAGTCTGTCAGCTGTATTGTTTGACCGCCGTCATGCGGTGCACGCATTACAGGACCACTTAACGCCACCCTGATGCATAAAACCAGTAAGGAAGATGCAAATAAGTAATAAGAAGGATGTGGAAGCCAATAACAAAGATGGAAGAGATCAGTGAGAAGGATGCCAAAGACTAGAAATCAGGACTTCTTTCTTTCTATTATATGGTAACAAACGCCTATTTCCTGGTCTTGAAAAATAAGGCAAAAATGCTACGATTTGGAATAATTACCCAAACGTCTAATTGTATTAATCGTGATTTAGAGTGATCTGAGAGAGATCTGTAATTTCACCCACTCCTCCCCAATACGTTTTCCTAAAACGCTTATTTTCAGAGTTAAGAAACCCTCAAAGACGCTTTGCATTCCCATTTCGCGGCAGCGTAACTGACTTTTGGTAATAGAGTGCATACGAATTTCGAGTGCAGAAAGGAAAAACAAATATCAAGAAATTCCTCATAAAGAACTTAAGGAATCATAGGAAAGAGAGATTTTTTTCTAAAAGACATTATCCTTTTACTGTACTTTTATGATACCAAGTATGCAGAAAGTATCCGAATAGTGGAAAAAAATCGATATCGAAATTTTTAGTTATGAACAGTTTTAGGAATCCCTGAATTAAAATATGATGGATTTTGCAATACCTTTTGTCCTTTACTGCTGGCTTCTTAGCGTTTGATAGACAATTGAGATAAAATATTGCATTTGAACATATTTCACTCGGGACTTCTGGCATTCGGAAAATGGACCCTGTGACGCAATAATCAGAAGTACTTGCTATAAAGTGATTTTCTTAAACAACTATAAAGGGTTTCACCGAGTGTTATCTACGATAAAAAGCAGACTTACTTTGTAACTATGTAACAGAGTCCTGTTGCTAAAGGCGGGGGTGACTCAGTCGGTAGCGCGCCAGGCTCGTAATCTGTAAGTCCCAGGTTCGAGTCCCAGCTGGGTCAGCGTTGAGATTTATCTCCGCAAAATTCCCCGCCCTGTCCACGGTCAGTAAGGGACACCGATGGGCTTGGAAAGGCCGCCGTCCGTCGGGTGGGACGTTAAGCCGTGGTCCCTTGTGTGGGAGAGCCATACCCTGTGCACGTTATAGAACACGCTGGATGGCCTTGACGGGAGGCTACCATCTGTCTCCCAACAGCTGTTCCAGTGGGTACCCTCCCCCAACCTTCTCTGAGCCTTCGGGGTCCATGTGACCTGGCTATTTAGCCCATGGTGTGTAAAAAAGTGCCGCTCAGAGGTAAAACAACCCAACCCTGTTGCTTGATTTTCAAAGGAAACTATAAGTCGAAATGTATTGTTACGGATTTTTAGCAATATTTTTATTTGACAGCACTGTGTCTGAATTCGAAATAACCAAACAGATAGTAAATAAACTTATTTATTAAATAAAACAATCAATTTAAAAAAATTAGCAAATACAAATGAATTATCTAAACTAATAGCTAATTACTATTGTCATACATCAATAAAAATTATAAAAAAATATATCAATTTAATCACAGCAGTTTCTACATACAAATCATGATACTGATTCTTACCAATGATGCTTCTGATTTATTTCACAATGTGTCCATAAAGGGCGACATCTATATAATAAAAGAAGATATCTGTCTCTGTCTGTGGCAGCCATAACTCATCGGGAAATGAACGTACACGCTCCAAATTTTCAGAGAATGTTTCAGGCCAACTTTCAGATCAAAAGTCCTAAAGGGTAGGCGTGCTAGAAGCAAAAATATTTGCCAGATTCCCCACATTTCCAAAGGCATAACGGAGACGTTCTATTGCAGCTAGGGACCTGATTTCCTAACCGGACATGGGGTAGGGCAGGGAGAACTCGCCTACGAAATTTGGGACCTTTCGGTGAAGTACATCGGGAATTACAGAATGCCAAAATCTGATGAAATAAATATCTCGATTGTTTGTTACGGGCTCTGAGATCGCGCGCCGAGTCAGCAATGACCTTTGCAACACCGGGAAATTCTTCGTGTTCAAACTGTGATAAAATGTCGGGGGGGGGGATCCTAAATAACCTTTAGTGCAGGAAACAACGGAATATGAAAATTAAAAGTGAAACACGAGCTGTCCCAATTTGTGTAGAAACGAAGCCACAGATCAAGTGAGAACCTAATTTTTAAACTAATCACCGGGGCACACGGGGGCGCTTTGCAGGAAATTTGGACAGTGCGAACGAATATCACGGGAGCCATAGGGCGGCAAAATCTATGGTAATGGAAATAAAACTCGATAGCTTACGCAGAAAGTAAAACTAAGCCATTGGCTATGAGGAGTGCTCGCTGACGTCAACAACGATCGGGGCAAATTTCTTCCTGTTGAAAATCTGTGATGAAGCATCGGGGAGGGGGGGGTTCTTACAAAAATTACCTTTAATGCAGTGAAAATAAGAATATACAGGTTAAAAGTAACAACCGGGCAGGCCAGGTACAGTCGTTCAAAAAAGTATCCAAACACTATGGTTGATCACAGAATTCAGAAAAAAATATCTGGCAACAATTTTTTTAGAAATTAGTGATCTGGCAACTTCGCGTCACGTTAATTAGTGATCTGGCAACTTCGTGTCACGTGACACGAAGTTACCAGATCACTAATTTCTAAAAAAATTGTTGCCAGATATTTTTTTCTGAATTCTGTGATCAACCATAGTGTTCGGATACTGTTTTGAGCGACTGTATGTTCAGCTAGTTTCTCATAAACGACCGAAATCATTTTAATTCTTCACAACTAAAAACGCAACTAAAAACACTAATCCTGGATGGCACGTTCACGTTATATCCAAGTATAATCAAATAAACTGCTTTCTTCTTTTTTCTTCCAAATTTGCTCTATTCACAATATGACGTACATTTTCACACTGCGTGCCGTATCTCATGTATCTCGTAATAATACAGTCACGCTACCATTGTATTGTACAAAGTTAGGAGAAGATTAGTTTTCGTAGAATGGCAACTTCACTTCACTGTCCGGTAAACGATTCGTAGGTTACATTCTAAGGACTCTTAATCGAGTGAATTATAATAACGTGCTGTAAAATGTTGTCAGAGATACATTATTAAACTCTATATTTCCTGTGACGTCCAAAAGAATAACTTTCGATAATGTTCCATGCATCATTTGAAATTTAAAAGCATTTCTTTATCCTCCCTGCTGGCAAGGGGCTTGATGAATCATTTCTCTTGAAGGAGCAAAAAAACCAACCAACAGCAGGGGATCCAAGAGGGCAAAGCCACTTTGGAGGGGGTTGAAGGCCTAGTCCGCAGGGGTGCAGGCCCTGACCTATTTATAAGGAGTCTTTACAGTAATTTATAATATTATATAATTTTATAAGGAGTCTTTATAAGTAATTTAGTCAAAGAGTTTACAATACATACCTGCATAAACCATGTATTCCAAAACATAACTCTATACGACTACTAAAAACGATTACTCTGTCGGAAATCTTGCACTTGGTGTGACCAAACGTTATATTTAGCATTGTCCGATCCTCTAGTCTGCAGGCTGAAAGAAAACTTCGACTCCAAGATTGCATTGTGTGTTGATTAGCAATCTAAACACATTAGAATGTTTGTGCAATGTATAATAAGCCTCTTGCTGCGCTTTCCTCTTTCCTAGGAGATGCCAAGTTACATTTAAACATTTCCGATCCTTGTTCTGAAAGAAGACTTTGACTCGAAGATTGCATTTTATGTTGATAACATTTTAAAGACATTAGAAAGATTGTGCAATGCATAATAAGTCTCTTATTACGATTTGCTCTTACTGTTCGTCAGGAGATGCCAAGTTATATTTAATCATCACTGATCCCCTATGAAGGCTGAAGGAAGACTCCGAATCCTTGATTAATAATTTAATAATCAGCTGGCTTTATAAAGCTTGAGCAATGCAATCTGAGCCTCTTGTTGCCCTTTGCTGTTTCTCTTCCCTTTTCTTGGCCGATTTTCGTAATATTTTAGGAATTCCTATTTTTACGTTTTCACTAAAGCGCAAATTTCAAACTTTTGAGTAGAAAACCTCATTTAGGCGCTCAGAACATAATGCAAAACGAAATGGTTTACCGATATTGCAATACATCGGAATGCTAGCCACGATCAGCAGAGCGGATACATCAGCCATGCATCGCTTGGCTGATATAATGATGGAAAAGATGCCATGCATCATTACATCAGCCCCCTTTTTGACTTTCGACCTGAAATTTGGCACTGCAATCCGGACCACAACCTGATCGGTTACATCAGCCATGCATCGCACTATAACAGGATGAGCCGTTTCCCGGTGACCTACAGAAACAGAGTTGCATGTTCGTCGTTCATTACATTGCCTTTCACAGACTGCCAGTACTGTCAACGTTGTTTGAAGTGGTACTGACCTCAATCATTTTAGGATGCGAAATGGTGTCGTCATCTTTATCACTGAATCCTGGTTTCATCTACGAGCCGAAGATAAGAGTTCTATGCATGTGGAGATGACGTGATCAATGTTCTAATCCATCTGCTACCATCGAATTGTTGAGCAATACAAACATGTTAGATTCATCGAACATGTTTGGGTTATTGAGTTCTTTTCTTTTACCCTAAGCGGCACTTTATTTTTTGCACACAATGTCCTAAATGACCAGATCACAGAGATCCCTAGGGCTCAGAGAAGGTTGGGAGAAGGAGACCCACTGGATAACTGTTATCTCCCGTCACGGTCGCCGAGTCAACTTGGATTCTCAATGTCCTTGTTTGTGGCGACCCAGAACGAAGATTATAGTTAGATTTTGCCAAAGGCTGGACTTTACTTCTATAGTACTGTTCAGTTGGGTTGTTGGGTTGGGTTGTTTTACCTCTGAGCGGCACTTTTTTGCACACCATGGGCTAAATGGCCAGGTCAAATGGACCCCGAAGGCTCAGAGAAGATTGGGGGAGGGGACCCACTGGAACAGCTGTTGGGAGACAGATGGTAGCCTCCCGTCAAGGCCATCCAGCGTGTTCTTTAACGTGCACAGGGTATGACTCTCCCGCACACGGGGCCACGGCTTAACGTCCCATCCGACCGACGGCGGCCTTTCCAAGCCCATCGGTGTCCCCTACTGACCGTGGGCAGGGCGGGGAATTTTGCGGAGATAAATCTCAACGCTGACCCAGCTGGGACTCGAACCTGGGAACTACAGATTACGAGCCTGGCGCGCTACCGACTGAGCCACCCCCGCCCCAGTACTGTTCAGTGTATATAGTATTGTGATAGTGGTAAAACATGACATTATCCCGATAGATGTAATGCATTATTGCGGAGCATCTGGGTCTTGGCATTAATCATATTTCCTGGACAACTGTTAAGAGACAGACGGTAGCCTCCCGTCAAGGCGATCCAGTGATAGATATATGATCATATGGTCATGAAGTGATATATCATACCATTTGATCATAGCTCTCCTGCACATGGAGCCAAGGCTTTAACGTTCCATTGTATGGACTGCGACCTTTCCAAGCCCATTGGCATCCCCTACTGACCGAGTGCAAGGCAGGGAGTTTTGCGGAGTAGTTGGTAGGGCTTCGTCTGCAGATTCATCTGCAAGCGGCGTAATCTGTAGATTACGCCGAGAGACCATCTGCAACAGACATGTTGGGATGTGCCTCAAGATGTTTAGCCAATTCGCCGTTATTCAACAATTCTTAACCTGTGATTTGTAGATCAGTTTAATTCTGAAAATACTTTAGCTTGAAGATAATGCCAGAGCTGCGAGATTAAATTTGGTTATATCTTCCTAAATTCAACAAAATTCGTTCGCAATTTAAGAACTACGTTATATCGATACAGGGTCGGATTTAACATTACTTTTTATATCGATACAGGGTCGGATTTCAAGTTTGAAGTTAACTGTCAAGAATTGTTTTTTTGCATTCAAATTAATCTATTGTAAAAGTTGTATTGTAAAAGTATCCAAATACTATGGTTGATCACAGAATTCAGAAAAAAATATCTGGCAACCCTGTTCATCTCAGTTTTACCAGTCATTATTGAATACCAATGCTACTACAATGTTTCCACCAAATAAATTTCGTATTTAGTTTTTAATGTTCCCTCAATCTGAAAAATAAACGTACAACTCATGTCGACATTCGAAATTGCGGGGTCTGTTAAACTTATTGTACCTTAGGGCCTCAGAAGGTCAAAATACGGCCCTATATCACTATTGTAATTTTTAACATTAAAATTAACTCATAAGAATTATTTTCGTGATTGAAATGAATAATTGTTCCCTTTTTATACCTATTAGAAATGAGTAGGCTCATTCCTCGAGCCGCCCTCCGCCCAACATAGATTTGATGATAAATGTTCTTTTACACATCAGATACACTGAAGAGACAAACAGCTCTTACCCGGCGAGGCATGGATACTACAAGATTTCTAAAGGTGTCTTGTGGTATCTGGTACCAACACGTTACCAGCAGATCCTTTAACTCTTGTAAGTTACGTGATTGAGCTGCCGCAAATCAGATATGCTGTTCCAACACAAACCACAGATGCTCGATTGGATTGATGTTTGAAGAATTTAGAGGCCAGGGTAATACCTGGAAGTCTTCCTCATGTTCCGTGAATCATTCTCGAACAATCCGGACAGTGTGGCATGGCGCATTATCCTGCTACGAGTCAACTTGGATTCACTACTACACTCACTTGCACTACTAGAGGGTTAAACCGTTGCCATAAAAGTATGTACCTGGTCTACAATAATGTTTAGGTAGGTAGTAGACGTAATAGTTTCCTGCACATTAATAACAGGACCCAGGGTTTCCCAGCAAAACATTGCCCAAAGCATTATACTTCCTCCACCGTCTTGTTTTCATCCCATAGTGAATCTTGGTGCCAACACTTCCCCAAGTAAACGACGCACACGTACCAAGCATTCCACATGGTGCAACAGGAAACGAGATTCATAGGACCAGAAAACCTTCTTACAATCATTCAAGGTCCAGTTTTGATGATCGCATGTCCACTGTAAGCGCTTTCGACGGTGAACCGATGTCAGCATGAGCACTGGGAGCGGTTTGCGGCTACACAGCCCTATTTTCAGCAGGGTACGATGTACTGTGTGTTGTGACACATTACCTCCGTCACTAGCATTCAAATTACGTCCCACACTTTGCGGTTGTTTTGTAGTTTTTCCCTCCTCGGACTACCTATTGAAGTTCTGACCATAAGCACCCCCACAAGCCTTGCCATCCCGCAAATGCTCTGACCCATTTGTCTTGGCATCACGGGCACTGTTTTAATTTGGATCCTCAATATCTTTGTCTGGAGTGACCCAGGACGCAGAGCACCTACCAAGTTTTGCCGAAGGCGGAACTTTACTTCTATAGTATTGTCAAGACTGACAGTGGATAGAAGTAAACATGGCAGAGCTGCTTGCCATCAGAGAGGCCCTTAAATGGGACCTCAATGACGGCTGTCACAATAACAACATCCGGCTTATACCGACAGCCAGGCAGCTCTACGTTTGCTAAAGAAAAAGTTCCCAAGCGATTATAGAGGTAGCAGGCGAGGCAGTCACGGTGTCCATCTGGAGCGCCCGAGTCAGTACGCACCTGAGGGACATGGGTTGACTTGTCTGCTGGCTCCGGGACTCACTCCTTTGAGACTGGAGCTGCTTTTGCTCCTCTACTTATCTTCCATATTTTTCTAGCTAGTCTGCGCTCCGCAAATCCTTTAACACCACCCATTCTCCAAGTCCCTACTGATCTCCTCTGAGACAAATCTTAATCTTCTACTTCCAGTCTTCTCATGCGGCTTGTGTAGTGCCTTGACGAGAGAGCGCGAGTTTTTCCCTGGAAAAACTCGCACTCTGTCGTCAAACACTACAGCCACTATCTCAGGCTGCAATATCAGAATGTCGAGAATCGGTACTTAACCGCTATCTCAGGATGTCGGAATACTCTCTGATCGTTTAGGAACCTCTTCGTCAGCGAACTCTTCCGTGATCAGGCAACAGAGGATGTAGTGCCCGACGTCTGCGTCTGGAGCGCCACAGCTGCAGTTACTGTGGTCAGCGATCTTAAAACGCTCCAGATACGCTGGGCAGCTCCCGTGTCCCGTCGGTACCTGTGTGAGATAGTGGTCTGAGGACATCAAGGATAGACCGACCCTTTGCAAGAATGTCTTTCTTTGAAGACCATTCTCGGTCGTATCCCAGAGCCATTTTTAGCGTGGGCCCTTCCCACCCCAATTATTGAGAGGTGACCCATTTGTCTGGCGTCACCGCGTGAACTTGAATTCTCAATATCCTTGTTTGTGGCGATCCAGGTCGAAGATTATAGTTTGGTTTTGGCGAGTGCTGAACTTTACTTCTATAGTACTGTTCAGCCGCGACAGTGGATAGTTGTAAACACGGCATTCTTCTGATAGATGTAGTGCAATCTCTGAATTGTAGAGCATCTGGGATTTGTCATTCATTATATTACTGACCCATTTGTCTGGCCATTACAATATGGCCTTTGTCAAACTCACTTAAGTCTGCTGCCTTTCTTATCTGAAGAACAAGACTAACACTGATTAACAGAGCTCAGTATCAGGTGTTATTTATATCGTTTCATGACCTTCACACGCGCCGTCCTTTACCTACAGTTGCTTCGATTTACATAAAGACGCACTAGTCGTAATGTTTTGGCTCTTCGGTGTATATATAGCAGAGTAATTATTTGCATATTTTTCAAACTAAGTTAATGTTTTTCACTTCCTATACGAATTTAGTTTTTGAATCTCGTGTGGTGCTCGTGCTTAATTAGAATGACTTCAATATCCACAGAAGCTCATGTTCTTGACCCAGCAATCTGAACAATAAGTTTATCATGCGAAATTAGAAAGAAATTAGTTCAAGCAGTGGTTCTCAACCTTTTATACTTCACGTACCCCCTCGAAATGTGTATGTAACTGGCGTACCCCTTATATAGATAGATAAAACTATAGTTATAATATAACAACGGAAATTAAATAAAACATTGACTTTGTTACTAGATCTAGCGACTTTTGAGCTCTCACGGCGTATCCCAAAAAATTTACCTCGTACCCCAAGGGGTACGCGTGCCCACATTGAGAACCCCTAGTTTAAGACATTCATTATTTCAAATTTATTGGTGGCAACAATTATTTTGAATAACTTCAAACCATTAATGTTAAGTCTATGGGGAATTTGAGAAATTTAACCCGCCCACCCCAATTTTGGTTGACCCCAGCGAGTTCGCACATAGCCTATATTCTCTCCCTGGCTGAAAGAAACGCTCAGGCGAAGTTTGGTGTCTCTAGCTCTTCTGGGGGCATAAGCAAAGAGACAGACTAACAAACAAATAAACATTCTTTATGTATTAGATAGATGTGGCTTCGAAATCGATTTTCCGTTGTCTAAATAATGAAATTGTTTGAAGACTTTTGCAAACAGAACGTATTAGCATTTTTCATAACAAATTATTTCGAATTTGGAGAATCGTTGGAACTGAAGAATTTATTGATTACCTGAACTTGAACAGCGGATAAAAATTCAAAACCTAAGTTTAACTTTAATCAAAAGTTTGAAACTTATTTTAACTTCAGTTAAAAGTTTAAAATTTAATTTAACTTTTGTTAAAAGTTTAAAACTGCCTTGGGGGTAATACATTTACGGCATTGTGTCTGATCCATACAGTTTCACAGATGTAGCATTCTGACAGCTTGAGTTGCGAATGAGATGACTCCAGTCACTAGATAACCCGAATACTGCTGTCATGAAGAGACAGCATGCAATGAGGAAAATAAAACAACACACTGAACAAAGGCCAGTGGATCAGATTTACTGACAGTCATTGTCTGCGAATGAATCACGCTATATTCTGATGCTTGGCATATTGAAATAATTGATGGCTGGAGAGAGAAATGGGACTTAATTTCATTCCTGAGAGAGTATTCATAATAATAAATATTTTACTCTATAACCAATACTTTGATTTGTGCGCATTAAGAGTTTGGTTTATCAGTTTTTTTATATGCAACTAGCAGACCCAAAGACTCATTATTCGAATATTAATAAGATCTAAATAATAATTAGTCTTATCCCTATAACTAATTTCACATCGACTAATAAAAATAATCGATTGCATTTCTTTAACTTTATTTACTTTCACGGAAAGTTATTATTCTTTCCTCCTGCTGATAGCATATGTCTTGCCGGTCATTTATTTAAATAATCCTTTTATAATTAACATGAATAGAAAGAAGATTACTATTATTGATGTTGCTGCTGTTATTGTAGTCATTACTGTTGCTGCTGTTATTGTAGTCATTACTGTTGTTGCTGTTGCTGCTGTTATTGCTGTTGCTGCTGTTGTTGCTGTCATTATTGCTGCTGCTGTTAGTGATATTACTGTTGATGTTGCTGCTGCTGCTACTATTTTTGTGCTTCTATCATTAATATCGTTGCTGCTTCTGTTGTTACTATTGTTGCTGCTGCTCTCATTACAATTGTTGCTGTTGCTACTATTATTGCTGCTGCTTTTGCTGTCATTACTATTGTTGTTGCTGCTGCTGTTAGTGTTATTACTGTTGATGTTGTTACTATTGTTGCTGCTTCTCTCATTACTGTTGTTGCTGTTGTCATTAATTTTGCTCCTGTCGTCGTCGTTACAGTTGCTGGTGTTGCTGTTACTGCTGTTATTATTTACTTGCTGCAATCGTTATTACTGCTGTTGTTTAATTGCTGCTGTCATCGTCATTACTGTTGCTGCTGTTGTTCCAGTCGTCATCGTCGTAGTTTTGTATTTGAACCTCCTATTCTTTAACGGGAAAAAAATTACACTAATATTAAATGATGGTTGTGACATCGGAGCTTCCACTGAAATTTCATATGAACTCAAAAAAGTAATCGATGATATTTCTTTAAACTTTATTTACTTTCATGGACAGTTATTATTCTTTCTTCTGCATATAAGCAGATGCTTTGCAGCCATTTGTTTAAATAATCCATACGTAATTAAATGAATAGCAATGAATAAAGATTATTATTAAAACAAAAGGACTACTTTCATGAAGACTTTACCCGCTACCTTCCGACTGCAGAGATCGTTAAATATCACCTCAGCAAACCTGGGACGACCATGCACAATTGGATCTTAACACGAAATCCACAACTGCTTAGAAAAAGATCAGCAAAAAAATTAGTACTTTCCGAAAAGTGAAATAAAAGGTTCTGCCAAATTGAATTATAAATTGAATATTCCTTAAAGGGAAATGGGGAAAACTTCCTTTCCGTCCCCTCAAGCAAATCCAGTTTCACCCATTTCTCGACCTCCATCAATTCCTATCGGTTCATTCTTTCGCGAGAGCCGCTGGAAGAGAGTTGGCTTCTCCACCAGCAATAACTATCGCCCCAAAGCAAATTCATCTGTCTCGCGTTTTTCACCGCAGTTGGAGATGTAGCAAAAGGAGAGAGAAATGAGAAGATTGATCGCTGCTTCTGACGTTCTTGCCTCCTTAGAGAGTACAAGGCTGCGATGATTTATGGAGGGTGTTTCCTCCTTTCCTTTTGGCTTCCACAATTCGCCACACATGTATGCGCACACGGACCAAAGAACCATAAGAAAACACTATCTATTCTCCTCAAGACATCTCTCTCAATTTGTCTCTAATCTACAGGGTCTGATATTCATCTATCATTGAGAGGAACAAGAGCTGGGAAGAGAGAGCTTCGTGTTGCGAAATGATTCTCTTCTGTTTACTCACCCAGAGTCTTTCTCAGTTGTAAGAAAGTGCCAATCATTTTCTGAAAAGGGATAAAAGAGGCTCAATGAAACGATTCGCTTTTGTCCGTCACAGATCAACTAACTTTGTGTTTAAGGCATTGGTTTGCAGTACCGAATAGTAAGTGCAGTGTGAATAAGAACATGACCATATCATTATTCTCTTCCATGGAAAGAAGGGGAAATTCGAAAGTTAAATTTAAGTATTATAATCATGGCTGAGAGTTCCACAAAATACTTTGAAATCATGATATCCCAAACAACTCAAATTACACTCGTTTTACTACGTTTTGTGATCAACTGATCAACAAAACTTACTTTATAGTTAAGTCACTGATTTTTCACTCCTTTCTCAATCCCTCCTAATTCTCACTAGTTAATTTTAATTCATTATCTGTCAGTAAAGATGATGAAGCAGTGTTAGGGAATCGGAATTAAAAAATTTTAAATTTTAAAGCGGGGCAACTAAAGTACGTTAATCGGGATTATGCCTGGGCATAAACCCTATTCACCAGGTCATTGCCCTGGGGCCCCACAAGTAAATGGGCCCCTTTGAACTCTTCTTACTAGTATCTGAAAGAACTTAAGGAAGTTAAGAAAGATTAAGATAGTAGTTGTATTAATAAAAAATAGGAAAATATTTTCACTTGGAATAATCCAATGATGTTCCTGATGAAATTTGCTCCTCTCATTCCTGCAAGCTATGTTAAAATTTGAAAATAATTCAAGGCCTAGAGATATATTAGGATACATAATAAGAAATCACTAGGAAGAAATATTTCCAAATTTGATAATAGCTATTAGAATATTTTTATCCTTTGCTGTAACCGTGTCAGAAGCTGAGCGGTAGTTCAGTAAATTAAATTAATCAAAACATACTTGCGTTCACTCATATTACAAAGGGAAAGATTAAGTGCTCCTGCCATGTTATCAATTTGAAAGAGAAGAGGTTCAAGCATTTTCATTTCAAAATGTAATTCAGAACTACTATAGGTGGATTCCACTAGTGTTGCACAGAACCGGCCAGGTCTAGCACCTAATGTCCGACCCCGCCTTCTCGTGGTGCAGGCCGTTAGTACCTTTCAGAAGAGATATTCTCTTTTGGAAGGGAATGGAAGGGGAGGGCTGCCAGTTCAGTATGGCCTACTGATCTGGTCATCTATGGACACTTTTTTCTTTTTTTCAACCCTGCTGAGGAGTGGTCAACTTCACAGGGTCCTGGTGTTGACCATTTATACCTACTAGACTGGACTTGTTTATGGATTTGAGCTTGATTATGGATCCTGGACTTGCTGCACTGGTGGGCCTCTGTTGAGGGAGAGTCTGCTGCTGTGTTTTTCTTTGCTTTCTTGGTTGCCAGCCCTAAGTGAACAGAGGCATGGGATACCTTATATCAGCTGGTGGATAATCCTAATCAGAGGCCATCGCAGGTACCTGAACCTTACTTATCTAGTTGGGCATCGTCAAGCCTAAACTGGAGTAATGTGTCTCAGGCAGGCCATATGGCTCTTGAAAAAGTCCACTTGAAAAGGTGGTGCCTGATGTTCCTACCAGCATCGGTGACTTTAGCAGAGGAGGACAGGTCTTTGCCCCATGCCTGCGATCAGGGGGCTGTTTGATATTGTTGGCCCTAGCAATCTCAATAAACCTAATTTCTTTAAAAATCCTACTAATAATTTCTCTCTGCAGGAACGTGGAACGTGAGGACATTACATAGAGATTATTCTCTTGATGTCCTCATGCAGGAATTCCAGCGCTATAACCTAGATATTCTATGCTTGCAAGAGACCAGATGGACAGGTAAAGGTGAGATACTTAAAAATAACTTTAAATTTCTCTTTACAGCGAGGGAGGATGGAAAGCATCACCAAGGCGTGGGTCTGCTGCTCAGCAGACATGCTACTAATGCTCTTCTAGGATATGAGTACATTAATGAAAGGTTTCTTACAGCAAAATTTCAGACAAGCATTAAAGACTTGAATGTTATCTGCTGTTATGCTCCCACTGAGGATTCTGATGAGGATGAGAAGGATAGGTTTTACGGACAACTTCAGGATATTTTGAACTCTGTCAAGAAAGGAGATATTACCCTTGTTCTTGGTGACTTCAATGCCAAGGTTAGAACCGACTCTGACCTTTGGGGAGGAGTAATAGGCCCTTTTGGTATTGGTAGCTGCAATGGCAATGGGCAACCTCTCCTACAGGTAAGTAAACTCACTGGTTTCAGAATAACTAACACATATTACAAACACCGCGACATACATAAATACACATGGGTTTCACCTGATGGGCTGCATAGGAATATGATTGATTATATTAATTAACAGCAAATGGGCTAGTTCTGTTAGAAATACCAGGGCATATAGGGGAGCTGAAATTGGATCTGACCATTACCTTGTTAAAAGTGTCTTGCAACTTAAACTTAAAAAGTGTTGTGCTAGGGTTAAAAAATGTACCTTTAATACTGAAGCTCTGAAAGACCCAGTTATAGCCAAAGCTTACCATGATAGGTTACTAAGTCATTATGACAGTCATGGTTTGCTTAATACTGAAGTTGAGGAAGAATGGGACCATTTTAAACAGGCTTTTTTGGAAACTAACAGTACTCTTTTAGAGAAAACGGAGCAGAGAAGGCAGAATTATTTAAGTAATAAGGCACTTGAGCTTATTTCAGAAAGAAGGAACTGCAGGAATGTCCTTAATCAGTACCCTACTAGTCCTAACAGAAAGCATTACAAAGAACTTAATAAACGTGTAAAGGATCAGTTAGCTACTAATAAGAATCTTTGGCTTGATTGCCTGGCTGACAAAGCTGAGGAGGCAGTTAGACAACACAACAGCAGAGAGTTGTACCAGATAGTTAATGTTTTGTGTGGTAGAAAACGAACAGGTATACAGGGATTGAAGGATAAACAAGGTAAGGTTATAGAAGCTGAGGATTCTGTCATGGCTAGGTGGGCTGAGCATTTCAGTGATGTTCTAAACAATGTGGTTAATTCTACTCCCATTGTTTGCAATGATGATAGGTGCATTGTTGGCTTTAATTTTGGCCCTATAACACAATCTGATGTTAGTTTGGCTATTTCTAAACTTAAACTTCAGAAATCCCCAGGGGTGGATGAAATTACTACGGAAATGCTTAGAGCTGGGAATGTTTCAGTTACCACTTGGATGACTGAAATTTTGAATAACTTTTATGATAAAGGCATGGTTCATAAAGATTTTACCAGAACTATTATTATCCCTCTTTTCAAAAAAGGTGATCGCAGTTCTTGTGATAACTATAGGGGTATCAGCCTACTCTCTGTTCCAGGTAAAGTTCTTTCCATGATTGTGCTTAATAGAATTAAGAATCTGGTTGACAGGCAATTGCGTGATGAGCAGTGTGGATTCAGAAGTGGTAGAGGATGTGTGGATCAGATATTTTCACTTAGGCAGATTCTTGAGAAATGTTTAGAGTTTCAGAAACCATTGGTTGCTAGCTTTGATGATTTCAAAAAGGCTTTCGACTCTGTTGATCGTCATAATTTGTGGTTGATTGTGAAATCATATGGTATACCAGACAAGTTAGTTAACATAATGAAATCTCTCTATAATAATACTGAGTCGTGTGTGAGAGTTGGTAAGGCTTGTAGCAATTGGTTTAGCATTACTTCTGGTGTTCGACAAGGGTGCATTTTGTCTCCTTTTCTCTTTAGTTTTGTTATTGATTATGTTATGCGAAATTCACTTCAAGGGAAAGATTTTGGCCTTAAATGGGCTGGAGATACGAAAATTTCTGATTTAGATTATGCTGATGATTTAGCCCTTTTGGCAAATGATGTTGATGAGATGAACTCTTTCATTCGAGGTGTTGATGAGACTGGTAGTACAGCAGGTTTGGTTATAAACAGAGAGAAAACTAAAGTGATGAAAATTGGTCAGGCAGGTTGTGATTCAGTTAATCTGAATGGTTGCAGTCTTGAGCAGGTGTCACATTTTAATTACCTTGGGAGCTACGTAACTGATACTGGTGATGTGCGGCATGAGATTAACAGACGTATAGGTATTGCTGCTGGGACTTTTAAGAATCTATGGAGATTGTGGAGAAATAGGCGTATACACCTAAAGACTAAAATTAGACTGTATAATAGTTTAGTTCTTTCTAGGGTTAGTTATGGTAGTGAAACTTGGACGCTGCGTAAACAAGATAACAGGAAACTAGATGCTTACGCAGTATCCTGGGTATTAGGTGGTTTAACTTTGTAACTAATGATGAGGTTAGGCAAAGGAGTCTGCAACCTCCTTTAAGCAGCATATTGTGCAGAGAGAGACTCCGCTGGTTTGGCCATGCTGCCCATATGGATAATTATAGATTGGCGAATAGGGTTATGAACAGTGTGCCTAGAGGCCTCAGAAGGAGGGGGAGACCTAGGATGCGGTGGGCAGACAATGTCAAACAGGACCTTGTTAGAATTGGTGTACAGTGGCCGGATGCAGCAGATGTAGCTCAGGACAGATATGCTTGGAGAATTAAACTGCGTGGTCTGGTTGGACCTCCGTAGCCCATGGCTGCTTGAGGATGATGATGAAATAAATAAACAGGAGTATTATCGTCTACGTTTAGCTGCAGTATTCAAATTTAATTTTACATACTAAAATTTGTACTTATATTTCTTGTAAACATTGTGTCGAAATAAGAATTTAGAAGTACAGATAATTTTATTTTAATTTCATAACGGCTTTCAAACAAAAAATCTAAAATATTGGATGGAGGGATAAATGGACTTTTGCCCCCGGTCCCCAAATAAATTACACCCCAGCCATCAAAAATCTGTTTACGCTACCGACTATTAGCCTCGCAAAATGTAAGATTTAATTACGCCACTCAAATTGTTAATCACTCCCAAGAATTTCGACTTCAGTCATGAGGTCGATAGAACACGCGAAGGATGGCCTTGACGAGAAATTTCTATCGCTTAAGGTTTATCCAAAGGGCTCTTTTCCCTCGCTGATTAAGTAACTAGCTAGTACAGAGAGACGATTTTCATATATGCATATGGTAGCGCAAAAGCAATTCTAGCTGAAGGCTACCTTGATGTGAAGGCCTTAACAGTCTTTTGATGACGTCACGTATGGCGGAAAACGTTTCATAAATTCCACAATAATATACTTGCAGATTGATTTAAGACATACCTAATAAATTAATAAAGCAATAATGAATTATAAAAATTAAATATTTGTTACATATATTAAGAGTTTTACTGTTTTTTTTAATTTTTCATTATTTCTGAAAGAGTAATACATTTAAAATTATATTCATTTCTTAGGAATATCCCAAAACTACAAGCAATAATATTACAGTAAAATTTGTAAAATATTTCTCTCCTTAAATGACATAATCAGGAAAGCTGTCATTGCTTTAAACTATCGAATCAGTCTTGGGTAGCTCTCTTGATGAGCATCGGATTAAAATGTGATGGGAAAGTTAGAAGCACTTCAACTCTTCCTGCTATCCCAAGCGAGCAATAGGAAAAATAAATTATATTGTAGGAAAACAGTACATTAAAATTAATGTTTTTCTAAATTTTTAAAAGTTCCAACTTGAGAAGAATAAAATGTTTTGTGATTCAGTACTCTTGAATCCCAGTTTGCTTTTCTTTCTGCATCAAATTAGACTTCAAAAAGAGAACTCAATATATCAAACAAGGTAGGAAAAAAAACACTCGCAGTTTTTTCTTTTCAGTTCCACAATCGAAACACACCTCGAGAGGAATGCTTGTCCCCTAAGAAAGCTTACGATACATATATATATTTTTTTGAAAAAGAAAGAAAACAACAACAAAAAAAAACATTGCATATTGTAGGGTTTTTTTTTTCTTCCCCCTTTCTTCCCCAAAAGCGAATTCCATGATGATTTTAAAATGGCTTGAATGATGATATTTTAGAATTTTGGAATGGCTTGATTTTGAAATATATTGATGGTTTTAGATTCTGTTTATTAAAGAACTTTCCTTCAGGAGTCTCAGAAGCAGGGTTTCAATTTCGTATCTAATAATTTTACTGTAGCTTCTTCGTAGATTTCATTGAGAATTCATCATCAGTATTTTTCTTCATCTCTTCTTTAAGAATTTGTCTTTGAAATTGTTAGATAGGACAATATAAAAATACATGACTAATATTTTCTGGAGTTTTACAGATGGCGCAAAGTTGAGAAGTTTTTTTTTTGTTAATGTTTAACAGCTTTTCATGAAAAGCATAGTGATCATGGTTAATCCTAAAAAGATCAGTTTCTTGCCCCTCTGCTCAGATGAGACGTTTGAAGTTGGGGGAGGAGTAGGGTGACTGTCAAAGATGCTGCTGTAGAATATGCCAACATTTTTACGATTGTTTTGATAATATTTAATCCTTTCGGAATAAATTATTTTATTTTCTGTATTACAAAAATCTTTGTATGCTATGATGGGGTTATGTAAACTCTCTTTAGCAGTATATTGGAGCAAAATAAGGATTCTGTTTTCTTCATTGAATTTATTGCATTACCATAATATTTCTGAAATTAAAGAACAGTTGGAACAGAAAAAGGATCAGTTAGAAGAGCTTGAAGTGAGGATTTGCTGTCTAAAAGAATCAGAATTATTTCTGAATTAAAATTGAATGCCCACTCAAGTGCCTTTAGGATAGCCCAAAGTTCGCCATTTAGAAGAACAACAAAAATCCTTCTCCAATATTAAGATCAGAGATGTAGAAATCAGAGGATACTTCTCCGGTTTCATCACTCGGAGAGCCATCAGTAAAGATTTGACAAAAATCAGTAGAATTATTGATAAATATACTTCATGGTAAGAGTCCATATTTCTTCAGGAGAAATCAAGAAAATTTACATTGTTGTTTAGAAATCACGTCAGGGATATAAGTTGAAATGTCTGGCTTAGAGATATTCCAAATGAGAAAGTAGGGCATATTGATGGTTTTAAAAATTTTCGATCATTTGCAGTTGTTCAAAATTTTATTTAAGATTAGATTTCCATTTACCGCGGTTTTCATTCTTTTAAAGACTTAAGACTTTTAAAGAAAATGGAATTACTTTTAACGCTGAGTGGAAGTGTAACAGTTTCAGCAAGGGTGGGTAGGTTAGGATATTCAGAAAGCAGTCCGTGGATACATCTTATCGCTTTATTTTGGCTGGCATTTGTAGCTTTTTGCGCGAAGAATTTGAAGCATTAATGTAAAGCTGACTATCATAATCAAGATTCTGGGGTATTAGGACTTTGTAGAATTGAAGAAGGGTTTTAGATTTGGTTCCCCGTGATGTCCTGTTAGATATCTCAGCATATTAAATATGCTAATAACTTTTTTTTGCAATTATTTGACAACATTTTTGCAATCATTATACCGACATTAATTTGAGGTCTCCAATTTAAATAATGGTCTAGAAGAATCCCAAAGAATTTGTGCTCTATAGTCATTTCTATAGACTCGTTATTCATTTAGTCTTATGGAAAAGTGCTTAATTCTTGGTCTTATTTTCTTAATCTTATTTTGTGAAACTGAAATCCCCAGTCATCCAAACACTTGTGAACTTGATAAATATACTGCATGGTAAGAGTCCATATTTTTTCAGTAAAACACTACCCTATGATAATCCCACAGAAACAAGGATAAGCCTTGAAATAATAGTTAATTTTGCTTGAATATTTAATCTTTCAGGAATTTGGAAATGCAATTAAATATAGTTCCTGTTATTCCTTGTTTTTTTTATTCCTTCACATTTTTTCTTATATATTCCTTTATATTTTTAAGCTTAAATAATAGTCCAAGATACCAAACAGTGTCAAATGCATATTTTGAATATCAAAAATAGAAAGGAAATAAAAAAACTGCAGCCACTTTTTGTTTTATGCAAAGAGCATTTTGAAATTCATCAATTAGTTGAGTATTCGCAATGAGATTGGCGTTGAGATTTAGTAATTAGTCTTTCACTCTACTTACGCTACTGACTATGAGACCTATTAAAGTATGCATCCCATTTACCTAACTGATTTCGAGGTTCTCAAAACATTCACTATTTAGGTCAATTTCTATGAGATTCTCTAATCTCAGATTCTATTTACAAAGATTATTGTGAAGATAACAGAAACATTTTCCCGACAGATTACAAAACTTGAACAATGCAGATTTCATTTCCAGCATTTACCATGAGTCTTCCAAAGTGCAAGCTTTAATTATGCCATTAATTGTGAGCCTTCCAAAGTGTAAGCTTCAGTTATACCATTAACAGTGAGCCTCTCAAAGTGTAAGCTTCAGTTACGCCATTAACTATGAAACTACCAACATGTAAGCTTCAGTTAGGCTATTGCCTATGAGTGACACAAAGTGTAAACTTATGTTATTGCTTATGAGTATTCCAAAGTGTAATCTTCAGTTACGCTATTACCTATGAGTCCCTCAAAGTTTAAGCTTCAGTTACGCTACTAACTATGAGACTCACAAAACATACGTTTCGTTTATGCCACTGACTATTTCACCCTTAAAGCTAAAGTTCCATCCACTTAACAGATACAAAGCCACACAATCTACACTATATTTATGGCCCAAAACCTCGTACTTTGTTTATGTCATAGACTTTGAGGTTCCCAAAATTTAAACTCCATTTACGCCAGTTACTATGAGACCCTTTAAACTTAGACACTATTCAGAACATTGACTACGAAGCCTCTGAAACACTTAGAATTCAGATACACCATTGATTATGAAGCCATTAAAACTTATACTATTTATGCCGCTTGTTACTAGGTTTCCTAAATATTTAAATTTTAGTTATGTATTTGTGGCCTGCCTAAGGATGGGAAGGGGAGGGGAGTGTATGGATTTATTAACTCTCCTTGGTGTTTTAAATAACATTTATTTTCTAAATCAGTTACAAAATTCAGACCTAACCTGTTAATTCTCACATTTGAGTCAAACGTGTCAACCTCCCACTAGAAAAGGCGTGTCCAACTCCTGGCCATGTGGGCAACTTTACATCTTATGTGACCCTCCTGATTAAACAACTGCATAATCAAATATACTTAATACTAGAAATCAATTGGTGCCATTGCCACCTCTTGATTTTTAAACCGTCACTCCACCCCTATTTGACCCCAAACGCGTTCCCGGATCTGAAAATTATGAATATTTCTGGGTTCTATTGCCCTAAACAGTTCTATTCACCAATCTTATCTCTCTATCAATGTATACATAAATTTCGCTTGTGACCTCGAAGAGCCCATTGCATCCAAAATTTCACAACGTTTATGAGATCTGCGATCGGAAAAATCGCCAGGAGCAAATATTTTAGCTATCTAGCATTGTAATGTCGAAATTTCACTGTTGACCCCAAAGGACACGCCGAATACAAAATTTCGTAACGTTTCCGTTACCTACAGTCCGAAACACCCCCAGAAGCTAATTTTCATGTTTCTAGCAGTCGTAGATCAAAGTTTGACATCTACGTGACACCATTTGACCTAGAAGGACACATCGGAGGTCAAATTCAGGATCTTTTCCGAGATCTACAACCCAGACAATCTCCTAGGTGCAAATTTTCATATCTCTACTTCTGCATCATAGTTAGAATTAGCATGATCCCCTGTGTCACTCACAATGGTCTACATAATAGATGGACAATCTAAAAATAATGTTCGTGCAATGTTATCAGTGTCCTTTATTTACGCACGAAATCTTCGTTTGAGTAAACAAATGTTACGTGCACCATAATCGCTGCTTCTTGGTCATTTGATCTTCACTGTAACTTTCCTTCGCATGCAGGTTCCGGTATATCAGTTAACAACGCTGCTCGCATGAAATTGCTAACGTGGCTCGTGACCTTAAGTATATTATCTGTTTTGGTCATCTAGACAAAAAATTTTGGACTTCCTGTCAGGGCTGGATTTCCCCTAAGGCACATTAGACTCTTGCCTAGGGGCCCCAACTTATTAAGAGCGCAAGCATTCAAGCGCTGTATTTTGTTTGTTTAAGGAGCAAAAAATTTCACCCTTTTCAATTCTTAGAAGTAATAAAATACCAGTTAGAAATATCAGTGGTTCGAGAACATTTCAAAGAACTCTTTTTTATGACCAGGGCCAGATGTAGGAGGGGTGGGAAGAGCAAGCAGTCATCCCCCTTCTTCTCCTCCCACTTTGAGAATGCTAACAAGGATAATGAAGGCCAAAAATAATAAACTTTGTGCAGATTAGAAGTATTTTTCATGAAATTTTTTAAAAAACCTGTAACATCAAGGGGAAAATGTTACACTGCAATGAAAATGCAATATCTTGGTCCTCCCCCCTTTTGCCTTTTTCCGGCTCAGCTGCATCGCTTGCCTAACCTCCACCCCCTCCCCCAACTTATTTTTTCTAGATCCGAGCAGGCATATGCTAATCGAAAGTGAACTATTGAATAATATGTAATGTAAGGATGCATAGCATATAAGGTGTCCAGATTTCGACTGATAAAAACAGGGACATAACAGCAAGTTCCGAGGTCCGGTTTCTAGTTTCAGCTTTCTGAAACTAGGATAGTTTAGTTACGGTTGCGATTTCAGTTTACCGAAATTAGAACACTTCTTCTCTGTAGTGAAACCGCATAGAAAACTTAATTAAATGTAACAAAAATAGTATACAATGGAGCAATAAACCTCAGGCATATAATTCGTTCACTTTAAGCGCGCCTAGTACAGATTACATAGTTATTCTGTATGCATTAACAGTAAGCTTATATCTCAGAGGTGTGACTTTCATTATTGCTGAGAGCGTGTTGAAGGACTGTTATTTTCATTGTTGCCGAGAGCATGCTGAAGAGGTGTGTGCCTTTCATTATTGCTCAGTGCATGTTGGAGAGGTGTGACATTCATTGTTGCTGAGAGCATGCTGGAGAGGTGTGCTACTTTCATTATTGCTGAGAGCGTTTTGGAGAGGTGTGACTTTCATTATTTCTGGAAACGTGTTGGAGAGGTGTGACTTTTATTGTTGCTGAGAGCATGTTGTAGAAGTGTGACTTTTATTACTCTGAGAGCGTGCTGGAGATGTGTGACTTTCATTATTTCTGGAAACGTGTTAGAGAGGTGTGGCTTTTATTGTTGATGAGAGCATGTTGGATAGGTGTGACTTTTATTGTTGCTGAGAGTATGCTGGATAGGTGTGACTTTTATTGTTGTTTAGAACCTTGATACAAGGGTTTGACTTTTCTCGTGGCACCTTTAATGCGAAACCCTGACGTCGATGCCTGAGGTAAAGTTCGTACCTCATCGACAGTACCCAATTAAGCTGTCAACGTACATTGACTGTTGGTGCTCATTGCAAACCGCGTTATTCCACAATGTAATCGAAAAAAAAAAGGCTTAAATACAGTGATCGAGTCATTCTAAAAACTCGTTATTCCAAGTAAAACGAGAGCCAACTCTATCGTTACAAAAAACTCGGAAAAATTAGACATCCCGAAAAATTTCTTTCGGACAGTGCACTAAAAACCGGAACAGTGCACTAAAAACCGGAACGTATGGATAAATGAAACATGAACAATGAACATACCGGGACAGTGCACTAAAAACCGGAACGTATGAATACACTAACAGCATATGATCAAACATATTGAGACACGCCATGTTATGTGAATGGAAAGCAACATTCAAAGCTCCATAACTTAAAAACCTAATTTTTGCAGAGAAACGACAAAAGATATAAATTATATATTTCAATAAAATGCATTCAAATCTCGATTTTAAACAATATTCATTTAATATTTAAAGAGTCACTGAAACTGAAATATTTGACAGGAAGCGCGGATATTACTCTCATCCTAAATACCGTTTAAATGATGAATGAAACTGGAAAACTATTACACAAGCGTTTACAATGACATTTGTTTTAGGGCTACATTGTTTTACCTCTGAGTGGCACATTTTTTATACAAAATGGGCTAAATAACGAGGTGGCAAGAACCCTGAGGGCTAAGAGAAGATTGAGAGAAAGGAACCCATTGGGGTGGGTTCCCCTCCCTCAACAGCTGCTAAGAAACAGACGATAGATTCCAGTCAAGGCCATCCAGCGTGTTCGTTAACGTGCGCAGAGCTATAGATCTTCCGCACACGCAGCCACGGCTTAACGTCTCATCTGACGGACGGCGGCATTCCCAAGACAATCTGTGTCCCCTATTAACTGAGGCATTTTGCAGATATAAATCTGAACTCTGACTCAGGAGACATTCGAACCTGGGAACTACAGATTACGAACCTGGTGCGCTACCGATGGAGCTACCCTTATCCCCATTTGTTTCAGGAACAGATTTTCTATAACGTTTGGGGAAAATTCTTAGGACTGGCAACACTGCAGATAAGTGTTTTAGCACGTAGCACTTTAAATATTGCATAAACAGTGCTCAAAAACGACATTACGGAATTTTTTAAGATTTACCGCTGATTTATGATATTTTGATACAAAAAGCTTATCTGAAACTAGGGAATTTTGAATGTATGTTTTATTTCGCACAACAGTGTTCCAATACTTTAATTATTTAGAGTAATTTTTTTCACCATAACGAGTAAAAATTAGAACTTATATTACCTCTGACTGATATGAGAATCTCGTTTTCAAAGAGAATGACGCTTTTTCTTTACCCACTCTTTCGCTACTTAAAAGTTTCAATTTGCGTTAGCGAATGATAGAGAATATGCAAATAGTATTTTATTAGCAATTTTAAAACACAAAATATTTCGTCTTTTATTTCTTAAATTTAAAAAATTGTATTTTCCACACCTCTCTCAGAAAAATGGATAGATTATTGCTGTCATTGGAATATCTCTTGAAAATCAAACCACTAAAATTTCAAACTTCTATTATATACATACTAATTGTAAAATGCGTTAACAGCTCTATGACTCCATATTTAGTGGGGCGGGGGTGGCTCAGTCGGTAGCGCGCCAGACTCGTAATCTGTAGTTCCCAGGTTCGAGTCCCAGCTGGGTCAGCGTTGAGATTTTTCTCCGCAAAATTTCCCCGCCCTGCCCACGGTCAGTAGGGGACCCCGATGGGTTTGGAAAGGCCGCCGTCCGTCGGATGGGACGTTAAGCCGTGGCCCCGTGTGCGGGAGAGCCATACCCTGTGCACGTTAAAGAACACGCTGGATGGCCTTGACGGGAGGCTACCATCTGTCTCCCAACAGCTATTCCAGTGGGTCCCCTCCCCCAACCTTCTCTGAGCCTTCGGGGTCCATGTGACCTGGCCATTTAGCCTATGGTGTGCAAAAAAGTGCCGCTCAGAGGTAAAACAACCCAACCCATATTTAGTGATTTATAAAGATTTATAGATATCTTTTAAAACTACCTAAGTATTTTAAAATGCGAGTTATAATGTTTCATTAGTACCAATTCCACTAAAGTAAAGCGCAGTTATAGTGTTCGAAAGATTCCAAATGTGCGAATCATAATATTTTATCAATTCCTATCTAACCCGAAAAGGAATTTTTCATTTATCCAAATACAAACAATTATTTGCTAAAACAAAAAGTGTGTTTTCCTACCCACCCTGGATTAAGGCGCCAACTCATTGTTGAAAATGAAAATTCCGAGTTCGCATTCCACCACCAAAATCTCGAATTTTTAGCATAAATTCATCGTTTGCAATATTCGTTTGAAATTGTGGAATTTTCAACTTTTTTCACCGTTAGAGGGCTTAATTATAGCTTTAGAGAGATCCGGAAAGTGCATATCGTAAAATTTCATCAATACCTATCGAACACAAAAAGAATTTTTAATTTTTCTCTCTAAACAAAAAAGTTCGATGCCTACAAATCGAACTCGATTTTCGAGATTTTCTTTTTAATCGAGGTTTTTTATCTCGTTTTCAAAGAAAACGAGAAGCAGAAAAGTTTAAATCTGATAGTGAATAATTTGATTTTTAAATGTTACCGCATCTGATTATTATGAATTATATGTTACATATAATATGAATTTATTAAACAAAGCTGTATTACATATCATTAAGATTGTCACATCCGTTTCGATTATATTATTGACTTTCTTCATGACTGCGAATGTTTCAAATTTTTATAAAATTTTTATAGAAAATTTGGGAAACTTTATGCAAGTGTGCGCCGTTGTCTTTTGTGTCTAGGGGCCTTGAGGTGTAAATCCTACATGACAACTGCATTGTCATATATAATTTACATTTTTTTAAAAGTATCTGGTTTCGTTAATGATGATGAAGCAGAGTGGAATATTTTAAAAATAATCCGTAAACAGAATATTAATTTGTCAAGAGGTTTTCAAAGAAAGTACTAAGTTTATATCATTTCATCTGGTTTAAAACAATTTAGTATTGTGGAGTCTCATCTGACGCCAAGGTTAGGTTCTAAAGACAGTGCTAATGCGAAAATCGCATATAGTCAAAAATTATCCTTGAAAATCTATTAAATCGCTTATAAAATACAGTATGCATGGTTTTGTGTATACAACCCTGAACAGTTATATGTATAATGTTAATGTGCAGTATATAATAAATAGTATACATACGAACTATAATTTCGCAATATTTTTAATTACATAAGAGTGGAAGAAAGACGGAACAATGAAAGAATAATTTTTTTTTAGGTTGAAGCAGTTCTTAAAATTGTTAGCCTTTTAGGTTCTTAAAACTAGTTGGCTTTGAATTCCTTCTCACCAGAGAGTTGTCTCTCTTTAGTATGCTTGAATCATGGAGGTAGGTTTGAACAGCGCATAGAGACTAAGAGCCTTTTATCGCAACATCCATAGGCACATGTTTACAGTTCATGTCTTTCAGCCACATGTTTAAGGCTTTTCAGTCTTCGGTAAAGTCTTATCTGGCACATGATTCGCCACCTTAATAGTTATTGGATCACTTGATGTCACTGTTTGACGAATTTCTCTCTCTCTAATCATGAGGGCACAGATGCTAGATTCATTGCGGCCATATTTACGCGCAACCTTAGAGACATACCATCTTTCAAAAACTCCAACACAACCCCTTTTTCCTACAGTATTGTAACAGATCTTCGTTGGGCACCAGATAAAGTAGTTGGCTTGCGTTTAGAAACCATGTTGTATTTTAAATACTCTGAGCTTGCTCCCACTATGAAAAACACGCGGACACTGAGACCGGATGAGCCAAGAGCAGATTCACGACTCTCATCTCATGCTCAATCCGGGGTCGTTCATTGAGTGGAAAACGGGGGTAGAAATCGCCCGCCAATCACATAGCACATAAAAATAAGATGCCATTTTCTTTTTGCACAATACGTGTGAAATAAATGTGCAACAATTCGTGATTTTTCTGAGAGGCAAAGCGAAAATATTTTGGCCAATGCAGCCCCGATTGATAAGTGACCTAAAGTCACGTGATTAGCGACGACGCAATCAGAGCATAGCCACAGCGCAAGCACGTATGAAAATATGCAACATAATGGACGGAAAAGTTGTGACGATTTGATTTAACGCCGTTGCTTACTTAGCCTTTTAGAAATCTTTCATAATGGTCACAGCTATAGGTTACAGTCACTTTAGTTTTCTCTAAATCACCGATGATGATCAACTCAAAAACTTCTTATAGCAAAGAGCCACTAAAAAGCTATATCCCTAAGAGCAGCAGAAAAAAATTCTCTACTTGGAAATATATATATATACATTACTTATTTAAAAAATGTGTTTTCAAGTACAAAATGTTTCAAGTAATCTATTAGTATATACATTACTTATTAGCCAATAATGTCTAATAAATAATGCATTAATGAATTAGAAAAAAAATATTGAATAAAAAAAATATAAGGTTTTTGTGAACATTATGAATTGACAAATCATTTAGTTGAAAATGAGAAATTGTTATAAAATATTGACGATGTGTGATATGCACCTATAAATGTTTGACCAAAAAAAATCGAAATAATTCAGTCTGATTCAGTATATTGATGATTTGTTTTATCAGTCTCAAGTTCTTTTGCAATGAGTCGAATACGATTCAGCAGCAGCCGGTTGGTCACGCCTGCTCTAAGCCATGATTAATGTGGGAATTCTTTTGCGGTACAATGTCCCGGAAAAGAATTCCCACATTACTTTTTTTCCACATTACAGCTCGTTTCCATAAAAAAAAGTCTTCTATAGACATTCAACATTTCTGATCTTAGAGATAAAATGCAAATTTTTGGGGGGTTGGATAGGAATATGATGAGTCATAGTCATGGGTTGGATAGGGATATGATCCCCCAAAAGGTTTTACTTACATGGTTGAAGGCGTTAAATGTAGAAAATGTAAATCTTAAAGTAATATTACAAAAGACGCATTTGTGTTAGAAATTCTGTTGACAGAATATGTTAATCAAGAATACATACTCACATAATACCAACAGAAGTATAATTGACTAGCATTCGCGGTAATATCATTCGGCTCGTCGTAAATTTCTCGAAGGAAAAACAAAATTTCTCGAGAAGCGAGCATTTTGGATAATGTATATTTCTCGAGAAGGAATTCTAAGCTTAACAAAGCTAAACATTATAACTTATCACTTATAGAGCAGAAACTCTTGCAATTTACAATTACGTATCTTCATTATTCGACAACAATTTTGTAACAATTTCTCTTTTACAATCTTTATTACTCGACAACAATTTTTATAAAAATTTCTGACTTCCAATCTTCATTACTCGTCAACATTTTTATAAAAATTTCTCATTTTCCGTCTTCATTACCCAACAACAATTTTTATGACAATTTCTCACGTTCAGTCTTTATTACTCGTCAACAAATTTTATAACAATTTCCGATTTTCAAACTTTATTACTCGACAACAATTTTTATAAAAATTTCTCATTTTCAAACTTCATTACTTGTCAATATTTTATAACAATTTCTCATTTTCAGTCTTCATTACCCAAAAAACAATTTTTATAAATATTTTTCACTTTCAATCTTCATTACTCGTCAACATTTTTATAACAATTTCTCATTTTCAATCTTCATCACCCAAAAAAATTTTTATAAACATTTTTCACTTTCAATCTTCATTACCCAAAAAATATTTTTATAAACATTTTTCACTTTCAATCTTCATTAATCGTCAACATTTTTATAACAATTTCTCATTTTCTGTCTTCATTACCCAACAACAATTTTTATCACAATTTCTCACGTTCAGTGTTTATTACTCGTCAACAGTTTTTATAACAATTTCCGTTTTTCAATCTTTATTACTCGTCAACAAATTTTATAACAATTTCCGATTTTCAAACTTTATTACTCGACAACAATTTTTATAAAAATTTCTCATTTTCAAACTTCATTACTCGTCAATATTTTTATAACAATTTCTCATTTTCAGTCTTCGTTACCCAAAAAACAATTTTTATAAACATTTTTCACTTTCAATCTTCATTACTCGTCAACATTTTTATAACAATTTCTCATTTTCAATCTTCATTACCCAAAACAATTTTGATAACAATTTCTCATTTTCAGTCTTCATTACCCTACAATAATTTTTATAAAAATTTCTGACTTTTCATCTTCATTATACGTGAACAATTTTTATAACAATTTCTCATTTTCAGTCTTCATTTCCCAACAACAATTTTTATAACAATTTCTCACTTTTAATCTTCATTACTCGTCAACATTTTTTTATAACAATTTCTCATTTTCAATCTTCATTAGCCAACTACAATTTTTATAACAATTTCTGACTTTCAATCTTCGTTACTTGTTAACGGTTTTTATGACAATATTTCATTTTCAATCTTCATTACCAAACAATAATTTTTATAACAATTTCTCATAATCAGTCTTCATTACCCAACAACAATTTTTGCAACAGTTTCCGATTTTCAGTCTTCATTACTTGACAGCATTTTTTATAAAAATTGTTCATTTTCAATCTTCATTACTCGAGAACCATGTACTGCATATCAGGCCCGTCCAACCAGCGGCTTATTGCACAACTTGCGGCTCAATAAAACAAATAATCAATGTATTGAATCCACATCATTTCTTCAATTTTTACCAAGCATTTTTAGGTGTGTAACTGAACGATTTTGCCAATTCAGAGTACTTATTAAAAAATGTATGTTTTTTAATGATATATTCTCTTGATTAATATTAATTTGTTACTTAATAATACGCAACGAATAATAATTATAATGAGCATTAAATGATTTTAATGTCGTTTTTTAATTGATATATTTTCTTGATTCCTCAAACAATACAGAATTTTTTCCAATTCATTGCTCAATAAAAATGCATGTTTTCGTTTTGAAGTAGAGAATTTTTCTTGCGGCAATTTAAGAATATAGTTTTTCTTTTCTAGTGGCCCCTATAATTAAGTTTGGGTTGGACGGGCCTGATTTCTATAAATAACTCATGGAATAACTACTGATTCCGGGAGGAGCCTGAACATCCCCCCCCTGCTTCACCACCTTTTCTTTTTGCACGACATGCTGACGTATAGAAATATACGCAAACAACTAAAAATACAAAACATTAACCAAAGTGCAGTTTTAATAAGTGAATAAAGTTAGCACTATGTCAATTAGATTAGGATTCTATAAACGATCACCCCCCCCTTCTATATATGCATCATTTCTTACGAGAAATTCGGCTCCAGCAAACACGATTTCACCTTACACGAACATTTTAAAAAATGTATTTATCGTATTAGTCGGAAACTGGGTACACAAATATCCCTCGAAATACTCTCATTCGAGATACTCTTTTTCGCTTAATACGTCACGAAAATGTCTAAGACACAGTTCGACATACATGGTCGTCACTTGCTTATACCGACGAATCAGTTTCATTGTCTGGACTTATTATTCCTCACTCTCATAATACTCGTTCGTCGCCATATTGTGAGAGGCATCAGTTTCATCCGAAGAAATACAGATGTGAAACCACTCGTAAAACTTTGCTTATGTTCCCTAGTGTATTTCAGTTGTAATCTTACATTTTTTACTACACATATGTATCAAGTGTTTCCTTTTTAGGAAAAAAAAGTAGGGATACTGCCGGTTCTAATAATCTTCTTGTGGGAGTCGGGAAAGGGGGCTGGGAGATGAATAAAAATGCCTCGATCACAACAAAAAATGTTAAATACATATTGTAATATAATTTTATGCACTGGAAAGTTAGAACAAAATATAAATTAATGCTATAAAAAGTTAACAAATTCAGAAAAGTTATATAACAACTTCCAAATTAGAGTGGTGATTCAGAGAATCAATGTCTCGATTTTACTCTTTGCTTACGGTGTCAACACTGGGGAATTTTTGTCCAATCAAAAATGGAGTAAAGAAAAATATTACCAACTCTGTATTAAGAATAGGCAACTAACAAACTCTTAAATGTAAGAAAATAATTACACTATATTTTTATAGGTATGGGAAAAAGGTAAGGTTAAGGCGTATACTCGGTACCATCCACAGAAAAGAAAATATGCTGTATGTATATACTTATGTACACTATAATTAGGTAAAGGTTACTTGCAACTTTCGTGGTTGGAACATATCAATCACTACAACGTTATATGGAAAGATTCTTTCTGAGATATGTTTCGTTTTTCAAGAACGCATCCATGATGTATCTTGAGGAAAACCGGTACTTAGCATTGGGGCACCATCTATTGTTTAGAAACTCACAGAACTGATGCTTCCATCTGTCGGTTGAATTTGTAAGAGTCTATACTATAATTAAGGTTAAATCTAATTATTCAGTAATGAAGTATCACAGGAAAATGTCCTGTAGATATGGAACACTTGAAATAATTTGCTGGAAAAAAAAACTTGTTTTGTTTCTGAGTGGTTTTTGTTTTAAGAAAATTATTTTAAATGCAGCTATCCCTCGTTTCACATGGCAGTATGATTCAGAAAAAAAGATAAATTTAAAGTTTTTTCTTCTCATAAAATATATTTTATTTTTGTCTCGTTTAAAAAAAACCTGAAAAAATGTGTTAATTTTGCAGTGTGTTTATCTGTATATATCGAACTCTTTTGCTTGTAGAGATGAATTAAAAACTCTCTTTATGTTGGTTAGGTTTTGATGAAACGATATAAATCCTACTTTCCGAATCTCCCAAAATCTGCAATGGCGCTCTTTAACGATGGAAAAGATTGAAAATTTAAACGAATATTACAAGCAACGTATTTATTCTAGAAATTTTGGTGGTGGAAAGTGAAGGACATGAAATTTCCATTGATAAAAATGAGTTCACTCTTACGCAACTCTGTCACTTTAAGAGATAATTGCAAAACTCCTTTTTAGTTGGATTGGTACTAATCAAATATTATAATACAGATTTTTCAAATACTTAGGCAGTTTTAATTTATATCGCTGAGATAATTAAATACGGAAACGACAAAACTTTTAACAAATGTTACAAGTGATCTATGTATGGCAGAAATTTGAAATTTCGATGGTAGGGTATCAAGAGATATTTACTGACAGCAGAATCTGCCCCTATTCTCAGACGGGTGTGAGAAAAGCAACTTTTTCAGTTGAAGGAATGAAAGGTAAACACTTTTTATGTTGTACAATTGCTAATAAAACACTTCTATTTGCCTTTCCCCCCATTATCCAATAGCTCGAATTAAAACATTTAAGCAGTGAAAAAAAAAATTGACAGACGAAAAATCTTTTTTTTTTGAAGATGAAGTTCGCATAAGCACCAGAGATAATGTGCGTATTTTTAGTTATATAGCCATATTACATGTCAATTCGCAATATGGAACAGGTAAAACAAATGCAATTAGAGCATGACTTAATTCGTTAATTAATAATTAATTCGTCACTTAATTCGTTAATTAATAATTAATTCGTCACTTAATTCGTTAATATCCTGAAAATTATTTCTTTAAGTATAAAGTTATGCACATTGTAACCTTTAAATGTATGCCTCATTAAACAATGATAATGCTTTATTTAAAAATTGAAAATTTATTAATGAAAAATCTGAAACGTTTTGAAAACAAAATTTATGTCAAATATAACACAGAGTTGCGCATAAATTTCAAACTGGCCCAAGACCACTTCCGTAAAATTATTTGCACACCCTTTCCAGTTTCGTTCAAAAGTGACATAAAGATTAGTTGACATGAAATGTAAACTGGGTTTAGTTCTACGGTAGGAGCTCTCATGCCTGAAACTAAATTGGTGTGCCATCTGTCGTTAAGGAAATAATAGAACTGCTGCTGCCATCTGTCGGCTAAATTAGTACACATACAGCTGCCACTCGAATTACAAGGTAGTATGGATCACATCTAAGGTAATATGAGTGCGGACTTCTCTTAACTTTATTAATAGCAGAGAAATTATTATATTGTTACGACAGATGAACGAGGAACAATAAAACCACGATGTGATGCATCATTTTGATGCTCTTCTTGTACTTCTGCGTAAGAATGACGTCACTAGCTGATTGGAATAGACAAGAACATGAATGATTAACGATATTTTAGAAGAGTGAATTTAAAAAGTTGTCGGTAGTAGCTGAAAGTGTATATTAATTTTTCTTTTAGTGAATTAATATTAAGTTAATCTTAGGAAAGTTCTTCAAGAGATTTCACGATTAAGCCGAAGAGGCAAAATGCTAATCGAGCAAGCAGAGCTGACCTCGATTTCTCCTTGAGAAAAGTTAATCGTATGATATTAATATGTAAAAAGAATTGGTAAGATTAATCTTGGTAATTTGCAGGTTTATTCTCAAAGATAGTTGTGACACTTATTGAATTTTGCAAAAGTTTTCCTTTATGCTTTAAGTGAAGACTGTAAGAATTGTAAATATGACTATTAGAAGTATTGGTGTATAATATGAAACATTCTTTTGAAGGTTTAGCTTCATACTAATGAAGATAGGGATTTGTGTTAGTTAAATTTATTTTTTATATATGTGGTTTTTATATTTTTTGTAAAACATTAGCTCATTTATGAATTTTTGTTGCTAAACATTCTTTTAGGATAATTACGTGCAAATTTTATGTCGTCTGCATACTCAGAGGGGATGGGGGAAAAATCATAGAAGATTTAGGTCCAGTCGTTCTTTACTGAGAGTACTTGAGAAGACAGTAATTGTACTGACATCGAAGCATAACACAACTAAGGATTCCCGAATGCGATTAAAAAAAAAGATTCTCTATGAATCAAAAAAAAAAATTCCTATTAAAAAATTCACAATACTATATTACTGTTGTAGAATAAGTGAAATTATCTTGCTTGCCAACTGATTAAAAAGATCTGTCCCAAATAAGGTGTGAATGTTTCTTAATGACGTCACTGGCTGATTGGAAGAGACAAGAACATGAATAGTTAACGACGTTTTAGAAGAGAGAATTGAAAAACTTGTCGGTATTGACTGAAAGTGTACATTAATTTTTCTTTTAGTGAAATAATATTAAGTTAATTTTCGGTTGTGTTGTTGTTGTTGTTTTCGTATTTTTCACTTAGAGCCCCAATATGGTGTGAAAGTTTCTTTTCTACGTTGCATTTTTCGTTTCGAGCCCTGGATAGCATGTGAATATTTCTTTTCTATGTTATATTTTTCGATTCCAACTCCAAATAAGGTGTGAATATTTATTTCTATGTCGTATTTTTCGATTCGAGCCTTGGATAACGTGTGAATTTTTATTTTTCCATATTGTATTTTTTGGTTAGAGCCCTGGATAACGTGTAGAATGTTTCTTTACTATGTTGCATTTTTCGGGTCGAGTTCCGGATAAAATGTAAATGTTTTTGTTTTTTTCTGTGCTCTATTTTTGCTGTGTTCTCGTCTTCTTCTTCTTAGACTTCAAATATATTTCGAAGTATTTCCGCACGTAAAGATAAATGATGTAGTAAAAATTTTGATATTCTGAAAGATTCAGCGAACTTTGAATTAACTTTCATATTTGCCAAGCGCAATTTTTTGTAACTGTTTTCCCTTTTCATTAATATTTGTTTCTTAAATTACAGACGATCATGAGCATCGGCGCTGAGATGGGAAAAGGTGGTTCAGTAAGACATTTACCCTTCCTGGAAAAATTGTTCGAGACATTTATTTATGTTAAAATAATACCAAATTTTGTGGCAAACAAAAAAAAAATACTTCTTTCTTTAATTTTTATTTTTAAATCGCATTCGGGAATCCTTAGTTGTGTTATGATACGATGTGAGTACGATTTCTGTCTTCGCAAGTACACTCAATATTGAACAACTGGACCTAAATCTTTCTATGATTTTTTTTCGCCCATCCCCGCTGAGCATGCGACGACGACAAATTTGTTCGTAATTATCTTAAAATGCTTCAACATATTCTGTGACAATCGAGTAGAAAAAAGGACAAACTGCTGCTTCCATCTATCGGTTATATTAGTAACTATAGAGGTAGTCTACAATTCCAGTATCTTGTAAAACTTTCCAAGGATTACAAAATTGTTTACTCTGGTCTAATTCATATTTCAATTAATATAATGGTTGTTGGATAATAAGCAACTACTGTAAATAAATTAAAACGGTGTCAAATAAAAGATACAAAGTTTACTTTATAAACCAAAATTTTGCCGTAAAAAATTGTCCAAATCATAAATTATTGTTCTATTATAATTTAAAAATATTTGAAAATAAATATCTTAAATTTTATATTTTACGCAACTATCCCTCATTTTCAATTAGAATAGCTGGGAAATCATCAGAAATCCTAGATATATTCTACCATTTTTTGTCCATATATTTATTTTTATTTTCTTTCTCCTTACCGTTGTTTTGCAAAGTACAGAATTTATTGGTTTAAACTGGTTTTCCTCATCTGTTGGTATAACAGCAGACAACAGTATTCTTTCCTACTTTTCGTTTACCCCATGCACAATCTGCCCAAATCTGCAGCCAAAATCTGCAGGTTGCACACAGTTACCCCGTACCAATGGTACACGGTAAAGGAAATAAGATTAAATTCTCAGTAATGTTAAAAGGAATTTACTTCGATATTAGCGATTAGAACAATGACTAATTACTCATAAAGGATGTGTTAAAATTTTAAGTTTCTGAGTTTAAATAATTGTACGCATATGGTAAGAAATACTGTAACGATAAGATATGCAGCATGTTTTTTATCCAAAAACTTATTTTATTGTTAATATAGTGTCATTAAAATATCGACTAATACTGAGGGTTGTCAAAAAGTTTCTGACGCGTATCTATAGATTTGCACTCGTTCCTCCGAAAATAACAAGCTACGACTTGTTTGAAAATGATCAAAAGCTGTATCATCATTTCTCTCATCTCTGGTGGCGAGTAAAGTTTGATCGGCGAAATCTGTGCGTTGTTGCTATGGAGCCTACTAACAGGGGAAATATTTTTAATTTTCATAAGTATGCAGCTTGGGAACGACGCGATAAAATTCATGTCCATTTTTCACAAGTATATGAGGATCATGCCTGTTCATATGGCACTGTTGTGCGATGGATGCGCAAATTCGAAGAAGGACAATAGAACTTCGAAGACCTGCCTCGTGCAGGAAGACTGAAGGACACCATGAATAGAGAAACATTGCTGCTGTTCGTGAACTCATTAAGGAAACCCACACCTCACCTTTAAAGTAATAAGTTTAGATGTTAGTGTATCGATTGGCAATGTGGAAACAATTAAACTGGAAGGAGAGCTGTTTACCAATCCCTAGTGATGATGCACAGAACCGGCCAGGTCCAGCACCTAATGTCCGACCCCGCGTTCTCGTGGTGCAGGCCGTTAGTACCTTTCAAAAGAGATATTCTCTTTTGGAAGGGAACGGAAGGAGAGGGCTGCCAGTTCAGTATGGCCTACTGATCTGGTCATCTATGACCACTTTTTTTTCCTTTTTTTTTCAACCCTGCTGAGGAGTGATCAACTTCACAGGGTCCTGGTGCTGACCATTTATACCAACTAGACTGGAATTGTTTATGGATTTGAGCTTTATTTTGGATCTTGGACTTGCTGCACTGGTGGACCTCTGTAGAGGGAGAATCTGCCACTGTGTTTTTCTTTGCTTTCTTGGTTGCCAGCCCTAAGTGAACAGAGGCATGGGATACCTTATATCAGCTGGTGAATAATCCTAATCACAGGCCATTGCAGGTACCTGAACCTCACTTAGCTAGTTGGGCATCGTCAAGCCTAAACTGGAGTAATGTGTCTCAGGCAGGCCATATGGCTCTTGAAAAAGTCCACTTGAAAAGGTGGTGCCTGAAGTTCCTACCAGCATCGGTGACTTCAGCCTTTAGCGGAGGAGGAACAGGTCTTTGCCCCATGCCTGCGATCAGGGGGCTGTTTGATATTTTTGGCCCTACCAATCTCAATAAACCTAATTTCTTTAAAAATCCTAATAATCATTTTCTCTCTGCAGGAACGTGGAACGTGAGGACATTACATAGAGATTATTCTCTTGATGTCCTCATGCAGGAATTCCAGCGCTATAACCTAGATATTCTAGGCTTGCAAGAGACCAGATGGACAGGTATAGGTGAGATACTTAAAAATAACTTTAAATTTCTCTTTACAGGGAGGGAGGATGGAAAGCATCACCAAGGCGTGGGTCTGCTGCTCAGCAGACATGCTAGTGATGCTCTTCTAGGATATGAGTGCATTAATGAAAGGTTTCTTACAGCAAAATTTCATACAAGCATTAAAGACTTGAATGTTATCTGCTGTTATGCCCCCACTGAGGATTCTGATGAGGATGAGAAGGATAGGTTTTACGGACAACTTCAGGATATTTTGAATTTTGTCAAGAAAGGAGATATTACCCTTGTTCTTGGTGACTTCAATGCCAAAGTTGGTACCGACTCCGACCTTTGGGGAGGAGTAATAGGCCCTTTTGGTATTGGTAGCTGCAATGGCAATGGGCAACGTCTCCTCCAGGTAAGTAAACTCAATGGTTTCAGAATAACTAACACATGTTACAAACACCCCGACATACATAAATACACATGGGTTTCACCTGATGGGCTGCATAGGAATGTGATTGATTATATATTAATTCACAGCAAATGGGCTAGTTCTGTTAGAAATACCAGGGCATATAGGGGAGCTGAAATTGGATCTGACCATTACCTTGTTAAAAGTGTCTTGCAACTTAAACTTAAAAAGTGTTGTGCTAGGGTTAAAAAATTTACCTTTAATATTGAAGCTCTGAAAGACCCAGTTATAGCTAAAGCTTACCATGATAGGTTACTTAGTCATTATGACAGTCATGGTTTGCTTAATACTGAAGTTGAGGAAGAATGGGGCCATTTTAAACAGGCTTTTCTGGAAACTAACAGTACTCTTTTAGGGAAAAAGAAGCAGAGGAGACAGAATTATTTAAGTGATAAGGCACTTGAGCTTATTTCAGAAAGATGGAACTGCAGGAATGTCCTTAATCAGTACCCTACTAGTCCTAATAGAAAGCATTACAAAGAACTTAATAAACGTGTAAAGGATCAGTTAGCTACTGATAAGAATCTTTGGCTTGATGGCCTGGCTGACAAAGCTGAGGAAGCAGTTAGACAGCAAAACAGCAGAGAGCTGTACCAGATAGTTAATGTTTTGTGTGGTAGAAAACGAACAGGTATACAGGAATTGAAGGATAAACAAGGTAAGGTTATAGAAGGTGAGGATTATGTCATGGCTAGGTGGGCTGAGCATTTCAGTGATGTTCTAAACAATGTGGTTAATTCTACTCCCATTGTTTGCAATGATGATAGATGCATTGGTGGCTTTAATGTTGGCCCTATAACACAATCTGAAGTTAGTTTGGCTATTTCTAAATTTAAACTTCATAGATCCCCAGGGGTGGATGAAATTACTACGGAAATGCTTAGAGCTGGGAATGTTTCAGTTACCACTTGGATGACTGAAATTTTGAATAACTTTTATGATAAAGGCATGGTTTCTAAAGAATTTACCAGAGCTATTATTATCCCTATTTTCAAAAAAGGTGATCGCAGTTCTTGTGATAACTATAGGGGTATCAACCTACTCTCTGTTCCAGGTAAAGTTCTTTCCATGGTTGTGCTTAATAGAATTAAGAATCTGGTTGACAGGCAATTGCGTGATGAGCAGTGTGGATTCAGAAGTGGTAGGGGATGTGTGGATCAGATATTTTCACTTAGGCAGATTCTTGAGAAATGTTTAGAGTTTCAGAAACCATTGGTTGCTAGCTTTGTTGATTTCAAAAAGACTTTCGACTCTGTTGATCGTCATAATTTGTGGTTGATTGTGAGATCATATGGTATACCAGACAAGTTAGTTAACATAATGAAAGCTCTCTGTAATAACACTGAGTCATGTGTGAGAGTTGGCAAGTCTTGTAGCAATTGGTTTAGCATTACTTCTCGTGTTCGACAAGGGTGCATTTTGTCTCCTTTTCTCTTTAGTTTGGTTGTTGATTATGTTATGCAAAATTCACTTCAAGGGAAAGCTTTTGGCCTTAAATGGGCTGGAGATACTAAAATTTCTGATTTAGATTATGCTGATGATTTAGCCCTTTTGGCAAATGATGTTGATGAGATGAACTCTTTCATTCGAGCTGTTGCTGAGACTGGTAGTAGAGTAGGTTTGGTTATAAACAGAGAGAAAATAAAGTGATGAAAATTGGTCAGGCAGGTTGTGATTCAGTTAATCTGAATGGTTGCAGTCTTGAGCAGGTGTCACAGTTTAATTACCTTGGGAGCTACGTAACAGATACTGGTGATGTGCGGCATGAGATTAGCAGACGAATAGGTATTGCTGCCGGAACTTTTAAGAATCTATGGAGATTGTGGAGAAATGGGCCTATACACCTAAAGACTAAAATTAGACTGTATAATAGTTTGGTTCTTTCTAGGGTTAGTTATGGTAGTGAAACGTGGACGCTGTGTAAACAAGATAACAGGAAACTAGATGCTTTTGATTCTAGATGCTTACGCAGTATCTTGGGTATTAGGTGGTTTAACGTTGTAACTAATGATGAGGTTAGGCAAAGGAGTCTGCAACCTCCTTTAAGCAGCATATTGTGCAGAGAGAGACTCCGCTGGTTTGGCCATGTTGCCCGTATGGATAATTATAGATTGGCGAATAGGGTTATGAACAGTGTGCCTAGAGGCCTCAGAAGGAGGGGGAGACCTAGGATGCGGTGGGCAGACAATGTCAAACAGGACCTTGTTAGAATTGGTGTACAGTGGCCGGATGCAGCAGATGTAGCTTAGGACAGATATGCTTGGAGAATTAAACTGCGCGGTCTGGTTGGACCTCCGTAGCCCATGGCTGCTTGAGGCTGATGATGATGATTTAAAAATCCGAAAGATCTGCGCCAAATGGCTACCCCACAAACTATAAGAACAGCAAAAAAAAAAAAGCTGGAGTCGACTTGTGCAAGGAAATGCTGCCAATATTTGAACGTAGATGTCCTATATAGTTAGAGGATAACCATCTCAGTGAGCGACTTCCATTGGTTGATTGAGTCATGTGGTTTATGGGCGCCATATCTTGTACCATGAGTCGAAAGCATATGAGTTAGTGTGAAAAGCTTCTCAGTTGTTAAAATTTTATACATTTCTACCACTTTTTTTACCTATAAAAGCTTCCATATTTTTTCAGTGCCTCACTGAGCTGCATTTGAGTGTAAAAATTCCACTCATAGAAATAAATTAATGAATATTTTTTCCAAGAAACTCCTTCAGAAGACTGCAATCGGTTGCAAAAGTGAAATGAGCTAACTGAAAACCAACAAATAATTTCTTTCAAGGTTCATTTGGAAAAGGAGCTAATGTTTTAACTTTATCGTCTACTTTTGACAATATCAGTTTGTCTGTCTGTCAGTCTCTCTGTTAAATGTTATCTCTCCGTCTGTCTTTCCCCCTGTCTGTCTATAGACAATCAACTTTTTTCACTTTTACAGATAAATAAAACATTTTTTTAGGTTGGATAGGTATCGAAGAAATATTGCGATTCGCAATTTCCAAATACGTCAATAGCATTAATAGCACCCTCTAGCGGTGGAAAATGATGAAAAATGATAATATTTCAAACGAATATTGCGAACAAACTATTTACACTAGAAATCTGAAATTTTGGTAGTAGAGTGTTATGATCAGAAGGTTTACAATGGTAAAAAAGCTTTACCCTCTTAGCAAAAAGGGGTTACTAAAATAAAACTTTTTTTATTTTAAGAGATAAACGAAACAATCTTTTTTTTTCAGGTGCTAACAAAAATTTATATTTACATTTTTGGAATCCCCATCATTTTCCACTGTTATAAACTGCTAAAGGCAGTAAATAAAACTCGAAAGGCGGCCTCTAGCGGCTGTAAAAAGCAAGAAATACCAAATCTTTAAACGAACATTGCAAACGACCCATTTACGACAGAAATTTTAATTTTGGTTCATAGAGTGTAATGGTCAAGTGGTTTACACTAATAGTATGATATGTCCCGTTATAGCAAGGGGGTTAAGGTAAAGATACAACTTTTCTGCTTTAAGAGATAAATGAAAAACGTTTTGTGTTGTACAGGTACTAATGAAATATTAATAGTTTATTTTACTAATTATACAGTAGTTCGAATTTCTACTGTCAGAGGGTACTGAATGTGTAAAATAATTAGAAGAACGCATATCGCCTCTGGCGCATATGGGAATCTCGTTTTCAAAGAGAATGAAGTTCTTCTTTTGTCAATTTTTTCACTCCTTAAAAGTTTCAATTATGGATGTTCGTGTTGTTTTTCTGCTGAAATCCCGCCATCCTCACAGGCCTTCTACTGTGGCGTATAAACAGACAGGCTCCTTTCAGACCTCTGTAGCAAGCAGCTGCTTGAGTTATTTTTAATGTATGATGGGGAAATGCACATAGTAGTATTTTATTAGTAATTATACAACATAAAAAGTATGTCTTTTAGTTCTTAAATTTCGCAAGTTGTTTTTCTCCCATTCCTGTGAAAATAGTGGGCAGATCATTTCTCTCAGTGGAATTACACACCGAAATTTCTACCATAAACAGATCACTTGAAAAATTCGTTAAAAGTTTTGCAGTTTCGATATTTAGTGATCTCTAATGATATAAATTAAAACTACCTTTGAAAACGCGAATTATATTTCATTAGTAACTAAAAAAGAGATTTCCAATTATCTCTTAAAACAAAACCGTTCCTTTTCTTACCTATCTTGTGCGTAGGGGTCATCTCATTGTTGTCGATGGAATCTTCAAGACTATCACATTCACGATCAAAATTTCTAACATAACTACATCGTTTGCAATATTTGTTTAAAATTTTGAAATTTTTTGATTTTCTTCCGCCGTTAGAGCAACTGATAACTTGTGAAAAGCACCCACTCGGAATTAGGTGGGAGTGGGGGTAAGTAGATTCCTACCTAATATCGTGTGGTGCTACCTCCTTCGTTCCCCAGATGCCAAATAGGATTAAAATATGAAGAGTAAGAGACCATTCAAGGGTTGTGAAACTCACTGTAATGCTCCTCCAACCAAACTTCCCATCTCATCGGTCCTTTGCCAAACAAGACCGATGAGATGGGAAGTTGTCTAGTTGGAAGAAGACATCCTGTTGTAGGAAATGGATAGCCACGAAAGGATGTAGGTGTCGGTCAGTATGTCAACATAGTCTATGCAACAGGTACAAGGGGTCCCAGGGTGGCCCACACAAACACAGCGCAGAACATTACACTGCCTCCACTGACCTATAACACTCCAACTGTGGGGTTCATGGACTCGTGCGGTCTATACCACACATGCAATCTCCCACAGGTGTGTTGTAGTGTTGAAGAATAATCGAAAATTCAAAAACCGGTTTTAAATCGATCTGTTTTTTTAAAAATCGGTTTTAACCGGTTTTGACCAAAACGTATAGTAAATTTTAAAAGCCAAAATGAAAGGTATTGACTTTATAACTCTTAACAAGCATAGCTTATCGCCTATTTTTTGTCCAAAAAATGCAAAAAGACTGCACCATACACATGCATATGAAAAAGAAAATGACGTTTGATAATTGACATATTTTATTTCAGCCATTCATTCAAATAATTTAGAATTGAAAAAAAAAATCTATACTTAGAAAACAAAAATTAAACTTTTTTGTAAAAAAAATTATAAAGAATAAAATTAAAATTTATCTCTATTATGGAAAACAACATTGAAATAAAAAAATTAATAAAAAATTTACAGAGAAAACAAAAAATAGACTCTTCTTGTAAGAAAAGTTATAAAATTAAATTTAGATTTTATCGCTATTTTGAAAATAGCATCTTAAGAAACAAATGGCATTATGGGTATTATTTGTCATTCTTGAACGAAGCTTAGAGAGAAAAAAAAAACCCGCAGCTGAAAAGCCTTTTTCTGATTCAACGCTCGTTGGTTTAATGGTAAGTAGCGCATTATGTGAAAGCTCTAAATTTTTACTCTTTTTTAATGTGGATTCAAAGTATTTAAATTCATCGTTGACATTAAAATCTCTGGAATCTTTCATAGGCAGCATTTATAATTTATTCATTTCGCTCAAATACTCGTGCATTAAGTCGTCATCTTCGTTAGTTTCAGCAATGCCAGCTGCACCTTGCACTTCTGACTCTGCGTTATCATCTACCTCGATGGTTTGACATTCATTAGGAAAAAGCCTAAGAAACTTATGTTCTGCGATTTTCTTTACTGTTTGCCTGGATAATAAAGGGGATAAATCAGACGATTCATTTTTAAAATCCTCTGGATTGGTTAAATATTTCAACCATGAAATGGCTTCCTTTGTCGTCTTGATGAATAGAATTTAAGACATTCTTTGAGTTGGCAGCAATAGGATTTTCCTTATTGTCTAGTTTCTTAAGACAAATTTTCATAAGCATATCAGCTTTAAATAAAGTTGCTTCTTCAGAGTATAGAACCTTCAAAACAAATTCAAGTGGACGAAGTGTTTCAGTAGGTCATCTAACAAATTCCATTCCTCCTCAAAGACATTTTCTGTTGAAGCTAGAACTCTTTAGAAGCTAGAACAGCTTTAGGAATGCAGTTCCTTAGCTTCAGAAAACGTTCAGTCATAGAAAAGAGACTATTCCACAGTGTCTTGCAGTCTAAGATAAGCTTCTTTTCTTCACCATTGAATTCCTCCTTTACGAAATCTTGAAGCCTACCATTATTCAAAGGAGATTTGAGAAACATTCGGCAGATTTTTCTGACTCTCTTAATAACTCTCAAATAATCTGCACTAAGTCGTGGTGCCTCATTTGTCTCAATATTTATCACAAACATGAGATCCAAATATAGGCCTTGATTAACATCATATTCATCTTCATTTAAGTCTTCATCATCATCTTCAATGTCAACATCAGTTACTTCTTCATTGACACTCTCTGTAGCTTTGGAATACAAAATATCTGAAACTGCTAAATGAATGCATTGCGTAATACACTGTTGACATATGAAACTGAACTGAACTGGTGAACTGAAGTTATTTCCTTACCAAATTTAACCATTACGGCTGCTCCATCAGTCGTACATCCGACAATATGGGTATTAAAATCTAACCCAAACTCTTCTAATCTTTTTCTAACTATCTCTATAATTCTGGTGTAGTTTAGAGAGTTAGATATTTTAATCATGCCAAGAGACCAATGCTGATTCTCTCTCTTAATGAACATTTATATTCATGTATCGTACATTTTGTGAAGAAGTGTACTCATCTATTAGTCAATGAGAAACGGATAACTTTACTCACTTGCTCCTTGAAAAGGCCAATAACCTCCTGTTTCTTTTTCTCATAAAACCAAGCAGCAACTTTCTTATACTAGTATGGGTACTAGATGTAGGCAATGGGTTACCATGTCCGACTCATGACATCGTATGTCGAATGGTCTTTGCACCTTCATAACTTCCCCATCGTTGAATCCAAAATTATCATCTGCACTGTGGCCCTCCAGTATGACATTACGATTCGGAAGGGCAGCACTGATCTCGAACATTATAATACGCAATTGAGGCCTGTTTACTGCCATATTTTCCCAGTGACTTCAAGTTTTGCTGGTTTTGATGTAGTCCTGGTACATGCTGCTGAATGCAATGGTCTCACACAGAAAGTCCTAACGTTCTGCAAACACAGACATGGAGACCGCAACTTCCTTGCAACTATCTGCCCAAGTCGAACTTGCTCGGGTTGCCGTGTTACTCATTATAACAGTCGCAAATACGCTGTACAACGGTAAGTGTCTGACCTTATTCAGAGACAACATGAGATTTCAGCTAGCAGCTTTACTGTGGCAGAGTAGGGCAGGTTTGTGGATGGTTGTGGTGTGTATAATAAATTATGCTTTCAGTGTATACGGGTGCTGAATCAATATTAAGGGATTGAGGGAGGGCAGAATGTAGTACTCACAAAACTAATCTTTAGTGCAGTGAAAAATCATAATATACAGAATGCATCTTAAAAGTGTATCCAGGGGAACACCTGCTACGGTTCAGTTGTTAGTGTATATATAAATTAAATGTTAAATACATGCCAGATATTTGTATCAATTTTCCTGATACTCAAAAATTTATATCATTATTTTTCTACCCAATGCAGTTGTTTGAGCACATGGATATAAAAGTGCATTTTTTTCATTCGTTTTTTTTTTTTAATTATTTAACGTCTTATGTCGTTTGCAAACTTTTTCTGGTTTTTGTCTTGATACGAGTTTTACCGTTTAACTTTGTGACCAATTAAAGTTATTACAAATTATGTATCTGCTAATAGAAGAACAGAAAATTTGTTATTATGAAACACATTTTAAAGAAATTTATGAAAGAATATAAAATTTTTGAAGATGCTGAAGAAAAATCACAGTTTCATACCTTTAATTATACATATGTAACACTGGCGCATTCGTTAGACATTTTTATTTATCACCATAATAAGCAGTTACATAAAATTGCATCAATACACGTTAACAATACGAAAGTTTGGTGAAACCCTACAATATTTATTTGCCAATACCTAGTGCAGTTAAAAGACATAAGCTGCAATTACAATATTTCTGCTAATGAGATGCATAAATACAATGCAGATTAATCTGTGACATTCTTGACAGTTTCTTGAATCCACATATCAGTAATCTCTTCCTACAAAAGCCATCTATAAATAATGATTGTATAATCATGCATTACACATATTGTGCTTGACTCAAAAGTGAATGTCTAATATGTTAAACAACACCAGTTAGGGTAAAAAAAAATTACACAATTTATACTTTGTTCTCTTTTTTTTTTCAAACACCTTTGTTTTTATTCTTAATACCTATGAATAAATATCAAAATATTAATGAGGGTGCAATTTTGTCACCTTAATATAATTTCTCAGATGTTCACCTGATAGCAGTTTCTTAGAATAATATAGAAGAAAAATTGTCCTTACCCACGATCTCCTGATAACATAACAGGTGCTCTGACCACAGAGCTACCGGCTGATGACCAATCATCCTCTATTAGTGACTATAAGCAATATACCATAGAATAGTCATTGGAAAGGTAGTTGACTGTAATCGAAGTCTCTGGTCCAGATGACATCTTCCAGTTTAGTGCACACGGCCAGCCCACGTCAAACGGCATGTATTTTTATTTTTGAAGCCAACAAGTACATCTGAGAAATTCTATTATTGTAATAACAATGCTTACGCTCCTTTCTCGGCGTGTTGGGTTAAAAAATAAAAACACATGCCACTTGACGCTAGCTGGCCGTGTGCACTAAACTGGAAGATGCCATCTGAACAACACAGGCTACTGCATTTCCAATGACTATTCTATGGTATAATGATTGTTTCGGTGGTCGCTAGCTCAGCGGTCAGAGCACCTGACATGTTATCAGGTCGTGGGTTCAGATCCCATCCGGCTACTGACAATTTTCACTTATGTTATTTTGTCACGTGTTTTCAGGTGTATTTTGCGCCTGATGCTATTTGTAATCCTAACTATTATTGTTCATCTTCCAAAGCATAAATATAAAAATGTGAAACTATTTTCTATCTTCCATAGCTGATAAGCTATGTAATTAAGAGTTGTTGGGTTGTTTTACCTCTGAGCAGCACTTTTTTCCACACCATGGGCTAAATGGCCAGGTCACATGGACCCCGAAGGGTCAGAGAAGGTTGGGGAGGGGACCCACTGGAACAGCTGTTGGGAGACAGATGGTAGCCTCCCGTCAAGGCCATCCAGCGTATTCTTTAACGTGCACAGGGTATGGCTCTCCCGTACACGGGGCCACGGCTTTCGACGGCCGGGCCATTCGACGGACGGCGGCCTTTCCAAGCCCATCGGTGTCCTCTACTGACCGTGGCAGGGCGGGGAATTTTGCGGAGATAAATCTCAACGCTGACCCATCTGGGACTCAAACCTGGGAACTACAGATTACGAGCTTAAATGTAATTAAGAGAGTTCGTTCATTGTTAGTAAATAAAATTTATAATTTCTTCAGAAAAACACTCAAGTGATGATTAATTTACTACGCACATTGCCATGAAAGATTTGGCACTGTGGCAAAAAATATGTTATTGTTTTTTAACTCTTCCAAGTAAATCTTCCAAGAGAGATCTTTAGAAACTCTACCAGCAAATAATTTGTCAAACATTGCATCAAATGTAGTTTCAATTCTTTAAAATAATCAAATCTCTCTCTTGTATGTAAGGAAGATTTGGCACCAGAATTTTCATTAATGGCACGTTAAAGAAATAAAATATATGTTTCTTCTCACCAGTTGCTTGCCGTTGAAGCTTGACAAGAGCCAGTCAGAGTAAGGAATTATAGGGAATAGCTCTCATGAAGGGGAAATAAGCAAGCTATCGCTAGGCCAATTGAACGATGTGTTCTTTCTGTTAGCCAACATATGTAACTTTCCACCACTCTCAGTGTTTACGAAAAATTGAATTCGCAAAATATTTTACCATTTTTGTTCAAAAATTTGAAAATCACCCTATCTAGAAAATAGTTAAGGGGTGGGACTGACTATCCATGGCATTATAAAATTTTCCTCTGAGTTTGAGAGATTTTTCATATATATCTTGGAAAACGGGTGAAATGTGGAGAGGTTTAATAATTTTCGGTTTCCGTTACGGTGGCATTCTCAAAGAATTAATTCTAGGCCACGGTTAAAAATAATATATCTTTTAAAATCACGTATGTTTTGAAGTTTCAATGTTCTTTACATTGCCAAATACATTTAAATGTAATGAAGGTTTTAACAGAAATATCAGAAGATAATAAGAAATGTCAAAAAGGAAACAAATAAGAAATGTAAGTTCTCCTCTAATGGAATCAGTCTTTATGGTTGGCCTCTGCATTCTATAGGGTAGTAATAGTGGTAGTAGCATTTATTTCCACTCACAATTAATACATACACTATGTTGAAAAATGTGTCCGGACACTTTCATGTTATGTGAATGGAAAGCCACTTTCAAAGCTCCCTAACCTTGAAAATAAACATTTTACGCAAAAACTGTTATTGGCGATAAATTGTAGATGTCACTCAAATCTCTCTAAATATATTTCCCGCAATATTCGTTTAATATTTAAAGAATGAATGGAAGTTGAAGCATTTATCTTCAACTTTTGATATTTGTGAAAAAATACTTCAATAGATAAAACACAACTCTTGTAACAATTTATTCACTAACATAAATTAAATATCTGAAGTTTGTATGACGATTTTTTAAGATTTCATCAATTTGCAGGCAAGGTGACAGGGTCAATTTTCAAAAACCTGCGATCAATATTAAAAGAGTCATTGAAGCGGGACCATTTAACAACAGACGACACTGTCACATTGCCTCCAAATTGATGAAATTTTAAAAAAATCGTCATAAAAAACTTCAGATATTTAATTTATGTTATTGAACAAATTGTTGCAAGAGTTGTGTTTCATCTATGAAGTATTTTTTTCACAAGTTGAAGATAAATGCTTCAGCTTCCATTCATTTTCAAATATTAAACGAATATTGCGAGAAATATATTTAGAGAGATTTGAGTGACATCTACAATTTATCGCCAATGACAGTTTTTGCGTAAAAGGTTTATTTTCAATATTAGGGAGCTTTGAAAGTGGCTTTCCATTCACATAACATGGAAGTGTCCGGACACTTTTTTCAACATAGTGTATATATCATACATGTAATAATACAAATGGTGCAAACACAAATACACTAAACCAACAAAATAGAGCAAGAAAATTAAAAACCCACACACGTCAATTTAGTTGTTACATGCCGGAACCACGGGGCTAGTTAAAGGAATGGTGAGATTCCTGAGTTGATTTTGGAAGTTCGAATAAAAGATAAATATAGTGTAAGAAATTTTTATAGCTTAAAATATTATTGCATGTATTGAACCTGGTCATTCCCAATCTAGACAAAATATTATTTTCACTTTTCTTAATGTATTCTTCAAAATTGAACTGTGCGAATGATCACCGGATTAGGATATTTCCTTACAATCTCTTGTTCACTTATACTTTAACGGATAAATCAATGCTTTGTGCATTGGAAAGTTTTCAATATTCCATTTCAAAATCTTCATTAGCATTCCAAAAATCACTTAAGCATATTCGTCGCTTAGTTTTGTTTATTGAAAATAAAAGTGATCCATAAAACGTTGGATTTCGGAAGGTTTTGTGGTGTTCGCTTGTTGTTACATTCTAAGAAGAAATGCATTTCTTGCATCTAGAGTTATCAACTACGCAGGAAGGTGGAAAACGGCGAAGTTTGCAGAAGGATTTATTTTACTTTATGCTGAGATCTTTCACACAAACAGCAAAGACCAATCTTTCTCACTGAGAGCTCAACATACATGTATTTTTGAAAGTGAAACACTAATCATTTTAAGTGATTTAGGTATGGTTATGAAATATTCTCCATATTTCAATTATTTCACCATTAGATCCGGTTTTTCGCCTATCTCTATGGACATTCATACGTGTCTTGTGCTGAATGAAATTGATCATACATTTAAACTCTTTCTTTCTTTCTTTTTTTCTAGTAACTGGTTTGGATTTCCACATTTTGTAGTTTAAAGGTTCATTTCACGAGAAAGTAATATTATAAAGTGACTGAAGAATTGAAGATATACTCTTATTATTTTCACTTATTACTGGAATGAATGATTAGAGGGAAAATATTATTGCTTTTCCCTTGAAACCTCTTCGAGATTTCCAATATTTGCAGATGACAATTATTGTTTTTTCCTATTAAATCGATTTTGAAGTGGTATTGGATGTTATCTGTTGTGCAGTGTTATTGCACTGCGTTTCCTAGCTATTATGTTTTCCGTGACGTCTGAAAATAATTTTTTCGAAATGAACAATTACCTAGCAACAAGAGAAGTTTACCTTAGCAACAAAAGAAGTAATGAATATCTGATCCTTATACTAATGAAAAATTGTAAACGTCTACACTCGTATAAAATCTACAGAAAAACTTTTTCTATTTCCAAATTTATTATTCTCCAATTTTTACTTCTCTTGTTGCTAGGTAACATTTTATATTTATTCCAATTATTTATGATTAGAACAGATGATATTGCAGCATTGCCTTGATTCATGAAGTTTTGTTTTCTTTTTAAGTCACTTTTCTACAATTCATTTTATAACCATTTCACTTTTTTTACAACTCGTAAAATAAATTAATATACGTAATAAAATACACTGGTTTCCATAAATTAAGGGACAATCTGCAAACCCGTTAGATCTGTGCATATGAATCTGAAGATAGGTGTATATATACATGCAGGAAAGGAAAAGCATAACATTTCGAAGAAGTTATGTAAATGTGACGAAATTTAGGGAGGCGGTAGTATATGGAAATGCATGGAAATGGTTAGGTTTTCAGGACGACCGAAACGATTAGACAGGCGCGAGCTGACGTCACAGGTGAGGAGCAGGCAAACACAGATAAAGGCAACCACAGCTCCCTATTTGACAAAACGTTGTGGAAATTGTTCTAAACCGCTAAAATTGTCCTTACGTAGACGTCAACAGCCGTTCCAACAGTTAACAGACTTTGAGTGTGGAAGAATCATCGGCCTTAGAGAAACTGGTTTGTCGTACAGAGATTTGAACAACCTTGTTGGCCGCAATCCCAGCATCATCATACGCATATGGCGCCAGTGGATTCAAGAAGGGTCCAGCACACGCTAACAAGGATCAGAAAGAAGAGGTATGACCACGGAGCGAAAGGACCGCCAGTTGCGACGCATGACATTGCGTGATAGATTCAAAGTACAATCAATGCAAAGGGACTGGCAACAGCTAACACATCGAATACCTACCAGGTGGATGGTAAACAACAGGCTTTTACAGTTTTCATTGCGAGCTTATCGTCCGGCACTGCGTTAGCCCCTCACATCTGCCCACATGCAAGCATGTTTTCAGTGGTGTCGCCTCAGACAGAACTGGAACGAACAAGAATGGAATAGAGTACCGTGGTGTTTAGTGACTAATCTCATTTTTCTCGTGCACGACAGTAGACAAAGTGTTTGCAGTCATTCAGGGGAAAGGAACGCCACCAGTGCTTACGACATCGTCACACAGCTGCAGCACCTGGTGTCTTGGTGTGGGGTGCCATTATTCGGACATCTCTGTCAGAACTGGTCATTATATGGGTATCTCTAACTGCCCAACGATATGCTACCAACATTTTGCAGCCAGTGGCTGTCCCAATTTGTTCAGCAGCATGGAACTTTTACCAACAAGATAATTCTCGTCTCCAAACAGCCCGCATTTTTCTGCACTATCTACACGAGTAAAACGTTCAGTTACTACCATGGCCAATACGCTTGCCAGACCTTTCACCTATTGAACAAGTCTGGGTCATGACAGGCCGACAGCTCCAACAACACCCAAGAGGTGTGCCAATCACTGCCGCTGAAATGGAACAGCGACTTCGCTTTATTTGGCGTTCCATCCCTCAGGAGGACATTATAGAGCTGTATGATAGCCATCCCCGCCGTGTTCATGAATGCATTGCTATGTGGGGTGGTTCAGCATCATACTAATTATACTACTTTACTTTTTAAAGTGATAATTTTCCATATTTTTTTCGATAATCTAATCATCGCACATCTCAGTGTATGCTAACTGTCTGCGTTTCAATAGAATGGCATTAATCCTTCCAGGTGTTGCATTTTTTTCCCTGTATATATGAATCTATAAACCTGGTAAAAGGTAAAGGTGAAATGAAATAATCAAGTGGTTCATTATATAGTGTGGTCATCTCTTATCGCTAAGCTAGCCTAACAGCTCTTACTGTTGATAACACAATCTAGCAATGCTGTGGTTAGTAATCGCCTTTGCTCCTCGAAAGTATATCTAAGCTCCGGGTGCTTACAGCAACTAGATTTAGGAGAGCGACCTTTCTGCCAAGAGAATTATATGCTTGTTCAATTGCATTTCAATTGGAAGATTATATTAGCCACTCCAGTCAGTTAATAGTGCTATTGTCCAGATAGCGATCAACAAGGCGACAATGGTGCAAGCGAGTGTTGTCATTCTGTATCAGGATGGTATCACGTATGGAGCCGTTAATGGTTGCGAAAGGGATCCAAGATTTCATCCCTGTACTTGTGAGCAGTGGCATAGCTTGTTGGAAGCACATACAGCTCTGTGTAGTCTTCAATTATATATCTCCCCAAACCATGACAGTACTACGACCGTAATTATCTCATTTACTGATATTTGTGGCGTGGCAGCAAGTTCCTGGTTCTCTCCATATCAACTGACACCGCAAATCACCGTGGAGAACAAAACTGGATTCAGTCATGAAGAGCACAGAACAACATTGAGCTGCTCGATCATGGGACTAGTTGATACTCAGCACCAGTTTAGACGTTCTCTCCTGTGGCCTTGGGTCAGGGGCACACACAACATTGGCTGCGTAAGTACAGAAACACCAGTAGTCATAACTACTCTTTAGGAGGGGCGTGTCCGAAATGAAGTCATCGCTGTAGGCTTCTGTTGCTAGGTTTTCCACATAACTAAGCATCTAGTATAGAAATAGGCTAGGTTAAGGGGTGCAACCCTTCGACCCCCACTGTAACCATTTAATCTCTAGGTCTGGTTGGTTGTTACCCCTTTAGAGTCTGGTGTGATTGGTCATTAACCCCTTCGCCCCTCAATTTTTAATTGGATGACCTCATTTTTCTGGAATCTGATTGGGCGTATTGCTCATTGCTGGAGGTTTCAAATGAAAAGGCACTGCAGCTGTTCGGAAGCCACAGTCATGGCTTTTGTAGACATTGTTCTGGAATCTGTTCAACAGTATTGGTGTGGTCAACCCGATGAGCAATTAGTGCCTGTGATTTCCGGACTCCTGGAGCAGCTAGTGTGCGACTATATCATTAGGTGACTGCCATATCCTTCTGTCGAGAAAGTGCCCCCCCCACCCCCGATAAGGGACCACCTTGTCATGGTGGGGAGTGGGGGGTGCTTGTGGCCCAGCAACCGGTCGTAGACTCTGCTGACCGGTATTTGCCACGGTTGGACAGAGCCAAGACCAACCGAGGTTGAAGGCATTTCTGATCTGTTTAGTGGCCCAGTTGGACAGTGCCAAGACCTCAAAATCAGGTGCTTAGTGGAGCAGTTCAAGGGCCCTGCAGAACGGAGTGGTGCCTTAGTAGGCAAGGGCCCTATTCAATGTCTGGGTTCCACTAAGAGTCTCTACCTAGGGTGCCGAGTGAACTTGGATCTATATATCCATGTTCATGGCTAAATTTTGGTTTTGACCGATGGATGAGATTTCCTTCTATAGGACTGCTCGTCATAGGATTGTTGGGGATGAGATTCATCTGCATGGTGTAACCTTGCTCCCGACAGTAGATAGTCATGGCTTTCCATAACTTGGTAGTGTCGAAAGACAGAACCGGGAATTGAGATGGTTGCTGTGTTGTGCAGCAACAAAGAGTATTCTGTAGAGAAAGTGGCACTGACGTTCACGTTGAAAGGCCACAAATATGGTTACCCTGTGCTTGAAGGACTTGAACATATTGACTTTGAAGACTTAGTTGAGAGAATGAAGGGGGCCAGTGTCCTCTCCCAGTGATCAACATCCTCATCAGCATGAACTCAAGTATGCTAGATATTAGCTGTGTTCAACATCAGTGTGAAATACGTCTGCTGTGTTTTAGATTTAGACGGTTTCACTGTGAAGGGTAAATTCCTGACCTGTGAACTAGGTTGTTCGGATTGTAGGTGCCTGACGTGTGTCTACAGATTCGACCTTTCCTTTGTGACGGACATTCCTCAGAAGGGACTGTAAAACAATTTGTAACGTGTTCAAACACGTCACGGGTCTTCCCTTTTATCCTCGTGTCAGTGAATTGGTGTGGGAGTACGGGTGCCTGGACGATATTGTACGTCACATCCATGAAAATGTCGCACGCCTTTTACTTCTGTCATCGCTTACAAGGGAGGATTCTACAAGAAGGGGCTTTGACCAGACTTGGTATAGCCTCGCTGGATTTAGAAAAATCGGCTGTCCACGTTTCAAAGACCTTCCTAAAATACCTGAAACTGAGTGCAGTTATCACGAAGGGAGTGGAATGCATTGCTCACAAGCTGAGACAGCAGCATTTAGCACATGGATGAACGAGTATATCGAGAAGCACTCTACGCAATGGACCGGTCGTTAATTGGTCAACCACACGGACAATTAGAGGCTTTTCCTTTGATGAATTTGTGGCACTTGTTCGACGAACCTGACTATTTTGGCGAGGATGCCCCACCTGTGATTGAAGATCTGCACCCTGTTGAAGACAACCCTTTTGTGAATGAAGAAGCCAACCTTCCTGTGAATGAAGAAGGCAACTGTCCTGTGAATGAAGAAGGCAACCTTCCTGTGAATGAAGAGGACACCCCAACTGTGAATGAAGGCAATCCTCCTATTAGTGATGAGGAAAACCTTCTATGTGTTAAACGACGGAGGGATCCAAAACCAGATGTTACTCTGCCACCGTCCCCAGTTCCAATGCACCCGCCACCTCTCAAGCCAAACCTTAAGCGGAAAATGATGTGGAAGTCTGTACCTCTTCAGTACGAGGATTCTCCACTAGAAGCGCAACCTGTACAACCTCAGAAGGAGAAACGTTTCGTCACCACCGCACCAATGAGACTTAAGCGACTGAAAAACCTGTAGAACACGACAGTTTTCGCCATGCAGCCTGCTAGTGAACACTACTACCCTCTCGGAGGTGAGATTTTTGTCATACGTAGACTGTACCATGAACGCCTCCAGGTCCACGTGCATCGTTACCGCAGCTTCAGTGAATGAGGCCTACTTTACCCGACAAAGGAACGGATCATTCTAGCCCTTCTGGAGTGGCAGGAATTACTAGCGGTGTTGGACAGAATCGACGTCGCTAATTCTACCAAAAGAGAGGCTTGGTTCATGATGAGCAACGTACAATTGTACGCTTACTGTAATAGTGATGGGTGTCGAAGAGTCGACATCATCAAATCCCTACCTGGTTCGACATCTTGCAGTTTGAACCTCGCCTTTGCCCAGTGGGAGGGAATGCGAATCCATCGCGACGATGTGAAGAACAGTCTGGATCATCACTGCAGGTCCGATGTTAATTTTCCCCTACGACACGCCATCGCTGAACAGAGAGACCTTCTACTAGGGTTTCTTTTGACTCCCCCGGCAGAGGGTCAAGGACATTTGATGCAGTATTTGACGGACATTGTGGTGCACGATCTAATTCAAGCCTTGCTACCCGGGACTAGACTTATAGAGCCCGAGATTAAAGAACATTGCTTGAATACTTATTTGAACGATGCAGTGCGCTCCATTGGACACTGACGTTTTTGCTAATGTATTTGTTGACACGACGTGGGCTCGAGGTCTCCTCAGTTATGTAGATGATGCTTTTCTTCCCGTTCTGTCCTATGGTGACGTGTTAAAGAGAGCGAAAGACAATCTGTATACTAGCGACAATTGGTTTTGTAAATAAAAGTTCGATATTACCTAGCAATCACTGTGTTGTGTACTCATTTACGTTATGAATCGTGTGACGACAACATCAGCAACAGCTGTTCTCTGTATGCTGATAGGGATCTCTGTGATTTGTGTGGTTACATTATCTCCAGATTATTTAGCCACATGTTGTGGAGATTCTAGGCATTTGGGAGGAAATATTTTGTTGAGCGTGTGTAATAAAACAGTGGATATCAGATATTTTTACGTAAACAACCGACGGTGAAAGGAATTAACTTGTCTTTTTCTCAGTGGAAGAAACTCGTTAGTCTGGACGGTTGGGTCGAGAAAAATGTTGTGGGTTCCAAATTACCGATTCTGTCTGGAGGAGGTGGGAACAAAAGCGATGTAATATGACCATATGGTCATTTACACATCGAGAGAGTTGTGTGAAGAGGCTGCAGACCGCACATCTATAGACGTACCTGATTCCCTCCCTATCAAGGTCTGGATTAAAGAGGGAAAGCTACTTCTGATCGATGAACGCCGCATTGGAAAAAGCTTATTACGATCCCAAGAACCCTGGCAGCTATGGAGGGGTGACTCGATTATCCCAGAGTACTGGACAGGATCCAAAGACAATCAGAGAATGGTTAACGGGTCAAGAGACATACACTCTCCACAGACCGGCAACGAGCAAATTCAGAAGGAACCAAACGTACGTGACAGGTCTGGATCAACAATGGCAGGCGGATTTAATGTTTGTGAAAAATATTGCACGATTTAATGATGGCTATGGATGCATATTAGTCGCCATCGTTATTTTATCTCGCTATGCATGGGCGATTCCTGTGAAAAGGAAACAGGAACTGCTGTGAAAGAAACATTTGAACAGATTCTAGCACAGGGTCGTGAATCCATGACTCTAAACACCATTCAGAGGACAGGATTCGCAAACCGTGTTTTTCAAAAATTCCTAAAAGAAAAAAACATTCACTTCTTCGTGTCTTATAGTGATAAGAAAGCTGCACTGGTAGAAAGACTGAATCGGACCCTGAGAGAAAAATTGTAGCGTTACTTCCCCAAACATAAAAATTTTAGATTCTTATACGTTCTGGATTCCACAGTGAAGGATTATAATGCTTCCAAACATCGAGCTCACGGTTTGCTCCCAAGGACGTGGATCTCTTTAATGAAAGTATCGTCTAGGAGAGATTATATGGTGCACCAAAGCAGGTAGAACCTGTCCGTTTTAAAGAGGGAGATCACGTGAGACTCAGCAGTTTAAAGCTTCCATTCAAGAAAGGTGAGCCGCAACAGTGGACTCGAGATATATTTCGAGTGAAAAGAATCGTGTCTAGAACACCTCCCGTTTACAAAATGACAGATAGTGATGGTAACAAGATACGTGGAACTTTCTATAGCCGAGAGCTGAAGAAAATAAATTCTCCTGAACTCTACGCGGTGGTAAAATCTGGGACTGGGACAGCAAAAAAGGCATCTTACTGAAGTGGAGAGATTATCCTACTCCCAGCTGGATACCTAGAAAATGGCTTTCTACTTAACTCTCCCTTCCTCCCCTAGCATTGACGTTTACCCTCCTAACACTCAGGCAATTATACCACGAGACTGGCACAACCAATCGAGCTGAATGGCGAATGGGAGGTAGAACTATCCGAGATCCACATTCCTACGAGTTAGTATAATGTCGACAATTCGAATAGTTTCTTCTCCACACATTTTAGTTGGGTTTCCCTCCTTTCCTAAAGATGCCATTAAGATCTCGCTAAGTTCGCAATACTTTGGAAAGTCCACGAAGAGAGCAGGGATTGTAAAATATACATAGCATCAAATTCATGCAGATATAGATATTAAAGTGATGAAAAGAGATGATTTATGGTTGTTCTAGATCGGAGCTCCTAATTACGGTTTGTTTTTTAAGAAAGAGGCAGAGAGTTTCAACACATTCTTCAATATCGACGAGTCATACATAGAAACTTCATTACGCCAACTCCGCTAGCAAGGTCAGAAAGAATGACGACGATTTCTTCACCCCCCCCCCAATTCATCATTTTATTTTTACTTACTTCCCCATCCTGTGATAAGGGGAAGCGAGAACCAGATACTCCACGGTCGTTACGAAAATGTGGAAGCTATTTTACTCTGTTATACTTCAAACTATACCTTCCGAAGATAGAAAACATTATGGCCTCAAGAAACTTGCTAATAATCATACACGAATCACCAATAGTGCTAGTTATTACCTCATGTTCCCAACCTCCTCCAAAGGGTTGGGAGAATTACTAGGTTTTGACAAATTCGAATATTTGTATAACATCTCTGTGTCCAAGTATGCCATTGATATTAATGCCGGTATATCTGGTATTTATGTGTGCTCCAACCTGGTAGCGCCTCATTTATTAGGCGACACTTATGCAGAGATGTTACGTGTGATTAACGCCTCTACAAGAACTCCCAACAATGAGGCTACAGTGGAAACTTTTAAGAGTGCTGATTATTACCCTCTGGCAAGGAACGTGCTCTAGAGTGTGAGAAAATTTCTGCGTACAGATAGTGGGGAACTGTTATCTTTTAAGTATGGTAAAATTTTAGTCAAGCTGCACTTTCATCATGCGAATCCAGTACGTAGTGCCTAGCCCCTCCAGCTACCTGATGTACTATAGTGCTCAGACGGGTGCAGGGGTGTTCAGGGGACCCCAGTATCAATGAGGAGTAGGGCTCGGATCCTTATTTAGAAGTATCGGACGTTTCGTGTTCCCGATCCTGAAGCCCATGGCGTTTTCTCTAAGAAAGCAAGCAGCTAGATCAGGAATTAAATTCGCTTCGGAAGTTGCATCAGGTCGCGAGCCAAAAGAAGCGTTCTAATCGAATTTGAAGGATGGTGCGGCTAATTTGTTAGAAGAAGCTGGGAAAAACGTGCGTGGAAGACGTATGAAGCGTAAGACGCAAAATAAAATTATCAGATTGTCAAAGAGACAATGTAGAGAGAAGGACGTCTTTGCAAAATGTGCGATAGAATCCACGGATCATCTGGCGATTGCGCTCTATCGCAACTCGACTTGTTTGCTATACCTCCGACCAACTCACACACTGAAAGAGCTACTTATGTTGCTTACCAGCCCCTTGCTTCACTAGAAAGAAATGCACCGTTGGAATTTACGTCGTTGGCAGATGGAGTTAAAAGTTAGTCAAGTGGATTTGTACTTGAACGAAAAATTAGTGAGTGGCAGCCACAGTCTTTACCCCTACAGAAGTTATCTCAAAACTTTACTCAACTATGGAGCTGATGCAGTGAAAAGCCATTTAACGTGTGGACTATGGCATCTGGATACTGCAAGCAAAATGGAAGAATGTGGGGATGCTGATCTCCATTAGAACACGAGAAAAACTTTAGCAGGTTAGCGTAGCATCGAATTAATCCGATGGATACATGCAGATTTATTTCTTCAAGACACATATTTACTGAAACAAGTAGACCTTCAATTGCGGATGACGAGATCAAAACCAGAATTCTGCCTCATGACTAGCGAAGCAAATCCTCCCTACAAACTTAAATTTGAAGAAGCCGCTTTCTATGTAAGGCATGTCAAAGTCAACAGTCCAACGCTACTCGCTCAAGCCCAGATGCTACACACGACCTCGGCCAAATATCCTTTAAGACGTGTGGAAGTCAGATAATTCACTCTCAGCCCTGGAATTTCTTCGTGCACGAAAGAAAATTTATTCAGCTCTCAGATGCCCAAAAGAGTCATTGTAGGGATCGTCGACTCAGCTGCCATGAACGGGGATTTTGCAAGAAATCCATACAACTTCAAGCATTACAATCTAAATTATATAGCTCTGCATGCTGACTCCGAGCAATTCCGCTCTCAACCGCTCACCCCTGACTATACAAACCATCAATATATACACTCTTATCAAAGTTATTGGAATCACTAGACAACAGAGAGGTACAATTTGGTCGTTCAGCTTATGCGAAAGGGTACATATTGTACGGGTTCGAACTGTCTGCAGATGGTAAACAATGTGAAGATTACTTTAATCTGGTGAAGACTTCAAATTGTAGATTAGAGATCAAATTTGGCACCTCTCTAATCGAAGCAGCAAGCGTAAGTCTATTTGTGGAATTCGAGAACGTTTTGGAGATAGACCAATATCGTAAAATTTTATTTGATTTCTCTGCATTCAACTATCTCACGTTCTTCGTAATGACCCCTTTACTCGTCCTTTGTTTCTAGGAGTCTTTGCTAGAGACCAGCTACCAAACATTACGAAGAAGCCGTGTATTTTTATCTTTAACACTGGTGTTTCGACTCTACTGGAGAACACTGGATAGCTGTCTACGTGCACAAGAGAACAGTCGAAGATTTTGACTCCCTAGGCATGGAGCCTAGCATCGAAGAATATTATAGGGAGATAGGGATGAACCGCATATTGTACCCCACGTTACCACTACAGTTGCCAGTTTCCATCACATGTGGGGTTCACTGTCTCTATTTCCTCTTTCTACGAACGAGAGGCGTGTCCTTGAAGCGGTTCCAGAAGGAACGTTATTCTTGCCACCTGGGATTTAATGAGCTCTTCATAACGCTATTTAATGGCATGCTCGATTATTAACCAGTCTTTTCCCACTATGCAATCACCAAGTACAATTCTTGTTAGCGGTCCCAGTCAGTGTGGGGAAACACTTTTGTTTTGGAACTCATACGCCATGCAGATAAAGTGTTCTCTCCGAGTACCGACAGAATCATCTACTGCTATTCTTTGTGGCAGCCTGTGTTCGAACCCTTGAAACGAAAAGTAGAATTCGTGGAAGGCTTCCCTGAACTACAGTTGAATGCAAAGCAACGTACTTTGCTCGTGCTGGATGATACGTTTCTTCAAGCTGCAGATGATACAAGGGTATCTGATCTATTCACAAAGGTGTCTCATAATCTGAATACCACGGTCGTCCTCATCACTCAGAATTAATTTTTTTAAGGTAAATGCGCAAGAAATATTAGTCTCAACTCACATTATTTAGTTTTATTCAAAAGTCCGAGAAACGTTTCTCAGATTAGTTATTTAGCAAGACAAATGTTTCCCGGAGAGACGAAATTATTATTGTATGCATTTAAACTAGCTACACAAAGACCACGTGGTTATTTATTGCTGGACTGTGGAATGAAAACACGGAGATGACCAGCGCCTTAGAAGAAGAGTACTACCTTCTGAATCTCCTGAAATTATTTACATGAGGAATGAGGATTAAAACGAAGAAACCGTTTTTTTTTTGTTATCTGTTGAATGCACCACCCCCTAAGAAACGTTCGGCACTGTTGAAATCCGCAAGTGACAGTGAGCTACTCGCTTTGTGCGAAATTTGTTTCAATTTAGTGAGAGCCAATCTACCAGTTTCTTCAAATGTACTGAAAAAATTGTCCAAACACAAGTGCATTATATGAAAGCTAGCTGCAAGAAACATTAGTGTGAAATCTAAACGTGCATACATACGTCAGAAAGGAGCCGGATTTCTATTTCCTCGTCTCTCAAGTGTGGTTCCCCTTATAGCTAATTTATTCCAGCGATGAGTTTCTCCGTTAAAGCTGTAGAAAAGCGTTATCTAAATGCGAAAAACTGATTATCTCGATAGCGAGATGTAACGTATTTTGAAATCTCCTGGAAATTCCGATCAGAAAGCAGAGGTATATCTGGCCGCTTGTGAAAATATTTACAATATTCCAAAAAAATCGAGGCACCAGACGAAATGACTCCAGGGTTATCAGTAAAAGACATAATTGACATGTCTCCTCGTCACTTCAAAAGCGAGGTTCAAGAAAAAATGAAATCTTTGCCCGAAACAGTCCAATAGGATTCAAGAGGTAGACTTTTAAATTACGGTAGACCAATAGCAGACGCGTATCTACCCGACCTTCTCACCGAAACAATCAATAAAAAACGAAAACTCGACATCCCCGGTCAGAAGGAATTTATACAGCAAAAGAATTGGAGAATTTTTTAATGTAAACGCCGGAAATATTAATGTAGTCTCAGTAAAAATGTAATCACCTTAATAAAAAGAATGTATCCCCAAACTAACGTGTCTAGATTCGTTTTCCTTCCGATTGTATAACACGAATTCCAAAGCCTGGCTTCCCACACTCGTGGAATGCAATGCATCTCCCCCTTATCTGGGAGGCCGGGAGCTATGGTGGTGCCCAATGTTCGGTAACCGTGCACTGCAGGGTTCCCCTGCACCTAACCTACTCGTAGGTAATACCATTCATCTTTGCAGGAGTGAAACAAAACTCATAGATCGCGCAGTACATACAATTCAGGGATTAAAAATATTTCAGGTTTAATCAAAGTACTAATAACTTGAACAGTTATAGCATAAGATGTCAGAGTTAAAACAACGACATAATTTAAAATCATACTGCAGAAATAATAAGTAAAGTACCGACATAGCATAATTTACAAAAATAAGTGTATGACCAATTTAAATCGTAGAAATGATGTAAAAAAATCATACTACAGAAATAATAAAGCAGTGACATAGCATAATATAAAAATAATAAAGCAGTGATATAAAATCAAAGTTCAGGAATAATAATGCAGTGATATAGTATAATAAAGAAATGATATAGCATAATGTGAAAATAATACTGCAGAAATCATAATAAACCATAATTTACAAAAATAAGTGCATGACCAATTTAAATCTTAGAAATAATAATTTAAAATCAGAGTATAATAAATCATATCATTTAAAATCATACTACAGAAATATTAAATCAGTGACATAGCATAATATAAAAATAATAAAGCAGTGATATAAAAAACATAGTATATGACCAATTTAAATCGTATAAATAATAATGTAAAATCATAACATTTAAAATTGAAGTAAATAATACGCATATGGTAGTAACATAATATTAAAATCATAAATAATAAAGGAGTGATATAATATAAAAAATAGAGTATGTCATAATTTAAAATAACCCTTGCATTTTAAAAACAGTGACATACTGCAGAAAAAGTTACAATGTGTCAAAGTGGCTAAAAAATGTAAAATATGGGCATGATAATGTACTTTTAATGGGATCTATTGTTTGCTTATCTGAACGGTCAACTGGAATTTAAGCTTTGAAACTGAAAGGGAATGTGTCACTTTGACCAGGTTTAAATATCCTCTTATTAAAATTAAAAGGTAGTTTTTTATAGAAAGGGCGATTAGTGAGGGGTGGCCTTATGTTTGTCAATTTGAACGTTGAAGGGGACAGCAAAAGTGGCTGGGGGACCTCCTAGAATTATATCGTGGAGAACCTCCGTAGTGCAGCGTTCTCTGTTACGCACACTCAATTTAAAGCCTTTAGCACGGGTGATAGTATCACCGTTTGAAAGTTCCAGTATATAATTTTTAGGGGCTATGGAGATGTACCGATCTATAGTGACGTTGGATCCATACTGATCAATTATCTCGATTTTAAAATGTCCAATGAAATCAGAGGACTCTGGAATGAATGTGTCGCGGGGGGGAGGTTTTAAAAATGCACGAATCTGTGTCGGTGTAGAGGGCTCGCTGTTTTAATTTGTAAAGCATATCATATAGAGTGAGACGTGCTTGTGCGGTGACGAATGAGGTCACGACAATATTACCTTTAGGGTTTGTGGGGGGTGAATTCTTTAGCGGGTCTGTAGGTCACTAGGAAATGATCCGAATTGACCACATGGAGGTCAGTTAGAATTTTGGAGCAATCGTTCGCTAAGTCCAATAATTTTATGGGTTTGTCAATGATTTCAGACACAGGCCTAGAAAGGTCTTCTGATACCTTCCCCCATAAATTATTTAACGCACCCTTCGAAAAACTTCTTTTAGTGCTGTTAAACACGACCTCCTGAGGGTTTATTTTCACCCTGTCTGCAAGAAAAAAATCTTCGCAAAATTTTGATTTTTCGACGCCTATGTTGACGTTTGGTGGGTAACCTGAATATTTCTATTTGGACTCTAAGAAAGTGTTGGTGTATTTTCCAAATAAGCCGGGGTTCTGGGTAGTGAGAGTAATATTTTCCGAATAGTGCCAAACATCGTGAATTTTGAGAATTTTTTAGCCTTCACAGACAGCTTTATACAGTTTCAGCGACACGTAAGAGGCTGTGAGAGCTCTCTGTGCTTCGGTGTGAGTTCATTGGTCTACCAGTGGTAATTCCGTACAAGTGCTGCACAGAGGAAACAACAGTTTGTTTGGGCAACAGTAGGGAAGTACGGGGATGTAGAGGTTGGTAGGAGGAAGCACAGTGCAGTGAATAATGCCAAAATAAGCTTGGGGGATGTAATAAACATTTTCTGTGATCCTCCTGGGGTGCTTAGCATGGAAAACCCCACTCTTACAAACGGCGGGATAGAGCGAGTTCACATCGAAATACTTCACGTCACAGTTTTCGACCTTCATGTCACAAAACAAGGACAATATCTCCGTTCTCCCACCGCAGAGGAAGGATCGCCCACTAATTCTCCTTACCTCTTCTGTCTGCTGATAAATGAGTGGAGCGGTGGAATCTGTTTTGAGTAGCTAGTCGAAATCGTGTTCCCAACACACTCTGTACCTGTAATCAGGTAAAATCTGTCGAATGCATCGCTCTCTATCCAGGGTCCTTAAATAATATAGCACCATGACACCATGACCAGTGAGAGGGCAGGTAATGCTGGGACTTAAACATTCGGGACATGAGTGGAAATAACATCCGGCGAAATCCATGGCCTGCTTGGTTTGCCTACACAGACCATCCAAATAATAAGCACCAACTTTGGCTTCCCCCTCTGCAGAGTGCGCGATTTGGAGGGTGAGATTCTCGGTCTCTGCTATGTAGGCTAGCCAGGCAAAGCCTTTCCTGCTCTGTCTGTCACCCGAAGAATAACCGTTAGAGGGGTAAACACCAATCACTCCTTCGGGCACGAATTTCTGTCTGTAGACCTGCAGACAAGCCGAAGGAAGAGTAATTTTAGAGAAAGGGTCTAAAAAAATTTCCGTATGGAAGCTGTCACAACCTCACATTAAAGTGTGGATGTCACATTTACAGTACGCAATCATTTCAGATTGAAAATTCCAGTGAGTCCCCTTCACTGTTTCGTACCACTGACGAAACTCTGAAGCTTCTCTTGGGGTCATATACTGTGGCTCAAAATAATGGGCATTGGGAATGAGTCCAGAATAATTTAAATTTTGCCTCGTACAAAAAGGTGAGGGAAGAAACCTTTTTTGACTTCGGTAATGACGAAATTTTTAGGAAAAGATCGTAATGGGGCCTGAATGAAAGAGAGAGAATCAATAAACCTGATTTTGAGGCTGGGTAAATTAAGAAGAATTTTGTTACCGTTAAAAATCAATTCCGGCCTCAGGCACTTTCGATAGAGGTAATTTAGAACGGGAATGAAATCGAATCCTCTATCGTTATGTGCTAGCAAAGTTACATCTCTAAACTTAGGCTTATCATTCTGGGCAGACAGCAACCAGTCCATGAAGTGTCTGTATGGTCAAACTCTTCATATTTCCATACACCATCACCGTCTTCGTAGGTGACAATGCATAGAATGGGGGTTAATAAACCATCCTCTTCCACCATCTTCTATATCAAAACAAAGACGGCTATATCAAAACAAAGACGGCAAAACAAAGACACATTATTTAGCCACTTTCACACACTCCAGTTCTTTCTGTATATGCTCCATTAAGCATGAGTTAAGCATGATTTTACACGATTTTACATTTACCATTAAGCATGATTTTACGCATGAGTTCCATTAAGAAGGCACAGGTTCGCATTAGGAAGGTGGGTGGTAGCACACACAGGTTCCATTAAGCACAGGTTCCATTAAGAAGGTGGGTGGCCAGACACTGTGGACCTTTAAAGTATCCACGGCAGAAGTTGCAGAAGATGTTAGTACCATTTTTTCCAGTCTGGTGTCATACAGGCCCTGCAGGTACCCTTGTATATGTGAGGTTTGTTGTGAATGGGCTTGAGGCATGGAATGCAGAAGGCCTTCGCACGGAAGTACCCTGTCAGTTTAGTGATGACGGTAAAGTGTTCTGAGTCGTGTAGCAGATAAATGATGTTTTCTGAGTCTTTTTTTGCCTGCGAAGATGACTTGAATGTCGTCCTGTGCCCCACATACGAAGACTCTGTATTCAGAGTACAGGTAGGCCTGAAAGGTATGAAGATGGGGCAAACCGCACTTGCCCTCAGGGACACTGGCGTCGCGATGTAAGACTTTAGCCTCATCCTGCTGTCTACCAGAGTCTTGCTCGCAGATGTGCCTGAACGCTCCGACTAATATCTTACCCTGCTTTTTTAAACACAGGACATATCCGATGACAAGACTTCGGGCGAGACACAGGTTGTCATTGTTGAAGATGTTGGTAACAGACTTTTTACTGGTGTTGAACGCCTCGAGGTCAGCCAGAGGTTCTGCGTCTTGGTCCAGAGACTGTACTAACGCCTCCGGAACGTTCCAGATCGGCTGCTGCCAGATCAAAATATAGATCTTCATCTGTCCCGATCGCATGGTTAGATTGAAGAACTTTCTCCACTGTAGCCATAAATTTCTCTGCCGTGAACTTATTACGTGAGGTTTAGGTTGATAGGGTTTCAGAGGCATTTGGAGCGGATGCACAGTCTGACATGAATGTATTCCTTCTCTCGCAATAGCTCTTTAAAAATGTTCTTTTGAACTTCCAGAAGAGTGTCAGTAAATTCAAGGGGGTTTAAACGTTTAAAGTTAATTAAACGAAGCGTGTGAATCGTGAACTGTGTCTTATATTTTAAAGAGCGATAGTTGCTGCTCTTCGTGATGACATAACCTGGTTCATCAGCAGCGGTCATTGCCATGGTAACGATGGTGGAAGTGCTCGACTGCTGCTCCGTTGTCATGGTAACAGTTGGCGTCCTCGGTGCGGGCACCGCCGAGGCTATATTTTAAAGAGCGATAGTGGTCGCTGACACGAAAAAGAAGCGATAGTCATTGAGAGTCGTCGATCGTTTGAAGAGCTATAGTCGTCGATGGTACGAACCACATGCTTCATTTAATCACATGATCGCTCCTTCACCGGCGTGCAGTGACCTTGATGGATCGCTGCACAGTGTTTCCCTGCTATCTCACATTTCAATGTTGGCGCCGCCTGTCCCCGTGAACTTCCCACAGGTGTGGAAGATGCTGCTACGGCTCCAACAGTGTGCGACAGGCTTGATGGGCCACCCTCTGCCCTCGCTCGCTCCACCGTTGGGGGCTGTATGCTCTTTTCCCATCTCTTCAAACATAGATGTGATATTGGACTCTAAGAAAGTGTTGGTGTATTTTCCAAATAAGCCGGGGTTCTGGGTAGTGAGAGTAATATTTTCCGAATAGTGCCAAACATCGTGAATTTTGAGAATTTTTTAGCCTTCACAGACAGCTTTATACAGTTTCAGCGACACGTAAGAGGCTGTGAGAGCTCTCTGTGCTTCGGTGTGAGTTCATTGGTCTACCAGTGGTAATTCCGTACAAGTGCTGCACAGAGGAAACAACAGTTTGTTTGGGCAACAGTAGGGAAGTACGGGGATGTAGAGGTTGGTAGGAGGAAGCACAGTGCAGTGAATAATGCCAAAATAAGCTTGGGGGATGTAATAAACATTTTCTGTGATCCTCCTGGGGTGCTTAACATGGAAAACCCCACTCTTACAAACGGCGGGATAGAGCGAGTTCACATCGAAATACTTCACGTCACAGTTTTCGACCTTCATGTCACAAAACAAGGACAATATCTCCGTTCTCCCACCGCAGAGGAAGGATCGCCCACTAATTCTCCTTACCTCTTCTGTCTGCTGATAAATGAGTGGAGCGGTGGAATCTGTTTTGAGTAGCTAGTCGAAATCGTGTTCCCAACACACTCTGTACCTGTAATCAGGTAAAATCTGTCGAATGCATCGCTCTCTATCCAGGGTCCTTAAATAATATAGCACCATGACACCATGACCAGTGAGAGGGCAGGTAATGCTGGGACTTAAACATTCGGGACATGAGTGGAAATAACATCCGGCGAAATCCATGGCCTGCTTGGTTTGCCTACACAGACCATCCAAATAATAAGCACCAACTTTGGCTTCCCCCTCTGCAGAGTGCGCGATTTGGAGGGTGAGATTCTCGGTCTCTGCTATGTAGGCTAGCCAGGCAAAGCCTTTCCTGCTCTGTCTGTCACCCGAAGAATAACCGTTAGAGGGGTAAACACCAATCACTCCTTCGGGCACGAATTTCTGTCTGTAGACCTGCAGACAAGCCGAAGGAAGAGTAATTTTAGAGAAAGGGTCTAAAAAAATTTCCGTATGGAAGCTGTCACAACCTCACATTAAAGTGTGGATGTCACATTTACAGTACGCAATCATTTCAGATTGAAAATTCCAGTGAGTCCCCTTCACTGTTTCGTACCACTGACGAAACTCTGAAGCTTCTCTTGGGGTCATATACTGTGGCTCAAAATAATGGGCATTGGGAATGAGTCCAGAATAATTTAAATTTTGCCTCGTACAAAAAGGTGAGGGAAGAAACCTTTTTTGACTTCGGTAATGACGAAATTTTTAGGAAAAGATCGTAATGGGGCCTGAATGAAAGAGAGAGAATCAATAAACCTGATTTTGAGGCTGGGTAAATTAAGAAGAATTTTGTTACCGTTAAAAATCAATTCCGGCCTCAGGCACTTTCGATAGAGGTAATTTAGAACGGGAATGAAATCGAATCCTCTATCGTTATGTGCTAGCAAAGTTACATCTCTAAACTTAGGCTTATCATTCTGGGCAGACAGCAACCAGTCCATGAAGTGTCTGTATGGTCAAACTCTTCATATTTCCATACACCATCACCGTCTTCGTAGGTGACAATGCATAGAATGGGGGTTAATAAACCATCCTCTTCCACCATCTTCTATATCAAAACAAAGACGGCTATATCAAAACAAAGACGGCAAAACAAAGACACATTATTTAGCAACTTTCACACACTCCAGTTCTTTCTGTATATGCTCCATTAAGCATGAGTTAAGCATGATTTTACACGATTTTACATTTACCATTAAGCATGATTTTACGCATGAGTTCCATTAAGAAGGCACAGGTTCGCATTAGGAAGGTGGGTGGTAGCACACACAGGTTCCATTAAGCACAGGTTCCATTAAGAAGGTGGGTGGCCAGACACTGTGGACCTTTAAAGTATCCACGGCAGAAGTTGCAGAAGATGTTAGTACCATTTTTTCCAGTCTGGTGTCATACAGGCCCTGCAGGTACCCTTGTATATGTGAGGTTTGTTGTGAATGGGCTTGAGGCATGGAATGCAGAAGGCCTTCGCACGGAAGTACCCTGTCAGTTTAGTGATGACGGTAAAGTGTTCTGAGTCGTGTAGCAGATAAATGATGTTTTCTGAGTCTTTTTTTGCCTGCGAAGATGACTTGAATGTCGTCCTGTGCCCCACATACGAAGACTCTGTATTCAGAGTACAGGTAGGCCTGAAAGGTATGAAGATGGGGCAAACCGCACTTGCCCTCAGGGACACTGGCGTCGCGATGTAAGACTTTAGCCTCATCCTGCTGTCTACCAGAGTCTTGCTCGCAGATGTGCCTGAACGCTCCGACTAATATCTTACCCTGCTTTTTTAAACACAGGACATATCCGATGACAAGACTTCGGGCGAGACACAGGTTGTCATTGTTGAAGATGTTGGTAACAGACTTTTTACTGGTGTTGAACGCCTCGAGGTCAGCCAGAGGTTCTGCGTCTTGGTCCAGAGACTGTACTAACGCCTCCGGAACGTTCCAGATCGGCTGCTGCCAGATCAAAATATAGATCTTCATCTGTCCCGATCGCATGGTTAGATTGAAGAACTTTCTCCACTGTAGCCATAAATTTCTCTGCCGTGAACTTATTACGTGAGGTTTAGGTTGATAGGGTTTCAGAGGCATTTGGAGCGGATGCACAGTCTGACATGAATGTATTCCTTCTCTCGCAATAGCTCTTTAAAAATGTTCTTTTGAACTTCCAGAAGAGTGTCAGTAAATTCAAGGGGGTTTAAACGTTTAAAGTTAATTAAACGAAGCGTGTGAATCGTGAACTGTGTCTTATATTTTAAAGAGCGATAGTTGCTGCTCTTCGTGATGACATAACCTGGTTCATCAGCAGCGGTCATTGCCATGGTAACGATGGTGGAAGTGCTCGACTGCTGCTCCGTTGTCATGGTAACAGTTGGCGTCCTCGGTGCGGGCACCGCCGAGGCTATATTTTAAAGAGCGATAGTGGTCGCTGACACGAAAAAGAAGCGATAGTCATTGAGAGTCGTCGATCGTTTGAAGAGCTATAGTCGTCGATGGTACGAACCACATGCTTCATTTAATCACATGATCGCTCCTTCACCGGCGTGCAGTGACCTTGATGGGTCGCTGCACAGTGTTTCCCTGCTATCTCACATTTCAATGTTGGCGCCGCCTGTCCCCGTGAACTTCCCACAGGTGTGGAAGATGCTGCTACGGCTCCAACAGTGTGCGACAGGCTTGATGGGCCACCCTCTGCCCTCGCTCGCTCCACCGTTGGGGGCTGTATGCTCTTTTCCCATCTCTTCAAACATAGATGTGATATTGGCGCACGTGCAATAGGTACTGCACGGGTTCACTCGTCGGTGTGCGGAAGTTCCTTCGTCGGTCTCGCTAGATGGGGCCTCTGACCTCACTCGCTTCACCATTGGGACCTGTACGTTTTCCATCTCTTCAAACTTACCCATGAAGTTTTCGATGGCGGCTCCACCCGCTCTAAAATAGCAATCAGCTCACGCTAAATGGAGCTAAGGCTTCTAATTTCTCTGCATAGGTGAGATCCATTGCTTAATGACTTCTTCCAGGCTGTGCAGGAGTTTATAAACCGCTTCATACACATGCACAAGTCCACCCACCTTTATCTATCTCCAATGGGACGTTTTAAATTCCTTCCCCCGTGACTGTACTGGTTTTTCGCGATGTTGCTCTGGGAGATTCTCACACCAACTTTGACCTTACAACCAATTCTTTGGGTGGGAGGTTGCATCACAAGTCTGCTTAAATGCCACCCTAGGGATAGTCATCTCCCCGCACTTGCATTGTATACTGACATGAGTTACGACATTCTCGATGTGTTTAGGGTATGCCTGGTCTTGTTCACCTTAGCGCGACTTTTTAATGCTGACGTGAGTTATGGGTTTTTCGTTACCTCCCCCACTTCTGTTATAATGGAGCAAAGCATGGACGAGACCTTAGCGCGGACCCCTTGTGTCTTCTCAAAATGACTCTGCTTCTTATCACCACCCAAGCCTCTCATTCATTGTCTGTAGTGTCCCTTCTGTTAAACACGACGTGCCATTGGGTAAGATTCGCTAACAAGCCATGACCCTTCCAAGTGGACATTACGCCCCCTCGAAGGTGGGCTGTCAGTCCTTGCTGAAGGACCCCCAACTAAGAAGCATTCCGAAAGGACATTGTTATCAGTGCACACACGTGTCTAAGTGACAGTCGTCTATAATTATTTCTCTTAGAACAGGCTTTCTGACACACGTCCTTTAGCACTCTCACATTGTGTTATTCAACGTCCTGGTTTATTGTACATCCACTAGTGTTATCTACTACGTGCACCCGACCTCCAACGAACACTTTCTTACACCCTTTCTTTAGTAAAAGTGATGTGAGTTATGACACTTTTTCGCCAACAATCAGATACTAGATGCCAGCGATGGGAACTATTCAGAGATACCCCTCCTTGACTGTTACATTCGCGCTTATTGTCACGTTTCCTAAGTAAAATGCTGCTTCCCAACGCTTCTCAAAGTACCTCGCTCTTGATTGAGAGGACCTCTCAGAATAGGAATGACACTCAAGAAACAATATGAGCGATAGAACCTGGACCGTTAGCCTACCTCTCAATACTGACATGATTTATGACATTTTCACTGATGCTGTTGCGGTTAGAGAACACCAGCTGTGTGAACCGTTCAAGGGAATCCCATCTCTCCAGCACCAGCAAAGGAGGGTAATCGATAAAATTCGAAGCCCCATCCTAGGATGCCGAACTCTTCACCGACGGTGGAATCCAAGTTAGGACACCACTAGGGGGAAATGGGGGAAAAACCGGGCACAAATGTAACCCACCTAGGATGCCAATGAAGCATGGAGGGAAACCTAGCAACAGAAAGCATCCAGCGAACACACAAGGATGATAATTATTCCTCTTAGAACAGGCTTTCTGACACACCTCCTTTAGCGCTCTCACATTGTGCCATTCAGCATACTGGTTTATTGTACATCCACTAGTATTATCTGCGACATGAACCCGACCTCCACTAGTATTATCTGCGACATGAACCCGACCTCCAATGAACACTTTCTACCCCCCTCTCCTTTAGTAAAAGTAACCTGAGTTAAGACACTTTTTCACCAATAATCAAATACTAGATGCGAGGGATGGGAACTATTCAGAGACACACCTCCTTGACTGTTACATTCGTGCTTATACGTGCATTACGTTTCCTAAGTACAATGCTGCTTCCCAAAAGAATGCTTCTCAAAGCACCTGGTACGAATATACATTAGCCTACCTTTCAATACTGACATGAGTTACGACATTTTCACTGATGCTATCGCGTTTAGAGAACACCTTTGTAAACCGTTCTTGGGAATCCCATCTCTCCAGCGCCAGTGAAGGGGGGCAACCAATAAATTTCGTACCCCATCCTAGGATGTTGAACTCTTCACCAGCAGTGGAAAACCAAGAAAAGACGCCACTGAAGAATGGAGGGAAACATAGCAAAAGAAAGCATCCAAAGATGACGTCATTTCGGACACGTCACTCCTACAGAGTAGTTATGACTACTAACACCTCATGAAGGTTTTGGGTTATTGTAGTGGCAGATATGGAAGTTCCACTCGGTGCTGCATTATCAAATGGCATTTAATGTGGTGTTGATATCTGCGCCTTAGGGACATACGATCCGATAGCCCTTTGGATTGTTACCTGTCATCGACTACTATTGAATCGTTTGGATGAGTTCTATCCATGTTGCAAGCTTTGCCAAAGTCTACACACCACTGAACGATTCATATTAAGCCATTTCGCAACATCAGTCTGACTTCGTTTGGTCTACCTCTAACCGACCTATAGCTCGCAACAGCAATTCTTCTGATAAATGATGTCTATCAAGTAGACATACGAAACAAACCTTCTATCTCGAACTTCACAATAGAACTGCATAACAGCTAACAAACTCCTGCTTTTAACGCTCGACACATTTACGTATAAACGCTGGCAGCACCATTAATTTGCATATCATATCTCATTCATGAATCATGTTATACATAATATACGTGACTTTCGAGCATTTCCATCATCAAAAATTTACGATATCGCATTTTTGTTTTTCTTAATTTATGGAAACCAGGTTAGGGTGAAAAGATAAACACCTGAGCAAAAACAAATCTCATGCACAAATTACTGTAGTAAGTTTTCAGAGATTCTCTCCTACCCTAATGTACTTTTAAAGATCGTGGCCGAGTGGTTAGCACGCTGGGCTACTGATTTATGGGACCTGGATTCGAGCCCCGGTTAAGGCATGGATGTAGTAATGTTTTCCTGCTGAGGTCCCGCCATCCTCTCAGACCTACTGTGGCGTATAAACTGGCAGGCTCCTCTCAGACCTCTGTGGCCAGCAGCTGCTTGAGGGGATATTTATTTATTTATTTTTATACATTCACTGAGACCACTAAACAATCATTTACGAAAAGAATACTAATTGAAATTTCCTTAATTAATAAGTACTCTATTTTGGATCTTTACAGTATAATATCAGTAACGTTTATGATATATACGTATGTAGTACTTACCTATATAATCCTCAGAGAGCCATGCGCTACAAAGGTATAACCAGATTGTGTAATTTATTTCTCCATACACATCTAGCCTAAGCTACAGCTATTGCATTAGACCAGTGTGTGCCAATCAAAACAAGGTCCTGCTTTAAATACTAATACTGTCCACCATAACATAAATCTGCCCTTTTTCTGGGGCCTTTAGGCACACGATTCACAACCCTATTCGATAATCTGTAGTTAATACATTATCATAAAATTAGAATATTTTGATTTTGACACAGTGAAAGGCAAAGCTCCACATTTAAATTATAAATAAACGTAATTAATACTTTCACAAATAATCTCATAAATTTTCAGATGAAAATTTACCTATGTTCATGTACCACAAATGTAATTAAAAATGTTAAAATGCGTAACCTGAAGTCAAATAGTTGTGTTGCAATGCGAACTTTCATTTCACATGAATATGAGAGATTAATCTCTCTCTTTGGAGTTCACAAACATGTCTATACATTTCAAAGGAGTAGGTCAAAAAACAAATTGTAAACTGAAATTATTTTGCCAAAGAAAATTTTTCCCGTTTACTCACTTACAGGTAGTGGAACAAAAAGGGCTTTAATAATCAAATAAGTTTGTCGTATAGTCGAACACTTTCTCTGGAGTAACGTTGTAGGAAATAGTGTGATTTTGTGATGTAGGAATATAGAAAATGAACGTAGGAATATGAACGTAGGAATATAGAAAGTTTTCGCAGTTAGAAGAATGAGAAAGAATTCTTTTAGTTCTTAAGAACTGCTTTATATCACAAGCATTAATTAGAATAAAACCATTTCAGAACGTCTTTAGCAAACCTTCTGAAGAATTCTGCACTTCTGTCTCAGTTAGATATTCAGTCTAATCGTTACTCATCCCACCTGCTTATATTTCCATAATAAAGCCCTACTTAATAACTTGATAGCGAAAAAATCTCTGTTGCATTATTATCATTATTATTGTATCTGTTACTAAAGAGCTGTATACCTCAATTCTGAAAAGATAACTATGTATCGTTCTAAGACAAAAGGGTGAAAAGTTATTTTTTCATTTCTCAGAACATTTATAACATTTCATTTTAAGAAGCTTTGGTCTAATACATCTCGAATTATTATATTGTTCTCTTCCATTTCAAATTTTACAATGTCAAGCTCCACTATATATTATTGCAGACTCTCATTTTCTTCTAACTGTGTCAAAATGAAACTGTCTTTGGTAATGTTAATTTATCCTTTACCAAAAAAAAATACCTCAAGTAAAACCATTGCTCGAAGCAGGAAAAAACCTGCTGTCTTATCCTCTATGCAGCAAAAGAACTTCTGTGGTAATTACATCGTAGAAATTAATTTTGGAATTTCTGTTGAAGTATCAGCAGGCTATAAGTAAACAAAATTCCACAGGCAGAAAGAATAAAATTTCTTCTAAAGTTGAACATTCTCCACCCAGACAAAACATTGACATCTGTTTCTTTAATTATTTTCACCAATGAAATGTCTGCGTGATTACCGGATGTTGCAAGAGTCTCCAAAATCTTTGATAAAATTTTTCGAATTTTTTTGTCTTCTTCGTTGATCTCTGATGCTGAAAAAGCAATTCCAAGAAATGACACTGCACTCTCCAGGAAATATACCAACAGATCGATTGCGTATGCGAGAGAAAATTGGTAATTCGGAATTCCAAATAAAAGTGCACAAAAGATAAACAGGTGAAAAAAATTCATTGCTGTGACTAGAAATATTGGAAATGATAATACATCTTCCATCAGACTAATCAGAGACGAGACCTCACAGTACATTTTCAGACTTTGAACAAGTAGATTTCTGTCAGTGCTTGATGCGACATTCTTCTGCAAATTTTCTTGACAAGACTTCATCATTCTTTTCAGATGGATGCAAAGAAATATGTAGAGCAGAGTCACAAAGTTAGACACAGAATACATATTTACACTACCGAATATGGAATACAGGAATTTGTGGACGATTGAATAAAATGATTTTATTCCGACATTTAAGCACAAAAAGTAATAGCAATTATGAAAACTGATGTCTGATTGGGTGTAAAAATATGAGTGAAAAATGGACAAAACCACTGGGATTACAAAGATAAAACATATGCAAGCTTTGAGAAAATATTTCTCAAAAGAATGTTTCCTAATCGGATAATCCTCACCTTTAAAATTCTTCAAAATCCGGGATAAACTAAGCAAGCGAGGTCGTCTAATTCTCAGATTATGCCACAAAACGAAGGAAATCACATGGATGAATCTACGAGAAATCCGAACCTTTAAATTTTCCGTTTGCAATACAATGACTGAGAAGATTAGGATTGTTACCGAATAGATGAAATATAAATGCATCATCAGAGCGATCAGGGTGGTAAACATATTGTAAAACCGTTTTTTTTTACCTTTACGATGTTGAAAAACGTCAATGCCTGCTGATGCGAATGCTTTCATTATGAGATTGAAGTCAACCATCTTATCACTCAGATCGCAAGAATATTTGTCTTGTGCAGATCTGCAGGTCTGAATAAGAACCAAATTATTTGCTGCATTGTGATTAGATGATTCACTTTTAATGCCCATAATATTAGTATGAAGGTCAACAGTTTCTTCTAAACGCTTCATGATGAAATAGGGGGAAAAAGCAACTCTTAATCAAATCTTCATTTTCCAGGCATGTCTTTTCGTTGGTAGAAAGTTTATATTTTCTAAATCACTTGCTTGAACTTTCATCTCCCTTGACAAATATTCAAAAAGGGAGCAAAATAATTTCATCAAATGGCGATTCTATGAAAATTATAATTATCAAATAATTTACTTTCTTTGATCTTTGTAATTTTTCAATTGGTGAGAGTTAGAACATTGTAACAAAATTACCTCTTGGGGTATCTATATGTTTCAGAGAGTAAGAAGGAGAACAACATTCATCATTAAGAATCTTATGATTCCTCACACGATGCTTTTTACTTGCTTCATCATATAACTGCCCTTCCACTTCAAAAAATACAGAATGAATATTGTTAATCCTTGCTCGGTATTAAGAGCTATCATTTCCCGCACCCTTTGCAAAAATCAATCTTCCTCACCGAACTCCTTTTATAGACTCCTCCTCTAGATGTGACCTAAATGTGATATGAAATACACTGAAGGTGACAATTATTTCTTAGAGGAAGCTGATTTTACATAGCTTACTGATTCACAGACAAACAACATTTTTTTTTTCTACAAGGAATATCGTGAGCATGCCGTTATGGTGATATTAATTTTCACTGAAGTGCTGTGTCTTTATTGTTCCCATATTTGGTTCATCTACAGTTTCAATGGAAGCCAAAGTAATAACGACTCCGCCTAAGATTAAAAGCAGACAAAAATTTGAAAACAAAAATCGATATACTTCGGAGAATCCATTAGGGCTGATGTCTAATGTGTTTACATGTATTTGGCGTTTTTCCTTCCGAAAATTTGTTGCGCAAATCGGGTGGGAATAGAGAAAAATATGCTATTTTTTTCGTTTAGACTTTGAGATACTCTTCCTTTGTTGATATATTATATTTTGCTACCCAGAAATCCTTCGTGTTTGGAGCACCAATTAAAACTACATCGTGAACTACAAAATATTTTAAATTTTTGCTTCTTACATTAAACATTTTTATTCGCTAAGCATAGAAACATAATATTCACAAAAATATTGCAGTGAAAGTTCGTTTTTCTTCTTCAATTTACTTAACGTCATATTTACCATCGATACGTTACTGACGGAAGTTGAGGTAAATATGCTCCATGTAATATAATATAATGAATCGATCAGAAATGTTATAGTAAAACCCAAGACAGAACATGAAATGGATAATAGTTGTAAAGGTGTTATTCGTACTTTCTTACAAAGATAGGAATGAAGGCTTTTTTATGGATAAATACTTATAAAATGCGAGGATTGTATTTTTTAATTGACTTCGTATGATATTGTTACAACAGATGAACGTTGCTGCAATGAACTTACGGTAGATGTATCATGAACACTCGCTTATGCCTCAGCGTGACAATTATGTTGTCAACTTATTAGAACGAAGATTAAGAATCAAAGCTGAGTAAAAAATAGGGCTTAAAAATATTAAACATGAACAGAATTTTATCCACGTTTTAGAGATAGGTGTCTCGTAATATCTAAATCAGCACTGTTAATTTATACAAATCCTGAAACAAATAGCATAAGCGATCGCCAAAATCTCATATAATGATACAACGCAATGGAAAGGATTTCGCTGAATCTCCGAGAAATATGCATTTTGAAATTAGTATTTCGCAGTTTAATTGCTTTAAAGATTGAGATGCTTGCCAAGTAGATAAGGAAAAAAATGAATTATAAAGGCTAAGAAGTTGGAGAAGATTTTTGTATCCATCTTTTACTTCCATTGCTTCCTTTAATTATGCAAAAGCTAACACTTTAATGATGAGGTCGAAGTCAGAGAATGCATGCTATAATTTACTATTGCATCTGACATATATAGAATGACTGTTGTCACACTGAATGCAAATGTCTGGGCTTGAACCATGATCGTAGGATCCATTTTCTGTGTCCGCTGTTTCAGCCTGAAGATCACATGATTCATTCATACGTTTCATGATCACCATTCCACGTAAACGGAAATCGTTTTTCTCAAATGAATCAAAACTAATTAAACTCACGTTGAATTCCAGAAGTGAAATTTTTGCATTTGGAGAAGTATAGACTATTTAAACTATTCCTTTCACACTCGTTATATTTCTGAGCGTAGAGAAAATATGTAGAGATTCATATTTTTTTAACATAACTCTAAAAATATTAGCAGCTAGAGTAGCTGCTACCTGGACTTTCAGACATAAATGAAAATCTTTAAGAGTGGACCAACGTTAAAATCTGTTAAAAAATGGTTGCAACGTCATTTCAGCTTTTTGGTATTGTCTTCTTTCGAATGAAATATTAGCTTCTCAGTTGCTTCGCTTTTACCAAAGTATTCAAATATTGATTAATCATCCGTAGATGGTCTCAAATCCATTAGTATTACTTATAGTTTTGGAATCTTCTGCTTAATTCAGACGTTTCCCTCATTTTCAAACTTTTTGCGTTCTTAGTCGAGCTTACCGAACGGTACTCTAGGAAAAAAACTTTTTTAAAATTGCAGAAGAAGTTGAATATTTTAAGTATGATCATCACTGTAACAGAATATCAGATAAATATATGGACATAAGAGTTCTCCTTTGCATTACTGATGCTTTGATACCACTATGGGAAAACATAATACTGAGAAGCAGACGCAAAAGCGTAAGGCTTGTCCTTCGGTATCACGTTTTAGCGCTAGAAAGTTAAGGACTCTCTTATATAGAAAGCAGAGACTTGTTTCTACTAAAAACTTACACTTCTCCAAATCATCAAAACTGACACCTTACGATAAGGGATTGAAACAGCTAATGTGTTATATTAGAGTTAGTGTTTAATAATTTCGTTGGAAAGGATTCCGTTTTATATCAGTAACTTGGTGAACAATTGTAGTAACAATGTCAATGAAAGTTACAATACAATGCAATTTAATACAAAAGCATGGATGAAATTATTTATAAACAAACTAAGTCAACCGGCACGAAACTCTATAATAATACAAAGATAAATTTGCAGAAGAATCATTATCTCAATTCTACCAACACGATCCACACCAGTAAACTAATCAACCTTCCGCGCACTCACCATATAAAATGCTTCTTCACCTGTTACACCAATCGCGTACACTGAAACTAATTAGTCCTTTCGTATATCCATAACTACGACAACAATTCTATCATTTCTATTTTTTAGATCGATTCTGTATTCCAACTCGTTGGTTACATAATTCTCACGCAGAAGCATACACGATCGTTCATGACACGTTTATCATAAATTCCCTGTATCACGTTTATCTATCGTAACAATATTTTCATTTCTTTCCGTCGTCTAGTCACTTTTTAGGCGAAATTAACTTGTGGTATTATCAAGGTTTCAATGTAAAGCAGTAATATTAAATATTGATTTATTTCCGAAATAGAGTGATCATGATTAAATTTGGGCAACGTGTATACAAATGAAGTTTTCTGTTGTTGGAAACAAAATATACTCTACAAATACTCTTCGCAAAGCGTATTGACTTATTTTCCAAATATGATGTATTCTGCAATAGTTTGATTTCTCTTTCTTTCCCAATAGCTAAAAATCTTTTAAACTTATACTCATAAATCAATTGTCTCTTTAGACGACATTTCATTTCTCTGCTGCAGGATCCCACTATTTGCGTATGAATTGAATGAGCAACTTCATTGCATCACTTCTTCTAAGATTACCTCTGGGCATCATTTCCATAATCCTAGTATACTATAGATCACAATCAGAACAAACTCTGACACCTATTTAGTTTATAAAGCCTCGTTGTATCTTAAATTTTGTAATTGGTTTGAAGTCGTTAGCACGCCAGGCTCGTAATCTGCGTTTCCCTAGGTTTGTTGAAATTTATCTGCGCACAACTCATCATCCTGCCCTCGGTCAGTAGAGGACAACAATGGGCTTGAAAAAGTCACCGTCCGTTGGACGAGACATTAAGCCATGGATCAGTGTGCGAGAGAGCCATACCTTTTTAAAGAACAAGCTGAATGGCCTTGCCGGGAGGCTACCATCTGTCTCCCAACAGCTATCTAGTGGGTCCCTTCCTCCAAGCTTCTCTGAGCGTTCGGGGTCCTTTTAATCAGGTCACTTAGTCTACTGTGTTGGCAAAAAAGTATCGTTCAGATCAACAAACACAGCTCGAATTACTTCAAGGTACCAATTTCCAAATTTCTAAAATATGTAGGTGGTTTCGAGGGTTACACTGAACCATGGGTATTCGCAGAAATATCTCCGGAGCAGCTGGGGTGCGGGGGGTTTCTCAAATCAAAATCTCAAGCAGCTTATTACTATATTTTTGCATAATGTCTTCTTAGTAAGTTTAATTGTATATAGTGTCGTTTTTATTTCCTGAATTTCTCTAAAAAACAACAATATTATGTGATATTTTTATTTGTTAGGCTCATTTATAAATCGCAAAAAAAGTTTCGTTTCGGAGTGGGGCCTCCCCTGGGACGCATATACACCGAACTCACTTTTATCTGACTTTGAACGCTAAACAGGAGCTCAAATTTCCGGTATTGTTTAAGATCAACGACATGAATTATCCATAGGTACAGTCGCTCATAAAAATGTCCGAACACTATGGTTGATTACAGAATTCAGAAAAAATATCTGGCAATGATTTTTTAGAATTTTTGCCAGATATTTTTTTCCGAATTCTGTAACCAACCATAGTGTTCGGATGTTTTTTGAGCGATTGTACAATTTTCAGAGCTGCCGATTTTGCATCATTGCTTAGAATTAGCATTATTCCCGTCTTACTCGCTCATTAACCATGAGCTGCATATACAGGGTGTAACAGAATTCTGAATAATATGCTTATTTTAGCAAATGTTAAAGCTATAACCCTTGTTATGTTAGGCAGGTATAAACTCGTCACTTTATACTTTTAGAGACTGCATGCAGTGTATTCATATTGATTTTGTCACATTCCCCTTGAATACGTCCTTTCACTGATTCAACTGTTCACCGACGGTTTGCATACACAGCCACCTTCAGATTGTCTCCAGAACAAAACATTTAGACGAGACAAGTCTGGGGAACCATTCTACCAGATAATTTTAAATACATGGGTCATATAGGTGGAATAGAAAGATAAGACTTATAATTTATTGATCCATGGCGATCGATAAATTTTATTGGTATCTGGTATTTAGCCGCGTGTATTCAAAGAAAATTTTGAGGTGTCCCATCCTGTTGAAACCATAACCATCGTAACGTTACAAGCGTCATATCGTCTAAGTCTCCCCAACTTTATTCAACAACATAAGTTTCAACGTTTACAGAGAAGTTACCATTACAAAACAATTATGATCCGAAAAATGTCATTTCCTTCGGATAGACCATTTCCTTTGGATCATTCTGAACATGGGTCTGTTCCGTCCAATGGTGGTTCTCGTTCGACTAGTAACGACAGTTATCGAGGTTTGCAATTCCACTTAGATGAAACATTGCTTCATCACTAAGCAGGACATTGGAATTTATAGGTATCTTTACCTTTCGAAATTTTTAAATACAATCTAACATTAAATAACATATTTGATGATAAACTTAAAGTAAAAATCCGACACGAAAAAAATACAAGATAAAATATAGAAAACTATTATCAGTTACCAGCTTTTAAACCAACTATGATAATATTAAGGCAATTGCAAAACATGGTCTGCAAATCGTAGTTTTCTCGTGGTGCAGGCAGTTAGTATCTTTCAAAAGAGATATTCTCTTGTGAAAGGGAAATGAAGGGGAGGGCTGCCAGATCAGTGTAACCAACTCATCTTGGCTACTATGGCTACTTTTCTTTCCTTTTACTACCCTGCTGAGGAGTGGTGAACCCCACAGTGTCTTGGTGCTGACCATATACACTAAACGAATGGCATAAGGCTCTCAGCTTGATTTTGGATCCTGAATTTGATCCACTGGTTTTTTCTGTGGAGAGAACATCTTCCGCTATGTTTTCTGTTTGTTTGTGGGTTAACAGCCCCAAGTGAATAGATTCATAGGATATGTTTTATCAGCTGGTGGAAAATCCTGAGCAGAGGTCATCGCAGGCCCCTGAACTCTTGCTTCTACGGGCATCGTCAAATCCTACATTAGAGAAAGTCTTCCAATGTAGATGGCTTCAGCCTTTAGTAGTGGGGGAACGAGTCTTTGCCCTCTGCCTGCGATTAGGCGCTTGTTTGATATAGTCGACATTCCTTCTCTCAATAAATATAGTTTCTTTAAACATCCCACTAACCATTTTCTCTCCATAGGTAGTTGGAAAGCAAGGACTCTGCACAGAGCTTATTCTCTTGACCTCCTCACACAAGAATTTCACCGTTACAATTTAGATATTCTCGGCTTGTAATAGACCAGTTGGGCAGATAAAAGTCAGATTCTTTAAAATAATGTAAAATTTCTCTTTTCAGGGAGGGAAGATAATAAACATTACCAAGGCTTTGGTCTGTTTCTCAGCAGACACGCTAGTGATGCTCTTCTAGGATATGAGTGCATGAATGAAAGGTTTCTTGCAAAATTTCAGACAAGCATTAATGACTTGAATGTTATCTGCTTTTATGCCCCCACTGAGGATGCCGATGAGGATGAGAAAGATAGATTTACGGACAACTTCAGGATATTTTAAATATGTCAAGAAAGGAGATATTGCACTTGTTCTAGGCGACTTCAGTGCGAACTTTGGTACTGACTCTGACCTTTGGGGAATGGTGATAGGTCTTTTTGGTATTGGTAGCTGCGATGACAATGTGCAACGTTTCCTACAGGTAAGTAACTCAATGGTCAATGGTAACATTTCATTTATAATATTAATGTTAATCTACGTTAATCTATATTAATATGTCATTACATATATTAAATTAATTTTTAACGAATTTGTACAATGAATTTTTAAATAGCGATAAGTAATAAAATGAATTATAAAAAAATGCTGAAAAAAAAAACTATAGCAGTTGGGATCGAACTAAAGACCTTTAGGTTGCAAATGCATTTATCTGACTGACCTACGCTTTGCTGACGGTATCCTAAGTTAAAACATAATAATAGCATTGTCTTTTAGACCATATGTTCAACGTATTTTATATATTCATATTTAATGTTGTTAAATTTTTCATCTGTAAGAATTCTTCCTTGGCAAAATAAAAATTTGGTAAACCAGTTCCATCATATCTTGTCAGGTCATACTGAGCCTGTCACAGTCAAATAAATGTATGTGTTTTATAAGAAGATCTTCGACTATGGGTTGCTTTGGAAGAATCAGCTAATTGATTTCGGAGCATGCGCCTTTCTGTCATTGTTCTAATAGCACTAAGATTCCAGACGATACAGTAATATAAAAATTCATATTGACAATATGAAATCAGACGACGTAGCCTTTATTCCCAATTAAATGCTGAGATTTCCTACATAATACGGCAAAAAATGATTACAGGAGGAATATAAAAATGATATGTGTGAGTTTGGTAATGAAAAATACTGAATTTGAAATTCGTTTAAAATTTTTATATATTATTTTTGGTGAGGCAGTGTCTCAGGTGTCTTCATCGATGAGCTGCCCTGCATTTGTAAGTTGTAAAATTTTCCATACATAGAGCATTAGAGTCCACTCTCGGAAGGGAGGTCGCCACTGACCTTTTAACTGGGGCATTCAGATATATTAATCCGCTACTGCATAATGGATATCCGGACCTTCGATTTTGGTAATCCCATCTTTAATCACATTGTTTCTTCTACAGTATACAAAGAGCCGGAACATTATAGATTAAGGAGAACTTAGTGACATCCTGTCAATGATATTTGGGTGCCACCCACATACACCATCCAGTTACTAAGTGATTGCCTATTTTACATATCGTAATATGCCTTTATGCCGTACTGAAACACTATTCATTTGGTGTCTACTATCCACTAAGAAGGTGTATAAGAAAACAACAATATTGACAATACGAGACAGAGTATTTACGGTTCTCCTCTAAGAATCTTGCAGATGTCAAGAAAACACTCTGGAATTTGTAGCTTATAAAATTAGAGCATCTAAAGCCTCCTTTGATCATTAATATTTGTTAAAATATCATGGAGGATTTCACAAAATTTCGCGTCTTTTTCAAGAAACATTTGGCAATCTCAGCTCCATAATTTAAATTGCTTTTCTGCAAAAAAAGTTAAACCCACGAAAGAAGAAATTACAATGTTAGCGGATTAATTCATATTTTCATTTTGATATTTCATTTTATTTGAATTTAGCGCACAGCATAAAACAATTCATTTCCTGTTAGCTGAGACAAGATAATCCTGTAGAATTAGAGATACTAGTAGGGGTGTCTTTCCTTCTACCCATCTCCAATGCCAAACACAACCACTATCATTCACGGGATGTCTCAAAATCACGGATGATAAGAAAAGACACTTAAGAAAATAAAATCACTCACATCGCTATCCAACCGATATTGAAATCCATAAGAGTAACATATATTGCGAAAGCTTGTCTGTTTTTTTATCATTCTAATAATTTCTTAATACCTTATTGACATCTAAGGTTCTTGAATGATGATTTCATCCAGGTCCAAAGTATATTTCGGATGTAACAGGGGCGTTGAAATGGCTGATGGAGAATTTGAACTGTCTTAGAACGGTCACTGATTTTATTTATTGACGATAATTAAATCCTTTTTTTACGTAGTACTTCTTAATTACATACTTTTTAAATTATTGAATTCATTATTTTTTATAAATCAAACAACTTTTTGACACATAGATTTAGGTGTTAAAGGGGGGGAAAATTCCAGGATATGACATTATTTGTTAAAAGTTTTCGAGTTGACTTCTCTGATGATTAAAATTAATTATAATTATTTTTTATATATTCAGAATAATCGGTAAACTATTAAAATCATTATTATGCATGAACCCGAACAAAGGAAGACGTTTTTGGCAGAGACCCTTTGACTGTTATAGGGGAGGAGAATCTATCATATGACTTTCTGTCATTTGGGACAACATTTCGGTTTGACATCTGCAAGCATTGAAGGTATTTCTAAATTGCATCGTTTTCAAAGCTAATTTTGTTATTTCAATTTAAGTATTGCAAAACTAGAAGTAAACATATTTCCAAAGACAGAAGAAATTAAGCTCTTAGTAAATGTAAACATTTTCCATCCAGCCGAAAACTTAAAATCTCTCTCTAAGATATTTTTTTCCAAACGCAGAGATCTATCTGCAAGATCACAAGATGCTGAGAGAATCTCAGAAATCTCTTTGAGTGTTTATCTTATTTCTTTTTCGTTAATCTGTGCAGCTGAGAAAACAATTCCAAACAACGATTATTGCATTGTTGGTCATTCTTACGAATATGTTAATTGCGAAGGATGCATTTAAGGTACAAGGAGAAAAACGAAATGCAAATCCTAATAGTATAAACAGAAGGAATAGATTTACTACAACCAGTAGAAATATTAGAAACAACAGTATATCTTCCATGAGACTGATCAAGTAACATCTTTTGTGAAATGTTCCTAAATGAGGAATTAATACAATTTGTTATCTGCGGATGAGATATTCTGCTGCAATCCATCAAAATAAAATTGCATTGCTCTTTTCAAGAGTATGCATAGAGAAATAAACAATATTGTGATAATATTAGGGATGAAATATATAGTCATGAAAAAAAATAAGCAGATACTTAATGTGTGAATATTTCTCAACGTCTAAATAGAAAAAAAATTACAAGATTTGCTATAATTAATTTTTGGGTCAGTAATCCGTCCCATGGCCGAGTGGTTAGCACGCTTGGCAACTGATCTAAGGTACCTGGGTTCGAGCCCCGATAAGGCATGAATGTGCGTGTTGTTTTTCTGCTGAGGTCCTGCCATCCTCTCAGACCTTCTACTATGGCATATAAACTGACAGGCTCCTGTCAGACCCCTGTGGCAAGCAGCTGCTTGAGGGGGTATTTGTTTTTATTTTTTTAAACAAAAAGACAAGTAAAGATGGCGAAAACACTGGCCTGAGGAGGTTAAAGCATTTGTTTAATTTGATCCGTAATTTGGAAAATCGATTTTTTTGGCATAAAAATCATTGTAATTCAAAAGTTTCAAGTCTAAGATTAATTTGAATAGACGGTGTCTTTTAAATCTCATTGTATTCCACAAGACAATGTATATCATGTGGATGAATTGGTAAGAAATCCTCATCTTTATATATTCCGCTTCGGAACACGACAGCTTTAAAGACCAGAATGCTTACAGAACAGACGAAATGCAAATGTATCACCACAATGATCAAGATAGTAAAAATGTTTAGAATCTTTTTCTCCCTCCATATTTCCTTCTAAAAATATTAGTGCCCCCTAAAGAAAAAAAAAAGATTATGAATTTAAAATGAGATATTGCTTCTTTAATCCCATAATTTCTTTTCCGTGTGAAGAAATCTAAGTTCGAAAGCGAATAGAAGTTTCTGATGTTGTCATGTGATCAGAGGATCCTCTCTCCACGTTCACACTTTGAATCTGGAGATTTCGATTTCATTTATGTGGCTCATTCTTAGAGATTCAGGTAAAAAAAAAGCGTTATATTAATTAACGATAATTTAAAACAATTAATTTTTTGCATTTGCTACGACTTTATGTTATCAAAAACATTTGAATAAAACGCTTATTGAATTCTTTATTATATGGGAAAAACAAACAGCAGAAACCTAAACATAAACAAATGTGGCCTCCCGTTTTCTCTCTGAGAAATTGGCAGAATTATTCATTGTTGTAATTCCAAATAACACGACGTAATTATCCTGTGCAGAAATGAAACTGATATTCTGAAAGAAGAGTTGTTTTCACTTCTTTCAGAATATCAGTTTCAGTTTTACAAAATATCATGAATTTCAAACTTTATTGCAAAACACAATTTGTTTTCTCAATCAACCGAATCCTCTTTACTTTTACAGCAAATAAAATATTTTGCAATAATTAATGACCAGTACGTTAAATCCAGTGTTAATTAGAAAAATGGTAAAATCACCAATAGGTCATATTATTACAAATGGTTCGTTAAAAAAGTTTTGTCTTCTGTGTTGAAATAAGTAAAAATCTAACAACGAATATTTACGTTTATATTGAAAGTGTCTAAATGATTCGATATTCTCAAAGATTTCATCATGTTCATCGGAGAGTTAGGTTCATTAATGCTTCTTGGTGTATTAAAAACTCCTAAGATATCTTCATTATCATGATCATCATCGTCAAGGAGACATGGCTACGAAGGTCCAACCAGTGCAATTTAATTCTCCAAGTATATCGGTCCTGAGCTACATCTACTACATCTGGCCACTGCACACCAATACTAAAAGGTCCTGTTTGACAATATCTGCCTTCCGCATCCTAGGTCTTCCCCTCTTTCTGAGTACTTTAGGCACACTTTTCATAACCCTATTCGCTAATCTATAATTATCCATACGGGCAGCATGGCCAAACCAACGGAGTCTCTGCACAATATGCTGCTTAAAGGAGGTTGCCGACTCCTTTGCCTAAACTCATCATTACTTAAAACGTTGAGCCATCTAATGCCCAAGATACTGCGTCAGCATCTGGAATCAAAAGCATCAAGTTTGCCACTTACAAAAGGTTTATCAAGCACAATTTAAGAAAATTGATTAGCTATTTTTTGTCTTACACGAATTACACGTTCTTGATTATGCAATAGAAGTGGGAAAATATATGAATCCATTTTTGAAACCTCAAAACTCTATCCATTGTTATTTGTACAGATTTAAAATATTCGATAAGTTTAAATTTAATGAAACGAAGTTACTTATTTCATACTCTGCTTCGACTTCTTCGTTGTCACTCTAAAACCACATATGAAAAATGATAAAGTCTAAAATTTCCTGTGATCCAAAAAAACTTCAGTTTTTATCTTATTCAAACTTAGTCAGAGGGCAATACTAATAAATTAGCATATAATAGCTATAAACTTTTGCACTGTCTTGTTTTCCTAATATAAAAGCAAGCACATCATTTATCAAACACAAGCACATTTTACCACAATTTATGATTTTATATGAAAACGTCATGTAACACGCAGGACGTTAGAAACTGCGTGGTACATGACGTTTTCATATAAAATCATAAATTCACGTCAACGAATGCAAAATGTTGAATTTTTTTTCACTGAGATATTTCTCTTGGGACAAATGAAAACGTTAAACCTCTGAATTTTTCAGAGCTTGCAATATACTCTACGTATATACAGTATATGGATGAGATGGAGGTGTGTTACGAAATATATTGTGCGTTGGTGTTTATTTCGTCAATAAACGGATTTCTTACTGGCCACATTTTTGGAGATAATGATTCTGGAATACAAAGTAGGTTTTGGTTTCTTCTGTGAGAAATAAAGGAGCGAAACAAAAACAATTTCAATTCATTGAACAGAAAATATCAAGGCAAGGTCAAAGAAGAGATGAAAGGACATTTTCGCGAAAAACTCTTATTGAAATTGTTAGCTGGAAAAAGAGACATATAGACTATGTTCTATTCTTTCTCTGTCCTTGAAACGAGTTTTACACAGTTATGATATTTATAGCAGAAAGCTTATTTTTCACGTCCTTCAACCCCTTTAAAATATACATATGTCATTACGTCTCTTACCTTTTGTACAATGTTATTTTGTCACCGTTTCAAATTATTGGGTGTGTGACTATTGAACGAAAACTCCAGTGCGTTATACTGTTTATTTTTTTAGAAAACCTGTGCTAAATATGTGATTAGCTCAAGTGATAGGATCAATTCAATGGCGGTATTTTTAAGAATTTGCATTTATTTTCCTTGCGCTAGGCATTAAATTGCTGAGTTACGAGACGAGACATGATAATTATGGAGTGAGGAGACTATTGTTAGGGTGAAAAAGAATAAGCTTCTACCATTGCCATAAATATTGTTTGGTCTTCCTAAGAATGAAAATATTGTATGGCATTTGTTCAAAGGAACACGTAATTTTGTTTGGCTGTTTCAACACAAACATTCTTTTAAACTAGCTAAATTCTATGGAGAAAATTTGGATAGCAATAGCCTTACCTAAAAGGAAAAAGGCGGAATAAAACTGTCAGGATTAAAATGGAACTGTACTAAAAAAACTTCTCTAGTGGCAATCTTACTCTTCTCTTAAGAAGGGTTAATGAACACAACTCTTATACGTTTTTGCATCGTAAGAAATTTCGTTTTTAAAAGCCTCGATAGCTTAAGTTATTTTTGAATAGAAAGAATTTATGTAAAATCTAAAATTTGACGGAAAATATCTAATGAATATGGTGATGAAAGACATCTTAAAATACCTCGATGTTTAACTATTACTTTTGGCTTTTTTAGATATAAAAAAAGGCAAAGTCCTGAATAATGTATTTATAGGAAAATTACATCCGTATTACCAATTTAAGTGTTTTCTGAAAACACTAAGTATTGCGAGAAGGGATACGAATCCAAGAGTTCCAAAAAACCTATCAGCTCATGATGTGTTGGGCTGTTGAGTTGTTTTACCTCTGAGCGGCACTTTTTTGCACACCATGGGCTAAATGGCCAGGTCACATGGACCCCGAAGGCTCAGAGAAGGTTGGGGAAGGGGACCCACTGGGACAGCTGTTGGGAGACAGATGGTAGCCTCCCGTCAAGGCCATCCAGCGTGTTCTTTAACGTGCACAGGGTATGGCTCTCCCACACACGGACCACTGCTTAACGTCCCATCCGACGGACGGCGGCCTTTCCAAGCCCATCGGTGTCCCCTACTGACAGTGGGCAGGGCGGGGAATTTTGCAGAGATAAATCTCAACGCTGACCCAGCTGGGACTCGAACCTGGGAACTACAAATTTCGAGCCTGGCGCGCTACCGATTGAGCCACCCCCGCCCCCTCATGATGTGTGTTTAGGAAGTCGTGGGTTCCGATCCCATTTCTGGCGAAGCTCAATTACTTCAGCTATCACTTAAACTGTTGCCTTATAAAAGACTTATTTTACTTTACTATTATTAAATCTATGATTTCATATTTCAATAAATATGGTAATAGTATCTATACTTTTAGATTATTATTATTATTGGATTTTTTACTAATATAGTAGACTCTTAATTATTTGCGTGCAGTTTATCGAGTAGACTAGTTGAAAATGAAGCGCGAATCATTTTTAAACGTGTTCAAATTCATCATGTCTATTGAGACATTTGTCCCAACATGGAATTGGAGCCTGCAAAATTGAGCGCCATGGCAATGTATAACGATATTCGAAATGTATGGAGACTTCGATGAAGAAATTTTCGACCTGTTGCACAATCACATATTTGATAAAATAATACTGAAGCTAACGAAATGGTCAGAAAACAAATGCGAAATATACGATATAGAAAACCATTTTCAGATATCTGTACTGGTTTAGCATTTAGAGTTATGCGAATTATATTATGAATTTTGCTGCTTGAGCACTCTATTTAGATGATAAATCTAAATAGAGTAGTCACAAATTCACTATAATTTCTGCTCTAATCGACGCGCCTGTTTGATCTTCGATTACGATACATATTTGCAAATAAGGAATCAGTGTACTAAATATTAAGATGATCAAAGCAACCGTTAGGGAGTTATTGAGGGAAACAAACACACACAAATTCATGCGGTCAATGACTCTTTTAGCCCAAAGGCGGGGTGTATTCCTACGAAAACTTCCCACAAATCTCCGGACTTAGGGGCAACTTAATTCGATTCTTACCTCCATGATTATAACAACATATATACAGGGTGAATCTGAAAAAGTGGGCAAAACTTTACGGGGTGGTAGAACGCAGCTATACGAGCAATATTCGTCATAGAAAGTATGGGCGGAACGCAAACGGCGAGCCGCTAGGTGGCGTTGGAAATGGTATAAAAGGGTCGGTCCTCGCACCCAACGGCATTTCTACCGTGGATTGTCGAGAGGATGGCTGGTTATACAAACCACGAAATTGCGGATATGCACTTTGTGTACGATGCGGCGGACGGGTATGCAAGTGAGGCACAGAGTATCTCCTCTCCTTCTTGTGTTCATTCTTTAAATGTGACAGTGGAAAACTACCTTTTAACTTCTCACCGCTTGCGTTCCGACCATACATTCTATGACGAATATTGCTCATATAGCTGCGTTCTACCACCCCGTAAAGTTTTGCCCACTTTTTCAGATTCACCCTGTATACATATTGAATATATTCTAAGATTTAGAGAAGAGCAGTGGGTTGTACTCACAAAACTAGTCTTATGCGCAGTAAAAAATCGGAATATACTGATTGCATTAACGTAGCAGCGCCTGGTATAGTTCAGCTGGCATACATACAATATAAACATAAATTTAAATACATATCAGATATTAGTATCTATTTTACAGATACTGAAAACATTATTTAATTATTTTCATACCCACTGAAATGAACGCTTGGTGATAAAAGTATGTGTTCCATTCAATTTTTTTACCTCTGTTATTTTCTATGTCGTTTTAGAAACTCCTTTCTGATTTTTGTATTGGTTTGATACTATTTTTACCGTTTAAATTTGTGACTAATTTGGGTTACTGTAAATTATGTATCTGATGATAGAAAGAAAGAAAATTTACTGTTGAAGGGTATCTTTTAATGAAGTATATGAAAAGAAGGAAAATTTCTGAAGATGCCGAAAAATAATTCACAATTTCACATCTTTAATTTTACATAACATCTGACGTTTCTAATTGACATTTTTATTTATCAACATAATGCACAGTTACATAAAATTGCCTCAATACACGTTAACAATATGAAAGTTTGGGGATTTCCTACAATATTTACTTGCTTGAAACGAGTGCAGTTCAAAAACATAAATTGCAATTACAGTATTTCTTCTAATGAGATTCATAAATACATGGTGGAACAATCTGTGAAATTCTTCAATATTTCTTGATTCCACATATCCACAACATCTTACTAAAAGACACCATATAATAATAAATGTGGCATCATTCATTCATATCATGTGCTTAACCCAAAGATATTTTAATGTTTAAATAACGGCAGTAAAGGTCATATTTCTGTTTGCTGATTCCTAGTTACTGACGATTTACCTAATAATCTGACAGGAGTATAGTCTAAAAGAGTTAACGAAAAATAACTACTTAACCTTTGGAAGTCGACCAGAGTGACATATCTTAATTTGACACTATGACAAAAATTATGTTATTGTTTTCACACATTTTCAAGTAATCGTCGAAGGAAAATCTTTACAAACTACGTAGGCAAAAGAATTTATTAATCTTCGCATCGATATAGTTTTATTTCCTTAAAAAATCAAATCTCTCTCAATTTATGCAAAGATGTTTTGGAATTAACATTTTCATTAATGACAAGTTTAAATAGCATAAGTAGAAATAAATAAAAGATAAATTACTTCTCACTAATTGGGTATCATAGAAGTTGACAGGAGCACGCAATTTAAAAACTTATAGGGAATACCTCTAATGAAGGTGAATTAAACAAATTATCCATTCAGCCATTTGTACGATGTGTCCTCCTATTAGCCGACATTGAACTTTCCACCATTCTTGGTGTTCCCAGAAAAATTCGACTCGAAAAATATTTTAACCTTTTCAAAATACTTAAAACAAACCCTTATATAGAAAAATATTAGGCGGCAAGCCGTTCAATCGAGCCGAGAAAAGTAACAAGGGGAAGTACTTAAATAATATCTTGAAAAATGGATGAAATCTAGAGTAGTTTAATAAATTTTGGCTCCTGTTATCTTTACTGGCATTCTCAAAGGGGGCAATGGCCCCCTTCCCAACCCAGCCCTCCCACCACCACCACCACCTAGATTCGGACACGTTTTAAAATTTTCATGTTATTTATATTGCTAAATACTTACTTTCGAATGCAATGAGGGCATTAAGTGAAATTTCAGCAGATAATAAATATAAAGAGGAAATAAATATGAAATATAAATTCTTCATTGGTGGAAGTACTATTTACGGTTGATCTATGAATGCAATAGGTAAGTATTGGGAAGATGAGATTACTGTGTTAATTTGGGAGTTCTTTCAAAATATAAATATACTGCAAGAAAATGTCCACAGGTTGAAATAATATCGCATCTATTGAACCTGATCATTACAAATACACGCGAAGTATTATTATCTCTTTATTTAATTTATTCAGCAAATTAAAACTGTATGAATGACCACCGGATAAGAATATTTCCTTACAATCTCATGTTCACTTGTACTTTAACGGATAATTCAATGCTTTGTATAGTGAAATTATGACTCAAAGTGTGTTCTGTCTCTGTGTTCTGAAAATATCAGTAAACATTCAGATGCATTTATAATTGCCATAGCCATTTTAACACCTCTTCAGAAATATTGGTTCATAAATTAATTTATTGCTTAAGAAAAGTAAGCTCTGATACCTTTTCGTGTATATTTTTCTAGGGAAATATATTTAGAGAGGAAAAAAATACTTTTCGAGTGTTCCAGCATTCTAGGATTCCGCAAACACACTATGGAATGTTCAGGTTCAATAGACGCGAGACTATTTCAACTAGTGGAAATTTGCTTACGCTATATTTATGTTTTAATCGCGCTCGCAAAATTAACTAAAGGTAAAATAAAGATAAACTTGAATTAAAATATTTAAATCTAATGCTGTTGAATCATATTATAATGCATAGAATGATTGTTTTGAAATAATGTTTCATTTCACTTCATTTATTTAAGATCTGTCATATTATTTTAGCTGAAGTATGAGCAGACTGTATGCAAGTAAGCTTCCAAAGGCAGAAAGGACAAAGCTTCTTTTGAATTTGAACATTCCCCATCCAGATAAAGTATTGATATCATTTTTTCTAATTTCTTTGATAAGTAAGAAAGTAGCATCTCTAGATTCACAGGATGTTGAGAGATTCTCCGAAATCTGCGACAGTGTTTTACGAATTGCTTTGTCTTTTTCGTTGATCTCTGCTGCTGAGAAAGCAATTCCAAAAAGTGATAATGCACCGCTGATGAATTTTATGATTAAAAATATTGCAGAAGAAGAAGAAAACTTGTATTCGTCAAAGCCAAATGCGATTCCTAAGAACACAAACAGATGGGAAAAGCTTACAATTGTCACCAAAAATATCGGAAACGACAATGTGTCTTCAAAGAGACTAATGAATGAAGAGATCTTGCTATATATTTTTAGGTGCTGTAGGAGTACATTTCTTTCAGTAGGTGACGACGCATTTTTCTGCAAACCTTTATTGCAATATGTTATCATTCTGGTCAAATTAATGCATAAAAATATATACAACATACCTAAAATATTCGGAATACAATATATATTAATGAAATATAGCAAAGAATATAAGAACAAAGTTACATATATTTCAATAGAATTTTCCTGAAACAATAAGCAGAAAAAGTTAGACCGACAAATATATTTCACATCAGAGTCTTTAAGAGTAAATATAAGCAAAGCCGAGGCAAAGGATGTCAGAAAAATTAAACAAATACTAAATAGTATCCACGGCTTCAAAGATTTACAGTTACATTTCGGAAAATTAAAATTATCGAAACATAAGAATAAGTTTTGTAACCGATGTCGTCGCAATCTTAGATTATACCACAAAACAACAGAAACCGTCTCAATGATTCGGCCAGAAACTTCAATCTTTAAGTTTCGGAATCGAGATATGACTACTGAATAGATTAGAATGGCTACTGATAAGATGAAATTTAAATGTATCACCAGAGCGATAAGGAATTCAAGGATTTTAAAAAGTATTTTTTTGTATCCATGTCTTCCTTTAAAAATGTCAATTCCCATTAATTGCAACGTATGAGTCATTAGAATGATATCAGGTAATGTATATTTCAATTTATTATTATGTCTGAAACGTGGCAATTGGCATGTATGAAAGTGAACTGAGTTTTCTGCTGTAGAATTCTGACAGTAGGATATGCTTTTGTTTACTACACTTCGAGTCTCGAATTCAAGCGTTTCATTTATTCTCTTCATGTTAAGAGTTTTATTTAATTAAGAGATTTAATATTTATTACACAAAACTTACGCTATATCCTGTTTTAGGAAACACATTTTTTTTCACCAAAACCAATGTCAAAATTATTCATTTTGAACACTGATTTTTAATCACTGTTATATAGTAAACATAAAACTGATATATATATATTCTGAATAATTTAGGAATTATAAAGATTTTCACTACGGTTTAATTAGTGTTCCATAATTACCTATCATACTCTGCTTAAACTTGTTATCACATGCGAGAGAAATGCATCTTGTGCCGAACAAGATTACCTAGTCCTGAATAGTGAACTCAGAATGTCTTCTACTGAACCTAATTACATAGACCTGAATTGGGATATATAATGTCATATACTGAAAGGGATTACCTAGTCAGAATTATGAACACTGAATATCTTGTGCTGAACTGGATTACCTTGTACTCAATTGTGAATCACAGACTATCTTCTGCTGAATGTGATTACTTGTCCTGAATTGTACCCACATAATATCGTTTGATGAAATAGATTATCTCCTCTTGAATGTTGTTCACAGAATGAATGTCAGTAGGTTGAATATTTCGTTGAAAAGTCATTTTCAGATTTTTAGGATATCAATATAACCTATTTTAATATTAATCGGATTTCAAGTATTCTCAGTTTCTGGTACTTCATTTTCAAATTATTTCATTAATCAAAAGGCAAACTTTTTGAAATTTTTCTTGAAAAATCTGTGTGTCTTAAAAGAAATCAAATCGAATATTTTTTTTTCCTGATACTTTGTGAAGAGTTCGACTGTCGAGAATTGTTCATAACGATAAGAACTAGTTTCATTCAACTTCACAACAGACGTCAAGAACTCTTAAAAGAAAGCAGCAATTAATAACCATGAAAATATTTGTGGTTATAGTGTTAAACTGAATGCAACATTAAGACTTTCTTCGTTATTCCTTGGTTAAAATAGTTGCAATATTTTAAACTACTCTGTTGTTAATTGAGATAACCATTCGTTGTCCATTTCCAAAAAATTGCGCCTCCATTAATTTTGGTTGTAAATTAAGGATCTAATGACATAACGCTTAATTTGAAAGATTCAGTTACCTTCAGTAGTCTTTCTTGATGTCATCACTAATTCCACTAGAAAATCACTTAGGCAAAATTTAATTTCTTAAAACTTCTTTCGATTTACAAATGTTCGCACATATATGAGGAATCAAAAATTAATTCATGACCATAAAAATCACGGATATTAATATATGACTATTCACGTTGTGCCATTCACATATTGCCACAATATATGATGAAATATGTTTTTCAAAGCAATCTCATTAAACAACACATGTGATTTTCATCTAGCACTGTCACATACCACGGCTAAAGTCGAAATTCTGGTATGAGCCACATCACTCGATTTAATAATTTTCACTTTGCACAGGAAGCACAAACTAAGCAATCTCTTCGCGGCTGCAATATATATATATGTACATGGAGTACGAAAACATTTATGCTGTATGTGTTGCGCAAATGTTGGATTTTCTTGTTTTCTCCAATATGTTACATAGAGTAAGACATAATTAAGTAGACATAATACATGTATGACTAGAAGGATAGTAAGATGGATGATCATTCTGTACTTACGAAATTGATTCTCGTTTCCCTTTATTATTCCAACGACGCAAACAACTGCAGGGGAAAGTAATTCATAAATTGAAAGACATGTAGAGATTAAAAAATATTGAAGGAACGATTGAAAAAGAGGATTATTCTGTCTTCTCTTCTGAAGTCTCTTACAATTTTCCGATATTTTAATCATTTACTCTCTTTATTCAATCGACGTTAAGAATGAATCAACTTTCGTCTGTTAGTTTTCGTGCAGTGTAATTATTTTACACTTACGTTTATTGCAGTGTTCATGATGACTAAACAGAAGGAACATCCGAGTGTGTATTTGCTATTCGGGTGTCTCCCAGATATTTCGAGGACACTAAAATATTAATTTGTATATTATTTTCATCTGTCCTGTTATCGCCATTTCCATAATCCTACTGCAGTGAAATGTCAGTATAACGAAATCAAACCAAAATATATATATTCGTTAAACTGAAATTTCGTTATACTAAAATGCAATAAAAAATGCTATGATAATTACATATGCGAAATAATCATTATGAAATAAGTTTACCTTGTATTAGAATTGATTTCTTAACGATGTCGGGAATATTTTCCTGGTGTACCAACAAACATCTTTTCGTGAATTCTTAAATGTTTTTTCAACTCTGCAGCATATTGTCCATAATATATTTCTGCGAAAACAACCTTCGTTCCCTATTGGTTCCTAATATCGTAACTAATGAACGAACTTAACTAAAACTATAATAATAACCATAAAATATCACAACAACTTAAATTTAAAGATTGATAAAATAAAAAGCGCATATTGGAACTGTTATGAAGCAACTTTTCTTTGCAGCTACAGTTGCTTTCAATGCAATTCAATCAGAATCTGGTAGATCTTCAAGTTTAAAAATATACCTTTCATGCTAGGAAATAGGTAAGTAGCAATGCCGCCTTACAGAATTATGCCTGCATGTGTAGAGAACATTCTATGCATCCCATTGTGATCTGCAAAAATGCACGACGGGCGATGTAAAATAACACTTGATTTTAAAGCCCTGTGATTGGCTGGTCTGTAAATGGTAAATAGGTAGTCACTGGGAGGTGAGTTATGCACCAAAACCCTGTGATGATGCATAGAACTAGCCAGGCCTAGCGCAAAATGTACGACTGCGCCTTCTCGTGGTGCAGGTCTTTAATACCTTTCAAAAGAGATACTCTCTTATGGAAGTGAAGGGAAAGAGAGGGCTGCCAGATTAGGGAAGCCTACTGATCTGGACAACTATGGCTACTTTTTTTTCTACCCTTCTGAGAAGTGGTCAACCACAGAAGGTTCTGTTGCTGACCATATAATCTTACTGGACTGGACTAAGTCTCTGAGCTTGATTTTGGATCCTGAATTTGCTGCACTGGTGGGCTTCTGTGGAGAGAAAATCTGCCGCTAGTGTTTGTCCTTTAAGACAGGTATTTACTGAATCACGTAGACCATTGATTGAGGATGATGAGGTCAAAACCATAATTCTGCCTCATGACTAGCGAAGCAAACCCTCCTTACAAAGTGAAATTTGAAGAAGCCTCTTTCAATGCAAGGAAAATCAACGTCAGCAGTCGAACGCTACTCGCTCAGGCCTAGATGCTACACACGACCTCGGCCAAATATCCTTTAAGACGTGTGGAAGTCAGATCATTCACTCTCAGTCCTGGAATTACTTCGTGCACGAAAGAAAATTTATTCAGCTCTCAGATGCCCAAAAGATTCATTGTAGGGATCGTCGACTCAGCTGCCATGAACGGGAATTTTTCAAGAAATCCATACAACTTCAAGCATTACAATCTAAATTATATATCTCTGCATGCTGACTCCGAGCACATCCGCTCTCAACCGCTCACCCCTGACTATACAAATCATCAATATATACACTCTTATCAAAGTTATTGGCATCACTAAACAACAGAGAGGTAAAATTTGGTCGCTCAGCTTATTCGAAAGGCTACATATTGTATGGATTCGAACTGTCTGCAGATGGTCTACAATGTGAAGATTATTTAATCTAGTGAAGAGTGCAAATTATAGATTAGAGATCAAATTCGGAACCCGAACACTGGATAGCTGTCTACGTGAACAAGAGAACATTCGAACATTTTGATCCCCTAGGCATGGAGCGTAGCATTGAAGAATATTATAAGAAGATAGGGATGAACCGGATATTGTACCCATCGTTACCACTACAGTCGCCAGTTTCCATCACATGTGGCGTACACTGTCTCATTCATCACATGTGGCGTACACTGTCTCATTCATCACATGTGGCAGTGCATCTCCACCATACCTGGAAGGCCTGGAGCTATGGTGGTGTCCAGTGTTCGGTAACCGTGCACTGCGCGGTTCCCCTGCACGTAACCTGCTCATAGGTAATACCATTCATCTTTGTAGGAGTAAAACAAAACTCATAGATCGTGCAGTACATGCAATTCAGGGTTTAAAAAACATTTCAGGTTTAATCAAAATAATAACTTGAACAGTCATAGCATAAGATGTCAGACTAAAAACAACGACATAATTTAAAATCATACTGCAGAAATAATAATAAGAAGTAAAGTACAGACGTAGCATAATTTACAAAAATAAGCGTATGACCAATTTAAATCCTAGAAATAATAATAATAATGTAAAATCAGAGTATAATAAATTATGTCATTTAAAATCATACTACAGAAATAATAAAGCAGCGACATACCATAATTTACAAAAATAAGTGAATGACCAATTTAAATCGTAGTGTAGAAATAATTTACAAAATAAGTGAATGACCAATTTAAATCGTAGAAATAATAATGTAAAATCAGAGTATATCATTAGTATATCATTTAAAATCATACTACAGAATTAATAAGTAAAGTAACGAAACAGCATAATTTACAAATAATACGTACATGATAAATTTAAAACGTAGAAATAATAATAATGTGAAATCAAAGTATATCAGTAGCAAAATTAACCATATCATTTAAAATCATACTACAGAAATAATAATAAACCATAATTTACAAATAATACGTACATGACCAATTTAAAACGTAGTGCAGAAATAATAAAAATCAAAGTTCAGGAATAATAAAGGAGTGATATAGTATAATAAAGAAATGATATAGCATAATGTGAAAATAATACTGCAGAAATAATATTAAACCATAATTTAGAAATAATACTTGTTTGGCCAATTTAAAACCTAGTGCAGGAATAATAAAGCAGTGACATAAAAAATCATACTACATAAAGCAGTGACATAAAAAACCATACTACATAAAGCAGTGACATAAAAAAAATCATACTACATAAAGCAGTGACATAAAAAATCATACTACATGAAGCGGTGACATGGCATAACATAGAAATCATAGTTCAAGAATAATAAAGCAGCGACATAAGTAATAAAGCAGCGACATAGTGTAAAAATCATACAGCAGAAAATAATAAGTAAAGCAGTGATATAATATAAAAATCATATTACATAAATAATAAAGCAGTGATATAATATAAAAATCATATTACATAAATAGTAAAGAAGTGATATAGCATACTATAAAAATAATACTGCAGAAATAATAATAATAAACCATAATTTACAAAATAATACTTGGATGTCCAATTTAAATAGTAGTGTCGGAATAATACCAAACAGATGGCGTCATAATTTAAAAAACAGTGACATACTGCAGAAAAAGTTAGAATATGTCAAAGTGGCTAAAGAATGTAAAATATGGGTATAATAATGAATTTTTAATGAGGTCTGGTGGTTGCTTATCTGAACGGTTAACTGCAATTTAAGCTTTGAAATCGAAAGGGAATGTGTAACTTTGACCAGGTTTAAAGATCCTCTTATTAAAATTAAAAGATAATTTTTATGCAAAGACCGGTTAGTGAGTGTGGCCTTGTTTTTCTCAATTTGGACGTTGAAGGGGACAGCAAAAGTGGCTGGGGGACCTCCTAGAATTAAATCGTGGAGAAGTCATAGTGTAGCGTTCTCTGTTACGCACACTCAATTTAAAGCCTTTAGCACGGGTGATAGTTTCACCGTTTGAAAGTCCCATTATATAATTTTTAGGGGCTATTGAGATGTACCGATCTATAGTGACGCTGGGTCCATACTGATCGGTTATCTCGTTTTTTAAAATGTCCCATGAAATCAGAGTACTCTGGAATGAATATGTCGCTGTGGGAGGTTTTTTTTAAAAATGCATGAATCTGTGTCGGCGTAGAGATCTCGCTGTTTTGATTTGGAAAGCATATCATAGAGAGTGAGACGTGCTTAGGCGGTGACGAATGAGGCCACGACAATATTACCTTTAGGGTCCCCCCCAATAGGGGACCACCTTGTCGTGGTGGGGGGGCCTAGGGCCCAGCAACCCGGCTGAAGGCTGTGCCGACCGGGTTGGGCGCCGGTTGGACATGGCCAAGGCCAACCGAGGTCGAAGACGCTGCTGGCCGGCTTGATTGCCGGTCGGGTGGTGACGGCGTCGGAGACCTCACCTCAGGGACCTTGGGTGGTCAGTTCGACGGCTCGGTCGAAAGGTCCCTCCTGCCTAGTAGGCACGAGCCGTCCAAAAAGTCTGGGTCCTACTAAGAGTCTCCACCCCGGGTGCCGATCGAGCTTGGATCTTTATATCCTTGCACATTTGCAAACCGGGGAATAGATTAAATTTAGGTTTCTTCCGGTGGTTAGCTTTCCTTCTATAGGACTGCTGCCATGTGAGGCCGGGGTTGAGGTGCGCCTATAGGGCGTATTCCTTGCCCCCGGCTCTAGATAGTCATGGCTTTTCTTTAACCAGGTAGTGCTGTCAGGCGGAACCGGGAATTGCCGTGGTTGCACAAGATCGCAACATAGAGATCAATTACCTTTAGGGTTTCTGGGGGTGAATTTTTTAGCAGGTTTGTAGGTCACTAGGATATGATCGGAATTGACCGCGTGGAGGTCAATGAGAGTTTTGTAGCGGTCGTTCGCTAAGTCCAATAACTTTATGGGGTTGTCGATGACTTGACGTCCTGAGGGTTTATTCTCACCCCATCTGCCTGGAAAAAATCTTCACAAAATTTTGATTTTTCGGCGTCTGTGTTGATGTTGGACGGGTAACCCTGAATATTTCTGTTTGGATTCTAAGAAAGTGTTCATGTATTTTCCAAATAAGCCGGGGTCCTGGACAGTGTAAGTAATATTTTCCGATTAGTGCCAAACATCGTGAATTTGAGAATTTTGTAGCCTTCACAGACGGCTTTATACAGTTCCAGCGACACATAAGAGGCTGTGAGAGTTCTCTGTGTTTCTATAAATATTGATGATATAGCTTCTACCTTTGTGAATTCTGTATGGTTCCAAGGACTACTCTGTTATTTGGAAGATATCTTCCTCGCATCTCTCTCCTATACAGATTTGTTAGACAGTGTGAAACTTGTGGTTTCATAAATAAAAGTTTGATATTATCTACAGTATAATTACTTATGTTCTCATTTCACATCATGTGGTCACGTAAGGTAGTAGTCGACATAATTGTAGCTTGTTTGACTATAGGGAGAGCTGTCTGGCTAGGAATTGAGTTTTCTCAAGACTATTTAATCACTAGTTGTGGGAAATCCCAGCACTTGGGAAGAAACATTTATTTAAGTGTCTGCAATCAAACCGTGGATATAAGATTATTTTTACGTTTGAAACCTACAGTGAAAGGAATTAGTCTGACTTATGAACAATGGGAGAAACTAGTTTCTTATATCGTTTGCATTCGAAAGCATGTTATTGGCTCCGAGCTATCGGTTTTGTCTAGTGAACACAAAGACAAAAGGTCTTTACTACGAGCACCCTATCATTTACACTTCGAGAAAGTTGTGTGAAGAAGCGACAGAACGACTTTCCATTGACGTTCCCGATTCGTTATCACTCGAGCTCTGGGTTAAAGAAGGAAAACTTCTACTAGTCGATGAATTCAAAGTTGGAGAAAGTGTACTACCAACCAGAGAACCCTGGGAGTTATGGGGGAGTTGCACGATTATCCCAGAGTGCTGGACTGCCACAAAAGAGAGTCAAAGAATGGTTGTCGGAGAAGAGACGTACACTCTCCACAAACCGGCGAGAACAAAATTCAGAAAAAACAAAACGTTTGTGTCAGGTCTAGACCAACAATAGCAAGCAGATTTAATGATTGTGAAAAATATTTCACGATTTAATGAAGGTTATGGTTACATATTAGTAGCTATTGGCATTTTGTCTCGATATGCATGGGCAATACCTTTGAAGACCAAGACAGGAAAAGCAATGAAAGATGAATTCGAAATAATTATTTCCCATGGTTCTTAATACAGATCAAGGCACAGAATTCGCGAATCGAATCTTTCAACAATATTTGAAAGATAAAAACATTCATTTCTTTGTTTCTTATGGGGATAAGAAAGCTGCCTTAGCAGAACGTCTGAATCGTACGTTGAGAGAAAAATTATGGAGATATTTCACAAAACATAAACATTTCAACTTCATCAATGTTTTGCCACGTATAATGGAAAGTTATAATGCGTCTAAGCATAGAGCTCACGGAATAGCTCCCAAAGATGTGAATATTCATAACGAAAGTATGGTTTGGAATCGACTCTATGGAAGCCCTGAGAAAAAGATAAGTACTGTTTTTAAAGTTGGAGATCATATACGTTTAAGAAGTCTCAAGCATCCATTCAAGAAGGGTATATCTCAACAGTGGACTAGAGAAATATTCCAAGTACGTAGAGTAATACATAGAAATCCTCCCGTATATGACGTGATCGACAGTGACGGACAGAAGATAAAAGGGACTTTCTACAACGAAGAATTACAGAAAGTTAAATCTCCAGAACTTTACGCTGTGGAAAAAATTTCGGCTAAGGATCGAAAAAAGAGAGTGTTGGTAAAGTGGGCAGATTACAGCACCCCTTCGTGGATCCCTGAAAAATGGCTTTCTATTTGACGTTACCTTCTACAGCCAGTGTTAACATTTATCCAGACAACAGACAATCGGATTATACTACACAGCTTGCATAGTCTGTCGAACTCCAAGGACAGGGGGAAGTAGGATTAGCATTGGCAGAGGTACACATACCTGTCAGTTGGTATAATACAGATTCATCTAACGATACTTTTGCAATTAAATATGATACATTCAGAAAAGAAGAAAGAACGAGAGTGAGAAAATTACCTCCTTTGGATGTTGTGAAAGTTACCTTACCTAAACGAGTCTATAATGGTCGTTACATATATCGAGCGTTGAGAGACAACTTACCTGCAGAAGCCAAAGAAAATATCCAATTTAAATATGAGAATGAGAAAACTATTAGTGTAACGTTCGCCAATAATTATGGGATACGATTCCCAAAAGGGTCAAAAACTTTCATGAATACCATATTTGGTTTGCAAGATAATTATATAGATCGTAATCTGTTTGGTAGTTTTACTTCTGAAATACCTATACCTCTAACATCCTCAGGTCCTCGTATACAAGTGACTAATGACAGCTAGGTCTGTAAATGGTAGCTAGGTAGTCACTGGAAGGAGAGCTATGCACCAATCCCCTGTGATGATGCATAGAACCGGCCAGGCCTAGCACCTAATGTCCGACCCCGCCTTCTCGTGGTGCAGACCGTTAGTAACTTTCAAAAGAGATACTCTCTTGTGGAAGTGAACGGAAGGGGAGGGCTGCCAGATTAGTGTGGCCTACTGATCTGGACAACTATGGCTACTTTTCTTTTTTTTTTCTACCCTGCTGAGGAGTGGTCAACCACACAGGGTCCTGGTGCTGACCATATAAACCTACTGGACTGGACAGATATATGGCTTTGAGCTTGATTATGGATCCTGATTTAGCTGCACTGGTGGGCTTCTGTGGAGGGAAAATCTTCCGCTGTGCTTTCTGTTTGTTTGTGGGTTGACAGCCCCAAGTGAATAGATTCACAGGATATGTTTATCAGCTGGTGGATAATCCTGAGCAGAAGTCATCGCAGGCACCTGAACTCTTTGCTTCTATTGGCATCGTCAAATTCTACGTTGGAGGAAATCTTCCAGTGTAGATGGCTTCAGCCTTTAGTAGTGGGGGAACGGGTCTTTGCCCCATGTCTGCGATTAGGGGGCTGTTTGATATTGTCGGCATTCCCTCTCTCAATAAACATAATTTCTTTAAACATCCCACTAACCATTTTCTAACCATAGGTAGTTGGAATGTGAGGACTCTGCACAGAGCTTTTTCTCTTGATGTCCTCACACAAGAATTCCACTATTATAATTTAGATATTCTTGGCTTGCAAGAGACCAGATGGACAGATAAAGGTCAGATTCTTAAAAATAATCTTAAATTTCTCTTTTCAGGGAGGGACGACAACAAGCATCACCAAGGCGTGGGTCTGCTTCTCAGCAGACATGCTAGCGATGCTCTTCTAGGATATGAGTGCATTAATGAAAGGTTTCTTACAGCAAAATTTCAGACAAGCGTTAAAAACTTGAATGTTATCTGCTGTTATGCCCCCACTGAGGATGCCGATGAGGATGAGAAGGATAGGTTTTATGAACAACTTCAGGATATTTTGAACTCTGTCAAGAAAGGAGATATTACCCTTGTTCTTGGTGACTTCAATGCCAAAGTTGGTACTGACTCTGACCTTTGGGGAGGAGTAATAGGCCCTTTTGGTATTGGTAGCTGCAATGGCAATGGGCAACGTCTCCTACAGGTAAGTAAACTCAATGGATTCAGAATAACTAACACTTATTACAAACACCGCGACATACATAAGTACACATGGGTTTCACCTGATGGGCTGCATAAGAATATGATTGATTACATATTAATTAACAGCAAATGGGCTAGTTCTGTTAGGAATACCAGGGCATATAGGGGAGCTGAAATTGGATCTGACCATTACCTTGTTAAAAGTGTGTTGCAACTTAAACTTAAAAAGTGTTGTGCTAGGGTTAAAAAATTTACTTTTAATACTGAAGCTCTGAAAGATCCAGTTATAGCTAAAGCTTACCATGATAGGTTACTTAGTCATTATGACAGTCATGGTTTGCTTACTACTGAAGTTGAGGAAGAATGGGATCATTTTAAACAGGCTTTTTTGGACACTAACAGTACTCTTTTAGGAAAAAAGGAGCAGAAGAGGCAGAATTATCTGAGTGATAAGGCACTTGAGCTTATTTCGGAAAGAAAGAACTGCAGGAATGTCTTTAATCAATACCCTACTAGTCCTAATAGAAAGCATTACAGAGAACTTAATAAATGTGTAAAAGATCAGTTAGCTGCTGATAAGAATCTTTGGCTTGATGGTTTGGCTGACAAAGCCGAGGAAGCAGTTAGACAGCACAACAGCAGAGAGCTGTACCAGATAGTTAATGTTTTATGTGGTAGAAAACGGACAGGCATACAAGGATTGAAGGATAAACAAGGTAAGGTTATAGAAGGGGAGGATTCTGTCATGGCTAGGTGGGCTGAGCATTTCAGCGATGTTCTAAACAATGTAGTTGGTTCTGCTCCCATTGTTTGCAGTGATGATGGATGCATTGGTGGCTTTAATGTTGGCCCTATAACACAATCTGAAGTTATTTTGGCTGTTCCTAAACTTAAACTACATAAATCCCCAGGGGTAGATGAAATTACTACCGAAATGCTTAGAGCTGGGAATGTTTCGATTACCACTTGGATGACTGAAATTCTGAATATCTTTTATGATAAAGGCATGGTTCCTAAGAATTTTACCAGAGCTATTGTTATCCCTATTTTCAAAAAAGGTGATCGCAGTTCTTGTGATAACTACAGGGGTATCAGCCTACTCTCTGTTCCAGGTAAAGTTCTTTCCATGATTGTGCTTAATAGAATTAAGAATCTGGTTGACAGGCAATTGCGTGATGAGCAATGTGGATTCAGAAGTGGTAGGGGATGTGTGGATCAGATATTTTCACTCAGGCAGATTCTTGAGAAATGTTTAGAGTTTCAGAAACCTTTGGTTGCTAGCTTTGTTGATTTCAAAAAGGCTTTCGACTCTGTTGATCGTCATAATTTGTGGTTGATTGTGAAATCATATGGTATACCTGACAAGTTAGTTAACATAATGAAAGCTCTCTATAATAACACTGAGTCGTGTGTGAGAGTTGGTAAGGCTTGTAGCAATTGGTTTAGCATTACTTCTGGTGTTCGACAAGGGTGCATTTTGTCTCCTTTTCTCTTTAGCTTGGTTATTGATTATGTTATGCGAAATTCACTTCAAGGGAAAGATTTTGGCCTTAAATGGGCTGGAGATATGAAAATTTCTGATTTAGATTATGCTGATGATTTAGCCCTTTTGGCAAATGATGTTGATGAAATGAACTCTCTCATTCGAGCCGTTGATGAGACTGGTAGTAGAGTAGGTTTGGTTATAAACAGAGAGAAAACTAAAGTGATGAAAATTGGTCAGGCAGGCTGTGATTCAGTTAATCTGAATGGTTGCAGTCTTGAGCAGGTTTCACAGTTTAATTATCTTGGGAGCTATGTAACAGATAATGGTGATGTGCGGCATGAGATTAACAGACGAATAGGGATTGCTGCCGGGACTTTTAAGAATCTATGGAGAGTGTGGAGAAATAGGCGTATACACCTAAAGACTAAAATTAGACTGTATAATAGTTTGGTTATTTCTAGGGTTAGTTATGGTAGTGAAACTTGGACACTTTGTAAACAGGATAACAGGAAACTAGATGCTTTTGATTCCAGATGCTTACGCAGTATCTTGGGCATTAGGTGGTTCAACTTTGTAACTAATGATGAGGTTAGGCAAAGGAGTTTGCAACCTCCTTTAAGCAGCATATTGTGCAGAGAGAGACTCCGTTGGTTTGGCCATGTTGCCCGTATGAATAATTATAGATTGGCGAATAGGGTTATGAACAGTGTGCCTAAAGGCCTCAGAAAGAAGGGGAGACCTAGGATGCGGTGGGCAGACAATGTCAAACAGGACCTTGTTAGAATTGGTGTGCAGTGGCCATATGCAGTAGATGTAGCTCAGGATAGACTAGCTTGGAGAACTAAATTGCACGGTCTGGTTGGACCTCCATAGCCCATGGCTGCTTGAGGATGATGATGATGATGATGATGATGAATGACAGCTACAATTTGTATGTACTACGTCCTACTCCAGTTGAAGTATTTACAGAGGTGGTGGACGTTGTAGAGACATCCATGCCTCTAATACATATGCACCATGGACGATATGATAATGCAGCGAGTCTTTTAGAAGAAATGAGATTAGCAATACCTAATGATGTGAGACACTTTTTCCGATTCCTTTCACTTCCGAATGGGAAGTCCTATGTGTTGAGGAGAGGATCAGGTCGTATTATGTTTCCTAAGAAGCATCCTGCATTAGGAGAGATGTTAGGATTTGATCATATGGAGACATGGTTTGAAGAATCCACATCCCGTTATGCTATGGATTTAAAAAGAGGTATAGACGGGCTCTACATTTATTCCGACCTCATCATACCCTAACTAGTGGGTGATGCTCATGGTGAATTCTTAAGAGTGATCAATCCTTCTGTGCGTACTATAAATGAGGAGAGTATCGTGAATATTTATGAAAGACCAGACTATTATCCACTAGCCGTAATGTTTTCGAAAGCGTACGCATTTTCATGATAACAGATAGTGGTGATGAACTATTAATTAAATATGGTAAAGTGCTAGTGAAACTTCATTTCAGATTCAGACATGAGAGTGAAGTACACGGAACCTAATCCTTCCACATATCTTGCGTATTATAAATCGCAAGCAGATGGCGGAGTATTCAGAGGGCCAAGATATCAACGTGGCGAAGGACTCGGAGCATTTTTTAAAAGTATTGGACATTTCATTTCACCCATAATTAGACCAGCATTATTTTCATTAGGCAAACAGGCAACTAAAAGTGGTATCAAGTTTGCTTCGGATGTTGCAGCAGGACGTGATGTAAAGGAGGCAGCAAAATCTAACTTGCATGAAGGAGCAGCTAATTTATTAGAACAGGCAGGCCATTACTTGAGAGGACGTGGTATAAAACGAAGGAAACATAATCGAATTGTCAGAGTTGCTAAGAAGACGTGTAGAGGACTGTACATCTTTACAAAATGAGTGAGAAAATTCATTCTGCGTCAAAGGAGTGTGCTCTATCTGAACTAGATTTATTTTCAGTACCTCCAACAAGTTCACAGGCAGAAAGTAGCAGTTATGTATCCTACCTATCTTTAGCCTCTTTAGATGGTAATGCTCCTCTGGAATTTAGTACAGTGGGAAGTGACGAATACCTAGATCTTGCAAGATGTTATCTTCGATTGAAAGTCAGAATTACAAATGCTGCAGAAGCATCAATCACGGACCTGATTTGGTTGCCCCTTCTAATAATTTCATACATAGTCTTTTTAGTCAGACGGATATTTACCTAAATGAACGATTGGTTTCTGGGAATCATACCTTGTATCCCTTCAGAAGTTATTTTGAGACTCTATTGAATTATGGAACAGATGCATCAAAGATTCAATTATCTTGTTGCTTATGGTTTCCGGATACAGCAGGACATTTTGACAACAATACTAATGTGAACTCAGGATGGCAAACACGAAAGTCACTGGCATGATCCAATGCTATCGAATTAATCTCGTGGATACGTGATGCTATCTTCACTCAAGACAAGTATTTGTTGAATCATATTGACCATAGGATCAGAATGACAAGAGCAAAACCTGAGTTTTGTCTCATGACAAGTGTGGACAGAGCCAAATTTAAGGTGAAGATTGAAGAAGCAGCATTTTGCGTTAGAAACGTTAAGGTGAACAATTCTGTACTCATTGCTCATGGTCAAATGTTACAGACCACAACAGCAAAATATCCTGTATGAAGAATAGAGATGCGAAGCTATGCACTAGCCCCAGGCATTACTGCAATAACAAAAGGTAATTTATTTTCTGGACAACTACCCAGATGCTGTATTGTAGGACTTGTGGACTCTTTGAATGGAAATTATGCTGAAAATCCCTACAACTTCAAGCATTACAACTTAAACTTTTTAACTCTCTACGTGGATTCCAACTCGTTCCCTTCACAACCCTTAACACCAGATTTTGGAAACAATTAGTACCTACTATCTTATCAGACACTTCTCGAAAGTTTAGATATATGGAAAGCTGATAAGGTTCTTCCATTTGGACGTGTTTCTTATTTAAAAGGTTTCACATTGTATGGATTTTAGTTATCTCCAGAAGGAAAAGAGTGTAATGATTATTTTAATGTGATAAAATCTGGAAATTGTAGACTTGAACTCAAATTTGGTGCTGCTTTACCTCATGCAGTGAGTGTGATCTTCTATGCCGAGTTTGAAAATCTTCTGGATATTGATCAAGATAGAAAAGTACTATTTGATTTTTCTGCCTGATGGATGCATTACAGCTGAATAGAGTGTTTAAAAGAGATACATCTCCCCTTTCCCTAGTAGTGTTCCCAAGAGACGAATTACCTCATATTGCTAAGAAACCATATATGTTTATATACAACACAGATGTTTCTACTACTTCAGAAACACATTGGATCGCCCTTTACATGATAACATTTTGATCCTCTATTATAGCCTCCTACAGATATGGAATCTTACTATATTGAAAATGGAATGAAACGTGTTATATATCCTTCGTATTAAGTACAAGATTCTAAAGCTAACACCTGTGGACTTCACTGCCTATATTTTTTGTGTCAAAGGGCTAGAGGTGTGACTCTATCCCACATATTAGCATATTATTATTCTTGTAATCTGGACTTGAACGAATCACTGATATTGCTATTTAATCAGACTCTGACCACAACCCTCGTACCCTCTAAAATAATATACTGTTATTCTCTATGGCAAGATGCTTTTGAACCCTTCAAACAGAGGGTGAATTTCATCAAAGGTTTCCCATCTCTCTAATTTAGTACAAAAAAACATACGCTCCTTATTCTGGATTATCATAGCAGAATCAGTGAATGATCAGCGAGTCGCAGATCTGTTTACACGAGACTCGCATCATTTGAATATCACAGTGGTTTTAATCACTCAGAACTTATTTTTTCAAGGCAAGTGTTCAAGAAATATATCTCTCAACTCGCAATATATCGTACTCTTCAAGAATCCTAGAGACAAGGGTCCATTATCTTATTTAGCATAGAGAAAGAGGTATAGAGTAAATTCTCATCCTCATCGGCAAACTACCAAACAGACTACGATAGAAGCCACGTAACAGCCAAGGAGGTGTGTCTCTGAACAGTCCCCATCCCTGTCGTCTAGTATGTGATTGTTGACGAAAAAGTCCCATAACTCACGTCACCAAAGGAGAGGGAGGAAGAAAGTGTTCGTTGGAAGTTGGGTGCAGTAGCTAATACAAGTGGCCGTACAATAAACCAGGTCGCTGAATGACATAATATTAGATTGCTAAAGGAGGTGTGTCAGAAAGCCTGTTCTGTGGAGAAATAATTATAGGGGACTGTCGCTTAGCCAGGTATGTGCACTGATAACAATGTCCTTTTGGAACGCTTCTTAGTCGGATAGATGGGAACCCTCTACCAGAGCGGCGGGTGAGCCGACTCTGGTAGATTTCCTGACATTTTTCAAGCTCGAAGGCTACATGCTGCGATCAGATGGTACCTTAACCGGCGTGAAAAGTTCAGGTGGGGATCCTTCTGCTCCAGCATTAATGTCTTCACCCCTTCTAGGCCGGTCTGGAAGTTCATCAGGAACCTGACAGGGAAGCCACCGCCTGTCCTCCCCTTCCATAACCTTGCCCTGGCCTGTGGGGAGGACTTAGCAACCATTGCTAATGACTTTTTGTGGCACTTCACCTCTTCCCTTCCTGCTCCACTGGTGAATGTTCAGGATACGGCTCAACAGCCCTGCTCTGGTTCTGAGCCTTGCAATAATGATCCTTTCACCTTGCAGGAACTCACCTCTGCTAATGCGGCTTCGAAGCGCTCGTCGGCCCCAGGCCCTGATGGAGTCAGCTATACTCAGCTAACCTGTCACCTGGGGCTCTGCTGGGCTTCTCAAAGCATTCAATCACTCCTGGACCACCTGCACAGTACCTGAGTCATGGAAGGCAACACACATCGTGCCTATCTTGAAGCAGGGGAAACCCGCCACAGAGCTGTCCTCTTACAGGCCCAATGCTCTATCGTCTTGCCTCTGCCAGATCCTAGAGAGACTGCTTGTTGGACGCCTCGAATGGCACCTACAGTCCAATGTCTTCCTCCCTGACAGCCATTCGGGTTTTCACAAAGGGAGATGCACGTCGGACCATCTCATCGACTTCATCTCTGCTGCTGATCAGGCACGGTCCGTGGGAGAGACTACTGTTGTTGTCTTCTTCAACATCCAGAAGGCATTCGATTCCCTGTCCCACTCGATATTCTCTGCAGGCTCCATGTTCTCCACCTCAGAGGCAATATCAATCAGTGGACCTACCTCTCCAACAGGAATGTTCGCGTGAAGCTGGGCAACACGTTCAGCATCTCCCACACCATCAATCATTGAGTATCTCAAGGGGGTGTCCTCAACCCGATATTACTGAACATCTTGCTGTCAGGTCTACCCTCTCGACTCGAGGAGAGAGTGGGTATTTCCATTTACAGAGACGATATCTGCATCTGGTTCCCTAGCCAGGACCTCTACCATGCTCAGCTCGTGATGAAACGAGCTGTGGACACGGTCGTCAAGTTCTTCGAAAACTTAAGCCTCACACTTTCTACTGATAAGACTGTGGCCATGGTTTTCACGAGGAGACGCCTTCCACCCACCTCCCCTGACCTCTTGCTTGGGCCAGATTATATCAAGGCCGTCTTTCAGCATATGTTCCTTGGTGTGGTCCTGGACAACAGGCTGAGCTGGGGGTCTCACATCCAGCATCTTAAGACTGCTGCCACTGCACAGAGAAATATACTGTCCTTTCTTGCAGGTACCCACTGGGGAAGTTCCTGCAAGAACCTCCTGGTCTTGTACGGGCACTTGAACCTCTCCAGCATCAACTACAGTGGTCACCTTCTGTGCAATGCCTCTGATACATTGCTCAGCAAGTTGACAACTGTCCACACTATATCTCTGCACCTCTGTCTCGGACTCTGCCCTAACACACCTAATGTGTCTGTCATTGCAGAGGCTGATGACATGCCTTTCTACCTGCACTGGAAGAAAGATATACTGTGTCATCTCTCGAGGTTCCATTCCCTCCACTCTAACCATGAGCTTCTAAGGAAGTTGCATGAGAGGCCTCACTCTGCCATCGCCCTGTCTGCCCAGGACTTCTATGACTGAGTCCTTCCTGCCATCTCCAGACGCTCGAGCTGTCAGCAACATATTCTGGATGCTGGCTCTGAATACTCTCTTCGCCGAACTTCCACCCTGGAGGAACAGTGATCTAAGGATCAATGTCACTATCCCTTCTCTTGGTCGGAGGAGCGACTCTGATCCATTGGCCATCAGACTTCTCTCCACCTCCTAAGTCACTGCACGATATGAGAGATGCACTGAGGTCTACACTGATGGTTCTGTGGATCGGGAGAGGCAACGCGTTGCCTCTGCCTTTGTCATCCCCGATACTGGCATCGCCAGAGGTTTCTGTCTCCCGCATCTAAACTCCTCCACCTGTACAGAGCTTCATGCTATTCTTGAGGCTGTACTTTTCATCCTCAGCCTCGAGAGTGGCAACTTTGTCATCTTCTGTGACAGCAAGTCAGCCTTGGAAGCTCTCCAGAAGCGAGACAGCAAGAGCTGCAACCCTTTTCTCATCCAGAAGATCATGAAGACTTGCTCGAAGGTCACTTCTGCTTTAATCACGGTCCATTTCCAGTGGATCCCTTCCCATGTAGGGATACCGGGAAATGAGCTCGCTGATCACACTGTGAAGGAGGCACTGGAGAGTCAGAGGTGTGTAACTAATTACCCTCTCTCTCTCTCTCAGCGACTGCAAGAGTTCTGTCTCACAACTGGTGAGCCAATTCCGTCTTGCTCAATAGCAGAAGGACAGCAGGTGTTCCTCATTCAGGTACCTGGTTGAACCTTCTCTCACTGCTCCTAATCTCGGTAATCTCCTCAGATCTGAGGAGACCCTCCTTCATTGTCTCCGAGTTGGTGTCATCTACAGCAACTCTACACTGCACACTCTTGGAAGAGCTTACAGTCCAGACTGTGCCACTTGCGGCACACCTGAGACTGTATGCCACGTTCTGCTCAACTGCTCCCGCTACAATGCCGAAAGAGATGCTTTGTTCCAGGAGCTTAATGCTATAGGAACCACTGACTACTCAATTACCTCCCTTCTCGGCAACAACCATAGTGCGAAGCTGCAAAGTGCAAGCTTCCGTATTGTCATTTATTTCAGAACATTAGCCTCCTCTGTAAGGTGTAATGTTCAGTACTTTTACATTGTCCTGAAAAGGGCCGTTTTTTACATTGCCGTGAAGAGGGCTTTTTTTTTTCCCAGAGAGATTGCTGAGAGGCAGATTCTTCTGCATCCGCTATCTCACTATTCCGTTGTGACTGGTGTAGGGAGCCCCTTCTCTGGAGGCTAATTTCACCATATTTACAACACCTTGAACCTTGAACCTTGGGAGGAATTTTTAATAAAGGCTTTTTTATAAGGGTTTTTATGGGTCAACCAGGGGATCTTTATGAAATATTAATTATTAATTAATTATTATTTATGAATATTAATAAGGGGGTGTGGTCGGTGACGTCATAGGGGGAAAATACTGTGCGTGGGAGTGCCAGGGTGGCACGTAACTACTTATATCTTTTAAAATCATACATATTTTCAAATTTCCATATTCTTTACATTGCTAAATACATTAGAGTGCAATGATGGCTTTAACCGAAATTTCAGGATATAATAAATGTCAATAGGAAATAAATGCGAAATATAAATTCTTCATTCGTGGAAGTAGTTTTTACGGTTGACGTATGTATGCAACAAGTAAGCTATTGGAAGGTGAGATTACTGTGCTGAATTTGTGTGTTCGAATAAAATGTAAGTAAACTGCAAGAAAATATAACATGTTGAAATAATATGACATCTATTGAGCCTGAACATTCCAAATCTAGACGAAATATTATTTTCACTTTATTTAATTTATTCACCAAATTAAAACTGTGTGAATGACCACCAGATAAGAATGCTTCCTTACAATCTCCTGTTCACTTATTCCTTAAAGGATAATTCAATGCTTTGTACAGTGAAATTATAATTCAAAGTGTGTTCTGTCTCTTTGTTCTGAAAATATCAGTACACATTCAGATGCATTTATAATTACCATAGCCGTTTTAGCACCTCTTCAGAAATATTGGTTTCTAAATTAATTTATTGGTTAAGAAAAGTAAGCTCTGATACCTTTTCGTGTAAACTTTTCTAAGGAAACATATTTAGAGAGGAAAAAATACTTTTCGAGTGTTCCAGCATTCTAGGATTCCGCAAACACATTATGGAATGTTCAGGTTCAATAGACGCGAGACTATTTCAACTTGTGTAAATTTTCTTACACTACATTTATGTTTTAATCGCGCTTGCAAAATTAACTAAAGGTAAAATAAAGATAAACTTGAATTAAAATATTTAAATATAATGCCGTTTAATCATATTATAATGCATAGAATGATTGTTTTGAAATAATGTTTCATTTCACTTCATTTATTTAAGATCTGTCATATTATTTTAGCTGAACTATGAGCAGACTGTATGCAAGTAAGCTTCCAAAGGCAGAAAGGACAAAGCTTCTTTTGAATTTGAACATTCCGCATCCTGATAAAGTATTGATATAATTTTTTCTAATTTCTTTGATAAGTAAGAAAGTAGCATCTCTAGATTCACAGGATGTTGAGAGATTCTCCGAAATCTGCGACAGTGTTTTACGAATTGCTTTGTGTTTTTCGTTGATCTCTGTTGCTGAGAAAGCAATTCCAAAAAGTGGTAATGCACCGCTGATGAATTTTATGATTAAATATATTGCAGAAGAAGCAGAAAACTTGTATTCGTCAAACACTAATGCGAATCCTAAGAACACAAACAGTTGAAAAAACTTACAATTGTCACCAAAAATATCGGAAACGACAATGTCTCTTCAAAGAGACTGATGGATGAAGAGAGACTTGCTGTATATTTTTAGGTGCTGGAGGAGTATATTTCTTTCAGTAGGAGACGACGCATTTTTCTGCAAACCTTTATTGCAATATCTTATCATTCTGGTCAAATTAATGCATAAAAATATATACAGCATACCTAAAATATTCGGAACAAAATATAGATTAATGAAATATAGCAAAAAATATAAGAACAAAGTTACATATATTTCAATAGAATTTTCCTGAAACAATGAGCAGAAAAAGTTAGACCAACAAATATATTTCACATCAGAGTCTTTAAGAGTAAATATAAGCAAAGCTGAGGCAAAGGGTGTCAGAAAAATTAAACAAATACTAAATATGATCCACGGCTTCAAAGATTTACAGTTATATTTCGGAAAGTTAAAATTATCGAAACCTAAAAATAAGTTTTGTAACCGATGTCGTCGCAATCTTATATTATACCACAAAACAACAGAAACCATCTCAATGATTCGGCCAGAAACTTCAATCTTTGAGTTTCGGAATCGAGATATGACAACTGAATAGATTAGAATGGCTACTGATAAGATGGAATTTAAATGTATCACCAGAGCGATAAGGAATTCAAGGATTTTAAAAAGTATTTTTTTGTATCCATGTCTTCCTTTAAAAATGTCAATTCCCATTAATTGCAACGTATGAGTCATTAGAATGATATCAGGTAATGTATATTTCAATTTATTATTATGTCTGAAACGTGGCAATTGGCATGTATGAAAGTGAACTGAGTTTTCTGCTGTAGATTTGTGACAGTAGGATATGCTTTTGTTTACTACACTTCGAGTCTCAAATTCAAGCGTTTCGTTTATTCTCTTCATGTTAAGAGTTTTGTTTAATTAAAAGGTTTAATATTTACTAAACAAAACTTACGCTATATCCTGTTTTAGGAAACACATTTTTTTTCACCAAAACCAATGTCAAAATTATTCATTTTGAACACTGATTTTTAATCACTGTTCAAAATTATTCATTTTGAACACTGATTTTTAATCACTGTTATATAGTAAACATAAAACTGATATATATATATATATTTATATATTCTGAATAATTTAGGAATTATAAAGATTTTCACTACGGTTTAATTAGTGTTTCATAATTAACTATCATACTCTGCTTAAATTTGTTATCACATGCGAGAGAAATGCATCTTGTGCTGAATAAGATTACCCAGTCCTGAATAGTGAACTCAGAATGTCTTCTACTGAACGTAATTGGGATATATAATGTCATATACTGAAAGGGATTACCTAGTCAGAATTATGAACACTGAATATCTTGTGCTGAACTGGATTACCTTGTACTCAATTGTGAATCACAGGCTATCTTCTGCTGAATGTGATTACTTGTCCTGAATTGTACCCACATAATATCTTTTGATGAAGTAGATTATCTCCTCTTGAATGTTGTTCACAGAATGAATGTCAGTAGGTTGAATATTTCGTTGAAAAGTCGTTTTCTGATTTTTAGGATATCAATATAACCAATTTTAATGTTAGTCGGATTTCAAGTATTCTCAGTTTCTGGTACTTCACTTTCAAATTATTTCATTAATCAAAAGGCAAACTTTTTGAAATCTTTCTTGAAAAATCTTGTGTGTCTTAAAAGAAATCAAATCGAATATTTTGTTTTCCTGATACTTTGTGAAGAGTTCGACTTTCGAGAACTGTTCATAACGATAAGAACTACAGTTTCATTCAACTTCAGAAGAGACGTCAAGAACTCTTAAAAGAAAGCAGCAATTAATAACCATGAAAATATTTGTGGTTATAGTGTTAAACTGAATGCAACATTAAGACTTTCTTCGTTATTCCTTGGTTAAAATAGTTGCAATATTTTAAACTACTCTGTTGTTAATTCAGATAACCATTCGTTGTCCATTTCCAAAAAATTGCTCCTCCATTAATTTTGGTGTTAAATTAAGGATCTAATGACATAACGCTTAATTTGAAAGATTCAGTTACCTTCAGTAGTCTTTCTTGATGTCATCACTAATTCCACTAGAAAATCACTTAGGCAAAATTTAATTTCTTAAAACTTCTTTCGATTTACAAATGTTCGCACATATATGAGGAATCAAAAATTAGTTCATGACCATAAAAATCACGGATATTAATATATGACTATTCACGTTGTGCCATTCACATATTGCCACAATATATGATGAAATATGTTTTTCAAAGCAATCTCTTTAAACAACACATGTGATTTTCATCTAGCACTGTCACATACCACGGCTAAAGTCTAAATTCTGGTATGAGCCACATCACTTGATTTAATAATTTTCACTTTGCACAGGAAGCACAAACTAAGCAATCTCTTCGCGGCTGCAATATATTTATGTACATGAAGCACGAAAAAATTTATGCTGTATGTGTTGCGAAAAAGTTGGATTTTCTTTTTTTTATCCAGCATCATTAAGTACACATAAGACATTTATGACCAGAAGGAAAGTAAGATGGAAGAGCATTATTTACTAACGAAATTGATTCTCGTTTCCCTTTATTATTCCAGCGATGCAAACAACTGCAGTAAAAAGCAATTTCAAAAATTGAATGAGACATAGAGCTTAAGAAATATTAAAGGAACGATTGGAAAAGGGGATTATTCTGTATTCTAATTTCACTTATTTTTAATCACTGTTATATAGTAAACATAAAACTGATATATATATATATATTTATATATTCTGAATAATTTCATTAATTTTGGTTGTAAATTTAGGATCTCATGACATAAAGCTTAATTTGAAAGACTCATTTACCTTCAGTAGTCTTTCTTGATGTCATCACTAATTCCACTAGAAAATCACTTAGGCAAAATTTAATTTCTTAGAACTTCTTTCGATTTACAAATGTTCGCACATATATGAGGAATCAAAAATTAATTCATGACCATAAAAATCACGGATATTAATATATGACTATTCACGTTGTGCCATTCACATATTGCCACAATATATGATGAAATATGATTTTCAAAGCAATCTCTTTAAACAACACATGTGATTTTCATCTGGCATTGTCATATACCACGGCTGAATGAACCACATCACTTGATTTAATAATTTTAACTTTGCACAGGAAGCACAAACTAAGCTTTCTCTTTGCGGCTGCAATATATTTATGTACATGAAGCACGAAAAACATTTATGCTGTATGTGTTGCGCAAAAGCTCATTTTTCTTGTTTTCTCCAATATGTTACATAGAGTAAGACATAATTAAGTAGACATAATACATGTATGACTAGAAGGATAGTAAGATGGAAGAGCATTCTGTACTTACGAAATTGATTCTCGTTTCCCTTTATTATTCCAGCGACGCAAACAACTGCAGGGGAAAGTAATTCACAAATTGAAAGACATGTAGAGCTTAAAAAATATTGAAGGAACGATTGAAAAAGAGGATTATTCTGTCTTCTCTTCTGAAATCTCTTACAATTTTCCGATATTTTAATCATTTACTCTCTTTATTCAATCGACGTTAAGAATGAATCAACTTTCGTCTGTTACTTTTCGTGCAGTGTAATTATTTTACACTGAAGTTTATTACAGTGTTCATGATGACTAAACAGAAGGAACATCCGAGTGTGTGTTTGCTATTCGGGTGTCTCCCAGATATTTTGAGGACACTAAAATATTAATTTGTATATTATTTTTATCTGTCCTCTTATCGCCATTTCCATAATCCTACTGCAGTGAAATGTCAGTATAACGAAATCAAACCAAAATATATATATTCGTTAAACTGAAATTTCGTTATACTAAAATGCAATAAAAAATGCTATGATAATTACATATGCGAAATAATCATTATGAAATAAGTTTACCGTGTATTAGAATTGATTTCTTAACGATGTCGGGAATATTTTCCTGGTTTACCAAAAAACACCTTTTCGTCAATTCTTAAATGTTTTTTCAACTCTGCAGCACATTGTCCATAATATATTTCTGCGAAAATAATCTTCCTTCCCTATTGGTTCCTAATATCGAAACTAATGAACGAACTTAACTAAAACTATAATAGTAACGAACAAATATCACAAAAATTTAAATTTAACGATTGATAAAATAAAAAGCGTATATTGGAACTGATATGTAGCAACATTTCTTTGCAGCTACATTTACTTACAATGCAATTCAGTCAGAATCTGGTAGATCTTCAAGTTATTAAATATACTTTTCATGCTAGGAAGTAGGTAAATAGCAATGCCGCCTTACAGATTTATGCCAGTAGTAGGATGTGATCCCTGCCAAATCATTAGTATGCATAACAGGTTTCCCCCTCGCAGAATGCTGTAACCCTTTCCCACCAGGCAGGTGAAATATTTTAATGAGGGGGATGCAGGTGGAATATTTAATGAGCGAAACTGTTGTATGTGTAGACGGAATGAACCGTTGTATATGTAGGTGAAATATTTTAATGAGGGGGTTGCAGGAGGAATATTTAATGAGCGAAACTATTGTATGTGTAGACGGAATGAACCGTTGTATATAATAAATAAAAATAAAAATAACCCCTCAAGCAGCTGCTTGCCACAGAGGTCTGACAGGAGCCTGTCAGTTTATATGCCACAGTAGAAGATCTGAGAGGATGGCAGGACCTCAGCAGAAAACAACACGAACATCCATGCCTTACCCGGGGCTCGAACCCAGGTCCGTAGATCAGTAGCCAAGCGAGCTAACCACTCGGCCACGGGACGGCTATCGTTGTGTATGTAGCTGAAATATTTTAATGAGGGGGATGCAGGTGGAATATTTAATGAGCGAAACTATTGTATGTGTAGACGGAATGAACCGTTGTATATATAGGTGAAATATTTTAATGAGGGGATTGCAGGAGGAATATTTAATGAGCGAGCTAACGAGTGGAACTGTTGTATGTGCAGACGGAATTGCGCAGGTGGAATATTTAATGAGCGGACGGGTTAGTGAGCAGTCGGAACCATTGTATATGCAGAAGGGATATTTTAATGAGCAGTGCAGACGGAATGAACCGTTGTATACACAGATGGAATATTTAAGGAGAGGATTTGAATATCAGATGGTTGAGAAATTGTTTCTTGTTAATTTATGAGTTTATTATGCCGAGTTAAATGTTTATTATGTCGACATTAATTATGTCGAGTAGAGAGAAATGTTTCTCACAAATCCAATATAGAAGGTTAAAAATCCTACATTGATGAGGCTATTTGTTCTCAGTTGAACACCTTTCATTTGTCGTAAAAAGCTTTGTAAAATGCAAATGAGATATACAAATTAATTTATAGGAAAACCCTTTCACAGGTGAAAAACTCTCTTTCGTTAAAGAGTAGTCTTTTATCCTCCCACAGATGAAAAAAAATATCCTCCTGCTACAGATTAGATATCCCTCTCTGTATCTTTTTCTGTTACTTATTGAAAGATTGATACAACAGAAAAAAACAAACCTCCTGTTAGCTAGCTAGGTAGACGTGTGAAAGGCATACACAATTCGAAAACTTGTTTTCATTACTTGGAGGGTAGAATGACGAAAAAATTACAAAAATCTCCTAAACAGCAGATAATACAACACACTCTCCCTACACAAAGAATGACGCGATTCGATTAGTGGTTAACAGCCGCTAGATGTTTTTAAAGAATCCCCTGATATGCTATCAGTTGAGTTCATCTTTAACGTTTCTACACGTTCTAAAGATTCACCGGCGATTCTTTGAGCCAATAACTTTTCATAGAACCGGTTACATTCATCTCATCCCAACCCATATGATAATTAGAATGCATGATACGTAATATTTGGATAGAGACAGAGGCAGTATAAGGAAGTGGGTTATTACGTCACCTCTGTTTTTTCTCTCTAATGATACAAGATGTTTGTATGCTTAGAAAACTGTCTAGCAGATGTTTTCGTTTGTATGCTTAGAAAACTGTCTAGCAGATGTTTTCGCTTGTATGCTTAGAAAACTGTCTAGCAGATGACAATCAGTAGCTAGCCTATCAAAGAGAGAATTAGACACTGAGATATGTATCAACGAAATTAGTTCTTTGTGTGTCTTATAACAATGAACTTCCTCTCATTATAACATGCTAGAAAACCGTTCCTTCTTCTTTCTCATGAAGTAGCCTAATGAGATAACAGGAGTCTGTTGTTATATTATAAACATCTTCCTTTTGATATAAAGCAAAGGCTTTATGTAATATCTAGATTGATAATGAACATTTGGTTTTAGATATAAAGTGAACAGCTTATATAACGAGTTAATAGAAAGTCTTCTATATACCTTAGTAGTTTAGTCACAACCGACCGTAGCCCCACTAGTGCTTTCCCCTCCTATGACGTCACCGACCGGAAATTGACCTGTGTTGGTCCACGTTGCCTTATGAACTTTGACCCCTATGTCGCAATCAACAGGAAATTGACCCTAGTGTCGCAACTGTAGTGGCGCTCCTTATTAATAATTAATAATTCATAATTAAAAATTCATCCCCCTTTTAACCTCTGACGCTATCTAGTGTCTATGAGGAACAGTATTTTCCCACAAAATCCTTATTTTAACTCTAATTTTAAGCCCTCCTTCTCGATTTTTCTTTATTTCAGACCCCCCAATTGTTGACTTATATTTTAAACCCTCACCTTGCAGACCCCCTGGTTGACCTATATTTTAAGCCCCCTCCTTACCTCGGAACGGCTGATGCAAACCTCAGAATAATTGCACAGAAAAGGATGATACAAGTCTCAATTGTAAAAACACCTCCAAAAAGACCCACCATGGTTGACCTGTATTTTAAACCCTACCTATATTCTAAGCCCTGGATTTTGCATACCCCCTGGTTGACATATATTTTAAGCCCTGGATTTTGCAGACCCCCTGGTTGACATATATTTTAAGCCCTACCTATATTTTAAACCCACTCCTTCCCTCGGATTACAAGTCTCAGAATAATTCCGCAGAAAAGGATGACACGAGTCTCAATTGTAAAAATCAATTCTCAAAGTTGTATTCTTATTAATTAAAACCCTTTCTATTAAAAGTTACCTCTGTTAAAAATCTTTTGCTATTCATTTTGCCAGGACTGTTAAACGATTCCCTTTTATTAAAACTCCTTTGGGTTTCATTTTATCCAAACCTGTTAATCGATCCCCTAGTAATTAAACACTCTCACTCACCTTTATTAATATCATCCAGCGTTCGTAATAAATCAGTTTTCTGTAGATGTGTTTAATCGGAAAAAAAAATCATTCCATCGCTAAGCGTGATTCGGTGCCTCCACGTTAATTTCGGGAAAAAGCCTCATCGGATCCAAGGTCCACGTATTTTACTAGAAGAATGACACAGTAACTGTTCAACAGAAAATTAATAAAATCTGGTTTAAATTATTCGTAGGACTTGTATATAAGATCTACCTTGGAATAGACGTTCAGTATCGTGCTTTATTGTGTTTGCATTTGGCGCTGATAAGGTTTAAAAATAGAGGCTGTCAACAGCAACAACCTTGTTGCTTCCTAGAACCCACATCACGCGATATGGTGCAATCCTTTATCAGCGGGGAGGTCAAGAGGGTGAGTGTCCAACTTTCGGTCCGTGTTATGTTGCAACTGTCAACGTTGTCTTCGCAGATTGAACTTTGACCCCTGTGTCGCAATCGACTGGAAATGGACATGTGTTGCAAACGTCCACTTTGCCCTCTCAGATTGCACTTTGACCCCATATGTCGCAACCGACCATATTTTAAGTCCTCTTCATAGACCCCATGGTTGACCTATATTTTAAGTCCCCTTCTCGAATTTTCTTGTTTTTCCCCTGTGTAACCCATATTTTAAGCCCTCCCCTCTTCAGAGACCCCCCTGTTGATCCACCTATATTTTAGGCCCTCCCCTCTTTAAACCAAATCAGTTTTTTCGCATTTAATCGGTGTCATCCAACGTCCATACTATTTTTAGTACGTCTCCTGTATTTAAAAAAAAAAATTGATTTTGTCGCCGTATTTGAACGCGCTACCTCAGTGCCGATAGCTGATGCGTCATCGCCAGGGCGGGGAGTTTTGCAGAGATAAATCTCAACTCTGGCCCTGCTATCCGCTCGACAATATTTGCTACTGATAAAACAAATTCCGTCATTAAAAATAGAAACTAATTAAATAATGGGGTATCACTGGGAAAACACTGGGAAGAACACAAACTGATTTCGTGCTAAAACATCTCCAGATTTCAGCTTACTTGAAAAACTATTGTTAGAAATGAACCAGTGACTTGAATCACTCAACTTCCATAAGAATACACAATTATGGTACAGTGTCGGGAAGAAATATGTTTCAACGAAATTCAATTGCATGTATTACGATCAGAAAAATAATTTAGTGGACAAAGTTTAAAATAGTTATTAAATGGTACCTTACAGTGCAAGTGCGCTTCAGGCGAAAAGCCTCCCCTTCGAAAACTGCACCCCGTTTTTCCGAAGTAACTGTGTCACAAGTCTTCCTACATCATCCCTAAACAGAGAATCGGATTCAGTATGCAAGTGGATCAAGACCTCATTTGAAGGAGCACATAGTGGATACTGTACTCCATAGTGAAATGAACATCGGCCTCTTGCGGGACCTAGTTATATCCCTACTCCAAGAGAATTACTAATGAAAACGTGCTGTTGTTAATGTATGTAATTCCGACAAAAAATGTTTTGTCTGTTTAAGCCACTTTGTATCCTGCAATAGGAAACACTGAACACCTTAACAACTATATACATTTAGAAGAAAACACATCAGGTCTAATTTTCCCTTTAACAATAAATCAAATATCTAAATTCGAAAAAAATAACATTTCTGTCTGGATACGAGAAAGAGATGTTCCCACTCTACATCACACCATTCAGATTTAAAGCGCACGCAAATCTCCTACTGTTATTAGACGATGAAAAGCAGCATTATTGTTCCATTAAGAATTTGTTTCTATGAAATTCAAAGGGAGAATGCTGTTTTCCATATTATAGGGAATGCAATTAATACATTCCTTGCAGATGGCTGTCCTTTAGGTTATGAAATAATCTTATTAGAACGCTTAAAATTGAGATGACACACATTAGCTCCTCGGAGAAGCGCTAGCGGGTAGAAGACTATACCCGTGTAATGAAAATATTCATTAGACATAAAAAAAAACTTACGCCAATATCGCGTACACTGACGTGTTCCTCTTAGCTGATGTGCTTGGTGGCAGATACTGACCCCTGCTATGTTTACACAGCTCCTGCCTTCATACCTGAAGATGACAAATACTAGAGTTGATAACCTACAATGTATCTTTTTGGAAGGCATAAGAGGAGGAATTTCGGTGATATGCAGACAACAAGCATTTAGAATGAAAAACGGATTGCAAGTTTGCTTTACTGTCATACAAACCTGAAAAGAGATGAAATGGGTAGTACTTTACCCATGATACACCATGTGACTAGGTCGTTAAATCAAATTACATGCATAAACGAAAATTAGAAAAACAACGAAATGCTTGGTAAATTCAATGAGAATCACTAAAATGTAAAGAGTGTTGGAATATTTGTAAATGCACACACATTTCAGTGGATAGGTGAATATTTTCACTATTCTTTGGAAGTGGAAGGCACAATAACTGTAAAACATACTGTGACGAGAGAGAAAGTATAAAAATGTAGTGGGATGGTTGTAAAAAATCGCTTGAAAACAGAAAATTACAACGCAAATACTGAAAGATAGAAAAAAAACGACTATTCGACGGTTATTCCAAACTGCTATCTCACGCTCTTTTCAGATTTCCTGGTTCTATAGTTCCCTGGTACGTAGCGCATAAGTGTGGGTGTAGTTGGCTATTTTTCGTTGCAAACACAAGTCGTTTTCACTATTAGTTATTTTTCCTGCATGAGAATACACATTTCTATACTACATTGCGTACACACGGATGGACGAATATCACAAAATACTTTGCATATAGAAAACATCAGCAAAGAACCACAGAAGTTTGGAAATTTAAAATCTGAAAACTCAGTGTTTATAAGAAAACAACAATATTTTCAGTATTTCCATGAAAAGTTGAGTCCCAGAATCGATCCGCTAGACCTGACTTTGCATTCTCTGACTTCAACCACCAATAAAACGTAATGTAAGCTCGCTCGTCGGTTATCCCAAGCCGCTATCTCTTTTCAGAATTTCTGGTCCCCTCGGTACGTTTGAATAAGTGCATAAGTGTGGGTGAAAATGGCTATTTTTCGCTGCAAACACAAGTTTTTCGACAAAGATAGGGTGTTTCACTACAATCTAACATGGGATTTCATGTGTGTTTAGTTATTTTTCCTGCATGAGAATATTTCTAATCTATCTCATAGACAGCATGTTAGTTACTTCGGATCTAGCAGAGCAAAGATTTGAGATCCATAGTAAGACATGAACGTTTGTGTTGTTTTCCTACCAAGAGCCCGACATCCTCTCACCCCCTTCTACGGGATCGTATGAAAAAATCCTGTAACTGTTACGACAATTAGCTGTTGTTTCGCCCAAGGGGGCGAAGGGTGATAAAACGTAATACTCCTGAAAAAATCCTTGTACCATAAAAGGTCCTCTTTTTTTTTTTAAAACAACTGCATTTCGATCGTTTCAAGTCATGGTTCAGTTACTAGTATCCCTCCGTTTCGTTCTTAACGCATCAGGATGTTGTGTTATTCTAAGTTTGAAATATTCTCGGTTGTATGACCTTTTCAGCATTAGCAAGAAACACACCCGTTTTGTTCGTTACGAGACATCTGTCAGGAAGCGTAACGTAAGGCAGTCGTTCTCAAAAAAAAAATAAATAAAAAATATTCGAACGTGTTGAAGAAAAATCCTTACACCTCCTGAAATATGCGTATTCAACTTAAGATCTGAAATAAAATATTTTGCATAACCACTAGTCTCGTTTTAAACTGTTAGCTTCTTCTGTAGCAAGCAAGTGTCTGTAAGACAATATGCTTATTCTTGCATGTGAACAAACGCACACGTACACATACGATAATATATACACATACAGACACACCGAGAGAGAGAGAGACATGAAGGCGTATACACACACACACACCTGAAAACATACGCACGCACACACTCACCCGCACACAGAAACATACACAAACATGAAAGCATACGCACTCAGAAACATACAATTACAGAGACGAAACAAGTGTGTGAGAAAAAACTTAGTCTATTGCACGGATATATGCATACACTTAGAAAGACATCCGTTGAATAATACCATACACCACACAAGAATATACTTTGCATAAGATCAGAGAAACATTCTCCTACATATTCATAAACAGACTGCTTAAAAGTAATAATGTTGTTTTTACTCGAATCAGACAGTCAACATATTTGCCACTAGATGGCATTGGTGAAAAGCCCCAAAACACAGAAAATCAGTTTTTTAACTGTTGCACTGATCATCTTCCTTCGAAAGTTCTATCTTTTGTGTTCGTAAGAATAGTATATAGATATGAAGAGACACAAGAAGGAGACACGTTTTATGTATCCATGAGTTCACACTGATGTTTTTTAAATATTCTTCTCAAGTGAATGTTTGGTTCACATACAGCTGAAATGTAATATTCATATGTTTACACGAAAAGTGAATGTTGCTGAAATGTAATATTCACATGCTTACACAAAAAGTGAATGTTCCATCTTCACTAGATATGAACGTTGTTGTAAGAAATTGTAACATGAACGCCCTAATACTTAAAAATGGATGGTTAAACCATTGTTCTCAACCTTCTTGAGGCCTTTCAAGCTGGCACATGGCGCCCTCTGTCTTAGTTGTTTTGAGGCGATGAATGCTTACGTTTTCCTTTAATGTGAGAATGCTGGGTAGGACGCTTTTCTTACGCTTCTCCTTTCATTTTCAATCGTCTTTCTCTCTGAAATGTGATGATTGAGTTTGAAGTGTGAAAGACTTTATGCGTTAGGTCATGTAAACGCAAAGTATTGTCTATCAGTTATGGGGTCCTCAGAATCTCGAAGTATTATGCTTATGGAATTTACAGGAGTAATGCTTCATAGACAGTGTTCTTTCCAAACAGGGTGCATGACATTATCAAAAAACGTGTGCTTGCCAGAACCACTTTCACAGGAACATAGTACAGTCGCTGAAAAAAGTATCCGAACGCTGTGGTTGATTACAGAATTCAGAAAAAATATCTGGCAACGTTTTTTTTAGAAATCAGTGATCTGGCAACCTTCGTGTCACGTGACACGAAAGTTGCGAAATCACTCATTTCTAAAAAAACGTTGCCAGATATTTTTTCTGAATTCTGTAATCAACCATAGTGTTCGGATACTTTTTTGAGCGACTGTACCACTTGTTCTAAGAATTCCACACTAGTATAGAAATATGCAGGGAAAAATAATGAAATCCCGTGTTAGATTGTAGTGAAACACCCTATCTTTGTCGAAAAACATGTGTTTGCAGCGAAAAATAGCCATCTTCACCCACACTTATGCGCTTATTCATGCGGTGCCCTGTGAACTAAAGAATCTTTCTCAAACCCAAACAGTATAACTTTCATGTAGGTTCTGATATCAAAGATAATGTGCTTTCCTGCAGTGCAGCACCCCCCATGGGCTAAAAATCTTTCTCAAACCCAATCATAGCGTGTTTTTTCACAGATGTGTTCCATGGGTAGTGATCGTTATCTCTATAGATTTAAATGTGAAGCATAGAGTGCGTATCTCTTTGTATGAAATCGCTTATAATGAGATAATATTTCCTTTAAAAGTTAGAAGTTATTAGTATGAACTAAAAAAAGTGGTGATGTATACATTATCTGATCGTTCAAATCAAACTTCAGCAAGTTAATATATCGTTCTCTAGCTAGCGAGTCCAAAATTAGTGTGTCTTTGCTTTAAAAATAAATACGCCTTCACGCAGCTAATTGTCGTAACAGTTACAGGATATTTTCATACGACCCCGTAGAAGGGGGTGAGAGGATGTCGGGCTCTTGGTAGGAAAACAACACAAACGTTCATGTTTTACTATGGATCTCAAACCTTGGCTTTGTTAGATCCGAAGTAACTAACCTGCTGTCTATGAGATAGATTAGAAATATTCTCATGCAGGAAAAATAACTAAACACACATGAAATCCCATGTTAGATTGTAGTGAAACACCCTATCTTTGTCGAAAAACTTGTGTTTGCAGCGAAAAATAGCCATTTTCACCCACACTTATGCTCTTATTCAAACGTACCGAGGGGACCAGAAACTCTGAAAAGAGATAGCGGCTTGGGATAACCGACGAGAGAGCTTACATTACATTTTATTGGTGGTTGAAGTCAGAGAATGCAAAGTCAAGTCTAGCGGATCGATTCTGGGACTCAACTTTTCATGGAAATACTGAAAATATTGTTGTTTTCTTATAAACACTGAGTTTTCAGATTTTAAATTTCCAAACTTCTGTGGTTCTTTGCTGATGTTTTCTATATGCAAAGTATTTTGTGATATTCGTCCATCCGTGTGTACGCAATGTAGTATAGAAATGTGTATTCTCATACAGGAAAAATAACTAATAGTGAAAACAACTTGTGTTTGCAACGGAAAATAGCCAACTACACCCACACTTATGCGCTACGTACCAGGGAACTATAGAACCAGGAAATCTGAAAAGAGCGTGAGATAGCAGTTTGGAATAACCGTCGAATAGTCGTTTTTTTTCTATCTTTCAGTATTTGCGTTGTAATTTTCTGTTTTGAAGCGATTTTTTACAACCATCCCACTACATTTTTATACTTTCTCTCTCGTCACAGTATGTTTTACAGTTATTGTGCCTTCCACTTCTAAAGAATTGTGAAAATATTCACCTATCCACTGAAATGTGTGTGCATTTACAGATATTCCAACACTCTTTACATTTTAGTGATTCTCATTGAATTTACCAAGCATTTCGTTGTTTTTCTAATTTTCGTTTATGCATGTAATTTGATTTAACGACCTAGTCACATGGTTTATCATGGGTAAAGTACTACCTATTTCATCTCTTTTCAGGTTTGTATGACAGTAAAGCAAACTTGCAATCAGTTTTTCATTCTAAATGCTTGTTGTCTGCATATCACCGAAATTCCTCCTCTTATGCCTTCCAAAAAGATACATTGTAGGTTATCAACTCTAGTATTTGTCATCTTCAGGTATGAAGGCAGGAGCTGTGTAAACATAGCAGGGTCAGTATCTGCCACCAAACACATCAGCTAAGAGGAACACGTCAGTGTACGCGATATTGGCGTCGGTTTTTTTTTTATGTCGAATGAATATTTTCATTACACTGGTATAGTCTCCTACCCGCTAGCGCTTCTCCGAGGAGCTAATGTGTGTCATCTCAATTTTAAGCGTTCTAATAAGATTATTTCATAACCTAAAGGACAACCATCTGCAAGGAATGTATTAATTGCATTCCCTATAATATGGAAAACAGCATTCTCCCTTTGAATTTCATAGAAACAAATTCTTAATGGAACAATAATGCTGCTTTTCATCGTCTAATAACAGTAGGAGATTTGCGTGCGCTTTAAATCTGAATGGTGTGATGTAGAGTGGGAACATCTCTTTCTCGTATCCGGACAGAAATGTTATTTTTTTTCGAATTTAGATATTTGATTTATTGTTAAAGGGAAAATTAGACCTGATGTGTTTTCTTCTAAATGTATATAGTTGTTAAGGTGTTCAGTGTTTCCTATTGCAGGATACAAAGTGGCTAAAACAGACAAAATATTTTTTGTCGGAATTGCATACATTAACAACAGCACGTTTTCATTAGTAATTCTCTTGGAGTAGGGATATAACTAGGTCCCGCAAAAGGCCAATGTTCATTTCACTATGGAGTACAGTATCCACTATATGCTCCTTCAAATGAGGTCTTGATCCACTTGCATACTGAATCCGATTCTCTGTTTAGGGATGATGTAGGAAGACTTGTGACACAGTTACTTCGGAAAAACGGGGTGCAATTTTCGAAGGGGAGGCTTTTCGCCTGAAGCGCACTTGCACTGTAAGGTACCATTTAATAACTATTTTAAACTTTGTCCACTAAATTATTTTTCTGATCGTAATACATGCAATTGAATTTCGTTGAAACATATTTCTTCCCGACACTGTACCATAATTGTGTATTCTTATGGAAGTTGAGTGATTCAAGTCACTGGTTCATTTCTAACAATAGTTTTTCAAGTAAGCTGAAATCTGGAGATGTTTTAGCACGAAATCAGTTTGTGTTCTTCCCAGTGATACCCCATTATTTAATTAGTTTCTATTTTTAATGACGGAATTTGTTTTATCAGTAGCAAATATTGTCGAACGGATAGTAGGGCCAGAGTTGAGATTTATTTCTGCAAAACTCCCCGCCCTGGCGATGACGCATCAGCTATCGGCACTGAGGTAGCGCGTTCAAATACGGCGACGAAAGAATTTTTTTTAAATACAGAGACGTACTAAAAATAGTATGGACGTTGGATGACACCGATTAAATGCGCAAAAACTGATTTGGTTTAAAGAGGGGAGGGCTTAAAATATGTGTTACACAGGGGAAAAACAAGAAAATTCGAGAAGGGGACTTAAAATATAGGTCAACCATGGGGTCTATGAAGAGGACTTAAAATGTGTTCGGTTGCGATATATGGGGTTAAAGTCCAATCTGAGAAGGCAAAGTGGACGTTTGCAACACATGTCCATATCCAGTCGATTGCGACACCGAATCACGCTTAGCGATGGAATGATTTTTTTTTCCGATTAAACACATCTACAGAAAACTGATTTATTACGAGCGCTGGATGATTTTAATAAAGGTGAGTTAGAGTGTTTAATTACTAGGGGATCGATTAACAGGATTGGATAAAATGAAACCCAAAGGAGTTTTAATAAAAGGGAATCGTTTAACAGTCGTGGCAAAATGAATAGCAAAAGATTTTTAACAGAGGTAACTTTTAATAGAAAGGGTTTTAATTAATAAGAATACAACATTGAGAGTTGATTTTTGCAATTGAGACTTGTGTCATCCTTTTCTGCGGAATTATTCTGAGACTTGTAATCCGAGGGAAGGAGTGGGTTTAAAATATAGGTAGGGCTTCAAATATATGTCAACCAGGGGGTCTGCAAAATCCAGGGCTTCAAATATATGTCAACCAGGGGGTATGCAAAATCCAGGGCTTAAAATATAGGTAGGGTTTAAAATATAGGTCAACCATGGATGGGTCTTTTTGAGGTGTTTTTACAATTGAGACTTTTATCATCCTTTTCTGTGCAATTATTCTGAGGCTTGTATCAGCCGTGCCGAGGGAAGGAGGGGGGTTCAAAATATAGGTAGGGTTTAAAATATAGATCGACCAGGGGGTCTTTTTGGAGGTGTGTTTAAAATTGAGACTTGTATCATCCTTTTCTGTGCATTTATTCTGAGGTTTGGATGAGCCGTTCCGAGGTAAGGAGGGGGCTTAATATATAGGTAGGGATTAAAATATAGGTCAACCAGGGGGTCTGCAAGGTGAGGGTTTAAAATATAAATCAACAATTGGGGGGTCTGAAATAAAGAAAAATCGAGAAGGAGGGCTTAAAATTAGAGTTAAAATAAGGATTTTTGTGGGAAAATACTGTTCCTCATAGACACTAGATAGCGTCAGAGGTTAAAAGGGGGAGGAATTTTTAATTATGAATTATTAATTATTAATAAGGAGCGCCACTACAGTTGCGACACTAGGGTCAATTTCCTGTTGATTGCGACATAGGGGTCAAAGTTCATAAGGCAACGTGGACCAACACAGGTCAATTTCCGGTCGGTGACGTCATAGGAGGGGAAAGCACTAGTGGGGCTACGGTCGGTTGTGACTAAACTACTAAGGTATATAGAAGACTTTCTATTAACTCGTTATATAAGCTGTTCACTTTATATCTAAAACCAAATGTTCATTATCAATCTAGATATTACATAAAGCCTTTGCTTTATATCAAAAGGAAGATGTTTATAATATAACAACAGACTCCTGTTATCTCATTAGGCTACTTCATGAGAAATAAGAAGGAACGGTTTTCTAGCATGTTATAATGAGAGGAAGTTCATTGTTATAAGACACACAAAGAACTAATTTCGTTGATACATATCTCAGTGTCTAATTCTCTCTTTGATAGGCTAGCTACTGATTGTCTTAACCGGAGTATCATTATAGGATTTTCGTATATAAAGCACAATTTTCGTACTGATAGACTGTGCAAATGGACGAACAATTGTCAATCAGTGATCGTCTAACATTACTTGATCGTATTCAGCAAGATTTGGATGCTATTCTCGAGCCTCAACCTCCAAGAAAGAGATCATCTCCTAACCCCAGTGTCATGCGTTGGAAGCGACACAAAGTTCTAGCGAAAGAAAGAATCAGGCAATACAATACCTCTATCACAGGAGGTGCTTTTGATCATACAACAACCAGCACATCAAAGGTTCCTGTACCATCAAGGAGGTCAGCAACGGATGCTTCAACCAATACATCAAGAATACCAGAAAACCATACACCGATTGCTTCGACCAGCTCATCCCACACAATTGTTCCTATTGCTTCAAGGGAAAACATCACATCATCTGATGATCATTCAAGACATACAAGAATGTCAATTCCTTCAACATCTACTACATTCGCTCCTCTAACAACAATGAATTCTGATCCACAACCCGGTGAGAGAACTGATATTCCTTCATATGTTCTATTGTCTTCATCGAAATTTTACTCAAAAAAATATAATGCTGAAATTATTTCGCATACTATCCGTTTAAAAAATTTTTGATAGTGTAAACCCAGTTGAGTTTGCATCAAAATTAAGAGAGACCCAAAAGAAAATACTTAACGATTTAATGTCTTCAACCGATTTTTCTCACGTTAGACTGTGCGTGCGTACAAAAGTGATAAAAAGCGCAATTAATCTCCCTCTTTTAGCGAGAGAAGATATCACAGTGGATAAGTTTATGTAAAGCATTCAGAAAGTTTTTCAATCGAATGAAGCTATTTCGACAGACGAAAATATTTTTATGGATTTCGCAGCTATCAATCTCTTAATCGTCGTGGTAGAGCAAGGACAGCTGAGCCAAGGAAGAGGCCCTTTGTTGATCTTGTAACATATAATAAATCCAAATCTTCAGTTGTCACTATTCATAATAATGATCAATTGTGCTTAGCGAGGCGTATCATTGTAGCCAAGGCATGTATTCTTAAAAAACAATTAAGACTTGACCTTAAAACATACAAATGCATATGTAATCATCAATCTCCAAAACAGAAGACTCTAGCTGAAGAACTACAAGAAACGCAAATGTGCCACAAGGCCCATGCGGCATAGCTGAACTAAATGCTTCCCAGAGATACTTATATCCTGAGTATCGAATCATTGTGATTTCAGCGTTCGACGACTTTGAAATCATCTTTTGTGGAAAAGAAGAAGCAGCACATAATCTATATTTGCTCTATCATAATAATCATTACGATGTTATCACATTTCCTGCTGGTTATTTTCGAGAGTACAAATTTTGTAACACGTGTTTAAAACCAATCAGAAAGCTTCCTCACATCTGTTTTGATATGTGTCGTGTGTGCAAAACTAAGGCTGCAATAATTATTGTCAAGGCTCCTCCTGTTTTGCTGCTCATCTTCTGTCAGCAGCTTGTAATTCATCACATCGATGTCCAGAATGTGGAGACAATTATCCTACCGACAAGACCCATGTGTGCACGAAAACAGAACTATATTGTGTGAAACCCATTAACGAAGATGATGTCTGTCTCCGCCGAATGTATTTCGATCTGCAAACAGTAGAGCAACCACACAGACTTTTAGTTTCTGTACTATGTATAGTAACATATCAAGATTCTCAGAGACATTGGCAATATGAACATTTTGATACTGTACCACTTTTCATGGAATGGTTACTTTCAGAAGAATATAGTAAGCAAAATTTTAAAAATATTACACTGTTAGCACATAATGCTACAGCGTTTAATTCGCATCCTATCTTAAAATTTCTTTATTCTAAGTATTTGAAACCAGAAATTATTTTCAATGGAAACAAAATTTTGATGCTAAACTTACCTGGACTTAAAATTAAATTCATTAATTCCCTTAGCTTTATTCCTACACCACTTAGAAATTTTCCCACAACTTTTGCTATAACCGAGGTTAAAAAATGATTTTTCCTTCATGCATTCTGGAAACTAGATAATCTGGATTATCAAAGGGTTATACCAGAAAAACAATATTTTCATGCAGAACATACGTCTCCCAGTGAATCGTTAGAGTTCCACCAACGGTATGAATCAACAATTAATTCTCATTGGGTTTTAAAATCTGAGATAGAAACATACTGTCGTTCTGATGTACATGTTTTACGAGTAGGATGTGAAAAGTTTAGGGATGAATTTATCCACATAACATGACATCTGTTGACCCTTTCAAAAAATTTACTCTTGCATCAGCATGTTTAGCAGTCTATAGAGAAAAGTGTATGCCTTCTGATACTATAGTAGTGTATTCCGCAAATGGGTGTTCTGCTACTGTAAGCAGACAGAGCAGAAAAGCATTAGCATGGTTAGCCTATGTTGCAGAAAGCGAAAATCTTGTGCTACAGACAGCTCGCTCACCCAAAAGTGAAGCAAAAGTAGCTAATTACTATCTAGACGGATTATGCAAAGATAAAAAGATAATACTCTCATTCAACGGGTGTTATTTTCACTGCTGTGTATCATGCTTTCATCCTTCCACTATTAGCCCCTTTACAAAACAACCTATGGGTAAAACATATTTGCAAACTCTAGATAGAGAACGAATTATCAAACAGCTAATGCCTAACCATATATTGCATGTAATTTGGGAACATGAATTCGATCAACTCATAAAAACTAACCCTTTAGCTGCAAGAATTTATCACAACACCGAAGGATTAAAAAATAGCACCTAGGTCATTTCTTTATGGTGGACGATGTGAAATTATCTCTCTCTCTCATGTGACACAGCAGAAGAAAACTGTACCATCCGCTATTGGGATGTTTGTTCATTATACCCATTCACATGTAAACGTGGTGTATTTCCTGTCAGACACCCAGTTACAATAACAGAAAATCACGACTATGTTCAAGATGCATATTTCGGAATAATACATTGCACAGTTCTTCCCCCACAAAATTGCTTTCAATCTGTATTACCATATCGGATACCTGTCTGAGTAGTAGACAACGCATCGACTGTAATTATTTTCCCTACAGAAGCACCCTCGAAGCAATTCGTCCACAGCGACTATTCAGAGTCACACCTCCTTGACTGTTACATTCGCGTTTATTGTCACATTTCCTAAGTACAATGCTGCTTCCCAACGTTTCTCAAAGCACCTCGCTCTTGAATGAGGAGAGTTCTCAGAATAGGAATGACACTCAAGAAACAATAAGAGCAACAGAACCTGGCCAGTTAGCCTACCTTCCAATACTGACATGAGTTACGACATTTTCACTGATGCTATCATATTTAGAGAACACCTGTGGGAACCCATCTCTTCTGTGACAGTGAGAGGGAAATGGGGGTCAACCAATAAAATTCGTAGCCCTATCCTAGGCTGTCGAACTGTTCACCGACGGTGGAATCCAAGTTAGGACGTCACTGGAGGGCAAACGTACAACAGAAAATTAGAGGTTTGAGAAACTTCTCTCCAGCGGTAGTGGAGGGGGAAAAGGGAGTCAACCAATAAAATTTGTAACCTCATCCTAGGATGTCGAGCTTTTCACCGACAGTGGAAGACCAATTTAGGACACCACTGGGGGAAAGAAATGAAAGAAGTAAACAATACTGCAGAAAAAAATCTGTAGTCACTACCCCTTAAGATTCCAGCATACACGGGAAGAAAGGGGAGAAGAAACGTTTCCTTTCCCCTTCCAAAAAAGTATTCTTACTACTTTGGTGACTCTTTCGTTTTCATTATAGTGACATTTCACTGTAGTAGAATTATGTGAAAAGCGATAAAAGGAACAATAAAAATTGTTTGAAGTTAATCCTATAGTATTCCATGAGTATCTGCGAGACACCCGAAAAACAAACACACATTTAGATCTTCCTTCTATTCAGACCTTATGCAGAGGGCAATAAATTAATTTTAAAGTAATAACGCTGCATCAAAAGTAACAGACGAAACTGATGCAGCCTTATAGACTGAATAAAGAGAGTAAATCGGATAAACATATTGGAAAATTGGAAGAGGTTTCAGAAGTGAATAGAAAATAATCTACTTATTCAATCGTTCCTTTCCATATTTCTTAAGCTCTATACCTCTTTCTCTATGATAAATAAGAGATGAGGTAAAACCACATTCTATGCCGATGGGGATGAGAAGGACAGGTTTTATGGACAACTCCAGGATATTTTGAATTCTGTCAAGAAAGGAGATATTACCCTTGTTCTTGGTGACTTCAATGCCACAGTTGGTACTGACTCTGACTTTTTGGGAGGGGTAATAGGCCCTTTTGGTATTGGGAGCTGCAATGACAATGGGCAACGTCTTCTACATGTAAGTAAACTCAATGGTTTCAGAATAACTAACACTTATTACAAACACTGCGACATACATAAGTACACATGGGTTTCACCTGATGGACTGCATAAGAAAATGATTGATTATATATTAATTAACAGCAAATGCGCTAGTTCTGTTAGGAATACCAGGTCATATAGGGGAATTGAAATTGGATCTGACCATTACCTTGTTAAAAGTGTCTTGCAATTTAAACTTAAAAAGTGTTGTGCTAGGGTTAAAAAATTTACCTTTAATACTGAAGCTCTGAAAGACCCAGTTATAGCTAAAGCTTACCATGATAGGTTACTTAGTCATTATGACAGTCATGGTTTGCTTAATACTGAAGTTGAGGAAGAATGGGGTCATTTTAAAGAGGCTTTTTTTGGAAACTAACAGTACTCTTTTAGGAAAAAAGGAGCAGAAGAGGCAAAATTATCTGAGTGATAAGGCACTTGAGCTTATTTCGGAAAGAAAGAACTGCAGGAATGTCTTTAATCAATACCCTACTAGTCCTAATAGAAAGCATTACAGAGAGCTTAATATACGTGTAAAGGATCAGTTAGCAGCTATATCGTCTGACAGCCAAACCACCATCCATTTCTGTTGGGTGCCCAGTCACATAGGTATCAGGGGCAACGACTTAGCAGATGCTTCTGACAGGTCAGCCACGCCCCTGTACGCCTCTCTGTTGCCGGTTCCATATCTGGATTTCCGGCAATGTTTTACTATCGAGCTCTGGGAACAGTGGCAGACATCTTGGTCAGATCATCTTGCGAATAAGCTCTTTGAGATCAAACGTATCATCAAACCATGGCAGTCATGTTACCGCAGGAATCGCAATGAGGAAGCAAGGAGAATGAAGGATTTGATCCACACATCCCCTACCACTTCTGAATCCACATTACTCATCACGCAATTGCCTGTCAACCAGATTCTTAATTCTATTAAGCACTATCATGCAGAGAACTTTCCCTGGATCAGAGAGTAGACTGATACCCCTATAGTTATCACAAGACCTGCAATCATCTTTTTTGAAAATAGGTATAATAAGAGCTGTGGTAAAATCCTTAGGAATAATGCCTTTATCATAAAAGATATTCAAAATTTCAGTCAACCGAAACATCCCCAGCTCTAAGCATTTCTGTAGTAATTTCATCTACTCCTGGGGATTTATGAAGTTTAGGTTTAGAAATAGCCAAAATAACTTCAGATTATGTTATAGGGCCAACATTAAAGCCACCAAAGCATCTATCATCATTGCAAACAATGGGAGTAGAACTAACCACATTGTTTAGAACATCAGTGAAATGCTCAGCCCACCTAGCCATGACAGAATCCTCATCTTCTATAACCTTACCTTGTTTATCCTTCAATCCTTGTACACAACCACATAAAACATTAACTATCTGGTACAGCTCTGTGCTGTTGTGCTGCCTAATCACTTCCTCAGCTTTGTCAGCCAAGCCATCAAGCCAAACCCGATGCCTCACCAAGATCAAAGCCTGTAGCGAACTAAGTGAATCAGTGTAAAGCACACACTGACGATGATGCTTAGCCACCACATGGTCGAAGGCAAGACTGATAGCGTGCAACTCTGCAGAGAAATTGGAACAGTGCAGTGGGATCTGGTCTGCAATGATTACATCACAGCAGACCATGGCCGATCCCACCGATGTGCTGCACTTCGAGCCATCTGCAAACACAGGCAAGAAGTCCGGGTGCACAGCACAATTGCTGTGAAAGAGTTGCCAGTACATAAAGTTGGGTATAAAGGCCTTCCCCGTCCTGCACAAAGAAAAAATCACAGGAAGGGGAAACAGCGAGCCACGGTGGAAGTGTCTCAGCTGTAGACTGTGCGACCCTATCGAGACTGGTATTGGTGTCTCTTAAGTAGCCTCGGACTCGCAAACTGAAAGGAAGAATGGCAGTTTGCCGATTAATGTAAAGCAGTTCCCACTTTGGACTGAAAATGCAGTCCCAAGTGGGATGGCCAGGCAGAGATCACCATTTAGATGCATATTCTAGGGGCAACTGCTGACGGCAAAGAGTAAAGATGGTTCATTGGTCTCAACATAGAGACTCTGGACCATTGAGGTGCGGAAGGCTCCCGTGCAATCATGGAGGGCCTGGTGATGGAGGGGGTCCAGCACCTTCACCACCGAATCCCGGGCGGAGTCGTACACCTTGGATCCATAGTCCAGTTTCAATTGGACAAATGCATGGTACAGGCGCAGCAGAGAACATCGGTCAGCTGCCCATGAGAGAGTGGAGAGAACCTTGATGATGTTCAATACCCGCGTGCACTTGGACATGAGATGACGAATATGTGATGAAAAGGTCAATTTCTGATAGAAGATGAGACCGAGATACTTGGTCTCCACCACAACTGGAATGACCAGATTTTCTGATCATTCCAGTTGATCCACATGGAAAATTGATCATGTATGATTTGATCCACATGGAAACCCCCAGGCCAAATCTCGGTATACAGATGAAGGATTATGCTTGTGGTAAAAGTACACACAAGCGGTCTTCTGTGGGGAGAACCGAAACCCGTTTGCCATCGCTCAAACTGAAAGATTGTTCAGGGCAATTTCAGTTGTCTTTCAATGACCATCATGCCGGGCGAAGAGAAAAAGATGCTAAAGTCATCAACATAGAGGGAACTGTCTACTGAAGGAGGAAGTTGTCTAGTAATATAATTAATCTTGACAGCAAAAAGTGTAACACTCAGAACGCAGCCTTGTGGCACCCCCTGTTCTTGGGGGTACAACAGTGACAGAGTGTTGCCGATACGGACATGAAAAGAACGTGCCAATAAGAAGTTGTAGATAAAGATCGGCATGTGACCTCTCAAACCGAAGCTATGGTGGTCACGAATAATGCCACAAATCTCCAAGCTGTGTCGTATGCTTTTTGATGTCGAAGAAAATTGACACCAGGTACTCTCTACGTAAAAATGAATTTCTACTAGCCGATTCGAGGCATATCAGATGGTCAAGAGTTGACCGTTGCCTTCGAGTGCCACACTGAGTATTGGAAAGAAGGTCGTGGTGTGCAAAATACCATATGAGTATGGCATTTACCATTCTTTGCAACACTTTGCACACGTAGCTCGTCAACAAAATGAAACGATAATTCGAAGGAATCTTGGAATCCTTTCCTGGCTTCGGGAAGGCCAAGACGATGGCCTCCCGCCAGGAGTCCGAAAACTGCTCCTCGATGAAAATGCGGTTGAAGAGTCGGAGCAGCTGATCCTTACTCGATGGTGAGAGATGTTGGAGCATGGCATAATGGACACTGTCTGGCCCGACAGCAGATGCACGAGAAGTGTGTAGAGCAAGGCGAAGCTCCTCCACTGCTAATGGCCTGTTGTAAGGCTCCAGGCCATTCGAGTGGAATGACAGTGGGGAGCTTTCCACCCTGCTCTTATGGCCAGAAACTCGGGAGAATACGAAGACGAAGAAGAGAGGGAAGAGAATGACTCCCCAGAGTGTTGGCAATTGCTTTGGGATCAGCAATTGCCTGTCCATTGTGCTACAGGATCGATAACGAGTGGAATGTGTACTTCCGACCAATCTTCCGGACTTTATCCCACACGACATTAGAACTGGTCGTGTGGATGATAGAAGACGAATATTTGATCCAAGATTCTTTCTGGCTCTGGTGTTGGACGAAACGAGCTTTCGCCATGGCGCCTTTGAACTTTTTGAGGTTGGGTGACGTTAGATATCTCCGAAATACCCCCAAGCCTTGTTCTGAGCCTTACGAGCTGTGGTGCAATCTGGATTCCACCACGGTTTCGGAAAATGAGCAAACCGTGTCGAAGTTTGAGGAATTGTTGATGCATCTGCATCTACGATACAGTCCATTATCTCCGCTACTGCCACATTGATGGGCTCCTGGCTCAAAGAGTGATCATCAAGCTCAGAGAGCTACTCGAAACCACCCCAGTCAGTCCGATCGAGTCTCTACCATGAGATGCATGAAGGGCTGCAAGCCCCCCCCCCACGAGAGATCAGGAGATGGTGCACATCACGGGAGGTGTTCGCTGCCATAAGCGTTGTCCTCGACCTCCCATGTAAAGAGTGGAAGGATCGAGGAGGGGCAGATGGAAAGGTCAATGGCAGTGAAAGTGTGGGTTGGCCAGTTAAAGTAAGTACTGACACCAGTGTTCAACAGTGAGAGAGAAGGATCCAAGAGTCACTGCTCTAGGACCCTGCCCCTCCCATTGGTGTCAGCACCGCCCCAAAGTGGACTGTGTCCATTGGAGTCCCCCATGAGGAGAAATAGGGACGGCAGCTGCGAGACGAGATCATCACGATCTTCCTGGAAGACGATGCTCACAGGTGGAAGACAGACAGAGCAGACAGTCAGCGAGAACCCCATGAAGAGGCGGATGGCGACCACCTCTAAGTTGGTGGTAAATGATACGACCTGGAATGGAGAATGGTTGGTCAAGAGGATGGCGAATCCTCCGCGAGCTGAACCATCACCATCCCGCTCCTGGCGAACTAGTGAAAAGTGCTGGATCATGGGATCTGTGACTGGCTGCAAGTACGTCTCCTGCAGTCACACACAGATGGGTTGGTGTGCCTTAAGGAGGGCCTTGATGTCATCAATATTCCTCTGGAATCCACGATAATTCCAGTGAATGAGTGTGGCCATCTCAGGTCTTAGAAGAGTGGGCGGACGACGAATTCCTATTCAACTTAACCGCCACAGAGAACAGTTTAGTGAATAGGGGGTGGTCGGTATCCATGTGCTCGGAATCGTCCCAGGGACATGGATTGGTGACTGCCCTTTGCAGAGGAGTGATAACTTTCTTTTTCAACCCCGGGGGGAACCACTTCGGTTTGAAAAGTCTTGCTGTCTGAGGACAGGGAGGAGGAGGCCTTCCGGTGGAGGTAGAAGGCTGAGTTGCAGGAATGGAAACCGGGGTTGATGTCGAAGTCGACACCACCCTCGGTTTCGCCTGCATGAGGAGGTATTTTGCTGCAGGTGAGAAAGACTCACTTGGTGATATACTGATATCAGTCTGCACCGCCACCAAAGTCATTAGAACGATGGGGCTTTTCAATGATTGTACCGTCATAGGAAACCTTGGCATGCGGAGCGGGTGGCGCAGCAAGCTTTTTTGTCTCCGTGTAAGAGATGTTGTTTCTGACCTTGAGGCGTTGAACCTCCTTTTCTGGTCAGATTTCTTTCAGTGTCAGATATATGGTAGGCCAGCACAACTTGTCGGGGCAAATCCACCTGTCGTAACCTGGTGGACTACTGTTACTCTTTGGGGAGTGAGCCACAAGAGGATTTCCTCCTTAGAGACTTTTTCGAGGTAGCCCCACTCGGAGATCACACTCCGAGAGGAATTCAAAGTTTTGTGTGGAGTGACCTCAACAATCACCCCCACCAATCTCTTTGACTTTCAGAAGCAGTTTGGAGTGTTTCGAACAAGAGGAATCAACTTCTAAGTCGCCAGATCGTAAGCGCTTGACGGATTTCGGCTCTCCCGCTAGACCTTTCAAACCTTTGTTAACAAAAAAAGGGAACATGTCCCCAAGTACCTGATTACCCATGGAGTGGATGATCAAGAATCTCGGGAACGATAGACCTGAGAATTGATGAAGAAATTGAATCGATCAATGTCGTTAAGAGGGCTCAACACGAGCCCCCATCTTCGTTGTCTTTGTCATCTATTCCGTCAGCTTCTTTGTCGAAGAAACAGGCAAAGGAGCTGACGAAGTTGATGACAAAGGCAACGAAGATGGGGCCTCGTGTTGAGCTCCCATCTTCGTTGTCTTTTGTTTGCCTGTGTCTTCGTCGTGGCTGAGCTCGTGTTTGCCTGTGTCTTCGACAAAGAAGCTGACGGAGTAGATGACAAAGACAACGAAGATGGGGGATCGTGTCGAGCGCCCTCTTAACGACATTGATCGATTCAATTTATTCATCAATTCTCATGGTTATCTTTTTGTGTGGTTCAGTGCCCACTGTTCCCACCCTCCACAGAACCCAAGAAGGGGACGCCCAGTCAGGCGCCAGGTCTACGCAGGCACTATACCCACACAAAGAGTGAGCCAAGCACTCACAAATAAATAAAAGGAAAATAAAAAGAGAAATGTGCAGAACAAAAAAGTTATACACAAATGGAACAAAGCGTAAAATAACCATATTGCGAAAGACCAAACTGGCTTCACAAAGAAAGTATAATTTCAAAAGGAAAATAAGTTGTGAGGAAACTTGAGAACTTGTACCTAGACCGTGGGCAAGGTTACTCACCACTCTGCATAGTTGACCCTAGCAGGAACTGCCGACCAGCCGATTCCTCCTGGGGGGCCACGCCTGGAGCTCCCGTTAACTGGAAGCAGAGGCCAAAGCAGTATATATCAGAGGCACCGGAATCCATTGCCCAACCCCGTGACAGACAGGCTCCCCAATGGCAAGGCAGCCAAAGGGGACCCTGCCAGTCATGAGCTGAGGATAGAAGACGGGAACCCCTGAACTAATGCCAGGATCCTCCTTTCCCAGGACATCGGTCTCTGCGCATTGCAAACACACGGGCGAACATTCAGGACCCTGTGAAGGTAACCGAGCCAGCAGAACCTTCACTGGATGGTTCCCACACCGTTTAGAGGAGTTCGCACCGAGGGGAGAACAAGGGTAATATCTCCTTTCTTGACAGAATTCAAAATATCCTGAAGTTGTCCGTAAAACCTATCCTTCTCATCCTCATTCGCATCCTCAGTGGGCGCGTAACAGCAGATAACATGCCAGTTTCTAACGCTTGCCTGAAATTTTCCTGTAAGTACCATTTCATTAATGCACTCATGTCCTAGAAGAGCATCCCTAGTGTGTCTGCTGAGAAGCAGACCCACGACTTGGTGATGTTTATTGTCTTCCCTCCCTGAAAAGAGAAATTTAAGATTATTTTTAAGAATCTGACCTTTATCTGTCCATCTGGTCTCTTGCAAGCCGAGAATATCTAAATTATAAAGGTGGAATTCTTGTGTGAGGACATCAAGAGAAAAAGCTCTGTGCAGAATCCTTGCTTTCCAACTACCTATGGAGGTTAGTGGGATGTTTAAAGAAACTATATTTATTGAGAGAAGGAATGCCGACAATATCAAACAGCCCCCTAATCTCAGAGATGGGGCAAAGACCTGTTCCCCCACCACTAAAGGCTGAAGCCATCTACAATGGAAGACTTCCTCCAATGTAGAATTTGACGACGCCAGTAGAAGCAAACAGTTCAGTTGCCTGCGATGACCTCTGCTCAGATTAACCACCAGATGATACACATATCCTGTGAATCTATTCCCTTGAGGCTGTCAATCCACAAACAAATAGAAAACACAGCGGAAGATTTTCCCTCCAATGAAGCCCACTAGTGCGGCAAATTCGGGATCCATAATCAAGCTCAGAGCCTTCAGTCCAGTCCAGTGTGTTTATATGGTCAGCACCAGGACCTTGTGTGGTCGACCACTCCTAAGCAGGGTAAAAAGAAACAAAAGTAGCCAGAGTTCACTTCCACAAGAGAGTATCTCTTTTGAAAGGTACTAACGGTTGCACCACGAGAATGCAGGGTCAAACATTAGGTGCTAGCCTTGCCGGTTCTATAAAATATCACAGGAGATTGGTGTATAGCTCTCCTTCCAGTGACTACCTATCTACGATTTACAGACCAATGGAAATTTACTGAGTGATTATTACTGATGTTACTGATTTATTAGTGAGTGTAATTACTACATGATATTATTAAGTTGATTTTTGGAGTTCGATTGAAATTCAAATATGTTGTAAGGAAATTTTCACAGGTTGAAATAATATCGCATTTCTTGAACCTGAGCATTCTCAATCCGGACAAAAATATTATTATGGTTTTTCTTATAAGTTCATCAAAATAAAACTGTGTGAATGACCGCCTGCTTAGAATGTTTTCCTACAATGTCTTGTTCACTTTTACTTTAACGGAAAGTTCGATGCTTTGCCAGTGAAACTACGATTCAAAATGTGTTCTGCATTAAGTGCTTTGTACTTAAAATCGAATAAAAGATTAAATCATATTTATTAAATATAAAAATCTTCGATATATAACTATTATTATTTTAATTCTTAACCATTATCACTGTTTTTATGTTCTGAAAATATCAGTACACATTCAGATGCATTAAGAATTGCCATAGGCATTTTAATACTTGTTCATTGTGTGAAAAATTACGTACTATTAGTGATTGCACATTATTTGAACGTATACAATAGAACTGATCCAAATAATGAAACATTTCCTGCAGATACGTCTCTAGTTCCGTAAGATCACATTCATTATGTGTATTAAGTCATTACTTTAAATGTGATGCAAATCAAAATTATATTTATTATTAAGCAGTCGTTTAATAAAAACAAATAATTGGCAAAAAATTAATTCATTGCTTAAGAAAGATCAGTTCTGATGCTTTTTCGTGCAACTATGTGTAGGCAAAAAAATTCTAAGGAGGGAAAAAACGTTTTTTTTTTTTTCGAGTATTCTAGCATTCTCGAATTCCGCGGGGGCGGGGTGGCTCAGTCGGTAGCGCGCCAGGCTCGTAATCTGTAGTTCCCAGGTTCGAGTCCCAGCTGGGTCAGCGTTGAGATTTATCTCCGCAAAATTCCCCCGCCCTGCCCACGGTCAGTAGGGGACACCGCTGGGCTTGGAAAGGCCGCCGCCCGTCGGATGTGACGTTAAGCCGTGGCCCCGTGTGCGGGAGAGACATACCCTGTGCACGTTAAAGAACACGCTGGATGGCCTTAACGGGAGGCTACCATCTGTCTGCTAACAGCTGTTCCAGTGGGTCCCCTCCCCCAACCTTCTCTGAGCCTTCGGGGTCCATGTGACCTGGCCATTTAGCCCATGGTGTGCAAAAAAGTGCCGCTCAGAAGTAAAACAACCCAACCCAACTCGAATTCCGTATTCTTATCGTGTAAAAGGGAATGCGCTTGGATTAAAAGATTTTAATTAGTGCGGTTGAATTACATGTATAATACATATGTTTATTTTGGAAATAAAGTTTGATTTATTTGGGATCAGTAGTTCGATTTCAACTGAATTATGAGCAGACTATATGCAAGTAGACCACCAAAGGCACAAAGGACAAAGCCTTCTGTTGAATTTGAACATTCCCCATCCAGACAAAGCATTGATATCAATTTTTCAAATCTCTTTTTTAAGTGAGAAAATAGAATCCCTAGATACACAGGATGTTGAGAGATTCTCTGCGATCTGCGACAGTGATTTACGAATTGCTTTGCCTTTTTCGTTTACTTCTGCTGCTGGGAGAGCAATCCCAAAAAGGACAGTGCGCCGGTGATGGATTTTATGGTTAAATGTATTGTCAAAGAGACAGTAAAGGAATTGTCTGTAAAGCCAAATGTTAATCCTAAGAACACAAACAAATTAAAGAAGCTTACAGTTACCACCAAAAATATCGCGAACGACAATATGTCTTCAAGGAGACTGGTGAAAGAGATCTTACTGTAAATGTTTAGGTGCTGGAAAAGTATGTTTCGTTCAGTAGGTGACGACACATTTGTCTGAAATCCTTTATGGAAATAGGTCATGATTCTGGTTAATTTTGCAATTTTTTTTTTTTGAGAGAGAGCAACCCTAATCAATTCATGAGATTTAGATGTGGTTTTGAAATTCTCTTCATATTGCAATTATTTCTCTATGAGATCTGGTTTTCTGCCTTTCTCTGTGGAACATAGCAGAGATGGAATATTATGCATGTCTTCTGCGGAATAAAGTTTATGGTATGTTTTAACTCTTTCTTTGGAATACCATTATGCACTAAGCCAGTGGTTCTCAAACTTTTATACTTCACGTACCCCCTGGAAATGTGTATGAAACTGTTCTACACCTTGTATAGGTAGATAAAACTATAGTTAGAGTATAAAAAACGGGATAAAATTAAACATATATAGTATATATATATACAGGGTGAATCTGAAAAAGTGGGCAAAACTTTACGGGGTGGTAGAACGCAGCTCTACGAGCAATATTCGTCATAGAATGTATGGTCGGAACGCAAACGGCGAGCCGCTGGGAGGCGTTGTAAATGGTATAAAAGAATGAAAAGAAATGCCTGGTGTCTTCACAAATGTGCGTCGATCCCTAACCCGCAGGTGTGAAGCCTGCATTACAGCTGGCGCCAGCTCTTTTGAGCAATTTCTTTGAGCATGTACCTGAATTACATTCCTGTTAATAAAATGTTTTCTGAAATATCTCCTCTCCTTCTTGTGTTCATTCTTTAAATGTGACAGTGGAAAACTACCTTTTAACTTCTCACCACTTGCGTTCCGACCATACATTCTATGACGAATATTGCTCGTATAGCTGCGTTCTACCACCCCGTAAAGTTTTGCCCACTTTTTCAGATTCACCCTGTATATATATAACATATATCTAGCGACTTTTGAGCTCTCACGAAGTACCCCAAAAAAATTTACCGTACACCACGTTGAGAACCCCCTACACTAAACAATCGGTTTCGATTTGCATTTGTTGTAATCTAAATGTACGTTTCACCAGAAAGTAATATTGTAAAGTGATTGAAGTACTGTAGATATTCATTTATTAAAATCACTTATTGTTGATTTCATATAATATTTAATTATTAGTGAAATGGGCGATCTGAGGGTCAAATATTATTATTTTACCCTTGAAACCTCTTCTAGGTTTCCGATATTTGCAGATGACAAATTATTGTTTTTGGTATAAATCAATTATAAAGCTGTATTACATGTTATCTGTTATGTCGTGTTATTTCGTTACGTTTCCTAGCTATTACGTTCTTTTTGACGTCTGAAAATCGTTTATTCTAAATAAACAATCACCTAGCGACAAGGGAAGTTAGCGTATGATTAGAACAGATGGTATTGCAGGATTATCTTGGTTCATGAAGTCTCTTGTTCCAATGAATAGAGTTCTGTGCAGATAGCAAAAGTTCCATCTGCATCAGCAACCGCATGCGTAAAACTTTTCGCATGCGCCGTCGAGGTTTTGCAAACGATTCAGGTCAAATGATGTATGTTTGCATGCAAAATAAATCAGTCTGCTTTTTAGTAATACTTAATAATTAATTGAAAAAAATAGACTGTGATTAAATAAATTGCCTGTATTTCAGAAAAGTATGCGTTACTAAATATTTCATAAAAATGTAATTGAATGTAAGTTTGCCCATTCTTCTGAGTAAATTTCGCTCTTTTAAATGCAGTTATTGTGATTATGGGAAGACATTCCTTTTATTACCCACTAACTCCCCTCTATATTTCTCACTTTAAACGTTATGATCTCCACAATTGAAATTTCACAATTAGTTCCAGGTTTTTACAAAACACTGGAAACGTTTTGCAATTTATATTTGCTTGATCAACAAAAGAAGTTTTTCTTTTAATATGTGTCTTTGCCTAGTGATCTTTTTCTTTATTTTAAATATCATCATCCGTGGTGGCTCGGGACAAAAAAGTTTTCTGCGGTACTTTAACTACTAGAGTAAGAGCCTGGATGTAGGAAAACCAATGATTAAGTGCCTGATATTGAATTCAATAGAATACGGCTGAAAAAAATGTTTTGTAATGCATGTATTCCTATTTTTCAGCTATTCTCTTATCGCATTATTTAACAAAATATTTCGGGAAAAGAAAAAAGACAAAATCGAAATGATGTTTTTGTCCTTTCTACTTCAATTTAATGTTTTGTCCTTTCTACTTCAATTTCATGTTTAGACCTTCCATTGTACCTATGTATGCATTTTTCGTCTCCGTTCTAGTGGTATTTTCAAAAACTATTCTGGATATATTGGTTTACTCTTTTTTTTGACTGCTTTATGATCATAAATTTATAATTATCATTTCAAACTGAATTATTTTTCTTAAATTATAACTTGAAAATTTGTCTGTTATGGTTATATTTAATTTACAATATTGATTTATTACATATGTATTTCATTACACATATTAATTTATTTTACAACGAATTGTAAAACGGTGATATGGTTATAAAATGTATTATAGAAAATTGACTGAAAAAAAAAACTGTAGTAACAGACACTGGGATCGAACCGGAGACTTTTAAGTTGCAAGTCCAAAGAACAACAACAAAAAAAAACATGTGTGTAGCATGGAGCGTCCCGTGGCCGAGTGGTTAGCGTGCTTGACTATTGATCTACGGGACCTGAGTTCGATCCCCGGGTAAGGCATGGATGTTTGTGTTGTTTTTCTCCTGAGTTCCCGCCATTCTCACAGACCCTTCAACTATGGCGTATAAACTGATAGGCTCCTGTCAGACCTCTGTGGCAAACAGCTACTTGAGTGGATTATTTATTTCTGTTACTTAGCACGGAGTTCTGCTTTGCTAATAAAGTGTTATTTTAAAATGAATTATTAGCATTCTCTTGCAGACCAAATGCTTAACACATTTTACATTTTCATATCTAATATTGTTCTTAAAATTTTTATTAATATAAAAATAAATAAAAATTTTAAAAATTCAGCTATTTTACAGTTTTTAATATATAATTTTATAATAATTATTTTTTGCAAGTTTTAGTCTATTGGTTAATTTATTTCGGAATGCAGTGAAAAGATGTGACAGTTCAGTGTCCAAGGATCTTTGTTTATATTATTTATATTTCTCGCTTATGATTTTCAATAACCCCTTTATTAATTTTGAGGTTTAAGTGCAGTTTTGTTATTTTGTATTCTAATACATTTTGTGCAGTTTGCTAATAATATTTAAAGTGATTATGAAAAGTTTGAAAAAAATGTGTCTACCTTTGTTTGTGCATTCATAGAATAATTCTTGTAACTGAGTAAAATATCAAATCGCTTATAAGATATAATTTCCTCTGTTTGACAATGGTGTTTTTCATTTATAAGATTCTTACACTTCATCAGCCTTACCATGGCCGAGTGGTTAGCACGCTTGGCTACTGATCTAAGGGACCTGGGTTCGAGCCCCGGGTAAGGCATGGTTGTGTGTGTTGTTTTTCTGCTGAGGTCCTGCCATCCTCACAGACCTACTACTTTGGCATATAAACTGACAGGCTCCTGTCAGACCTCTGTGGCAAGCAGCTGCTTGAGGGGGTATTTATTTTTTTTTATTACACTTCATCACTTTCATATAAGATCCTTGACCTTTGACTTAATTTTGCTTACATTTACAGTATATCTTTGGGACCTGTTATTGTTAGTAGTATATGATTGAGACACGAAAAATTAGTATAGCTAGTTAGTGTTTTTATACAATGAATAAATTACAAATGACATGACCATATTACAGTACATCTGTGTAATACTATTATTTTCTACTAAATCAATATTAACAATCCCATTCATTGAAATGTTTTTGTAAACAAATTTCAATAACAAATCATGTAAATCTTTTAACAAATTCTTTTTTTATACGAACATTCCAGTTATAACTGGATATCAAGAAATAATCAGTGTATTTTAATTTTAATGTTAAAAAAATCTGCATTATTAAATTCTGCTACAATCTGATATGCATTCAACCTATTCTTAAAAACACTATTAAAACTCCATTTTTTTTTGTTTTTTTTTTTGCATTACTACATTTATAACATGAGCTGTAACTTGCTGTACGATACATTGCAATTTGACTATATTATGCCCAGATTTCAACAAAAATTATGATATTTTTACGACAGATAACGTGCTACAATCAACAATGATGTGATGTGATGAAACGTGTTGGAAAAACTTAGGCAGCCAAGGTAAAATTGGGACCGACTATGTGTAAACTGTTCCAGCAAGAAGTACATTACCTTGGTTATGTCATCACGACGTCAAGGATTAAGACTGATCCTAGTAAGATAGAAGTTGTAAGAGATTGGCTCCCACCACAAGATGTCACCAACTTCGTAGTTTTATTGGATTTTGCACATATTATAGAGGATTTGTCAAGGGTTTCTCCCACATCGCAAGGCCATTACATCGTCTGACAGAGGAGGGCCAGCGATTCATGTGGACTACCTAATGTGAAGTGGTCATTCAACAGTTGGTTTCCACAGCACCAGTGTTAGCATATCTGCAAGCTGGAAAACTGCTCATAATAGATACTGAAGCAAGTAACACAGGAGTTGATGGTGTACTTTCTCAACAACAAAATGGAAAAGAATGAGTTATTGCATATTTTAGCAAAACTTTATCCAAACCAGAACGAAATTTTTGTGTCACCGAAAAGAACTGTTAGCAAGAGTAAAAGCAATAAAATATTTTCATCATTATCTCTATGGACAGAAATGTCTTTTCTGTACTGATCATGCTCCACTCAGGTGGCTACTAAACTTTAAAAACCCTGAAGGACAAATGGCTAGGTGGATACAGAGTTTACAAAAGTAAAATTTGTCCATTGAGCATGGTAGTGACAAACTACGTAGGAATGTATTGTCATCTGTGAGCATTGCTATAATGCAGAGTTCATATATGGTACTAAAGATATAATGCCAATTGAGACAAATAACATTGACACAAGAAAACAGTGATACTCCTAACATCTGGAATGCAATAGAAATTAGAAAGGCCCAACTAGACGATGAAGATATACGCCAATATTAAAACTGATCGAAAAATCTGATATAAGACCTAATTGGGAGCAAATCTCGATGTATATCCCAACTACTCAAAGTTATTGGGTGCAGTTGGACTCCTTAGAAGTGAAAGACTGTGTATTATACAGAAGATGAGAGAATCCCACTGAACAACTAATCCGTTGGCAAATAATCCTTCCTCACTCCCGAGTGGAACTAGTGATGAAATATATGCATGATAGTCCCACTAGAGGACACTTCGGTGTTAATGAGACATTAGCGAAACCCAGAGCACGATTTCATTGGCTGAAAAGTAGAGCAATCGTTCAAAGATGGTGTAGGCAATGTGAGGCCTGTGCAGGAAAGAAAGGCCCTAAGACTGGGAGTAGTGGTAAGCTACAGACATATAACGTTGTTTTCCCTTTTGAAAGAATAACCATTGATGTAATAGGTCCGTTTCCTAGGACTGATGAGGGAAATCGGTATTTATTAGTGGATATGGATTATTTCACGAAGTGGCCTGAAGTTTATCTTATCCTAGACCAGGAGGCAACAGCAGTTGCCAAGATGATAGTAAAAAAACTTGATTAATAGGTATGGAGTACCTTTGCAACTACTCTCACACCAAGGCCGGAATTTTGAATCCATTGTGTTTAAAGGCATCTGCCAACTATTAGGCATTCAGAAAGCAAAAACAACTACGCTGCACCCTCAGTCGGATGGTATAGTTGGGAAATTTAATAGGACAATTGCACAACATCTAGCATTGTTTGTTGACGACCAACAACGTGACTTTGGTATATACCACTGTTTTTTGTTGGCATACAGAACAGCAGTGCATGAGACAACTGGACAGACACTTTCCATGATGCTCTTTGGAAGAGAATTACATATTCCCTGTGACCTTTCATATTGTCGGTCCGACGTAATGTCTGTGTCCACTCCACAATACGTACAAGAATTACAAGAACGACTAGAAGAAATCCACCCCTCAGTCAAACATAATATCAACTTGACAAGCGAGAGAACCAAAACGAGGTACTACAGTAAAACAAATGGAACTGTTTTCAATCAAAGAGATTTTGTCTGGCTGTACAACCCACGTAGAAAGAAGAGACTTTCTCCAAAACTTCAGAAACCTTGAGAAGGTCCGTATTCGGTAGTTAACAGGATTAACGACGTGGTGTAAAGCATTCGTCGACATCCGTCTAAAATGTACAAGGTGGTTCAGGTGGAACATTTGACCCAGTTTCATCAAAGAACTGAAGAGACTTCGGAATTCGGAATTGTTCGAGACGAACAAGAGCTAACGAGAGGCATTGTTACGGATAGATAAACGTGCTACAATGAACCGTGATGGGTCGTCTTGATACTCGCGTGAACTACAGCGTGAAAATACGTCACCAGCTACTTCGAAAGAACTTGACTTAAAAATAAGGAATAAGTTGTTGAAATTAAGAGGAATTGGAATGTGAAGAAAAAAAAATAGTTTATTTTTGTCTGTGCACTAAAGTATAAAAAAGAAGAAACCTTTTTATTTGGTTTATTTATTAAATTGCATTATTTGTTGTGTTCGCGGGAGATTAAATAAGTTTATTAATGTTGATCCTGTTAGCGGACTGCAAGAAAAAGAAGGATGTTTAGGATATTTAAAAATGTGATTGAGGAAGTCATATGTTAGTGGAACAAACAGAGCTGATCTCAACATTTCTGTAGGAAGAGTTCATTATTTGATGCATAGTTATATTTAACTGTTTAGGAATTGGTAAGGTTATTCTCGATAGATTGCAGGTTTGTTCACAAATATCATTCTGCCACTTATCGACTGATATAAAAGCCTTATTTTATGCTTCGTGTGTAAATAATAAGAATAGTAGAAAGGTGTGAAGTTCTTTTGAAGATTTATTTTCATACTGATACAGATTTATGTTAGTTGAGTTCAGTTTATATAAATGTGTTCATTCATACTTTTGTAATAAATTACATTATTTTAGAATTATAATTGTTAAATGCTATTTTTTTAACTCACGCTCAGTTTCCATCCTCTTAATTCACAACAGTTTGAAAAAATAATTCATTACAGATTAAAAAAACACACAAAACAATCCAAAATATTTCGAATAGCGCTAATATTCATTTAAAACGGAGTAAACATTTTTTAATCAAAGACAACTACAAGATCATCTGAAAAATGTGCAATAATATTACTATGGATCTTAACAGTTATTAGTTTGACATGTTTGAATCATTGATAGATATTATATATGATACTCTGGGATATTCATCTTTCCGTAAATACATTTTCCTCTCTTTTACCCAAAATAATATTATAGGTCCTTTCTTTCCTTAATTTCATATTTTCATGCAAAATATTTTAAACTTCTGGCACCAAATATTCACTTATAAAGATGTATTCCTCAATTTTAGATATCCCCAAGTCTTTAGTTTTTTAATCCTCAGAATAATATCAATTTAGCTCTCCAGAGGTTTCTTCCTGTTTCGAATGAAATCGAACTATTATTACTCATTAAGTGGATTTCTACTCATTATGTGTTGGAACACGATGAGCTGCCTTGAATATAATATATTCACTTTTTAATATTAATAGCTTCCTCTATTTTGCCCGCAATGTCGAGTATGTTTCTGTTTCAGCTTTTAATAGGTCCATTTATTTCTATATTTTCAGATCTACTATATTGCTGAAGGTTTCTCAACTCAGTTTTAAAATTTCCCTTTCTTTTTCTTGCCACTTATTACTGGCTTGTAATATTTCATCATTTTCATTTAATGCATTCAATTATTTAGTGGTTTCAACCATATGTTTTATTAATTCATCTGTTTTATTCGAATGTGTAGTGTTCTCTAATGGCACAGTGGTTATCACACCTGGCATGTTTTTGGGTGATGTGTATTCCAATCCCACTCAAGGAAATCCCTAGAGTTTTTTGCCTACAGGACATTTTTCTCTGATTTTTTATTATAAAATTACACTTTTTTTCCTTTGAAAACGAGATAAAAAAAAGTTATAATCTCCCACGGGCTTATGACGAATTTCAAGATTCGTAAAAACATCACTGATTGCATCCATTAAGAAACATAGAACTCTACAGGTGAAAACCTCTACAAACAGAAAAGGGGTTTTCTACTTCAACCGAAAATACTGAAATCGATAACGAATCTTTCATGAGGCTGAAAGCTATCTGTCACTAAATAATACAGAATATTTTTAAGTGATATATTGAGAGAAGTTATTTCTACTTCACCACGTACCAATGACAAATTACAAAAATAGCATAATTCTGTTTAGGTCAATCCTAAAGAATAAGTAGGGGATTATCACAATAGTTTTTATGAAAGGCATATTTTTGAAATCGAACATATATTGCTTCTGGATCTTCGCAGTTTAAGATAAGCAAAGTGTCATGCACGCGTGGGTACCGGGAACCTACCTACCTTCTTACTTACATACATACATACATACATAATCCTCAGGGAGATGTATATATCCTCAGGCTACAGAGGTCTAACCAGACCGTGGCGCAAATGCATCGAGCGTTAAAGCTTTAGATAGACGCATCTATCCTAATCTACAGCTACTGCATTAGGCCACTGTACGGCAATCATATCAAAGTTCAGTTTGGAATTGTCCACAGTACCTAGGTCTTGTTTGACCTTGTCCACAGCACCTAGGTCCTCTTTAACTTTGTCCACAGCACCTAGGTTATTTTTGACTTAGTCCACAGCATCTTCTCTTTTTCTGGAGACTTTAGGAACACTGTTCGTAACCGTATTTGCTAACCTATAGTTAATATATTATCATCAGAATGTTTTCGTTTTGACAGAGTGAAAGATAAAGCTCCTCATTTAAATCATATTCAATCATATTTAGTATTACCATAAATAATCTCATAAATTTTCAAATCATAATTTACATTTGATCAGGTATCACGAAAGCAGTTAAAAATGTCAGAAATGCGTAATCTGAAGTCACATAGGTTACATTGCAATCCAAATTTTCACTTCACACAAATATGAAAGGTTAGTCCCTCTTTCTCTATGAGTTCACAAACATATCTATATATTTAAAAATTGTAGGTGGTAAAGCAAATTGAAAACTGAAATTATGTTGCCAAACAAATTTTATTCCCTTTTTACTCACTTATAGGTGTTGGAACAAAAAGATCTTTAGCAATGAAATAAGTTTGTCGTATAGTCGAACACTTTCTCTGGAATAACATTGAAGGAATTTGTTTGATTTTGGTTAAAATCACACCAAAACGTGAACGTAGACTCCTACGTTTGGTAATACAGAAGATTAAACAGAATTATTCTAATTCTTAAGAACTGATTTATGTCACCCTCATTGATAAGAACAAAGCTATTTCAATATGTCTTTAGCAAAGTTCTGAAGACTTCTGCACTCATGTCTCAGTTAGATGTTCAGTTTAATCGCCAATCCTCACTCCTGCTTATATTTCCATAATAAATTCCTTCTTAATAACTTGATAGAGAGGAAAATCTCTGCTGCACCATTATCAATATTTTCTTATTTGTTACTGAGCATATACAGTATATTTCAATTCTGAAAAGATAACTACGTATCGTTCTAAGTTAAGACAAAAGGGAGAAGAAATGTTTTCATTACTACCTAACATTTCAGTTTGAGAAGCATTGGTTTCATACATTTCAAATTATTACATTTTACTCTTCAATTTCAAATTTGGCAATGGCAAAATTTATATTATTGCATAATCTCATTTTCTTCTAATTGTGGCAAAATGAAGCTGTCTTAGGAAATGGTAATTTATCCTTTTTCAAAAAAAGATACCTCAAATAAAACCATTGCTAGAAAAAGAAAAGAAACTTCTGCCTTACCCTCTATGCATTGAAAGAACTTCAGGGATAATGACATCCTAGATATTAATTTTGGAATTTCAGTTGAAGTATGAGCAGGCTATAAGTAAACAAAATTCCACAAGCAGAAAAAATAAAATTTCTTCTAAAGTTGAACATTCTCCACCCAGACAAAACATTGACATCTGTTTCTTTAATTATTTTCACCAATGAAATGTCTGCGTGATTACCGGATGTTGCAAGAGTCTCCAAAATCTTTGATAAAATTTTGCGAATTTTTTTGTCTTCTTCGTTGATCTCTGATGCTGAAAAAGCAATTACAAGAAATGACACTGCACTCTCCAGGAAATATACGAACAGAGTGATTGCGAATATGAGAGAAAATTGGTAATTCGAAATTTCGAATAAAAGTGCACAAAAGAGAAATAGGTGAAAAAAATTCATTGCTGTGACTAGAAATATTGGAAATGATAATACATCTTCCATCAGACTAATCAGAGACGAGACTTCACTGTACTTTTTCAGGCTTTGAACAAGTAGATTTCTGTCAGTGCCCGATGCGACATTCTTCTGCAAATTTTCTTGGCAAGACTTCATCATTCTTTTCAGATGGATGCAAAGAAATATGTAGAGCAGAGTCACAAAGTTAGACACAGAATACATATTAACAGTATCGAATATGAAATACAGGAAGAAGTGGACAATTGAAAAAAATGATTTTATTCCGACATTTAAGCACAAAAAGTAATAGCAATTATGAAAACTGATGTCTGATTGGGTGTAAAAATATAAGTGAAAAATGGACAAAGCCACTGGGATTACACAGATAAAACATATGCACGCTTTGAGAAAATATTTCTCAAAGGAATGTTTCCTAATCGGATAATCCTCACCTTTAAAATTCTTCAAAATCCGGGATAAACTAAGCAAGCGAGGTCGTTTAATTCTCAGATTATGCCACAAAACGAAGGAAATCACATGGATGAATCTACGAGAAATCCGAACCTTTAAATTTCCCGTTTGCAATACAATGGCTGAGAAGATTAGGATTGTTACCGAATAGATGAAATATAAATGCATCATCAGAGCGATCAGGGTGGTAAACATATTGTAAAACCATTTTTTTTTACCTTTATGATGTTGAAAAACGTCAATGCCTGCTGATGCGAATGCCTTCATTATGAGATTGAAGTCAACCGTCTTATCACTCAGTTCGCAAGCATATCTGTGCTGTTCAGATCCGCAGGTTTGTATAAGAGCAAAATTATTTGCTGTACTGGGATTACAAGATGCACGTTTAATGTCCACAATATTATTATGACGATTAAGAGTTTCCTCTAAACGCTCCATGCTGAGTATTTCAATATTTCATTCAATGTTTATTTTTATATTCAATATTTTTCTGTGTTGATAAAGGCAATTCTGAATCAAATCTTTTAGTTTCAAGGGATATTTTTAGTTGTTCGAAGGTTGCATCTCTTAAATCCCTTGCTTGAAACTGTAAACTTTCTCGACATATATTGAAAATAAGGAGAAAAATTATTTAAGTCAAAAAGTGATTCTATGAAACGTAATTTTCTTTCGAAGTTTGACTAAATTAAAATATTTCGACATTCTGTCTTTTCCTTGTTCTTCGTAGTTTTTCAATTGACCGAAGTAAATATATTATAAAAAATTACCTTTTGGGATATTTATAGCTCGCACAGTGTAAGAAGAAGCACAACATTCATTAGTAAGAATCTTATGATTTCTCAAACGATGATATTAATCTGCTTCATTATGTAACTCCAATTCAAGTTAAATGAACACTAAAACAATATTAAAATGCAGCCTGAAAACTGTTAAAACTTGCTCGATATTAATGGCTTTCATTTCCAACATTCTCTGCAAAAATCAACCTTTCTTTCCCGTCTCCTTTTATATATCTCTAGATGTGACCTAGATGTGATAAGAAATACGCTGCAGGTAGCAATTAATTCCCAGAAGTAGTTGATTTTCCTCGGCTTACAGCTTCAAAGGCAAACATTTTTTTTGTAAAAGGAATATCATATATCTGCTGTATTTCATTAGCGAAATATCTAACACTGAAATATTAATTGTGTCTTTATGATTCATATATTTGCTTCATCTACAGTTTCAATGAATACCAAATAATAACTACCCCACCTAAGATTAAAAGCAGATACATAATTGAAAAAAAAAATCGATATACTCGAAGAAACCATTAGCGCTAATGAAAAATGTGTTTGCATGTGCTTCGCATTTTCGCTTTACTAAAATTTATTGCAGATATCGTATCAGAATAACAAAAAACGCGTTGTTTTCTTCATTTAGACTAGGGGTTGTCAACGTGGAGTAGGCGTTGAAATTTTTTTGGGATACGCCGTGAGAGCTCAAAATTCTCTAGGTCTAGTAACAAAGTAAAAATAACAATTGTTATACTATAACTATAGTTTTATCTATCTATACAAGGGGTACGCCAATTACATACACATTTCTAGGGTGTATTGAAGCATAAGAGATTGAGAACCACTGATTTAAATAGTGAAGGAACTTTAGTATTTGTGTTGGGCAGAAATCGATCGTGTTTGGAACATTGTTTAAAACTAATTCGTGGACTACAAAAGATTTTAAATTCTTTTTTCTTATATTACACATCTTTATTCATTAAACATAGAAACGTAATATTTTGAAATATATTGCAGTGAAAGTTAGTTTTTTCTTCAATTTACTTAATATCATTATTTACAATCGATACGTTATTGAAGAAATTTGCTTTAAATATGCTTCATATACTCATATATGAATGTATATATATAGAGAGAGAGTGACAGACTGACTGCTGACTAACAGGTGTTCATCACGCTAACTCTAACAATGATACAGAAATGGTAGACCTCTGAAAATTTGCACCTAGGGGTAATCAGGGTCGTGGTTCTCGGGAAAAATCCGAAATTTAACCTTCTTCGAAGTCAGATAGATGTCATCTAGAGGTCAGACTGTGATTTACAAGTGCTGGAAAACCAAAAATTAACTTTTGGTGGCATTTCGGGTTGTAGATCTCGAAAAAGTTAAGAAATTTTGTATCTGGAGGGTTTCTTCGAGGTCAAAGATCAAATTTTGATTTATCAGTGCCAGAGAGCTAAACATTGGTTCCTTGGGTTTTTTTGTTATTATATTAATGTCGCAAAATTTTGCACACTATGGGCCTTTCGAAGTCAAAAGGGAAATATTAATCTACCTGTGTTAGAGGACTAAAATATGCGCCTGTGGGTATTTTGAGTTAGAGATCTCAGAAATTATGCCATATTTGGGATCGATGGATCTTCGAGGTCAAAAGTCAAATTCGATGTAGCGGTGCTGAAGAGCTACAAATTGTCGAATAGGGCTATTTCAGAGAGTAGAACTAAGATAGAAGAGGAATCTTTAGATCCGGTGTCGCATTCAAAGTCAAATAAAGGTCGAAGTGGCGTGCTAGAATTTATGAGGTGCCCAAGTCACCGATTGATTTCTAATAATATAATGAATGGATCAAAAATATTGCAGTAAAACCGCAAGACAGAACATGTAATGGATAATAGTTTTAAAGATACTATTCGTACTTTCTTAAACGAATAGAAATGGATACTTTTTGGCTGAACAAATACTTATAAAATGCGAAGATTGAATTTTTCAATTGAATTCGTATTACATATTCAGAAAAGATGAGAAATATTGTGTCTCACACCACACTCCTGTAAGCAAAGAAAAATACAGTATATCTTGATCATTTTTCGTGTAATATTTTTATAGTTGCATTTAAAAGCAGCTGCATAATTTTCTTTCTTAGACGACGCTTATTTATGGTAACAAAAATAAAAATTAAAATTATAGATGTCTTATTTCCTATATAACAGTCTTGTAAGCTGAGGGAAATTAAAGTCTTGATTATATTTCTTGGAAAATGTTTTATAATTATATTTCACTGATAACAAAGCAAACATTTTTAGACATTTCATAAGCTTAGACGGAATTATATATTTCTATATTAATTTATACAGGAAGGGTGTATTTACACAGAGGCCTACAAATAAATTTCGAATAGAAGGGGAGAGGGTTAAAGTGCTTATAAATTAATCTCTCAAGTGTGTATGGTTATACTCCAAATAGTTAGAGTTTTTACTTATCCTTCTTTGCAAAGAGAATCTAAATAAAAAAATGTGTCATTTTTTCTCACCCTCCCAAAAAGAAATCAACGATTTTCCAAAGAAATCAATATCCACTAATCTTAATCATTCGCTTCACATGACCTAGAATGTAACCTGTAGGGACTTGGTAGCTGGGGCGGAAGGAGTGAAGGCAGGAATCCCCTCCTCGCCTAGCGACAGTACGCTGGCGGCGGATAAAGTTTGGGGAGCCAGACGAAGGCAACAAGAGTCGGCCTGGCACTGCGGCCGTGTCCGTTCCCTATTGGCCGAGATACCCTAACGTCCCCGATACCCCCCTTGACGTGGTGGTGGGGTCTTCGGGCCCAGCAACCAGTCAAAGACTCTGCCGACCGGTATGGGTCCTGATTGGACAGAGCCAAGACCAATCGAGGTCGAGGCCACCGGCAACATAAAGGTCTAACGTCCCCGAACCCCCCCCCCCCGATAGGAACCACCTTGACATGGGGGGGGGCTTCGGGTCCCGTAAACGGTCGAAAACTCTGCTGACCGGTATGGGCCCTGGTTGGACAGAGCCAAGACCAACCGAGGTCAAAAGCATCGTTGACCGGTTTAGTGGCCCTGTTGGATGGTGCTAAGACCTCAAAATCAGGTACTCAGTGGAGCAGTTCAGGGGCACAGCTGAACGGATTGGTCCCCTAGTAGGCACGAGCCCCTTTCAAAGTCTGGGCCCCACTAAGAGTCTCCACCCCTGGTGCCGAGCGAACTTGGATCTACATATCCTTGTTCATGGCTAACTGGCGAACAGAGTAAATTTTAAGTTTCTCCCATGGTTGGACTTTCCTTTTATAGGACTGCTCACCATAGGAGGTAGGGGTTGAGGTGCATCTATATGATGTATTCTTGCCCCCGACTATAGATAGTCACAGCTTTCCATTAACTTGTTAGTGCTGTAAGGCGGAACCGGGGATTGCCGTGGTTGCCATAACAGCTGGCAACGTAAGAGTCTAACATCCCCGAAGGACACGTGACCTCATCCGGCAGGGTGGTTTGAACTAGGACTTGCATGCAGACCACGAGGCTGTCTGGATGTCAGGCGGATAGTCTGCACCTCGTTTTTTAAGCTTTGATTTTGTATCTAGCAGTGGGACTGCTGAGGCTCATTATAGCCTGTGTTGCATTCGGCCAGTGACGGCAACGGGTGGGTAGTCACTGTATGTATATAATTAAATGTAAATATATGTATATCTGAGAAAACACCTGAGTTTGTGCACATCTGCCACCTAGATAGATTATACTGACAAAATAGGGACAGGTACCCTTCTAGAAAAGCTATCACGCACATAGTTCGAAAAAGAACCTAGACCAGACAGGCAGAGAAGAGTGTTGTCTACATTGGTGTCATCAGCGGGATTTCTATTGTGAGAGTTGGGTACGAGGTGGCGTCCCATTAAGGGACAGTTTAGCGAATGTTGAGTGCTGGCAGGAGAGGAAATCATCGCTGCGAGAACTTCTCATGGAGTGCGGTACGATCTAGTCTGTAGAGCCAGTTTTTGTCTTGTTGTTATTCTATGCTATGCCATAAAATACGAGAGGGAACGCAAAAAACGGTTCTAAATCGCACCATGCGGAATATACTCCAGACAGATCAATGCAAACATGGAGGTTATTGGGTCTGATTTGTCAGGAGAAGCAGTCAACGATTATTCTCCGACTCAGGAAATAACAGAGCAGTCCGATGATGCTAGAAAGCACGAATTGGAATTGAAGAAACTCAAATTACCGCGACTCGAATTAGCTCATAGACAAGCGCAGCTCGAGGCCGAGGCCGACGAGCGAAAAGAATGCATGTGACTAGAGATGGAGGCCAAAGAAAGGCAAGCGCAACGCGAGCATGAACTGCAAATAAGGCGTCTTGAGCTTGAGACTGCAAAGGCAAGCGTACATTTTGACGAGATGTAAAATCTCTGCAGTTGAATACAAGAGGCAATTGGATGGGGCAAAGAAGCTTGCACATGAAACGTGGAACACGTTTTTGGAGAAAATTAGGGAATTGTGGAGAAGATATATTGAGAGCACGAAAGTGTCCACTTTTGAGGAATTCGTCGACCTGCTGGTGACACATCGAATTAAATCAGAGGTACCGAGTAGCACTGGCGAATATGTTGCATTGCAGGAGTGCTCAGACTGGTTACGTCCAAGAGATCTCATAGACTGTATATTACATCATTTAGCGAACAGTCGAATTAATGCGCGTCCACGGGACTCTGATCGACAGGTGGCCAGGTACATTCCCCCTCCTAGACGCGAGCAAATGGAACAAAAAGCGCCCATGCTATTTGCGAAGATATCAGTTGCTAGCACTAGCGGTATGCGTGGCTGTTTTGAGTGCTGCTCGAACCAGCATCTTTGCAGAGATTGCCCTCAATGGCGGGCAAAGAGGAAATCGCCCAGTATTGGGATTAATACAGTGCAGACTGTACGAGATGAGCCAGAAAAGGCGTTATGTGCACGCGTTTCAACGCATATGTTTGAAGCTCAGGACAAAGGGCAATTAGCAACAGTTAAGCTTGCCCAGCTTTAAACAGCGGATGTGCGATGCGGTCAGAGTGCTTTCATAGCTTTGATTGATTCTGGTGCTGAAATTTTTGTGTTTAGACAGAGATGTTATCCAGATCAGTTTTTCATGCCGAAGGGAACGATAAAGCTGAGGTCAGCATTTGGAGATTTTGAGGTTGCTGAAATGATCCATGTTCCTGTGCGATTAGTGGGGGGGATGCAATTTCCCCATGACTCCATGATTCGGCCAGAAATTAATTTAGTGATTATTGTTTCATCACATCTGGCTCTTCCTGCGCTTCTGACGATGGATGATTTTAAAGAGCTTTCTGCCGTTAATTTAAACGAAGATCACACTCCAGTTTCGATACAGCGAGCGATTTGGCGGATAAAGCTCTCGAAAGCAACATGCAATACGTGACGTCACCTCCCCAGACATGTGAGGAGCTCCCTGCTTTGGCTGCGGGGGTTACCATGGCAACAACCAGCCCAAAGTGCACGCGCGAAGAATCTATTGGTACTGCAGCTATAGGTGATGATTCATTGCCTGCGAGTGTCAGCCAACTACCAGAAGTCTTAGGTCTGCAGCAGAAGAAAATCATATCTGCGTCACAGGGCGAAGAGGGAGTGCATGTTGGCAGTTTTCGTGAATTAGTGCGAAGTGAGCTAACTGCGGATGAGTATGAGAGTAAACAGATTAGCCGAAATAGTTCACCAGAATTAGAAGATCGGGTCTTTTGGAATAATTTTAAGAAGCAACAGAGGACCGATCTCAGTTTAGTCGAGTCATGGAGCGACTCGAGGTTGAATTGACAGAATTGTATCAGACAGAGTCGTGCAAGCAGGTGGATGGAGTAGGAGATAGCATTTTTCATAGATATGTGGTCCTGAAGGATGATAGGGTTGATGCAATGTGAAGGGAGCATTCGCCGATCCCAGGAAATTATCTTATTTCTTCGGACACATTAAGCAATCTCCTGCTTTTCCATTGGTGGCCCACAATTGAGACTGATGTAAAGGAATTTTGCGATTCTTGAGCAAAATGCGAGTCATCTGAAGAAAAGGTGAGAGGAAGCCCTTTTGAGAAGCTACTGCCTGTGATCCGAATCATTGGGTGCAGAGGTTCTGGACTTATCGTACGCCAGCACTGAGGAGGACAGAAGCAAGACTGGATGAGAAGAGCCATGCCAGTAAGCTAAAGAGATCTCCGGTGCGATCCTCCCAAAAGGAGACGATTCTTGCAAAGACTCATGGCATGGAGGAGTGATTTATTGGTACTGTGCTCAGGAGAGGTGGCATTCCATGGCAGATAAAAAAGATTTGCGCCCCACCTGGTAGAGTAGCGGCACTGAGTTCTGCATCCGGGGTGGCTGCTAAGCGAGAGAGTTTCAAATTGGCGCCAGCTGTACAGCATGCAACCGAAAAAGGATTTAGCCAAGATGCGGATTTTCTTACCAATGTTAAGAAACGACGTTACAAGAAGCGGAAAGCAAGGGGAGAGCGATGCGATGCAAAAGCACGTGAACCACATGATCTGAAGCAGCACTGCGCAGAAATGTGACAGCGAGTGGTGCACAGTTGGCCAAGGTCAGCAGGGCACATGCTGGTCAGCAGCTTGTGGAAGAGTTCTCAGCCTGCTTCGATGGTTTCCGGATCGCAACTGTTGGCGGTGGCAACAATCGGCTGTACGGTGTATCTACAGGAACTTGGAGATGCTCCCGGCAAAAGGAAGGAGATTATGGACCAGGGAATGCTTCTGCTCTTTCCAGGTTAGGGATAATCTCTGAAGCATAGTAATAGGCAAGACACAGGTTAGGGAAAAGTACACAGTGCAGGGTGACGGTGGAGCATCGACAATTCAATGGGCTTGGGTTGAGCTGCAGCACCCCAAGACAATGAACATCTCCTAGCGTACAGCAAAGATCACATGTCTGAGTGCTTACCTTCAGTGATGGGCATGGCGTCCAAGTATGAACTTCGTCACGAACTCTGGTGCCATAATTGTATCAACAATTTGGTGTGAACAATTTGGTAAACCTATTGACTTTGCTATGTCTGTGTTATGTGTGAATATTTTACGAACTGTGTGGCAACCAGATGATGCAAATTATGATTCTTCTTGGCCCTCGTTAAAAAAAGGAGGACTTCCGTGATCATCGGTGACTTTGTGACATATGTCTCCAATTATTTGTGCACTACAAACTTCCATTGTGTGAACATTTGTGTGAACTCTACAATTCGATGAACAGTGACTGTCATTCATGAGGGACTGGGTCGAGCCCCTGAGTGACTAAATTAGAAATTGAGGCAGGGAACGTCTGCCTCGAATTTCTTAAATAATGGGGGCAGGTAGGGAATCGGCCCCTGGGGTGAAAGGAGTGAAGGCTGGAATCGCCAATTTGGCGGCAGTGCCTCCTCGCCTAGCAACAGTGCACTGGCAACGGATCCAGTTTGGGGAGCCAGATGAAGATGACAAGAGTCGGCCTGGCACTGCAGCCGTGTCCGTTCCCTATTGAGACACCCTAACGTCCCCGAAGGACACGTGACCTCATCCAGCGTGGTGGTTTGAACTAGGACTTGCACTCGGACCATGAGGCTGTCCGGATGTCAAGCAGATAATCTGCACTCGATTTTTAAGCTTTGTTATGTATCTAGCGGTCGGATTGCTGATGCTCATTATAGCCTGTGTTGTATTTGGCCAGTGACTGTACAGGGTAGGCAGTTACTGTATGTATATAATTAAGTGTAAATAAATGTATATTTGAGAAAACACCTGATTTTTGCACATCGGCCACCTAGATAGATTTTCCTGACAAGATTTACAGAGTCTGGTTGGTTGTGACCCCTTTAGTCCCTAGGTTTGATTGGTCATTAACCCCTTCGACCTTAAATTTTAATTGACTGACCTCATTTTTTCTGTATTCTGGTTGGTCGCGTTGCTCATTGGTGGAGGTTTCGAATGAAAAGACACTGCAGCGGTTCGAAAGTCAGAGTCATGGCTTTTGCAGACATCGTCTTCGAATCTGTTCAGCAGTATTGATGTGGTCAGCCCGATGAGCAATTAGTTCCTGTGTTTCCTGGACTCTTGGAGCAGCTACTGTGTGCCAGCATCATCAGTGAATTGCCCGATCCTGCTGTAGAGAAAGTGGCGCTGACGTTCACGCAGGAAGCCCAGAAATATGGTTAACCTGTACTTGAAGGCCTTGATAGTGTCGACTTTAAAGACCTGGTTGAAACAATGAAATTGGCCAGAGACTTCTCCCAGTGATCAACATCGTGCCCTCATCAGCGTGAACTCAGGTATGCTAGACATTAGCTGTGTTCCAGATCAGTCTGAAATATGTCACGTCTGCTGTGTGTTAGATTTAGACGGTTTCACCGTGAAGGATAAATTCCTAACCCGTGAACTAGGTTATTCGGACTGTAGGTGCCTGATGGCTGTCTAGAGATTCGACCTTTCCTTTGTGACAGACATTCCTCAGAAGGACTGGAAAGCAATTCGTTACGTGTCCAAACACGTCACAGGACTTTCCACTTCCCTTTTATCCTCGTGTTGGTGAAGTAGTGTGGGAGTACGGGTGTCTGGACGATATTGTGCGTGACAATAACGAAAAGTGTCGCAAGCCATTTTCTTCCATCGTCGCATACAAGGGCGGTTTGTATGAGAAGCTTCTATTGTACAGACTTGGTATAGCCTCACTCGATTTAGAAAAAATTGGCTGTCCACATTTCAAAGATCTTCCTAAAATACCTGGAACTGAGTGCGGTTATCACGAAGGTCATGGATTCCATTGTTCATAAGCTGAGACAGCAGCATTTAGCACATGGATGAATGAGTACATCGAGAAACACCACTCGCAATGGACAACACGTTAATCGGTCGACCGCACGGTCAATTAGAGACTTTTCCTTTGATGTACTTGTGGGACTGGTTCGGCGAGGATGCTCACATATGATTGAAGACACTCCTTCGGTGAATGAAGGCAGCCCTTCTGTGAATGAAGAAGACATCCCTCCTGTGAATGATCTGGAACCTGCTGAAGACGTGCAGCCTGTTAGTGATGGTGAAGAAAATCAAGTGCATTTAAACGATGACAATGGTGGGTACCAAAACCGTCCATCTCTCCTGTGACTCCACCCCCAGTTCCTATCAAGCAAAAACCTAGAGGAAAAATAACGTGGAAACCTGTCCCTCCCCAGTACGAGGATTCTGCGCTAGAGACACAACCTTCACAACCTAGGGAAGTTAATCGTGACGTCACCACTGCACAGCGGAGACTTAAACGGCTTAAAAACATATAGGTTCACATCAGTTGCCACCATGCAGCTTGCTAGTGAACACTCCTACCCTCTCAGAGGTGAGATTTTCGTGGTACCTAGGCTGTACCGTGAACGCCTCCAGGTCATGTGCACTGTTATCGCCGATTCAGTGAAGGTGGTCTACTTTACCCGATAAAGGAAGGCATCACTCTAACCCTTTCAGAGTAGCTGGAATTACTAGCAGTGTCAGACAGAATCGATATCGCTAATTCCACGAAAAGAGAGATTTGGTTTGTGACAAGCAACCTACAATTATGCTCTTACTGTAATAGTGATGGATGCCAACAACTCGACATCATCAAATCCCTACTTGGTTCTACATCTTGCGGTGTGAATCTCGCCTTGGCCCAGTGGGACGAAATGCGAAATCGTCGCGACAATGTGAAGAACAGCCTGGATCATCACCGCAAATCCGATGTTAATTTTCACCTGAGACATGCCATCGCCGAACAGAGAGACCTTTATACTAGTGTTTCTTTTGACTCCTCCAGTGGAGTGTCAAGGACATATGATACAGCTATTGGCGGACATTGTGGTGCACGATCTAATTCAAGCCTTGCTACCCGAGGCTAGATTTAGAGAGCCTGAGGATAAAGAACATTGTTTGAATACTTATTTGAACGTTGCAGTGTGCTTGTTGGACATTGACGCTATTGCTAATGCATTTGTTGACACAGCGAGGTCTCCTCTGTTATGTAAACGAATCTTTTCTTTCCTCTCTGTCCTATGCTGACATGTTAAAGAGAGAGAAAGACAACCTGTATACTACCGACAATTCGATTGGTAAATGAAAGTCCGATATTACCTAACAATCACTGTGTTGTGTACGCATTTACGTTATGAATTGTGTGAAGACAGCATCAGCAACAGCTCCTCTCCGCAAGCTATTAGGGGTCGCTGTGATTTGGGGGGTTACGTTATCTCCAGATTATTTAATCACATGTTGCGGAGATTCTAGACATTTGGGAGGAAGTATTTAGTTGAACATGTGTAATAAAACAATGGATATCAGATTATTTTTATGTAAACAACCGACGGTGAAAGGAATTAACTTATCTTTTTCTCAGTGGAAGAAACTCGTTACTCTGGACGGCTGTGTTGCGAAAAATGTTGTGGGCTCCGAGTTACCGATTCTGCCTTGTGGAGGTAGGAACACAAGCGATGTAGTACGACCACCCAGTCATTCACCCGTTGAGAGAGTTGTGTGAAGAGGCTGCAGACCGCACATCTATAGACGTACCTGACTTCCTCCCTATCGAGGTCTGGATTAAAGAGGGAAAATTACTGCTGGTCGATGAACGCCGCATTGGAAAAAGCTTATTATGATCCCAAGAACCCTGGCAGGTATGGAGGGGTGACTCGATTATCCCAGAGTACTGGACAGTATCCAAAGACAATCAGAGAATGGTTAGCGGGTCAAGAGACGTACACTCTCCACAGACCGGCAACGAGCAAATTGCGAAGGAACAAGACGCATGTGATGGGTATGAATCAACAATGGCAGCCGGATTTAATGTTCGTGAAAAATATCGCACGATTTAATGATGGCTATGGATATATATTAGTCGTCATCGATATTTTATCTCGCTATGCATTGTGTGAAAAAGAAAACAGCAACTGCTATAAAAGAAGTATTTGAACAGATTGTAGCACAGGATCGCGAATCATGACTCTAAACACCGTTCAGGGGACAGAATTCACAAACCGTGTTTTTCAAAAATTCCTAAAAGAAAAAACATTCATTTCTTCATGTCTTATAGTGATAAGAAAGCTGCACTTATGAATCGTACCCTGAGAGAAAAATTATGGCATTATTTCACCAAATATTAAAATTTTAGATTCTTACACTTTCTGGATCCTGTACTGAAGGGTAATAATGCTTCCAAACATCGAGCTCACGGCTTTACTCCCAAGGACGTAGATCTCTTTCATGAGAGAATCATCTGGGAGAGATAATACGGTGTACCGAAGCAGGCAGAACCTGTCCGTTTTAAAGAGGGAGATCACGTGAGACTCAGCAGTTTGAAGTTTCCATACAAGAAAGGTGCGTCGCAACAGAGGACTCGAGAGATATTTCGAGTGAAAAGAATAGTACCTAGAACACCTCCCGTTTACAAAGTGTCAGATAGTGATGGTAACAAGATACGTGGAAAAGCTGGGAACTGCAGAAAATAAATTCTCCTGATCTCTACGCAGTGGAAAAAATCTCGGATCGCGGCCGCAAAAAAAGTGTCTTAGTGAAGTGAAGAGATTATCCTACTCCCAGCTGGATACCTAGAAAATGGCTTTCTACTTAACTCTTCCTTCCTCCTCCAGCATTGACGTTTACCCTTCTAACACTCACAGCGATTATACCACGAGACTGGAACAGCCAATCGAACTGAATGGCGAATGGGAAGTAGCGCTATCCGAGATTCACACTCCTACGAGTTGGTATAATATCGACGATTCGAATAGCTCCTTCTCCACACACTTCAGGTGGTTCCCCTCCTTTTCTAAAGATGCATTAAGATCTCGCTTAGTTCGCAATACTTCGGAAAGCCTATGAAGAGAGTGGGGATTGTAAAAAATATTCAACATCAAATTCATGCAGATTTAGAAACTAAGGTGATGAAAAGAGATGATTTTTGGCTGTTCCAGATTGGGGTTATAAAAAACAAACCGTAATAAGGATCCAAATTACGGTTTGTTTTTAATTAAAAAGGCAGAGAGTTTCAACACATTCTTCAATATCGACGACCCATAAATGGAAACTTCTCACTACGCCAACTTTGCTATCAAGGTCAGAAAGGATGATGGCGATTTCTTCACCGCCGATTCATCATTTTATTTTTGTTTACTTTCCCATCCTGTGATAAGGGAAAACGAGGACCAGATACCCCAAGGATATTACGAAAATTTGGAAGCTATTTTCTCTGCTATGCTTCAAACTACGCCTTCCGAAGATAGAAAATATTATGGCCTCAAGAAACTGGCTAATAATCATACACAAATCACCAACAGTGCTAGTTATTACCTCATGTTCCCTACCTCTTCCAAATGGTTGGGAGAATTACTAGGTTTTGACAAATTCGAATATTTGTATAACATCTCCGTGTCCAAGTATGCCATTGATATTAACGCAGGTATATCTGGTATTTATGTGTACTCCAACCTGACAGGGCCTCAATTATTAGGCGACACATATGCAGAGTTGTTACCTGTGATTAACCCCTCTACAAGAGCTCCCAACAATGAAGCTATAGTGAAAACGTTTATGAGTGATGATTATTACCCTTTGGCAAGGAACGTGTTCGAGAGTGTGAGAATAATTCTTTGCACAAATAGTGGGGAACCATTATCTTTTAAGTAAGGTAAAGTTTTTATCAAACTGCATTATCGTCATGCGATTCAAGTTTGCATAGCCTAGCCCCTCCAGCTACCTGACATATTATAGGGCTTAGACGGACGCAGGGGTGTTAAGAGGACCCTAGTATCAAAGAGGAGGAGGGCTCGGATCCTTATTTAGAAGTATCGGACGTTTCGTATCCCCGATTCTGAAGCCCATGGTGTTTTCTCTAGGAAAGCAAGCAGCTAGATCAGGAATTAAATTCGCTTCGGAAGTTGGATCAGTTCGTAATCCAAAAGAAGCGTTCAAATCGAATTTGAAGGACGGTACGGCTAGCTTGTTGAAATAAGCCTGGAAAAACCTGTGTACGAGAGGTATAAAGCGTAAGAAACAAAATAAAATTGTCTGATTGTCAAAGAGACACTGTAGAGTGTAGGACGTCTTTGCAAAATGAGTGAAAGAATCCATGGTTCCTCTAGAAATTGCGCTCTATCAGAACTCGACCTGTTTGCTATACTTCCAACCAACTCACAGACTGAAAGAGCTACTTATGTTGCTTACCAGCACCTTGCTTCGATACAAGGAAATGCCTCATTGGAATATAATGTCGTTGGCGGTGAAGAACATATCGATTTATCCCAATGTCACTTAAGAATCAAGGCAAGAATAACAGACGCTGCAGGAAGACCAATAACGGATGCGGAAGCTTTTGCTCCATCGAACAATTTTTTACACAGCTTGTTTAGTCAAGTAGATATGTACTTGAAAGAACAATTAGTGAGTGGAAGCCAGAATCTTTACCCCTACAGAAGTTATCTCAAAACTTTACTCAACTATGGAGCTGATGCAGTGAAAAGCCATTTAACGTGCCGACTATGGCATCTGGATACTGCAAGCAAAATGGAAGAATGTGGGGATGCTGATCTCCATTAGAAGACGAGAAAAACTTTAGCAGGTTCGCGTAGCATCGAATTAATCGGATGTATACATGCAGATTTATTTCTTCAAGACACATATTTACTGAATCAAGTAGACCTTCAATTGCGGATGACGAGATCAAAACCAGAATTCTGCCTCCTGACTAGCGAAACAAATCCTCCTTACAAAGTTAAATTTGAAGAAGCCGCTTTCTATGTAAGGAAAGGCAAAATTAACAGTCCAACGCTACTCGCTCAGGCCCAGATGCTACACACGACCTCGGCCAAATATCCTTTAAGACGTGTGGAAGTCAGATCATTCACTCTCAGTCCTGGAATTACTTCGTGTACGAAAGAAAATTTATTCAGCTCTCAGATGCCCAAAAGATTCATTGTAGGGATCGTCGACTCAGCTGCCAGGAACGGGAATTTTTCAAGAAATCCATACAAATTCAAGCATTACAATCTAAATTATATATCTCTGCATGCTGACTCCGAGCAATTCCGCTCTCAACCGCTCACCCCTGACTACACAAATCATCAATATATACACTCTTATCAAAGTTATTGGAATCACTAGACAACAGAGAGGTACAATTTCAAGGGTACACATTGTACGGATTCGAACTGTCTGCAGATGGTATACAATGTGAAGATTACTTTAATCTAGTGAAGAGTGCAAATTATAGATTAGAGATCAAATTCGAAACCCGAACACTGGATAGCTGTCTACGTGAACAAGAGAACAGTCGAACATTTTGATCCCCTAGGCATGGAGTCTAGCATTGAAGAATATTATAAGAAGATAGGGATGAACCGAATATAGTACCCATCGTTACCATTACAGTCGCCAGTTTCCATCACATGTGGCGTACACTGTCTCATTCATCATAAGTGGCATACATTGTCTCATTCATCACATGTGGCTTACACTGTCTCATTCATCACATGTGGCGTACACTGTCTCATTCATCACATGTGGCAGTGCATCTCCACCATAACTGGAAGGCCTGGAACTATGGTGGTGTCCAGTGTTCGGTAACTGTGCACTGCGGGGTTCCCCTGCACGTAACCTGCTCATAGGTAATACCATTCATCTTTGCAGGAGTAAAAAAAACTCATAGATCGTGCAGTACACGCAATTCAGGGTTTAAAAAACATTTCAGGTTTAATCAAAAAAATAACTTGAACAGTCATAGCATAAGATGTCAGACTAAAAACAATGACATAATTTAAAATCATACTGCAGAAATAATAATAATAAGTAAAGTACCGACATAGCATAATTTACAAAAATAAGTGTATGACAATTTAAATCGTAGAAATAATAATAATAATGTAACATCAGAGTATAATAAACCATGTCATTTAAAATCATACTACAGAAATAATAACGCAGCGACATACCATAATTTACAAAAATATGTGAATGACCAATTTAAATCGTAGTGTAGAAATAATTTACAAAATATGTGAATGACAATTTAAATCGTAGAAATAATAATGTAAAATCAGAGATCATAATCGTAGAAATAATAATATAAATCAGAGATCATTAGCATATCATTTAAAATCATACTACAGAATTAATAAATAAAATAGAGAAACTGCATAATTTACAAATAATACGTACATGATCTATTTAAAACGCAGAAATAATAATAATGTGAAATCAGAGTATATCAGTAACATAATAAACCATACCATTTAAAATCATACTACAGAAATAATAATAAACTATAATTTACAAATAATACGTACATGACCAATTTAAAACGTAGTGCAGAAATAATAAAAATCAAAGTTCAGGAATAATAAAGGAGTGATATAGTATAATAAAGAAATGATATAGCATAATGTGAAAATAATACTGCAGAAAAAATATAAACCATAATTTACAAATAATATTTGTTTGGCCAATTTAAAACGTAGTGCAGGAATAATAAAGCAGTGACATAAAAAAATCATACTACATAAAGCAGTGACATGGCATAACATAGAAATCATAGTTCAGGAATAATAAAGCAGCGACATAGTGTAAAAATCATACAGCAGAAAATAATAAGTAAAGCAGTGATATAATGCAAAAATCAGATTACATAAATAATAAAGAAGTGATATAGCATACTGTAAAAATAATACTACAGAAATAATAATAATAAACCATAATTTACAAAATAATACTTGGATGTCCAATTTAAATAGTAGTGTCGAAATATTACCAAGCAGATGATGTCATAATTTAAAAAGAGTGACATGCTGCAGAAAAAGTTAGAATATGTCAAAGTGGCTAAAGAATGTAAAATATGGGTATAATAATGAACTTTTTAATGAGGTCTGGTAGTTGCTTATCTGAACGGTTAACTGGAATTTAAGCTTTGAAACCGAAAGGGAATGTGTCACTTTGACCAGGTTTAAAGATCTTCTTATTAAAATTAAAAGATAATTTTTTATGGAAAGGGCGGTTAGTGAGGGTGGCCTTGTTTTTGTCAATTTGGACGTTGAAGGGGACAGCAAAAGTGGCTGGGGGACCTCCTAGAATTAAATCGTGGAGAAGCTCCATAGTGTAGCGTTCTCTGTTACGCCCACTCAATTTAAAGCCTTTAGCACGGGTGATAGTTTCACCGTTTGAAAGTTCCAGTATATAATTTTTAGTGGCCATTGAGATGTACCGATCTATAGTGACGCTGGGTCCATACTGATCGGTTATCTCGTTTTTAAAATGTCCCATGAAATCAGAGTACTCTGGAATGAATGTGTCGCTATGGGAGGTTTTAAAAATGCATGAATCTGTGTCTGCGTAGAGGGCTCGCTGTTTCGATTTGGAAAGCATATCATAGAGAGTGAGACGTGCTTAGGCGGTGACGAATTTGGCCACGACAATATTACCTTTAGGGTTTCTGGGGGTGAATTTTTTAGCAGGTTTGTAGGTCACTAGGATATGATCGGAATTGACCGCATGGAGGTCAGTGAGAATTTTGGAGCGATCGTTCGCTAAGTCCGATAACTTTATGGGGTTGTCGATGACTTGACCTCCTGAGGGTTTATTCTCATCCCATCTGCCTGGAAAAAATCTTCGCAAAATTTTGATTTTTCGGCGTCTGTGTTGATGTTGGACGGGTAACCTGAATATTTCTGTTTGCATTCTAAGAAAGTGTTCATGTATTTTCCAAATAAGCCGGGGTCCTGGGCAGTGTAATATTTTCGGAATGGTGCCAAACATCGTGAATTTTGAGAATTTTGTAGCCTTCACAGATGGCTTTATACAGTTCCAGCGACACATAAGAGGCTGTGAGAGTTCTCTGTGCTTCTGTAAATATTGCTGATATAACTTCTACCTTTGTGAATTCTGTATGGTCCCAAGGACTACTCTGTTATGTGGAAGACATCTTCCTCGCATCTCTCTCCTATACAGATTTGTTAGACAGTGTGAAGGAAAATCTGTATATTTCAGACTCGTGGTTTCATAAATAAAAGTTTGATATTACCTACAGTATAATTACTTATGTTCTCATTTCACATCATGTGGTCACGTAAGGTAGTAGTCGGTATAATAGTAGCTTGTTTGACTATAGGGAGAGCTGTCTGGCTAGGAATTGAGTTTTCACAAGACTATTTAATCACTAGTTGTGGGAAATCCCAGCACTTGGGAAGAAACATTTATTTAAGTGTCTTCAATCAAACCGTGGATATAAGATTATTTTTACGTTTGAAACCTACAGTGAAAGGAATTAGTCTGACTTATGAACAATGGGAGAAACTAGTTTCTTATATCGTTTGCATTCGAAAGCATGTTATTGTCTCCGAGCTATCGGTTTTGTCCAGTGAACACAAAGACAAAAGGTCTTTATTACGAGCACCCTATCATTTACACTTCGAGAAAGTTGTGTGAAGAAGCGTCAGAGCGACTTTCCATTGACGTTCCCGATTCGTTATCACGGGAGCTCTGGGTTAAAGAAGGAAAACTTCTACTAGTCGATGAATTCAAAGTTGGAGAAAGTTTGCTACCAACCAGAGAACCCTGTGAGTTAGGTGTTTATATAGCACGATTATCCCAGAGTGCTGGAGTGCCCCAAAAGAGAGTCAAAGAATGGTTTTCGGGAAAGAGACGTACACTCTCCACAAACCGGCGAGAAAAAGTTCAGAAAAAACAAAACGTTTGTGTCAGGTCTAGACCAACAATAGCAAGCAGATTTAATGATAGTGAAAAATATTTCACGTTTCAATGAAGGTTATGGTTACATATTAGTAGCTATTGACATTTTCTCTCGATATGCATGGGCAATACCTTTGAAGACCAAGACAGGAAAAGCAATGAAAGATGCATTCGAAATAATTTTTTCCCATGGTTCTTAATACAGATCAAGGCACAGAATTCGCGAATCCGATCTTTCAACAATATTTGAAAGATAAAAACATTCATTTCTTTGTTTCTTATGGGGATAAGAAAGCTGCCTTTGTAGAACGTCTGAATAGTACGTTGAGAGAAAAATTATGGAGATATTTCACAAAACATAAACATTTCAACTTCATCAATGTTTTGCCACGTATGATGGAAAGTTATAATGCGTCTAAGCATAGAGCTCACGGAATGGCTCCTAAAGATGTAAATATTCATAACTAAAGTATTGTTTGGAATCGACTCTATGGAAGCCCTGAGAAAAAGATAAGTCCTGTTTTTAAAGTTGGAGATCATGTACGTTTAAACAGTCTCAAGCATCCATTCAAGAAGGGTGCATCTCAACAGTGGACTAGAGAAATATTCCAAGTACGTAGAGTAATACATAGAAATCCTCCTGTATATGACGTGATCGACAGTGACGGACAGAAGATAACAGGGACTTTCTACAACGAAGAATTACAGAAAGTTAAATCTCCATAACTTTACGCTGTGGAAATTTTTTTGCTAAAGACGGAAAAAAGAGAGTGTTGGTAAAGTGGGCAGATTACAGTACCCCTTCGAGGATATTTGCAAAATGGCTTTCTATTTGACGTTACCTTCTACAGCCAGTGTTAACATTTATCCAGACAACAGACAATCGGATTATACTACACAGCTTGCATAGTCTGTCGAACTCCAAGGACAGTGGGAAGTCGGATTGGCAGAGGTTCACATACCTGTCAGTTGGTATAATATAGATTCATCTAACGATACTTTTGCAATTAAATATGACACAATCAAAAAAGAAGAAAGAATGAGAGTGAGAGAATTACCTCCTTTGGATGATGTGAAAGTTACCTTACCTAAACGAGTTTATAATGGTCGTTTACCTTACCTAAACGAGTCTATTCTATAATGGTCGTTACCTTACCTAAATTTTATAATGGTCGTTACTTTACCTAAACGAGTCTATAATGATCGAGCGTTGAGAGACAACTTACCTGCAGAAGCCAAAGAAAATATCCAATTTAAATATGAGAATGAAAAAACTATTACTGTAACGTTCGCCAATAATTATGGGATACGATTCACAAAAGAGTCAAAAACTTTCATGAATACCATATTTGGATTGCAAGATAATTATATAGATCGTAATCTGTTCGGTGGTTTTACTTCTGAAATACCTATACCTCTAACATCCTCAGGTCCTCGAATATAAGTGACTGGATGACAGCTACGGTTTGTATGTACTACGTCCTACTCCAGTTGAAGAATTTACAGAGGTGGTGGACGTTGTAGAGACATCCATATCTCTAATACATATACACCATGGACGATATGGTAATGCAGTGAGTCTTTTAGAAGAAATGAGATTAGCAATACCTAATGATGTGAGACACTTTTTTCGATTCCTTTTACTTCCGAATGGGAAGTCCTATGTGTTGGGGAGAGGATCAGGTCGTATTATGTTTCCTAAGGAGCATCCTGGATTAGGAGAGATGTTAGGATTTGATCATATGGAGACATGGTTTGAAGAATCTACATCCCGTTATGCTATGGATTTAAAAAGAGGTATAGACGGACTGCACATTTATTCCGACCTCATCATATCCCAACCAGTGGGTGATGCTCATGGTGAACTCTTAAGAGTGATCAATCCTTCTGTGCGTACTATAAATGAGCAGAGCATCGTGAATATTTATGAAAGACCAGACTATTATCTACTAGCCCGTAATATTTTCGAAAGTGTACGCATTTTCATGAGAACAGATAGTGGCGATGAACTATCAATTAAATATGGTAAAGTGCTTGTGAAACTTCATTTCAGACTCAGACATGAGAGTGAAGTACACGGAATTTAATCCTTCCATATATCGTAAAAAAAAAACAAATAATAAATACCCCCTCAAGCAGCTGCTTGCCACAGAGGTCTGAGAGAAGCCTGTCAGTTTATATGCCACATTAGAAGATCTGAGAGGATGGCAGGACCTCAGCAGAAAACAACACGAACATCCATGCCTTACCCGGGGCTCGAACCCAGGTCTCGTAAACAGTAGGCAAGCGCGCTAACCACTCGGCCACGGCTTGCGTATTATAAATCGCAAACAGATGGCGGAGTATTCAGAGGGCCAAGATATCAACGTGGAGAAGGACTCGGAGCATTTTTTAAAAGTATTGGACAATTTATTTCACCCATAATTAGACCAGCATTGTTTTCTTTAGGCAAACAGGCAGCTAAAAGTGGTATCAAGTTTGCTTCGGATGTTGCAGCAGGGCGTGATGTAAAGGAGGCAGCAAAATCTAACTTGCGTGAAGGAGCAGCTAATTTATTAGAACAGGTAGGCCATTACTTGAGAGGACGCGGTATAAAACGAAGGAAACATAATCGAATTGTCAGAGTTGCTAAGAAGACGTGTAGAGGACTGGACATCTTTACAAAATGAGTGAGAAAATTCATTCTACGTCACAAGACTGTGCTCTATCTGAACTAGATTTATTTTCAGTACCTCCAACAAGTTCACAGGCTGAAATTAGAAGTTATGTATCCTACCTACCTTTAGCCTCTTTAGATGGTAATGCTCCTCTGGAATTTAGTACAGTGGGAAGTGACGAATACCTAGATCTTGCAAGATGTTATCTTCGATTGAAAGTCAGAATTACAAATGCTGCAGGAGCATCAATCTCGGACCTGATTTGGTTGCCCCTTCTAATAATTTCATACATAGTCTTTTTAATCAGACGGATATTTGCCTAAAAGAATGATTGGTTTCTGGGAATCATACCTTGTATCCCTTCAGAAGTTATTTGGAGACTCTATTGAATTATGGAACAGATGCATCAAAATTTCAATTATCTTCTGTATTATGGTTTCTGAATACAGTAGGACATTTTGACACCAATACTAATGCGAACTCAGGATGTCAAACACGAAAGTCATTGGTGGTCATTGGCACGAAAGTTATCCAATGCTGTTGAATTAATCTCGTGGATACATGGTGAAATATTCACTCAAGACAGTATTTGTTAATCATATTGACCATAGGATCAGAATGACAAGAGCAAAACCTGAGTTTTCTCTCATGACAAGTGTGGACAGAGCCAAATTTAAGGTGAAGATTGAAGAAGCAGCATTTTGCGTTAGAAACGTTAAGGTGAACAATTCTGTACTCATTGCTCATGCTCAAATGTTACAGACCACAACAGCAGAATATCCTGTATGAAGAATAGAGATGCGAAGCTATGCACTAACCCCAGGAAATACTGCAATAACAAAAGGTAATTTATTTTCTGGACAACTACCCAAATGCTGTATTGTAGGACTTGTTGAATCGGCTGCTTTGAAAGGAAATTATGCTGAAAATCCCTACAACTTCAAGCATTACAACTTAAACTTTTTAACTCTCTACGTGGATTCCAACTCGTTCCCTTCACAACCCTTAACACCAGATTTTGGAAACAATCAGTACCTACGAACTTATCAGACACCTCTCGAAAGTTTAGATATATTAAAAAACTGATAAGGGTCTTCCATTTGGACGTGCTTCTTATTTAAAAGGTTTCACATTGTATGGATTTTAGTTATCTCCAGAAGGAAAAGAGTGTAATGATTATTTTAATGTGATAAAATCTGGAAATTGTAGACTTGAACTCAAATTTGGTGCTGCTTCACCTCATCCAGTGAATGTGATCTTCTATGCCGAGTTTGAAAATCTTCTGGAAATTGATCAAGATAGAAAAGTACTATTTCATTATTCTGCCTGATGGATGCATTAGAGCTGAATAGAGTGTTTAAAAGAGATACCTATACATCTCCCCTTTCCCTAGGAGTGTTCCCAAGAGACGAATTCCTCATATTGCTAAGAAACCATGTATGTTTATGTACAACACAGATGTTTCTACTACTTCAGGAACACATTGGATCGCCGTTTACATGAATAACTCTAGTTTAGAACATTTTGATCCTCTATGATATCCTCCTACAGATATGGAATCTTACTATTTTGAAAATGGAATGAAACGTGTTATATATCCTTCGTATTAAGTACAAGATTCTAAAGCTAACACCCGTGGACTTCACTGTTTATATTTTTTGTGACAAAGGGCTAGAGGTGTGACTCTATCCCACATATTAGCAGATTATTATTCTTGTAATCTGGACTTGAACGAATCACTGATATTGCTATTTAATTAGACTCTCGAGTATTAACTAGTCTTTTGCAAGATGGAATACCCGTGTGCCGTTATTGTGGCTGGACAATCAAAGATCGGAAAGTTACATTTGTTTTAAACTTGATACGACATGCAAACAAGATGTTCAACCCCGTCCTCTCTAAAATAATATACTGTTGTTCTCTATGACAAGATGCTTTTGAACCGTTCAAACAGAGGGTGAATTTCATCAAAGATTTCCCATCTCTCCAATTTAGTACAGAAAAACATACGCTTCTTATTCTGGATGATCTCATAGCAGAATCGGCGAATGATCAACGAGTCGCAGATCTGTTTACACGAGGTTCGCATCATTTGAATATCACAGTGGTTTTAATCACTCAGAACTTATTTTTTCAAGGCAAGTGTTCAAGAAATATGTCTCTCAACTCGCAATATATCGTACTCTTCAAGAATCCTAGAGACAAGGGTCCATTATCTTATTTAGCATAGGGAAAGAGGTATAGAGTAAATTCTCATCGTCGTCGGCAAACTACCAAACAGATTACGATAGAAGCCACGTAACAGCCAAGGAGGTGTGTCTCTGAACAGTCCCCATACCTGTCGTCTAGTATGTGATTGTTGACGAAAAAGTCCCATAACTCACGACACCAAAGGAGAGGGAGGAAGAAAGTGTTCGTTGGAAGTTGGGTGCAGTAACTAATACAAGTGGCCGTACAATAAACCTGGGCGCTGAATGACATAATATTAGAGTGCTAAAGGAGGTGTGTCAGAAAGCCTGTTCTGTCGAGAAATAATTATAGAGGACTGTCTCTTAGCCAGGTATGTGCACTGATAACAATGTCCTTTTGGAACGCTTCTTAGTCGGAGAGATGGGAACCCTCTACCAGAGCTGCGTGCGAGCCGAAAGGTGCGCCCACTGCTTTGGTAGATTTCCTGACGTTCTTCATGCTCGAAGGCTACATGCTGCGATCAGAAGGTACCTTAACCGGCGTGAAAATTTCAGGTGGCGATCCTTCTGCTCCAGCATTAATGTCTTAACCCCTTCTGGGAAGGTTTGGAAGTTCATCAGGAACCTGACAGGAAAGCCACAGCGTGCCCTCCCCTTCCATAACCTTACCCTGGCCAGTGCGGAGGACTTAGCAGTCACTGCTAATGCCTTTCTGGGGCACCTCACCGCTTCCCTTCCTGCTCCACCGGTGAATGTTCAGGATATGGCTCAGCAGCCCTGCTCTGGTTCTGAGCCTTGCTATAAGGATCCTTTCACCTTGCAGGAACTCACATCTGCTATTGCGGCTTCGAAGCGCACGTTGGACCCAGGCCCTGACGGCGTCAGCTATACTCAGTTAGCTAACCTCTCACCTGAGGTTCTGCTTGTGCTTCTCAAAGCCTTCAATCACTCCTAGACCACCTGCACAGTACCTGAGTCATGGAAGGCAACACACATCATGCCTATCTTGAAGCAGGGGAAACCCGCCACGGAGATATCCTATTACAGGCCCATTTTTCTATCATCTTGCCTCTGCAATATCGCAGAGAGAGTGGTCATTGGACGCCTGAAATGGCACCTAGAATAAAATGGCCTCCTCCCTGAGAGCCTCTCGGGTTTTCACAAAGGGAGATGTACGTCGGACAAACTCATCGACTTCATCTCTGCTGCTGATCAGGCACGGTCCATGGGAGAGACTACTGTTGCTGTCTTCTTCGACATCCAGAAGGCATTCCATTCCCTGTCCCACTCGGATATTCTCTGCAGGCTCCATGATCTCGGCCTCAGATCCAATATCAATCAGTGGATCGCAGCGTACCTCTCCAACAGGACTGTTCGCGTGAAGCTGGGCAACACATTCAGCATCTCCCACACCATCAATCATGGAGTATCTCAAGGGGGTGTCCTCAACCCGATATTGCTGAACAATTTGCTGTCAGGTCTATCCTCTCGACTCGACTCGAGGAGAGAGTGGGTATTTCCATTTACACAGACGATATCTGCATCTGGTTCCCTAGCCAGGACCTCTACCATGCTCAGCTCGTGATGAAACGAGCTGTGGACACGGTCGTCAAGTTGTTCGACAACCTAAGCCTCACTCTTTCCACTGATAAGACTGTGGCCATGGTTCCTTCCATTGTGGACTTTCCACTGATAAGACTGTGGCCATGGAAGGTGGGTGGAACGCCAGACGCCTTCCACCCATCTTCCCTGACCTCTTGCTTGGGCCAGATCATATCAAGGCCGTCTTTCAGCATACGTTCCTTGGTGTGGTCCTGGACAACAGGCTCAGCTGGGGGCCTCATATCCAGCATCTTAAGACTGCTGCCACTGCACAGAGAAATATACTGTCTTTTCTTGCTGGTACCCACTGGATAAGTTCCTGCAAGACCCTCCTGGTCTTGTACCGGCACTTGATCTTCTCCCGCGTCAACTACAGTGGTCACCTTCTGTGCAAATGCCTCTGATACACTGCTCAGCAAGTTGGCAACTGTCCACACTATATCTCTGCACCTCTGCCTCGGACTCTGCCCTCAGACACCTAATGTGTCTGTAATTGCCGAGGTTGTTGACATGCTTTTCCACCTGCACTGGAAGAGAGATATAATGTGTCATCTCTCGAGGCTCCATTCCCTCCACTCTAACCATGAGCTTCTAAGGAAGTTCATGAGAGGCCTCACTCTGCCATCGCCCTGTCTGCCCAGGACTTCTATGACTGAGTCCTTCCTGCCATCTCCAGACGCTCGAGCTGTCAGGAACATATTCTGGATGCTGGCTCTGAATACTCTCTTCCCCGAACTTCCACCCTGGAGGAACAGTGATCTAATGATCAATGTCACTATCCCTTCTCTTGGTCGGAGGAGCGACTCTGATCCATTGGCCATCAGACTTCTCTCCACCTCCTATGTAACTGCACGATATGAAAGATGTACTGTTTTCTACACTGTTGAATCTGCGGACCGGGAGAGACAACGTGCTGCCTCTGCCATTGTCATCCCCGATACTGGCATCGCCAGAGGTTTCCGTCTCCCGCATCTAACCTCCTCCACCTGTGCAGAGCTTCATGCTATTCTTTAGGCTGTACTTTTCATCCTCAGCCTCGAGAGCGGCAAATATGTCATCCTCTGTGTGACAGCAAGTCAGCCTTGGAAGCTCTCCAGAAGCGAGACAGCAAGAGCTGCAACCCCTTCCTCATCCAGATGATCATGGAGACTTGCTCGAAGGTTACTTCTGCTGGAATCACGGTCCATTTCCAGTGGATCCCTTCCCATGTAGGGATACCTGGAAATGAGCTCGCTGATCACACTGCGAAGGAGGCACTGGAGAGTCAGAGGTGTGTAACTAATTACCCTCTATCTCTCAGCGACTGCAAGAGTTCTGTCTCACAACTGGTGAGCCAGTTCCGTCTTGCTCAATAGCAGAAGGACATCAGGTGTTCCTCATTCAGGTACCTGGTTGAACCTTCTCTCACTGCTGGTAATCTCGGTAATCTCCTCAGATCTGAGGAGACCCTCCTTCATTGTCTCCGAGTTGGTGTCATCTACAGCAACTCTACACTGCAAACTCTTGGCAGAGTTTACAGTCCAGACTGGGTCACTTGCGGCACACCTGAGACTGTATGCCACGTTCTGATCAACTGCTCCCGCTACAATGCCGAAAGAGATGCTTTGTTCCGGGACCTTAATGCTATAGGAACCACTGACTACTCCATCACCTCACTTCTCGGCAATAACCATAGTGCGAAGCTGCAAAGTGGACGCTTCCGTATTGTCACTGACTTATTTCAGAACATTGGCCTCCTCTGCAAGGTATAATGTTCAGTACTTTTACATTGTCGTGAAAAGGGCCTTTTTTTGTACATTGTCATGAAGAGGGCTTGTTTTTTTTTCAGAGTGATTGCTGAGAGGCAGATTCTTCTGCATCCGCTATGTCACTATTCCGTTGTGACTGGTGTAGGAAGCCCCTTCTCTGGAGGCTAATTTCACCATATTTACAACACCTTGAATCTTGAACCTTGGGAGGAATTTTTAATAAAGGTTTCTTTTTAATAAGGGTTTTGTTATGGGTCAACTAGGGGATCTTTATGAAATATTAATTATTAATTAATTATTATTTATGAATATTAATAAGGGAGTGTGGTCGGTGACACCATAGGGGAAAAATACTGTGCGTGTTGGGTGCCAGGGTGGCACTACTTATAACTTTTAACTACTTATATCTTTTAAAATCATACATATTTTCAAATTTCCATATTCTTTACATTGCTAAATATATTAGAGTGCAATGACGGATTTAACCGAAATTTCAGGAGATAATAAATGTTAATAGGAAATAAATGCGAAATATAAATTCTTCATTCGTGGAAGTAGTTTTTACGGTTGACGTATGTATGCAATAAGTAAGCTATTGGAAGGTGAGATTACTGTGCTGAATTTGTGTGTTCGAATAAAATATAAGTAAACTGCAAGAAAATATAACATGTTGAAATAATATGACATCTATAGAGCCTGAACATTCCAAATCTAGACTAAATATTATTTTGACTTTATGTAATTTATTCATCAAATTAAAACTGTGTGAATGACCACCGGATAAGAATGCTTCCTTACAATCTCCTGTTCCTTATTCCTTAAAGGATAATTCAATGCTTTGTACAGTGAAATTAAAATTCAAAGTATGTTCTGTCTCTGTGTTCTGAAAATATCAGTAAACATTCAGATGCATTTATAATTACCATAGCCTTTTTAGCACCTCTTCACAAATATTAGTATATAAATTAATTTATTGCTTGAGAAAAGTTAGCTCTGATACCTTTTCGTGTATATTTTTCTAGGGAAACATATTTAGAGAGGAAAAAAATACTTTTCGAGTGTTCCAGCATTCTAAGTTTCCGCAAACACACTATGGAATGTTCAGGTTCAATAGACGCGAGACTATTTCAACTAGTGGAAATTTGCTTACACTATATTTATGTTTTAATCGCGCTCGCAAAATTAACTAAAGGTAAAATAAAGATAAACTTGAATTAAAATATTTAAATCTAATGCCGTTGAATCATATTATAATGCATAGAATGATTGTTTTGAAATAATGTTTCATTCCACTTCATTTATTTAAGATCTGTCATATTATTTTAGCTGAAATATCAGCAGACTGTATGCAAGTAAGCTTCCAAAGGCAGAAAGGACAAAGCTTCTGTTGAATTTGAACATTCCCCATCCAGATAAAGTATTGATATCATTTTTTCTAATTTCTTTGGTAAGTGAGAAAGTAGCATCCCTAGAGTCACAGGATGTTGAGAGATTCTCCGAAATCTGCGACTGTGTTTTACGAATTGCTTTGTCTTTTTCGTTGATCTCTGCTGCTGAGAAAGCAATTCCAAAAAGTGATAATGCACCGCTGATGAATTTTATGATTAAATATATTGCAGAAGAAGCAGAAAACTTGTATTCCTGAAAGCCAAATGCGATTCCTAAGAACACAAACAGATGGGAAAAGCTTACAATTGTCACCAAAAATATCGGAAACGACAATGTGTCTTCAAAGAGACTGATGAATGAAGAGATCTTGCTGTATATTTTTAGGTGCTGGAGGAGTATATTTCTTTCAGTAGGTGACGATGCATTTTTCTGCAAACCTTTATTACAATATGTTATCACTCTGGTCAAATTAATGCATAAAAATATATACAGCATACCTAAAATATTCGGAACACAATATATATTAATGAAATATAGCAAAAAATATAAGAACAAAGTTACATATATTTCAATAGAATTTTCCTGAAACAATAAGCAGAAAAAGTTACACTAACAAACATATTTCACATCAGAGTCTTTAAGAGTAAATATAAGCAAAGCTGAGGCAAAGGATGTCAGAAGAATTAAACAAATACTAAATATGATCCACGGCTTCAAAGATTTACAGTTATATTTCGGAAAGTTAAAATTATCGAAACCTAAGAATAAGTTTTGCAACCGATGTCATCGCAATCTTAGATTATACCACAAAACAACAGAAACCATCTCAATGATTCGGCCAGAAACTTGATTCTTTAAGTTTCGGAATCGAGATATCACTACTGAATAGATTAGAATGGCTACTGATAAGATGAAATTTAAATGTATCACCAGAGCGATAAGGAATTCAAGGATTTTAAAAAGTATTTTTTGTATCCATGTCTTCCTTTGAAAATGTCAATTCCCATTAATTGCAACGTATGAGTCATTAGAATGATATCAGGTAATGTATATTTCAATTTATTATTATGTTTGAAACGTGGCAATTGGCATGTATGAAAGTGAACTGAGTTTTCTGCTGTAGAATTGTGACAGTAGGATATGCTTTTGTTTACTACACTTCGAGTCTCAAATTCAAGCGTTTCATTTATTCTCTTCATGTTAAGAGTTTTATTTAATTAAGAGGTTTAATATTTATTAAACAAAACTTACGCTATATCCTGTTTTAGGAAACACATTGTTTTTCACCAAAACCAATGTCGAAATTATTCATTTTGAACACTGATTTTTAATCACTGTTATATAGTAAACTTAAAACTGATATATATATATATATTTATATATTCTGAATAATTTAGGAATTATAAAGATTTTCACTACGGTTTAATTAGTGTTCCATAATTACCTATCATACTCTGCTTAAATTTGTTATCACATGCCAGAGAAATGCAACTTGTGCTGAACAAGATTACCTAGTCCTGAATAGTGAACTCAGAATGTCTTCTACTGAATGTAATTACATGGACCTGAATTGGGATATATAATATCATATACTGAAAGGGATTACCTAGTCAGAATTATGAACACTGAATATCTTGTGCTGAACTGGATTACCTTGTACTCAATTGTGAATCTCAGACTATCTTCTGCTGAATGTGATTACTTGTCCTGAATTGTACCCACATAATATCGTTTCATGAAATAGATTATCTCCTCTTGAATGTTGTTCACAGAATGAATGTCAGTAGATTGAATATTTCGTTGAAAAGTCATTTTCAGATTTTTAGGATATTAATATAACCTATTTTAATGTTTATCGGATTTCGAGTATTCTCAGTTTCTGGTACTTCACTTTCAAAATATTTCATTAATCAAAAGGCAAACTTTTTGGAATGGTTGGTCAAGAGGATGGCGAAACCTCCGCGAGGTGGACCATCTGCATCCCGCTCCTGGCGAACTAGTGAAAAGTGCTGGATTGTGGGATCTGTGACTGGCTGCAAGTATGTCTCCTGCAGTCACACACAGATGGGCTGGTGTGCCTTAAGGAGGCCCTTGATGTCATCAATATTCCTCTGGAATCCACGACAATTCGAGTGTAGGAGTGTGGCCATCTCAGGTCTTAGAAGAGTGGGTGGACGACGAATTCCTATTCAACTTAACCGCCACAGAGAACAGTTTAGTGAATAGGGGGTGGTCGGTATCCATGTGCTCGGAATCGTCCCAGGGACATGGATTGGTGACTGCCCTTTACAGAGGAGTGACAACTTTCTTTTTCAGCCCCGGTGGGGACCACTTCGGTTTGAAAAGTCTTGCTGTCTGAGGACAGGGAGGAGGAGGCCTTCCGTTGGAGGTAGAAGGCTGAGTTGCAGGAATGAAACTGGGATTGATGTCGAAGTCGACACCACCCTCGGTTTCGCCTGCATGAGGAGTTATTTTGCTGCAGGTGAGAAAGATTCAGTTGGTGGTATACTGATATCAGTCTGCACCGCCACCAAAATCATTGGAACGATGGGCTTTTCAATGATTGTACTGTCATAGGAAACCTTGGCATGTGGGGCATGTGGTGCAGCAACCTTTCTTGCCTCAATGTAAGAGATGTTGTTTCTGACCTTGAGGCGTTGAACCTTCTTTTCGGGTCAGATTTCTTTCAGTGTCAGATATATGGTATGCCCGCATAGCTTGTCGGGGCAAACCCACCTGTCGAAACCTGGTGGACTACTGTTACTCTTTGGGGAGTGAACCCCAAGAGGATTTCCTTCTTAGTGACTTTTTTGAGGTAGCCCCACTCGGTGATCACACCCGGAGAGGAATTCAAAGTTTTGTGTTGAGTGACGTCGACAATCACCCCACCAATCTCTTTGACTTTCAGAAGCAGTTTGGAGTGTTTCGAACAAGCGGTATCAATTTCTAAGTCGCCAGATCGTAAGCGCTTGACGGATTTCGGCTCTCCCGCTAGACCTTTCAAACCTTTGTTAACAAAAAAGGGAACATGTCCCCAAGTACCTGATTACCCATGGAGTGGATGATCAAGAATCTCGGGAACGATAGACATGAGAATTGATGAAGAAATTGAATCGATCAATGTCTTTAAGAGGGCTCAACACGAGCCCCCATCTTCGTTGTCTTTGTCATCTACTCCGTCAGCATCTTTGCCGAAGACACAGGCAAAGAAGCTGACGGAGTAGATGACAAAGACAACGAAGATGGGGGCTCATGTTGAGCCCTCTTAACGGCATTGATCGATTCAATTTCTTCATCAATTCTCATGGTTATCTTTTTGTGTGGTTCAGTGCCCATTGTTCCCACCCTCCACGGAACACAAGAAGGGGACGACCAGTCGGGCGCCAGGTCTACTCAGGCACTATACCCACACAAAGAGTGAGCGAAGCAGTCACAAATAAATAAAAGGAAAATAAAAAGTGAAATGTGCAGATCAAAAAAGTTATACACAAATGGAATAAAGCGTAAAATAACTATATTGCAAAAGACCAAACTGGCTTCACAAAGAAAGTATAACTTCAAAAGGAAAATAAGTTGTGAGGAAACTTGAGAACTTGTACCTAGACCGTGGGCAAGCTTATTCACCACTCTGCATAGTTGACCCTAGCAGGAACTGCCCCCAGCCGATTGCTTCTGGGGGGCCACGCCAGGAGCTCCCGTTTACTGGAAGCAGAGGCCAAAGCAGTATGTAACACAGGCACCGGAATCCATTGCCCAGCCGCGTGACAGACATGCTCCCCAATGGCAAGGCAGCCAAAGGAGACCCTGCCAGTCATGAGCTGAGGATAGAAGACGGGAACTCCTGAGCAACTGCCAGGATCCTCCTTTCCCAGGACATCGGTCTCTGCGCATAGCAAACACACGGGCGAACATTCAGGACCCTGTGAAGGTAACCGAGCCAGCAGAACCTTCACAGGGTGGTTCCCGAACCTCTTAGAGGAGCTCGCACCGAGGGGAGAACAAGGGTAATATCTCCTTTCTTGACAGAATTCAAAATATCCTGAAATTGTCCGTAAAACCTATCCTACTCATCCTCATTGGGGGCATAACAACAGATAACATGCAAGTTTTTAACGCTTGTCTGAAATTTTCCTGTAAGTACCTTTTCATTAATGCACTCATGTCCTAGAAGAGCATCCCTAGTGTGTATGCTGAGAAGCAGACCCACGCCTTGGTGATGTTTATTGTCTTCCCTCCCTGAAAAGAGAAATTTAAGATTATTTTTAAGAATCTGACCTTTATCTGTCCATCTGGTCTCTTGCAAGTCGAGAATATCTAAATTATAATGGTGGAATTCTTGTGTGAGGACATTAAGAGAAAAAGCTCTGTGCAGAGTCCTCACATTCCAAGTACCCATGGAGAGAAAATGGTTAGTGGGATGTTTAAAGAAACTATGTTTATTGAGAGAGGAAATGCCGACAATATCAAACAGCCCCCTAATCGCAGACATTTGGCAAAGACCCGTTCCCCCACCACTAAAGGCAGAATTCAAAATATCCTGAAATTGTCCGTAAAACCTATCCTACTCATCCTCATTGGGGGCATAACAACAGATAACATGCAAGTTTTTAACGCTTGTCTGAAATTTTCCTGTAAGTACCTTTTCATTAATGCACTCATGTCCTAGAAGAGCATCCCTAGTGTGTATGCTGAGAAGCAGACCCACGCCTTGGTGATGTTTATTGTCTTCCCTCCCTGAAAAGAGAAATTTAAGATTATTTTTAAGAATCTGACCTTTATCTGTCCATCTGGTCTCTTGCAAGTCGAGAATATCTAAATTATAATGGTGGAATTCTTGTGTGAGGACATTAAGAGAAAAAGCTCTGTGCAGAGTCCTCACATTCCAAGTACCCATGGAGAGAAAATGGTTAGTGGGATGTTTAAAGAAACTATGTTTATTGAGAGAGGAAATGCCGACAATATCAAACAGCCCCCTAATCGCAGACATTTGGCAAAGACCCGTTCCCCCACCACTAAAGGCTGAAGCCATCTACAATGGAAGACTTCCTCCAATGTAGAATTTGACGATTCCAGTAGAAGCAAAGAGTTAAGGTGCCTGCGATGACCTCTGCTCAGGATTAACCACCAGATGATAAACATATCCTGTGAATCTATTCCCTTGAGGCTCCCAATCCACAAACAAACAGAAAACACAGCGGAAGATTTTCCCTCCACTGAAGCCCCCTAGTGCAGCAAATTCGGGATCCATAATCAAGCTTCAGTCCAGTCCAGTGTGTTTATATGGTCAGCACCAGGACCCTGTGTGGTCGACCACTCCTCAGCAGGGTAGAAAAAAAACAAAAGTAGCCAGAGTTCACTTCCACAAGAGAGTATCTCTTTTGAAAGGTACTAACGGTCTGCACCACGAGAATGCAGGGTCAAACATTAGGTGCTAGGCTTTGCCGGTTCTATACAACATCACAGGAGATTGATGCATAGCTCTCCTTCCAGTGATCTATCAACGATTTACAGACCAATGGAAATTTACTGAGTGATTATTACTGATGTTACTGATTTATTAGTTAGTGTAATTACTACATGATATTACTAAGTTGATTTTTGGAGTTCGATTGAAATTCAAATATGTTGTAAGGAAATTTTCACAGGTTGAAATAATATCGCATTTTTTTAACCTGAGCGTTCTCAATCCGGACAAAAATATTATTATGGCTTTTCTTATAAGTTCATCAAAATAAAACTGTGTGAATGACCGCCTGCTTAGAATGTTTTCCTACAATGTCTTGTTCACTTTTACTTTAACGGAAAGTTCGACGCTTTGCCAGTGAAATTACGATTTAAAATGTGTTCTGCATTAAGTGCTTTGTATTTAAAATCGAATAAAAGACTAAATCATATTTATTAAAGATAAAAAACTTCGATATATAACTATTATTATTTTAATTTTTAACCATTATCACTGTTTTTATGTTCTGAAAATATCAGTACACATTCAGATGCATTAAGGATTGCCATAGGCATTTTAATACTTGTTCATTGTGCGAAAAATTACGGACTATTTGTGATTGCAAATTATTTGAACGTATACAATAGAACTGATCCAAATAATGAAACATTTCCTGCAGATAAGTCTCTAGTTCCGTAAGATCACATTCATTATGTGTGTATTAAGTCATTACTTTTAATGTGATGTAAATGAAAATTATTTTTATTATTTAGCAGTCGTTTAATAAAAACAAATAATTGCCAAAAAATTTATTCATTGCTTAAGAAAGGTCAGTTCTGATACTTTTTCGTGCAACTATGTGTAGAAAAAAAAAATTCTAAGGAGGAAACAAACGATTTTTTTTCGAGTATTCTAGCATTCTCGGATTCCGCATTCTTATCGTGTGAAAGGGAATGCGCTTGGATTAAAAGATTTTAATTTAGTGTGGTTGAATTACATGTATAATACATAGGTTTATTTTGAAAATAGAGTTTGATTTATTTGGGATCAGTAGTTCGATTTCAACTGAATGATGAGAAGACTATATGCAAGTAGACCACCAAAGGCACAAAGGACAAAGCCTTATGTTGAATTTGAACATTCCCCATCCAGGCAAAGCATTGATTTCAATTTTTCAAATCTCTTTTTAAGTGAGAAAATAGAATCCCTAGATACACAGGATGTTGAGAGATTCTCCGCGATCTGCGAAAGTGATTTACGAATTGCTTTGCCTTTTTCGTTAACTTCTGCTGCTGGGAGAGCAATCCCAAAAAGTACAGTGCGCCGATGATGGATTTTATGGTTAAATGTATTGTTAAAGAGACAGTAAAGGACTTGTCTGTAAAGCCAAATGTTAATCCTAAGAACACAAACAAATTAAAGAAGCTTACAGTTACCACCAAAAATATCGCGAACGACAATATGTCTTCAAGGAGACTGGTGAAAGAGATCTTACTGTAATTGTTTAGGTGCTGCAAAAGTATGTTTCGTTCAGTAGGTGACGACACATTTGTCTGAAATCCTTTATGGAAATAGGTCATGATTCTGGTTAATTTTGAAATTTTTTTTTGAGAGAGAGCAACCCTAATCAATTCATGTGATTTAGATGTGGTTTTCAAATTCTCTTCATATTGCAATTATTTCTCTATGAGATCTGGTTTTCTGCCTTTCTCTGTGGAACATTGCAGAGATGGAATATTATGCATGTCTTCTGCGGAATAAAGTTTATGGTATGTTTTAACTCTTTCTTTGGAATAACATTATGCAGGAAGCCAGTGGTTCTCAAACTTTTATGCTTCACGTACCCCCTGGAAATGTGTATGTAACTGTTGTACCCCTTGTATAGGTAGATAAAACTATAGTTAGAGTATAAAAAACGGGATAAAATTAAACATATATAGTATATATATATAACATATATCAAGCGACTTTTGAACTCTCACGAAGTACCCCAAAAAAATTTACCGTACACCACGTTGAGAACCCCCTACATTAAACAATCGGTTTCGATTTGCATTTGTTGTAATCGAAATGTACGTTTCACCAGAAAGTAATATTGTAAAGTGATTGAAGTACTGAAGATATTCATTTATTAAAATCACTTATTGTTGATTTCATATAATATTTAATTATTAGTGAAATGGGCGATCTGAGGGGCGAATGTTATTATTTTATCCTTGAAACCTCTTCTAGGTTTCCGATATTTGCAGATGACAAATTATTGTTTTTGGTATAAATCAGTTATAAAGCTGTATTACATGTTATCTGTTATGTTGTGTTATTTCGTTACGTTTCCTAGCTATTACGTTCTTTTTTACGTCTGAAAATCGTTTATTCTAAATAAACAATCACCTAGCGACAAGGGAAGTTAGCGTATGATTAGAACAGATGGTATTGCAGGATTACCTTCGTTCATGAAGTCTCTTGTTCAAATGAATAGAGTTCTGTGCAGATAGCAAAAGTTCCATCTGCATCAGCAACCGCATGCGTAAAACATTTCCCATGCGCCGTCGAGGTTTTGCAAACGATTCAGGTCAAATGATGTATGTTTGCAAGTAAAATAAATCAGTCTACTTTTTAGTAATACTTAATAATTAATTGAAAAAAATAGACTGTGATTAAACAAATTTTCTGTATTTCAGAAAAGTATGCGTTACTAAATATTTCATAAAAATGTAATTGAATGTAATTTTGCCCATTGTTCTGAGTAAATTTCGCTCTTTTAAATGCAGTTATTGTGATTATGGGAAGACATTCCTTTTATTACCCACTAACTCCCCTCTATATTTCTCACTTTAAACTTTATGATCTCCACAATTGAAATTTCACAATTAGTTCCAGGTTTTTACGAAACACTCGAAAAAGTTTTGCAATTTATATTTGCTTGGTCAACAAAAGAAGTTTTTCTTTTAATATGTGTCTTTGTCCTAGTGATCTTTTTCTTTATATTAAATATCATCATCCGTGGTGGCTCGGGAGAAAAAGTTTTGTGCGGTACTTTAACTACTAGAGTAACAGCCTGGATGAAGGAAAACCAATGATTAAGTGCCTGATATTGAATTCAATAGAATACGGCTGAAAAAAAAATGTTTTGTAATGCATGTATTCCTATTTTTCAGCTATTCTCTTATCGCATTATTTAACAAAATATTTCGGGAAAAAAAAAAGTTAAATACAAATGATGTTTTTGTCCTTTCTACTTCAATTTAATGTTTTGTCCTTTCTACTTCAATTTAACGTTTTGTCCTTTCTACTCAATTTCATGTTTTGACTTTCCACTGTACCTATGTATGCATTTTTCGTCTCCGTTCTAGTGGTATTTTCAAAAACTATTCTGGATATATTGGTTTACTCTTTTTTTTGACTGCTTTATGATCATAAATTTATAATTATCATTTCAAACTGAATTATTTTTCTTAAATTATAACTTGAAAATTTGTCTGTTATGGTTATATTTAAATTACAATATTGATTTATTACATATGTATTTTATTACACATATTAATTTATTTTACAACGAATTTTAAAACGGTGATATGGTTATAAAATGTATTATAGAAAATTGACTGAAAAAAAAAAAAACTGTAGTAACAGACACTGGGATCGAACCGGACACAATTATAACTTGAAAATTTGTCTGTTATGGTTATATTTAATTTACAATATTGATTGATTACATATGTATTTTATTACACATATTAATTTATTTTACAACGAATTTGTAAAACGCTGATATGGTTATAAAATGTATTATAGAAAATTGACTGAAAAAAAAAACTGTAGTAACAGACACTGGGATCGAACCGGAGACTTTTAAGTTGCAAGTCCTGTTTTGTTATTTTGTATTCTAATACATTTTGTGCAGTTTGCTAATAATATTTAAAGTGATTACGAAAAGTTTGAAAAAAATGTGTCACCTTTGTTTGTGTATTCACAGAATAATTCTTGTAACTGAGTAAAATTTCAAATCGCTTATAAGATATAATTTCCTCTGTTTGACAATGGTGTTTTTCATTTATAAGATTCTTACACTTCATCACTTTCATATAAGATCCTTGATCTTTGACTTAATTGTGCTTACATTTACAGTATATCGTTGGGACCTGTTAGTGTGAGTAGTATATGATCGAGACACGAAGAATTAGTACAGCTAGTTAGTGTTTTTATACAATAAATAAATTACAAATGACATGACCATATTACAGTACATCTGTGTAATACTATTTTTTTCTACTAAATCAATATTAACAATCCCATTCATTAAAATGTTTTTGTAAACAAATTTCCATAACAAATCATGTAAATTTTTTAACAAATTCTTTTTTTATACGAACATTCCAGTTATAACTGGATATCAAGAAATAATCAGTGTATTTTAATTTTAATGTTAAAAAAATCTGCATTATTAAATTCTGTTACAATCTGATATGCATTCAACCTTTTCTTAAAAACACTATTAAAACTCCAGTTTTTTTGTTTTTTTTTTTTGCATTACTACATTTGTAACATGAGCTGTAACTTGCTGTACGATACATTGCAATGTGACTATATTATGCCCAGATTTCAACAAAAATAATGATATTGTTGCGACAGATAAACGTGCTACAATGAACAATGATGTGATGTGATGAAACGTGTTTGAAAAACTAGGGCAGCCAAGCTAAAATTGGGACAGACTATGTGTAAACTGTTCGAGCAAGAAGTACATTCCCTTGGTTATGTCATCACTACGTCAGGGATAAGACTGACTGGTAAAAGAGAAGCTGTAAGAGACTGGCCTCCACCACAAGATATTCATCAACTTCGTAGTTTTATTGGATTTTGCACATATTATAGAGGATTTTTCAAGGGTTCCCACATCGCAAGGCCATTACACCGTCTGACAGAGGATGACAAGCAGTTCATGTGGACTGCTGAATGTGAAGTGGCCATCCAACAGTTGGTTTCCACAGCACCAGTGTTAGCATATCTGCAAGCTGGAAAACTGCTCATAATAGATACTGAAGCAAGTAACACAGGAGTTGATGGTGTACTTTCTCAACAACAAAATGGAAAAGAATAAGTTATTGCATATTTTAGCAAAACTTTATCCAAACCAGAACGAAATTTTTGTGTCACCGACAAGAACTGTTAGCAAGAGTAAAAGCAATAAAATATTTTCATCATTATCTCTACGGACAGAAATGTCTTTTCTGTATTGATCATGCTCCACTCAGGTGGCTACTAAACTTTAAAAACCCTGAAGGACAAATGGCTAGGTGGATACAGCGTTTACAAGAGTACAATTTGTCGATTTAGCATCGTAGTGACAAACTACATAGGAATGTATTGGCATCTGTGAGCATTGCTATAATGCAGAGTTCATATATGGTACTAAAGATATAATGCCAATTGAGACAAATAACATTGACACAAGAAAACAGTGATACTCCTAACATCTGGAATGCAATAGAAATTAGAAAGGCCCAACTAGACGATGAAGATATACGCCAATATTAAATCTGATCGAAAAATCTGATATAAGACCTAATTGGGAGCAAATCTCGAGGTATAGCCCAACTACTCAAAGTTATTGGGCACAGTGGGACTCCTTAGAAGTGCAAGACTGTGTATTATATAGAAGATGAGAGAATCCCACTGAACAACTAATCCGTTGGCAAATAATTCTTCCTCACTCCCGAGTGGAACTAGTGATGAAATATATGCATGATAGTCCCACTAGAGGACACTTCATTGTTAACGAGACATTAGCGAAACCCAGAGCACGATTTCATTGGCTGAAAAGTAGGGCAGTCGTTGAAAGATGGTGTAGGCAATGTGAGGCATGTGCAGGAAAGAAAGGCCCTAAGACTAGGAGTAATGGTAAGCTACAAACATATAACGTTGTTGTCCCTTTTGAGAGAATAGCCATTGATGTAAAAGGTCCGTTTCTTAGGACTGATGATGGAAATCGATATTTATTAGTGGAAAAGGATTATTTCACGAAGTGGCCTGAAATTTATCTTATCCTAGAGCAGGAGGCAACAACAGTTGCCAAGATGATAGTAAAAAAGCTTGATTAATAGTATGGAGTACCTTTGCAACTCCACTCACACCAAGGCTTGAATTTTGAATCCATTGTGTTTAAAGGCATCTGCCAACTATTAGGCATTCAGAAAGCAAAAACAACTCTGCTTCACCCTTAGTCGGATGGTATAGTTGAGAAATTTAATAGGACAATTGCACAACATCTAGCATTGTTTGTTGACGACCAACAACGTGACTTTGGTCGCCATATACCAGTGTTTTTTGTTGCCATACAGAACAGCAGGTATGAGACAACTGGACAGACACTTTCCATGATGCTCTTTGGAAGAGAATTACATCTTCCCTGTGACCTTTCATATTGTCGGTCCGACGTAATGCCTGTGTCTACTCCACGATACGTACAAGAATTACAAGAACGACAAGAAGAAATCCACCCCTCAGTCAAACATAATATCAACTTGACAAGCGAGAGAACCAAAACGAGGTATTACAGTAAAACAAATGGAACTGGTTTCAATCAAAGAGATTTTGTCTGGCTGTACAACCCACATGAAAAGAAGAGACTTTCTCCAAAAACTTCAGAAACCTTGAGAAGGTCCGTATTCGGTAGTTAACAGGATTAACGACGTGGTGTAAAGCATTCGTCAACATCCGTCTAAAAAGTACAAGGTGGTTCATCTTGATCATTTGACCCCGTTTCATCAAAGAACTGAAGAGACTTCGGAATTCGGAATTGTTCGAGACGAACAAGAGCTAACGAGAGGCATTGTTACGGACAGATAAACGTGCTACAATGAACCGTGATGGGTCGTCTTGATACTCGCGTGAACTACAGCGTGAAAATTATGTCACCAGCTACTTCGAAAGAACTTGACTTAAAAATAAGGAATAAGTTGTTGAAATTAAGAGGATTTGGAGTGTGAAGAAAAAAAAATAGTTTATTTTTGTCTGTGCACTAAAGTATAAAGAAGAAGAAACCTTTTTATTTGGTGTGTTCGCGGGAGATTAAATAAGTTTATTAATGTTGATCCTTTTAGCGGACTACAAGAAAAAGAAGGATGTTTAGAATATTTAAAAATGTGATTGAGGAAGTCATATGTTAGTGGAACAAACAGAGCTGATCTCAACATTTCTGTAGGAAGAGTTCATTATTTGATGCATAGTTATATTTAACTGTTTAGGAATTGGTAAGGTTATTCTCGATAGATTGCAGGTTTGTTCACAAATGTCATTCTGCCACTTATCGACTGATATAAAAGCCTTATTTTATGCTTCGTGTGTAAATAATAAGAATAGTAGAAAGGAGTGAAGTTCTTTTGAAGATTTATTTTCATACTGATACAGATTTATGTTAGTTGAGTTCAGTTTATATAAATGTGTTCATTCATACTTTTGTAATAAATTACATTATTTTAGAATTATAATTGTTAAATGCTATTTTTAACTCACGCTCAGTTTTCATCCCATTAATTCACAAAAATTTGAAAAAATAATTCATTACAGATTAAAAAAAAACACACAAAACAATCCAAAATATTTCGAATAGCGCTAATATTCATTTAAAACGGAGTAAACAATTTTTAATCAAAGACAACTGCAAGATCATCTGAAAAATGTGCAATAATATTACTATGGATCTTAACACTTATTAGTTTGACATGTTTGAATCATTGATAGATATTATATATGATACTCTGGGATATTCATCTTTCCGTAAATACATTTTCCGCTCTTTTACCCAAACTAATTTTATAGGTCCTTTCTTTCCTTAATTTCATAGTTTCATGCAAAATATTTTAAACTTCTGGCACTAAATGTTCACTTATAAAGATGTATTCCTCAATTTTAGATATCCCCAAGTCTTTATTTTTTAATCCTCAGACTAATATCAATTTAGCTCTCCAGAGGTTTCTTCCTCTTTCGAATGAAATCGAACTATTATTACTCATTAAGTGGATTTCTACTCATTATGTGTTGGAACACGATGAGCTGCCTTGAATTTAATATATTCACTTTTTAATATTAATAGCTTCCTCTATTTTGCCCGCAATGTCGAATATGTTTCTGTTTCAGCTTTTAATAAGTCCATTTATTTCTATATTTTCAGATCTACTATATTGCTGAAGGTTTCTCAATTGAGTCTTAAAATTTCCTTTCCTTTTTCTTGCCACTTATTACTGGCTTGTAATGTTTCATCATTTTCATTTAATGCTTTCAATTATTTAGTGGTTTCAACCATATGTTTTTATTAATTCATCTATTTTATTCGAATGTGTACTGTTCTCTAATGGCATAGTGGTTATCACACCTGGCATGTTTTTGGGTGATGTGTATTCCAATCCCACTCAAGGAAATCCCTAGAGTGTTTTGCCTACAGGACATTTTACTCTGATTTTTATATTACTAGATTACATATTTTTCCTTAGAAAACGAGATAAAAATAGTTATAATCTCCCACTAGCTTATGACGAATTTCAAGATTCCTAAAAATATCACTGATTGCATCCACTAAGAAACATAGAACTCTACAGGTGAAAAACTCTAAAAACAGAAAAAGGGGTTTTCTACTTGAGCGGAAAATACTGAAATCGATAACGAATCTTTCATGAGGCTGAAAGCTATCTGTCACTAAATAATAAAGAATATTTTTAAGTGATATATTGAGAGAAGTTTATTCTACTTCTCACGTACCAATGAGAAATAGCAAAAATAACATAATTCTGTTTAGATCAATCCTAAAGGACAAGTAGGGGATTATCCTATATATACTATATATATATAGTAGATTATCCTATTATACTTTTTATGAAAGGCATATTTTTTAAATCGAACATATATTGCTTGAAATGGTCTATTCTGGATCTTCGCAAAGTGTCATGCACCGTAGGTACGGGGAACCTACCTACCTTCTTACATACATACATACATACATACATACATACATACATATATACATAATCCTCAGGGAGATGTATGTATCCTCAGGCTACAGAGGTCTAACCAGACCGTAGCGCAAATGCATCGAGCGTTAAAGCTTTAGATAGATGCATCTATCCTAATCTACAGCTACTGCATTAGGCCATTGTACGACAATCATATCAAAGTTCAGTTTGGCATTGTCCACAGTACCTAGGTCTTGTGTGACCTTGTCCACAGCACCTAGGTCCTTTTTGACTTTGTCCACAGCACCTAGGTCCTTTTTGACTTTGTCCACAGCACCTAGGTCATTTTTGACTTTGCCCACAGCACCTGGGTCATTTTTGACTTTGTCCACAGCATCTAGATCTTCTCTTTTTCTGGAGACTTTAGGAACACTGTTCGCAACCGTATTCGCTAACCTATAGTTAATATATTATCATCAGAATGTTTTCGTTTTGACAGAGTGAAAGATAAAGCTCCTCATTTAAATCATATTCAATCATATTTGGTATTACCATAAAAAATCTCATAAATTTTCAAATGATAATTTACATTTGATCAGGTATCACGAAAGCAGTTAAAAATGTCAGAAATACGTAATCTGAAGTCACATAGGTTACATTGCATTCCAAACTTTCACTTCACACAAATATGAAAGATTAATCTCTCTTTCTCTATGAGTTCACAAACATATCTATGCATTTGAAAAGAGTAGGTGGTAAAACAAATTGTAAACTGAAATTATGTTGACAAAGAAATTGTATTCCGTTTTTACTCACTTATAGGTGTTGGGACAAAAGACCTTTAGCAATGAAATAAGTTTGTCGTATAGTTGAAAACTTTCTCTGGAATAACATTGTAGGAATTGGTTTGATTTTGGTTAATATCACACCAAAACGTGAACGTAGACTCCTACGTTTGGTAATACAGAAGATTAAACAGAATTATTTTAATTCTTAAGAACTGATTTATGTCACCCTCATTGATAAGAATAAAGCTATTTCAATATGTCTTTAGCAAAGTTTCTGAAGACTTCTGCACTCATGTCTCAGTTAGATGTTCAGGTTTAATCGCCAATCCTCACTCCTGCTAATATTTCCATAATAAATTAATTCTTAATAACTTGATAGAGAGGAAAATCTCTGCTGCACCATTATCAATATTTTCGTATTTGTTACTGAGCATATAGAGTATATTTTAATTCTGAAAAGATAACTACGTATCGTTCTAAGTTAAGACAAAAGGAAGAATTAATTTTTTCATTACTACGTAACATTTCAGTTTGAGAAGCATTGGTTTCATACATTTCAAATTATTACATTTTACTCTTCAATTTCAAATTTGACAATGGCAAAATTTATATTATTGCAGAATCTCATTTTCTTCTAATTGTGGCAAAATGAAGCTGTCTTTAGAAATGGTAATTTATCCTTTTTCAAAAAAAGGTACCTCAAATAAAACCATTGTTCGAAAAAGAAAAATAAACTGCTGCCTTATCCTCTATGCATTGAAAGAACTTCAGGGTTAATGACGTCCTAGAAATTAATTTGGAATTTCAGTTGAAGTATGAGCAGGCTATAAGTAAACAAAATTCCGCAGGCAGAAAGAATAAAATTTCTTCTAAAACTGAACATTCCCCACCCAGACAAAACATTGACATCTGTTTCTTTAATTATTTTCACCAATGAAATATCTGTGTGAATACCGGACGTTGCAAGAGTCTCCAAAATCTTTGATAAAATTTTTCGAATTTTTTGGTCTTCTTCGTTGATCTCTGATGCTGAAAAAGCAATTCCAAGAAATGACACTGCACTCTCCAGGAAATATACGAACAGAGTGATTGCGAATGTGAGAGAAAACTGGTAATTCGAAATTCCAAATAAAAGCGCACAAAAGAGAAAGAGGTGAAAAAAATTCATTGCTGTGACTAGAAATATTGGAAATGATAATACATCTTCCATCAGACTAATCAGAGACGAGACTTCACTGTACTTTTTCAGGCTTTGAACAAGTAGATTTCTGTCAGTGCCCGATGCGACATTCTTCCGCAAATTTTCTTGGCAAGACTTCATCATTCTTTTCAGATGGATGCAAAGAAATATGTAGAGCAGAGTCACAAAGTTAGACACAGAATACATATTAATATTATCGAATACGAAATACAGGAAGAAGTGGACAATTGAAAAAAATGATTTTTTTCCGACATTTAAGCAAAAAAAATGATAGCAAATATGATCACTATTATCTGATTGTGTGTAAATATATGAGAAAAAGGTGGACAAAACAACTGGGATTAGAAAGATAAAACATATGCATGCTTTAAGAAAATATTTCTCAAAAGAATGTTTCCTAATCGGATAATCCTCACCTTTAAAATTGTTCAAAATCCGGGATAAACTAAGCAAGCGAGGTCGTCTAATTCTCAGATTATGCCACAAAACGAAGGAAATCACAAGGATGAATCTACGAGAAATCCGAACCTTTAAATTTCCCGTTTGCAATACAATGGCTGAGAAGATTAGGATTGTTACGGAATAGATTAAATATAAATGCATCATCAGAGCTATCAGGATGGTAAACATATTGTAAAACCGTTTTTTTTTACCTTTACGATGTTGAAAAACGTCAATGCCTGCTGATGCGAATGCCTTCATTATGAGATTGAAGTCAACCGTCTTATCACTCAGTTCGCAAGCATATCTCTGTTGTTCAGATCCGCAGGTTTGTATAAGAACAAAATTATTTGCTGTACTGGGATTACAAGATGCACGTTTAATGTCCACAATATTATTATGACGATTAAGAGTTTCCTCTAAACGCTCCATGCTGAGTATTTCAATATTTCATTCAATGTTTATTTTTATATTCAATATTTTTCTGTGTTGATAAAGGCAATTCTGAATCAAATCATTTAGTTTCAAGGGATATTTTAGTTGTTCGAAAGGTTGCATCTCCTAAATCCCTTGCTTGAAACTGTAAACTTTCTCGACATATATTGAAAATAAGGAGAAAAATTTTTTAAGTCAAAAAGTGATTCTATGAAACGTAATTTTCTTTCGAAGTTTTACTAAATTAAAATATTTTGACATTCTGTCTTTTCCTTGTTCTTCGTAGTTTTTCAATTGACCGAAGTAAATATATTATTAAAAAATTACCTTTTGGGATATTTATATCTCGCACAGTGTAAGAAGAAGCACAACATTCATTACTAAGAATCTTATGATTTCTCAAACGATGATCTTTATCTGCTTCATTATGTAACTCCAATTCATTATGTAACTCAATTAGTTGTTCGAAAGGTTATATCTTCTAAATCCCTTGCTTGAAACTGTCAGCTTTCGCGACATAAATTGAAAACAAGAAGAAAAATTATTTAAGTCAAAAAGTGATTCTATGAAACGTAATTTTCTTTCGAAGTTTGACTAAATTAAAATATTTCGAAATTCTGTCTTTCCTTTGTTCTTCGTAGTTTTTTAATTGACAGAAGTTAATATATTATAAAAAATATTGCCTCTTGGGATATTTATATAGCTCGCACAGTGTAAGAAGAAGCACAACATTCATTACTAAGAATCTTATGATTTCTCAAACGATGATATTAATCTGCTTCATTATGTAACTCCAATTCAAGTTGAATGAACACTAAAACAATATTAAACTGCAGCCTGAAAACTGTTAAAACTTGCTCGATATTAATGGCTTTCATTTCCAACATTATTTGCAAAAATCAACCGTTCTTTCCCGTATCCTTTTATATATCTCTAGATGTGACCTAGATGTGACAAGAAATACGCTGCAGGTAGCAATTAATTCCCAGAAGTAGTTGATTTTCCTCGGCTTACAGCTTCAAAGGCAAACATTTTTTTTTTTGTAAAAGGAATATCATATATCTGCTGTATTTCATTAGCGAAATATCTAACACTGAAATATTAATTGTGTCTTTATGGTTCATATATTTGCTTCATATAGAGTTTTAATGAACACCAAATAATAACTACCCCACCTAAGATTAAAAGCAGATACATAATTGAAAAAAAAATCGATATACTCGAAGAAACCATTAGCGCTAATGAAAAATGTGTTTGCATGTGATTCGCATTTTCGCTTTACTAGAATTTATTGCACATATCGTATCAGAATAACAAAAAACGCGTTGTTTTCTTCATTTAGACTAGGGGTTCTCAACGTGGAGTAGGTGTTAAAATTTTTTTGGGGTACGCCGTGAGAGCTCAAAAGTCTAGGCCGTGAGAGCTCTAGGTCTAGTAACGAAGTAAAACTAAACATAGTTATACTACAACTATAGTTTTATCTATCTATACAAGGGGTACGCCAATTACATATACATTTCTAGGGTGTATTGAAGCATAAAAGATTGAGAACCATTGATTTAAACAGTGAAGGAACTTTAGTATTATTTGTGTTGGGCAGAAATCGATCGTGTTTGGAACATTGTTTAAACTTATTCGTGGACTACAAAAGATTTTAAATTCTTTTTTCTTATATTACACATCTTTATTCATTAAACATAGAAACGTCATATTTTGAAATATATTGCAGTGAAAGTTAGTTTTTTCTTCAATTTACTTAATATCATTATTTACAATCGATAGGTTATTGACGGAATTTGCATTAAATATGCTTCATATACTCATATATGAACGTATATATATAGAGAGTGATTGATTGACTGCTGACTGACAATGGTTCATCGCGCTAACTCTAACTATGATACAGAAATGGTAGACCTCTGAAAATTTCCACCTAGGGGTAATCAGGGTCGTGGTTCTCGGGAAAAATCCGAAATTTAACCTTCTTCGAAGTCAGATAGATGTCATCTAGAGGTCAGACTGTGATTTACAAGTGCTAGAAAAGCGAAAATTAACTTTGGGGGGGGGGGCGTTTCGGGTTGTAGATCTCGAAAAAGTTACGGAATTTTGTATCTGGAGGGTTACTTCGAGGTCAAAGATCAAATTTTGATCTATCAGTGCCAAAGAGCTAAACATTGGTTCCTTGGGTTTGTCTGTTATTATATTAATGTCGCAAAAGTTTGCACACTATGGGCCTTTCGAAGGCAAAAGGGAAATATTGATCTACCTGTGTTAGAGGACTAAAATATGCGCCTGTGGGTATTTTGAGTTAGAGATCTCAGAAATTATGCCATATTTGGGATCGATGGATCTTCGAGGTCAAAAGCCAAATTCGATGTAGCGGTGCTGAAGAGCTACAAATTGTCGAATAGGGCTATTTCAGAGAGGAGAATTAAGATAGAAGACGAATCTTTAGATCCGGTGTCGCATTCAAAGTCAAATAAAGGTTGAAGTGGCGTGCTAGAAATCAAGAGGTACCCAAGTCACTGATTGATTTCTAATAATATAATGAATCGATCAAAAATTTTGCAGTAAAACCGCAAGACAGAACATGTAATGGATAATACTTTTAAAGATACTATTCGTACTTTCTTAATCAGATAGAAATAGATACTTTTTGGCTGAACAAATACTTATAAAATGCGAAGATTGTATTTTTCAATTGAATTCGTATTACATATTCAGAAAAGATGAGAAGTATTGTGTCCCACACCACACTCCTGTAAGCAAAGAAAAATACAGTATATCTTGATCATTTTTCGTGTAATATTTTTATAGTTGCATTTAAAAGCAGCTGCATAATTTTCTTTCTTAGACGACGCTTATTTATGGTAACAAAAATAAAAATAAAAATTATAGATGTCTTATTTCCTATACAACAGTCTTGTAAGCTGAGGGAAATTAAAGTCTTGATTATATTTCTTGGAAAATGTTTTATAATTATATTTCACTGATAACAAAGCAACCATTTTTAGACATTTCATAAGGTTAGAAGGAACTATATATTTCCATATTAATTTATACAGGAAGGGTATATTTACACAGAGGCCTACAAATAAATTTCGAATAGAAGGGGAGAGGGTTAAAGTGCTTGTAAATTAATCTCTCAAGTGTGGATGGTTATACTCCAAATAGTTAGAGTTTTAACTTATGATTCATTGCAAAGAGAATCTAAATAAAAAAATGTTTCATTTTTTCTCACCCTCCCAAAAAGAAATCAAAGATATCCCAAAGAAATCAATATCCACTAATCTTAATCATTCGCTTCACATGACCTAGAATGTAACCTGTAGGGACTTGGCAGCTGGGGCGGAAGGAGTGAAGGCAGGAATCGCCTCCTCGCCTAGCGACAGTACGCTGGCGGCAGATCCAGTTTGGGAATCAGACGAAGGCAACAAGAGTCGGCCTGGCACTGCGGCCGTGTCCGTTCCCTATTGGCCGAGATACCCTAACGTCCCCGATAGGGGACCACCTTGACGTGGTGGTGGGGGCTTCGGGCCCAGCAACCAGTCAAAGACTCTTCCGACCGGTATGGGTCCCGATTGGACAGAGCCAAGACCAATCGAGGTCGAAAGCACCACTGACCGGTTTGGCGGCCTGGTTGGTCGGTGCCAAGACCTCAAAATCAGGCGCTCAGTGGAGCAGTTCAGGGGCACGGTTGAACGGATTGGTCACTAGTAGGCACGAATCCCTTTCAAAGTCACTAAGAGTCTCCACCCCGGTGTCGAGCGAACTTGGATCTACATATCCTTGTTCATGGCTAACTGGCGAACAGAGTAAATTTTAGGTTTCTCCTATGGTTGGACTTTCCTTTTATAGGACTGCTCACCATAGGAGGTCGGGGTTGAGATGCATCTAAATGATGTATTCTTGCCCCCGACTATAGATAGTCACAGCTTTCCATTAACTTGGTAGTACTGTAAGGCGGAACCGGGGATTGCCGTGGTTGCCATAAGTCACTAAGAGTCTCCACCCGGGTGCCGAGCGAACTTGGATCTACATATCCTTGTTCATGGATAGTCACAGCTTTCCATTAACTTGGTAGTACTGTAAGGCGGAACCGGGGATTGCCGTGGTTGCCATAACATCTTTCAACGTAAGAGCCTAACATCTCCGAAGGACACGTGACCTCATCCATCAGGATGGTTTGAACTAGGACTTGCATGCAGACCACGATGCTGTCTGGATGTCAACCGGATAGTCTGCACCTCGTTTTTTAAGCTTTGTTTTTGTATCTAGCAGTGGGACTGCTGAGGCTCATTATAGCCTGTGTTGCATTCGGCCAGTGACGGCAACGGGTGGGTAGTCACTGTATGTATATAATTAAATGTAAATATATGTATATCTGAGAAAACACCTGAGTTTGTGCACATCTGCCACCTAGATAGATTATACTGACAAAATAGGGACAGGTACCCTTCTAGAAAAGCTATCACGCACATAGTTCGAAAAAGAACCTAGACCAGACTGGCAGAGAAGAGTGTTGTCTACATTGGTGTCATCAGCGGGATTTCTATTGTGAGAGTTGGGTACGAGGTGGCGTCCCATTAATGGACAGTTTAGCGAATGTTGAGTGCTGGCAGGAGAGCAAATCATCGCTGCGAGAACTTCTCATCGGGTGCGGTACGATCTAGTCTGTAGAGCCAGTTTTTGTCTTGTTGTTATTCTGTGCTATGCCATAAAATACGTGAGGGAACGCAAAAAACGGTTCTAAATCGCACCATGCGGAATATACTCCAGACAGATCAATGCAAAACATGGAGATTATTGGGGTCTGATTTGTCAGGAGACGCAGTCAGCGATTATTCTCCGACTCATGAAATAGCAGAGCAGTCCGATGATGCTAGAAAGTACGAATTAGAATTGAAGAAACTCAAATTACCGCGACTCGAATTAGCTGATAGACAAGCGCAGCTCGAGGCCGAGGCCGACGAGCGAAGAGAATGCATGTGACTAGAGATGGAGGCCAAAGAAAGGCAAGCGCAACGCGAGCATGAACTGCAAATAAGGCGTCTTGAGCTTGAGACTGCAAAGGCAAGTGACTTCGGATCTCACTGTGCATCATGTGATGGTTATGATTCCTCTGGGTCCGATTCCCGTAGCAGCGCGAAAAGGAAGGAGCATGAGGCACTGAAATATTAGATTTCTGTTCTGTGTACTATGCTGGGATCACCCCCCCCCAGAAACTCTCATCGACATTCCTTTGTATTTCAAGAGGTTCGAAAGCGTTTTCGCTAATCAGGGTCTGCCCTGAAGACGTTAGGGGCCATGTAGTTTTCCCCATTTGTTGGCAGAAGCTGAACTATCTTTTGGCTTCATTGCCTGACGAGGATGCCAGCGACTACAGTAAGCTAAAAGCGTACATTTTGGCGAGATGTAAAATCTCTGCAGTTGAATACAAGAGGCAATTGGATGGGGCAAAGAGGCTTGCACATGAAACGTGGAACACGTTTCCGGAGAAAATTAGGGAAATGTGGAGAAGATATATTGAGAGCACGAAAGTGTCCACTTTTCAGGAATTGGTCGACCTGCTGGTGACACATCGAATTAAATCAGAGGTACCGAGTAGCACTGGCGAATACGTTGCATTGCAGGAGCGATCAGACTGGTTACGTCCAAGAGATCTCATAGACTGTATATTACATCATTTAGCGAGCAGTCGAATTAATGCGCGTCCACGGGACTCTGATCGACAGGTGGCCAGGTACATTCCTCCTCCTAGACGCGAGCAAATAGAACAAAAAGCGCCCATGCTATTTGCGAAGATATCAGTTGCTAGCACTAGCGGTAGGCGTGGCTGTTTTGAGTGCTGCTCGAACCAGCATCTTTGCAGAGATTGCCCTCAATGGCGGGCAAAGAGGAAATCGCCCAGTATTGGGATTAATACAGTGCATACTGTACGAGATGAGCCAGAAAAGGCGCTATGTGCACGCGTTTCAACGCATATGTTTGAAGCTCAGGACAAAGGGCAATTAGCAACAGTTAAGCTTGCCCAGCTTCAGACAGCGGATGTGCGATGCGGTCAGCGTGCTTTCACAGCTTTGATTGATTCTGGTGCTGAAATCTCTGTGTTTAGACAGAGATGTTATCCCAGATCAGTTTTTCACGCCGAAGGGAACGATCAAGCTGAGGTCAGCATTGGAGATTTTGAGGTTGCTGAATGAAATGATTCATGTTCCTGTGCGATTAGTGGGGGGGATGCAATTTCCACATTACTCCATGATTCGGACAGAAATTAATTTAGTGATTGTTGTTTCATCACATCTGGCACTTCCTGCGCTTCTGATGATGGACGATTTTAAAAAGCTTTCTGCCGTTAATTTAAGCGAAGAGCACACTCCAGTTTCGAATAGAGCGAGCGATTTGGTGGAGAAAGCTCTCGGAAGCAACATGCACTACGTGACGTCACCTCCCCAGACATGTGAGGAGCTCCCTGCTTTGGCTGCGGGGGTTATTATGGCAACAACCAGCCCAAAGTGCACGCGCGAAGAATCTATTGGTACTGCAGCTACAGGTGATTCATTGCCTGCGAGTGTCAGCCAACTACCAGAAGTCTTAGGTCTGCAGCAGAAGAAAATCATATCTGCGTCACAGGGCGAAGAGGGAGTGCATGTTGGCAGTTTTCGTGAATTAGTGCGAAGTGAGCTAACTGAGGATGAGTATGAGAGTAAACAGATTAGCCGAAATAGTTCACCAGAATTAGAAGATCGGGTCTTTTGGAATAATTTTAAGAAGCAACAGAGGACCGATCCCAGTTTATTCGAGTCAAGGAGCGACTCGAGGTTGAATTGACAGAAATATGTTGTATCGGACAGAGTCCTGCAGCAGGTGGATTGAGTAGGAGATAGCATTTTTCGTAGATATGTGGTCCTGAAGGATGATAGGGTTGATGCAATGTGAAGGAAGCATTCACCGATCCCAGGAAACCATCTTAGTTCTTCGTACACATTAAGCAATCTCCTGCTTTTCCATTGGTGGCCCACAATTGAGACTGATGTAAAAGAATTTTGCGATTCTTGCGCGAAATGCGAGTCATATGACGAAAAGGTGACAGGAAGCCCTTTTGAGAGGCTACTGCCTGTGATCCGAATCATTGGGAGCAGAGGCTCTGGACTTTATCGTACGCCAGCACTGAGGAGGAGAGAAGCAAGACTGGATGAGAAGGGCCATGCCAGTAAGCTAAAGGGATCTCCGTTGCGAACCTCCCAAAAGGAGACGATTCTTGCAAAGACTCATGGCATGGAGGAGTGATTTATTGGTACTGAGCTCAGGAGAGGTGGCATTCCATGGCAGATAAAAAAGGGTTGCGCCCCACCTGGTAGAGTAGCGGCACTGAGTTCTGCAGCGGGGGTGGCTGCTAAGCGAGAGAGTTTCAAAGTGGCGCCAGCTGTACAGCATGCAACCGAAAAAGGATTTAGTCAAGATGCGGATTTTCTTGCCAATGTTAAGAAACGACGTTACAAGCAGCAGAAAGCAAGGGGAGAGCGATGCGATGCAAAAGCACGTGAACCACATGATCCGAAGCAGCACTTTGGACTGCGCAGAAATGTGACAGCGAGTGGTGCACAGCTGGTCAAGGTCAGCAGGGTGTGCACTGGTCAGCAGCTTGTGGAAGAGTCCTCAGCCTGCTTCGATTGTTTCTGGATCGGAACTCTTGGCGGTGGCAACAATCGGCTGCACGGTGCATCTACAGGAACTTGGAGATGCTCCCAGCAAAAGGAAGGAGATTATGCACCAGGGAATGCTTCTGCTCTTTCCAGGTTGGGGATAATCTCTGAAGCATAGTAATGGGGATAATCTCTGAAGCATAGTAATGGGGAAGACACAGGTTAGGGATAAGTACACAGTGCAGGGTGACGGTGGAGCATCGACGATTCAATGGACTTGGGTTGAGCTGCAGCCCCCAAGGCAATGAACTTCTCCTAGCGTACAGCAAAGATCACATGTCTGAGCGTTTACCTTCAGTAATGGGCATGGTGTCCAAGTATGAACTTCGTCACGAACTTTGGTGCCATAACTGTATTAACAATTTGGTGTGAATAATTTGGTAAACCTATTGACTTGGCTATGTCTGTGTTATGCGTGAATATTTTACGAACTGTGTGGCAACCAGATTGATGCAAATTATGATTCTTCTTGGCCCTCGTTAAAAAAAGGACTTCCATGGTCAACGGTGACTTTCTGACATATGTCTCCAATTATTTGTGCACTACAAACTATCATTATGCGAACATTTGTGTGAACTCTGCAGTTCGATTAACAGTGACTGTCATTCATGAGGGACTGGGTCGAGCCCCTCAGTGACCGAATTAGAAATTGAGGCAGGGAACGTCTGCCTGGAATTTCTTAAATAATGGTGGTGGATAGGGACTCGGCCCCTGGGCTGAAAGGAGTGAAGGCAGGAATCGCCATTTTGGCGGCAGTTGCCTAGCAACAGTTCACTGGCAACGGATCCAGTTTGGGGAGCCAGATGAAGATGACAAGAGTCGGCCTGGCACTGCAGCCGTTTCCGTTCCCTATTGGCCGAGGCACTCTAACGTCCCCGAAGGACTTGTGACCTCATCTAGCGTGGTGGTTTGAACTAGGACTTGCACTTGGACCATGGGGCTGTCTGGATGTCAAGCAGATAGTCTGGACTCGATTTTTAAGCTTTGTTATGTATCTAACGGTCGGATTGCTGATGCTCATTATAGCCTGTGTTGTATTTGGCCAGTGACTGTACAGGGTAAGCAGTTACTGTATGTATATAATTAATTGTAAATAAATGTATATTTGAGAAAACACCTGAGTTTGTGCACATCGGCCACCTAGATAGATTTTCCTGACAAAATTTACAGAGTTTGGTTGGTTGTGACCCCTTTATTCCCTAGGGTTGATTGGTCATTAACCCCTTCGACCCTAAATTTTAATTGACTGACCTCATTTTTTCTGTATTCTGGTTGGTCGCGTTGCTCATTGGTGGAGGTTTCGAATGAAAAGACACTGCAGCAGTTCGGGAGTCAGAGTCATGGCTTTTGCAGACATCGTCTTCGGATCTATTCAGCAGTATTGATGTGGTCAGCCCGATGAGCAATTAGTTCCTGTGTTTCCTGGACTCTTGGAGCAGCTACTGTGTGCCAGCATCATCAGTGAATTGCCCGATCCTGCTGTAGAGAAAGTGGCGCTGACGTTCACGCAGGAATCCCAGAAATATGGTTAACCTGTACTTGAAGACCTTGAGAGTGTCGACTTTAAAGACTTGGTTGAAACAATGAAATTGGCCAGAGACTTATCCCAGTGATCAACATCGTGCCCTCATCAGCGTGAACTCAGGTATGCTAGACATTAGTTGTGTTCCAGATCAGTCTGAAATATGTCACGTCTGCTGTGTGTTAGATTTAGACGGTTTCACCGTGAAGGATAAATTCCTAACCCGTGAACTAGGTTATTCAGACTGTTGGTGCCTGATGGCTGTCTACAGATTCGATCTATCCTTTGTGACAAACATTCCTCAGAACGACTGGAAAGCAATTCGTTACGAGTCCAAACACGTCACAGGACTTTCCACTTCCCTTTTATCCTCGTATTGGTGAAGTAGTGTGGGAGTACAGGTGTCTGGACGATATTGTGCGTCACATCCACGAGAAGTGTCACAAGCCATTTTCTTCCGTCGTCGCTTACAAGGGCGATTTCTATGAGAAGCTTCTATTGTACAGACTTGGTATAGCCTCACTCGATTTAGAAAAAATTGGCTGTCCACGTTTCAAAGATCTTCCTAAAATACCTGGAACTGAGTGCGGTTATCACAAAAGTCATGGATTGCATTGTTCACAAGCCGAGACAGCAGCATTTAGTACATTGATGAACTAGTACATGAGAAACACCACTCGCAATGGACAATATGTTATTCTGTCGATCGCACGGTCAATTAGAGACTTTTCCTTTGATGTACTTGTGGGACTGGTTCGGCGAGGATGACCCACATATGATTGAAGACATCCCTTCTGTGAATGAAGGCAGCCCTTCTGTGAATGAAGAAGACATCCCTCCTGTGAATGATCTGGAACCTACTGAAGACGTGCAACCTGTTACTGGTGGTGAAGAAAATCTAGTGCATGTTAAACGATGACAATGGTGGGTACCAAAACCGTCCATCTCTCCTGTGACTCCACCCCCAGTTCCTCTGAAGCCAAAACGTATAGGAAAAATAACGTTGAAACTGTCCCTCCTCAGTACGAGAATTCTCTACTAGAGGCACAACCTTCACAACTTAGGGAGGTGAATCGTGACGTCACCACTGCACGACGGAGGCTTAAACGGCTGAAATATCTCTAGGTTCACATCAGTTGTCATCATGCAGTTTGCTAGTGAACACTCCTACCCTCTCAGAGGTGAGATTTTTGTCGTATCTAGACTGTACTGTGAACGCCTCCAGGTCATGTGCACTGTTACTGCAGCTTCAGTGAAGGAGGTCTACTTTACCCGACAAAGGAAGGCATCACTCTAACCCTTTCAGAGTAGCTGGAATTACTAGCAGTGTCGGACAGAATCGATGTCGCTAATTCCACCAAAAGAGAGATTTGATTCATGACAAGCAACCTATGCGCTTACTGTAATGGTGATGGGTGCCAACGACTCGATATCATGAAATCCCTACTTGGTTCTACATCTTGCAGTGTGAATCTCGCCTTGGCCCAGTGGGACGAAATGCGAAATCGTCGCGACAATGTGAAGAACAGCCTTGATCATCACCGCAAATCCGATGTTAATTTTCACCTGAGACATGCCATCGCCGAACAGAGAGACCTTTATACTAGTGTTTCTTTTGACTCCTCCAGTGGAGGGTCAAGGACATTTGATACAGCTATTGGCGGACATTGTGGTGCACGATCTAATTCAAGCTTTGCTACCCGAGGTTAGGTTTATAGAGCCTGAGGATAAAGAACATTGTTTGAATACTTATTTGAACGAAGCAGTGTGCTTGTTGGACATTGACGCTATTGCTAATGCATTTGTTGACACAGCGTGGGCTCGAGGTCTTCTCTGTTATGTAAACGAATCTTTGCTTTCCTCTCTGTCCTATGGTGACGTGTTAAAAAAAGAGAAAGACAACCTATATACTTCCGACAATTGGATTGGTAAATAAAAGTCCGATATTACCTAACAACCACTGTGTTGTGTACGCATTTACGTTATGAATAGTGTGAGGACAGCATCAGCAACAGCTCCTCTCCGCAAGCTATTAGGGGTCGCTGTGATTTGGGGGATTACGTTATCTCTAGACTATTTAGTCACATGTTGCGCAGATTCTAGACATTTGGGAGGAAGTATTCGGTTGAGCATGTGTAATAAAATAATGGTTATCAGATTATTTTTATGTAAACAACCGACGGTGAAAGGAATTAACTTATCTTTTTCTCAGTGGAAGAAACTCGTTACTCTGGACGGCTGTGTTGCGAAAAATGTTGTGGGATCCGAGTTACCAATTCTGCCTGGTGGAGGTAGGAACAAAAGCGATGTAGTACGACCACCCGGTCATTTACTCGTTGAGAGAGTTGTGTGAAGAGGCTGCAGACCGCACATCTATAGGCCTACCTGACTCCCTCCCTATCGAGGTCTGGATTAAAGAGGGAAAATTACTGCTGGTCGATGAACGCCGCATTGGAAAAAGCTTATTATGATCCCAAGAACCCTGGCAGGTATGGAGGGGTGACTCGATTATCCCAGAGTACTGGACAGGATCCAAAGACAATCAGAGAATGGTTAGCGGGTCAAGAGACGTACACTCTCCACAGACCGGCAACGAGCAAATTTCGAAGGAACAAGACGCATGTGATGGTATGAATCAACAATGGCAGCCGGATTTAATGTTCGTGAAAAATATCGCACGATTTAATGATGGCTATGGATATATATTAGTCTTCATCGATATTTTATCTCGCTATGCATTGGCGGTGCCTGTGAAAAAGAAAACAGCAACTGCTATGAAAGAATCATTTGAACAGATTGTAGCACAGGATCGTGAATCCATGACTCTAAACACCGTTCAGGGGACAGAATTCACAAACCGTGTTTTTCAAAAATTCCTAAAAGAAAAAAGCATTCACTTCTTCGTGTCTTATAGTGATGAGAAAGCTGCACTAGTAGAAAGACTAAATCGTAACCTGAGAGAAAAATTATTGCGTTATTTCACCAAATATAAAAATTTCAGATTCTTACACTTTCTGGATCCTGTAGTGAAGGGTAATAATGCTTCAAACATCGAGCTCACGGCATTACTCCCAAGGACGTAGATCTCTTTAATGAGAGTATCGTCTGAGAGAGATAATACGGTGTACCGAAGCAGGCAGAACCTGTCCATTTTAAAGAGGGAAGAAGTTTGAAGCTTCTATTCAAGAAAGGTGCGTCGCAACAGAGGACTCGAGATATATTTCGACTGAAAAGAATAGTACCTAGAACACCTCCCGTTTACAAAGTGACAGATAGTGATGGTAACAAGATACGTGGAACTTTATATAGCTGGGAACTGCAGAAAATAAATCCTCCTGAACCCTACGCAGTGGAAAAAATCTTGGATCGGGACCGCAAAAAAAGTGTCTTGGTTAAGTAAAGATATTATCCTACTCCCAGCTGGATACCTAGAAAATGGCTTTCTACTTAACTCTCCTTTCCTCCGCCAGCATTGACGTTTACCCTTCTAACACTTAGAGCGATTATACCACGAGACTGGAACAGCCAATCGAAATGAATGGCGAATGGGAAGTAGCGCTATCCGAGATTCACACTCCTACGAGTTGGTATAATATCGACGATTCGAATAGCTCCTTCTCCACACACTTCAGATGGTTCCCCTCCTTTCCTAAAGATGTCATTAAGATCTCGCTAAGTTCGCAATAATTTGGAAAGCCTATGAAGAGAGTGGGGATTGTAAAAAATATTCAACATTAAATTCATGCAGATTGAGATATTAAGGTGATGAAAAGAGATGATTTATGGCTGTTCCAGATTGGGGTTCCAAATTACGGTTTGTTTTTTATGAAAGAGGCAGAGAGTTTCAACACATTCTTCAATATCGACGACCCATACATGGAAACTTCTCACTACGCCAACTTTGCTAGCAAGGTCAGAAAGGATATGACGATTTCTTCACCGCCGATTCATCATTTTATTTTTGTTTACTTCCCCATCCTGTGATAAGGGAAAACGAGGACCAGATACCCCAAGGATATTACGAAAATTTGGAAGCTATTTTCTCTGCTATGCTTCAAACTACGCCTTCCGAAGATAGAAAATATTATGGCCTCAAGAAACTGGCTAATAATTATACACAAATCACCAACAGTGCTAGTTATTACCTCATGTTCCCTACCTCTTCCAAATGGTTGGGAGAATTACTAGGTTTTGACAAATTCGAATATTTGTATAACATCTCCGTGTCCAAGTATGCCATTGATATTAACGCAGGTATATCTGGTATTTATGTGTACTCCAACCTGACAGGGCCTCAATTATTAGGCGACACATATGCAGAATTGTTACCTGTGATTAACCCCTCTACAAGAGCTCCCAACAATGAAGCTATAGTGAAAACTTTTATGAGTGATGATTATTACCCTTTGGCAAGGAACGTGTTCGAGAGTGTGAGAATAATTCTTTGCACAAATAGTGGGGAACCATTATCTTTTAAGTAAGGTAAAGTTTTTGTCAAGCTGCATTATCGTCATGCGATTCAAGTTTGCATAGCCTAACCCCTCCAGCTACCTGACATATTATAGGGTTTAGACGGGCGCAGGGGTGTTCGGAGGACCCTGGTATCAAAGAGGAGGAGGGCTCGGATCCTTATTTAGAAGTATCGGACGTTTCGTATCCCCGATTCTGAAGCCCATGGTGTTTTCTCTAGGAAAGCATGCAGCTAGATCAGGAATTAAATTCGCTTCGGAAGTTGGATCAGTTCGTGATCCAAAAGAAGCGTTCAAATCGAATTTAAAGGACGGTACGGTTAGTTTGTTGAAATAAGCCTGGAAAAACCTGTGTACGAGTGGTATAAAGCGTAAGAAACAAAATAAAATTGTCTGATTGTCAAAGAGACACTGTAGAGTGTAGGACGTCTTTGCAAAATGAGTGAAAGAATCCATGGTTCCTCTAGAAATTGCGCTCTATCAGAACTCGACCTGTTTGCTATACTTCCAACCAACTCACAGACTGAAAGAGCTACTTATGTTGCTTACCAGCACCTTGCTTCGATACAAGGAAATGCCTCATTGGAATATAATGTCGTTGGCGGTGAAGAATATATCGATTTATCCCGATGTCACTTAAGAATCAAGGCAAGAATAACAGACGCTGCAGGAAGACCAATAACGGATGCGGAAGCTTTTGCTCCATCGAGCAATTTTTTACACAGCTTGTTTAGTCAAGTAGATATGTACTTGAAAGAACAATTAGTGAGTGGAAGCAACAATCTTTACCCCTACAGAAGTTATCTCAAAGGAGGTGGTGGACGTTGTAGAGACATCCATATCTCTAATACATATACACCATGGACGATATGGTAATGCAGTGAGTCTTTTAGAAGAAATGAGATTAGCAATACCTAATGATGTGAGACACTTTTTTCGATTCCTTTTACTTCCGAATGGGAAGTCCTATGTGTTGGGGAGAGGATCAGGTCGTATTATGTTTCCTAAGGAGCATCCTGGATTAGGAGAGATGTTAGGATTTGATCATATGGAGACATGGTTTGAAGAATCTACATCCCGTTATGCTATGGATTTAAAAAGAGGTATAGACGGACTGCACATTTATTCCGACCTCATCATATCCCAACCAGTGGGTGATGCTCATGGTGAACTCTTAAGAGTGATCAATCCTTCTGTGCGTACTATAAATGAGCAGAGCATCGTGAATATTTATCAAAGACCAGACTATTATCTACTAGCCCGTAATATTTTCGAAAGCGTACGTATTTTCATGAGAACAGATAGTGACGATGAACTATCAATTAAATATGGTAAAGTGCTTGTGAAACTTCATTTCAGACTCAGACATGAGAGTGAAGTACACGGAACTTAATCCTTCCACATATCGTAAAAAAAACAAATAATAAATACCCCCCTCAAGCAGCTGCTTGCCACAGAGGTCTGACAGAAGCCTGTCAGTTTATATGCCACAGTAGAAGATCTGAGAGGATGGCAGGACCTCAGCAGAAAACAACACGAACATCCATGCCTTACCCGGGGCTCGAACCCAGGTCCCATAAACAGTAGCCAAGCGCGCTAACCACTCGGCCACGGCTTGCGTATTATAAATCGCAAACAGATGGCGGAGTATTCAGAGGGCCACGATATCAACGTGGCGAAGGACTCGGAGCATTTTTTAAAAGTATTGGACAATTTATTTCACCCATAATTAGACCAGCATTGTTTTCTTTAGGCAAACAGGCAGCTAAAAGTGGTATCAAGTTTGCTTCGGATGTTGCAGCAGGATGTGATGTAAAGGAGGCAGCAAAATCTAACTTGCGTGAAGGAGCAGCTAATTTATTAGAACAGGTAGGCCATTACTTGAGAGGACACGGTATAAAACGAAGGAAACATAATCGAATTGTCAGAGTTGCTAAGAAGACGTGTAGAGGACTGGACATCTTTACAAAATGAGTGAGAAAATTCATTCTACGTCACAAGACTGTGCTCTATCTGAACTAGATTTATTTTCAATACCTCCAACAAGTTCACAGGCAGAAATTAGAAGTTATGTATCCTACCTACCTTTAGCCTCTTTAGATGGTAATGCTCCTCTGGAATTTAGTACAGTGGGAAGTGATGAATACCTAGATCTTGCAAGATGTTATCTTCGATTGAAAGTCAGAATTACAAATGCTGCAGGAGCATCAATCACGGACCTGATTTGGTTGCCCCTTCTAATAATTTCATACATAGTCTTTTTAATCAGACGGATATTTACCTAAATGAATGATTGGTTTCTGGGAATCATACCTTGTATCCCTTCAGAAGTTATTTTGAGACTCTATTGAATTATGGAACAGATGCATCAAAATTTCAATTATCTTGTGTATTATGGTTTCCGAATACACTAGGACATTTTGACACCAATACTAATGCGAACTCAGGATGTCAAACACGAAAGTCATTGGTGGTCATTGGCACGAAAGTTATCCAATGCTGTCGAATTAATCTCGTGGATACATGGTGAAATATTCACTCAAGACAGTATTTGTTAATCATATTGACCATAAGATCAGAATGACAAGAGCAAAACCTGAGTTTTCTCTCATGACAAGTGTGGACAGAGCCAAATTTAAGGTGAAGATTGAAAAAGCAGCATTTTGCGTTAGAAATGTTAAGGTGAACAATTCTGTATTCATTGCTCATGCTCAAATGTTACAGACCACAACAGCAAAATATCCTGTATGAAGAATAGAGATGCGAAGCTATGCACTAGCATCAGGAATTACTGCAATAACAAAAGGTAATTTATTTTCTGGACAACTACCCAAATGCTGTATTGTAGGACTTGTTGAATCGGCTGCTTTGAAAGGAAATTATGCTGAAAATCCCTACAACTTCAAGCATTACAACTTAAACTTTTTTAACTCTCTACGTGGATTCCAACTCGTTCCCTTCACAACCCTTAACACCAGATTTTGGAAACAATCAGTACCTACGATCTTATCAGACACTTCTCGAAAGTTTAGATATATTGAAAGCTGATAAGGGTCTTCCATTTGGACGTGCTTCTTATTTAAAAGGTTTCACATTGTATGGATTTTAGTTATCTCCAGAAGGAAAAGAGTGTAATGATTATTTTAATGTGATAAAATCTGGAAATTGTAGACTTGAACTCAAATTTGGTGCTGCTTCACCTCATGCAGTGAGTGTGATCTTCTATGCCGAGTTTGAAAATCTTCTGGAAATTGATCAAGATAGAAAAGTACTATTTGATTATTCTGCCTGATGGATGCATTAGAGCTGAATAGAGTGTTTAAAAGAGATACCTATACATCTCCCCTTTCCCTAGGAGTGTTCCCAAGAGACGAATTCCTCATATTGCTAAGAAACCATGTATGTTTATGTACAACACAGATGTTTCTACTACTTCAGGAACACATTGGATCGCCGTTTGCATGAATAACTCTAGTTTAGAACATTTTAATCCTCTATGATATCCTCCTACAGATATGGAATCTTACTATTTTGAAAATGGAATGAAACGTGTTATATATCCTTCGTATTAAGTAGAAGATTCTAAAGCTAACACCCGTGGACTTCACTGTTTATATTTTTTGTGACAAAGGGCTAGAGGTGTGACTCTATCCCACATATTAGCAGATTATTATTCTTGTAATCTGGACTTGAACGAATCACTGATATTGCTATTTAATCAGACTCTCGAGTATTAACTAGTCTTTTGCAAGATGGAATATCCGTGTGCCGTTATTGTGGCTGGACAATCAAAGATCGGAAAATTACATTTGTTTTAAACTTGATACGACATGCATACAAGATGTTCAACCCCGTACTCTCTAAAATAATATACTGTTGTTCTCTATGGCAAGATGCTTTTGAACCCTTCAAACAGAGGGTGAATTTCATCAAAGATTTCCCATCTCTCCAATTTAGTCCAGAAAAACATACGCTCCTTTTTCTGGATGATCTCATAGCAGAATCAGTGAATGATCAACGAGTCGCAGATCTGTTTACACAAGGTTCGCATCATTTGAATACCACAGTGGTTTTAATCACTCAGAACTTATTTTTTCAAGGCAAGTGTTCAAGAAATATGTCTCTCAACTCGCAATATATCGTACTCTTCAAGAATCCTAGAGACAAGGGTCCATTATCTTATTTAGCATAGGGAAAGAGGTATAGAGTAAATTCTCATCCTCGTCGGCAAACTACCAAACAGATTACGATAGAAGCCACGTAACAGCCAAGGAGGTGTGTCTCTGAACAGTCCCCATACCTGTCGTCTAGTATGTGATTGTTGATGAAAAAGTCCCATAACTCACGACACCAAAGGAGAGGGAGGAAGAAAGTGTTCGTTGGAAGTTGGGTGCAGTAGCTAATACAAGTGGCCGTACAATAAACCTGGGCGCTGAATGACATAATATTAGAGTGCTAAAGGAGGTGTGTCAGAAAGCCTGTTCTGTCGAGAAATAATTATAGAGGACTGTCTCTTAGCCAGGTATGTGCACTGATAACAATCTCCTTTTGGAACGCTTCTTAGTCGGAGAGATGGGAACCCTCTACCAGAGCTGCGGGCGAGCCGAAAGGTGCTCCCACTGCTTTGGTAGATTTCCTGACGTTCTTCATGCTCGAAGGCTACATGCTGCGATCAGAAGGTACCTTAACCGGCGTGAAAATTTCAGGTGGCGATCCTTCTGCTCCAGCATTAATGTCTTAACCCCTTCTGGGAAGGTCTGGAAGTTCATCAGGAACCTGACAGGAAAGCCACAGCCTGCCCTCCCCTTCCATAACCTTACCCTGGCCAGTGGGGAGGACTTAGCATACACTGCTTATGCCTTTCTGGGGCACCTCACCGCTTCCCTTCCTGCTCCACCGGTGAATGTTCAGGATATGGCTCAGCAGCCCTGCTCTGGTTCTGAGCGTTGCTATAATGATCCTTTCACCTTGCAGGAACTCATCTCTGCTATTGCGGCTTCGAAGCGCACGTTGGCCCCAGGCCCTGACGGCGTCAGCTATACTCAGTTAGCTAACCTCTCACCTGAGGTTCTGCCTGTGCTTCTCAAAGCCTTCAATCACTCCTAGACCACCTGCACAGTACCTGAGTCATGGAAGGTAATACAGATCGTGCCTATCTTGAAGCAGGGGAAACCCGCCACGGAGCTATCCTCTTACAGGCCCATTTCTCTATCATCTTGCCTCTGCAATATCGCAGAGAGAGTGGTCATTGGACGCCTGAAATGGCACCTAGAGTCCAATGACCTCCTCCCTGACAGCCTCTCGGGTTTTCACAAAGGGAGATGTACGTCGGACAAACTCATCGACTTCATCTCTGCTGCTGATCAGGCACGGTCCATGGGAGAGACTACTGTTGCTGTCTTCTTCGACATCCAGAAGGCATTCCATTCCCTGTCCAACTCGGATATTCTCTGCAGGCTCCATGATCTCGGCCTCAGAGGCAATATCAATCAGTAGATGGCAGCGTACCTCTCCAACAGGACTGTGCGCGTGAAGCTGGGCAACACGTTCAGCATTTCCCACACCATCAATCATGGATAATCTCAAGGGGGTGTCCTCAACCTGATATTACTGAACATTTTGCTATCAGGTCTATCCTCTCGACTCGAGGAGAGAGTGGGTATTTCCATTTACACAGACGATATCTGCATCTGGTTCCCTAGCCAGGAACTCTACCATGCTCAGCTCGTGATGAAACGAGCTGTGGACACGGTCGTCAAGTTGTTCGACAACCTAAGCCTCACTCTTTCCACTGATAAGACTGTGGCCATGGTTTTCACGAGGAGACGCCTTCCACCCACCTTCCCTGACCTCTTGCTTGGGCCAGATCATATCAAGGCCGTCTTTCAGCATAAGTTCCTTGGTGTGGTCCTGGACAACAGGCTGAGCTGGGGGCCTCACATCCAGCATCTTAAGACTGCTGCCACTGCACAGAGAAATATACTGTCTTTTCTTGCTGGTACCCACTGGGGAAGTTCCTGCAAGACCCTCCTGGTCTCGTACTGGCACTTGATCCTCTCCCGCGTCAAATACAGTGGTCACCTTCTGTGCAATGCCTCTGATACACTGCTCAGCAAGTTGACAACTGTCCACACTAAATCTCTGCACCTCTGTCTCGGACTCTGCCCTCACACACCTAATGTGTCTGTAATTGCCGAGGCTGTTGACATGCTTTTCCACCTGCACTGGAAGAGAGATATACTGTGTCATCTCTCGAGGCTCCATTCCCTCCACTCTAACCATGAGATTCTAAGGAAGTTCATGAGAAGCCTCACTCTGCCATCGCCCTGTGTGCCCAGGACTTCTATGACTGAGTCCTTCCTGCCATCTCCAGACGCTCGAGCTGTCAGGAACATATTCTGGATGCTGGTTCTGAATACTCTCGTTACCGAACTTCCACCCTGGAGGAACAGTGATCTAATGATCAATGTCACTATCCCTTCTCTTGGTCGGAGGAGCGACTCTGATCCATTGGCCATCAGACTTCTCTCCACCTCCTATGTAACTGCACGATATGAGAGATGTACTGTTTTCTACACTGTTGAATCTGCGGACCGGGAGAGACAACGTGCTGCCTCTGCCATTGTCATCCCCGATACTGGCATCGCCAGAGGTTTCCGTCTCCCGCATCTAACCTCCTCCACCTGTGCAGAGCTTCATGCTATTCTTGAGGCTGTACTTTTCATCCTCAGCCTCCAGAGCGGCAACTATGTCATCCTCTGTGACAGCAAGTCAGCCTTGGAAGCTCTCCAGAAGTGAGACAACAAGAGCTGCAACCCCTTCCTCATCCAGATGATCATGGAGACGTGCTCGAAGGTTACTTCTGCTGGAATCACGGTCCATTTCCAGTGGATCCCTTCCCATGTAGGGATACCTGGAAATGAGCTCGCTGATCACACTGCGAAGGAGGCACTGGAGAGTCAGATGTGTGTAACTAATTACCCTCTCTCTCTCAGCGACTGCAAGAGTTCTGTCTCACAACTGGTGAGCCAGTTCCGTCTTGCTCAATGGCAGAAGGACAGCAAGTGTTCCTCATTCAGGTACCTGGTTGAACCTTCTCTCACTGCTGGTAATCTCGGTAATCTCTTCAGATCTGAGGAGACCCTCGTTCATTGTCTCCGACTTGGTGTCATCTACAGCAACTCTACACTGCAAACTCTTGGCAGAGTTTACAGTTCAGACTGGGCCACTTGCGGCACACCTGAGACTGTATGCCACGTTCTGATCAACTGCTCCCGCTATATTACAACATATACCACCATATTTACACCATATTTACACCTATAACCACCATATTTACAACACCTTGAATCTTGAACCTTCGGAGGAATTTTTAATAAAGTTTTCTTTTTAATAAGGGTTGTGTTATGGGTCAACCAGGGGATCTTTATGAAATATTAATTATTAATTAATTATTAATTAATTATTATTTATGAATATTAATAAGGGAGTGTGGTCGGTGACACCATAGGGGAAAAATACTGCGCGTGTTGGGTGCCAGGGTGGCACGTAACTACTTATATCATTTAAAATCATACATATTTTCAAATTTCCATATTCTTTACATTGCTAAATATATTAGAGTGCAATGACTTTATGTAATTTTTTCATCAAATTAAAACTGTGTGAATGACCACCGGATAAGAATATTTCCTTACAATCTCCTGTTCACTTATTCCTTAAAGGATAATTCAATGCTTTGTACAGTGAAATTATAATTCAAAGTGTGTTCTGTGTCTTTGTTCTGAAAATATCAGTACACATTCAGATGCATTTATATTAGCCTTTTTAGCACCTCTTCACAAATATTAGTATATAAATTAAATTTTGCTTGAGAAAAGTAAGCTCTGATACCTTTTCGTGTATATTTTTCTAGGGAAACATATTTAGAGAGGAAAAAAATACTTTTCGAGTGTTCCAGCATTCTAAGATTCCGCAAACACACTATGGAATGTTCAGGTTCAATAGACGCGAGACTATTTCAACTAGTGGAAATTTGCTTACACTATATTTATGTTTTAATCGCGCTCGCAAAATTAACTAAAGGTAAAATAAAGATAAACTTGAATTAAAATATTTAAATATAATGCCGTTGAATCATATTATAATGCATAGAATTATTGTTTTGAAATAATGTTTCATTCCACTTCATTTATTTAAGATCTGTCATATTATTTTAGCTGAAATATCAGCAGACTGTATGCAAGTAAGCTTCCAAAGGCAGAAAGGACAAAGCTTCTGTTGAATTTGAACATTCCCCATCCAGATAAAGTATTGATATCATTTTGTCTAATTTCTTTGGTAAGTGAGAAAGTAGCATCCCTAGAGTCACAGGATGTTGAGAGATTCTCCGAAATCTGCGACAGTGTTTTACGAATTGCTTTGTCTTTTTCGTTGATCTCTGCTGCTGAGAAAGCAATTCCAAAAAGTGATAATGCACCGCTGATGAATTTTATGATTAAATATATTGCAGAAGAAGCAGAAAACTTGTATTCCTCAAAGCCAAATGCGATTCCTAAGAACACAAACAGATGGGAAAAGCTTACAATTGTCACCAAAAATATCGGAAACGACAATGTGTCTTCAAAGAGACTGATGAATGAAGAGATCTTGCTGTATATTTTTAGGTGCTGCAGGAGTATATTTCTTTCAGTAGGTGACGAAGCATTTTTCTGCAAACCTTTATTACAATATGTTATCACTCTGGTCAAATTAATGCATAAAAATATATACAGCATACCTAAAATATTCGGAACACACTATATATATATATGAAATATAGCAAAAAATATAAGAACAAAGTTACATATATTTCAATAGAATTTTCCTGAAACAATAAGCAGAAAAAGTTACACTAACAAACATATTTCACATCAGAGTCTTTAAGAGTAAATATAAGCAAAGCTGAGGCAAAGGATGTCAGAAAAATTAAACTAATACTAAATATGATCCACGGCTTCAAAGATTTACAGTTATATTTCGGAAAGTTAAAATTATCGAAACCTAAGAATAACTTTTGCAACCGATGTCGTCGCAATCTTAGATTATACCACAAAACAATAGAAACAATCTCAATGATTCGGCCAGAAACTTGAATCTTTAAGTTTCGGAATCGAGATATCACTACTGAATAGATTAGAATGGCTACTGATAAGATGAAATTTAAATGTATCACCAGAGCGATAAGGAATTCAAGGATTTTAAAAAGTATTTTTTTGTATCCATGTCTTCCTTTAAAAATGTCAATTCCCATTAATTGCAACGTATGAGTCATTAGAATGATATCAGGTAATGTATATTTCAATTTATTATTATGTTTGAAACGTGGCAATTGGCATGTATGAAAGTGAACTGAGTTTTCTGCTGTAGAATTCTGACAGTAGGATATGCTTTTGTTTACTACACTTCGAGTCTCAAATTCAAGCGTTTCATTTATTCTCTTCATGTTAAGAGTTTTATTTAATTAAGAGGTTTAATATTTATTAAACAAAACTTACGCTATATCCTGTTTTAGGAAACACATTTTTTTTCACCAAAACCAATGTCAAAATTATTCATTTTGAACACTGATTTTTAATCACTGTTATATAGTAAACATAAAACTGATATATATATATATATTTATATATTCCAAATAATTTAGGAATTATAAAGATTTTCACTACGGTTTAATTAGTGTTCCATAATTACCTATCATACTCTGCTTAAACTTGTTATCACATGCGAGAGAATTGCATTTTGTTCTGAACAAGATTACCTAGTCCTGAATAGTGAACTCAGAATGTCTTCTACTGAACGTAATTACATAGACCTGAATTGGGATATATAATGTCATATACTGAAAGGGATTACCTAGTCAGAATTATGAACACTGAATATCTTGTGCTGAACTGGATTATTTTGTACTCAATTGTGAATCACAGACTATCTTCTGCTGAATGTGATTACTGGTCCTGATTTATACCCACATAATATCTTTTGATGAAGTAGATTATCTCCTCTTGAATGTTGTTCACAGAATGAATGTCAGTAGGTTGAATATTTCGTTGAAAAGTCGTTTTCAGATTTTTAGGATATCAATATAACCTATTTTAATGTTAATCGGATTTCAAGTATTCTCAGTTTCTGGTACTTCACTTTCAAATTATTTCATTAATCAAAAGGCAAACTTTTTGAAACCTTTCTTGAAAAATCTTGTGTGTCTTAAAAGAAATCAAATCGAATATTTTTTTTCCTGATACTTTGTGAAGAGTTCGACTTTCGATAATTGTTCATAACGATAAGAACTAGTTTCATTCAACTTCACAACAGACGTCAAGAATTCTTAAAAGAAAGCAGCAATTAATAACCAAGAAAATATTTGTGGTTATAGTGTTAAACTGAATGCAACATTAAGACTTTCTTCGTTATTCCTTGGTTAAAATAGTTGCAATATTTTAAACTACTCTGTTGTTAATTCAGATAACCATTCGTTGTCCATTTCCAAAAAATTGCTCCTCCATTAATTTTGGTTGTAAATTTAGGATCTAATGACATAACGCTTAATTTGAAAGATTCAGTTACCTTCAGTAGTCTTTATTGATGTCATCACTAAAACTTATTGATGTCATCACTAACACTTTACTTCAGTAGTCTTTATTGATGTCATCCACTACAAAATCACTTAGGCAAAATTTAATTTCTTAAAATTGTTTTCGATTTACAAATGTTCGCACATATATGAGGAATCAAAAATTAAATTCGTGACCATAAAAATCACGGATATTAATATATGACTATTCACGTTGTGCCATTCACATATTGCCACAATATATGATGAAATATGTTTTTCAAAGCAATCTCATTAAACAACACATGTGATTTTCATCTGGCATTGTCACATACCACGGATAAGTCGAAATTCTGGTATGAGCCACATCACTCGATTTAATAATTTTCACTTTGCACAGGAAGCACAAACTAAGCAATCTCTTCGCGGCTGCAATATATATATATGTACATGGAGTACGAAAATATTTATGCTGTATGTGTTGCGCAAAAGTTGGATTTTCCTGTTTTCTCCAATATGTTACATAGAGTAAGACATAATTAAGTAGACATAATACATATATGACTAGAAGGATAGTAAGATGGATGATCATTCTGTACTTACGAAATTGATTCTCGTTTCCCTTTATTATTCCAGCGACGGAAACAACTGCAGGGGAAAGTAATTCATAAATTGAAAGACATGTAGAGCTTATTAAATATTGAAGGAACGATTGAAAAAGAGGATTATTCTGTCTTCTCTTCTGAAATCTCTTACAATTTTCCGATATTTTAATCATTTACTCTCTTTATTCAATCAACGTTAAGAATGAATCAACTTCCGTCTGTTAGTTTTCGTGCAGTGTAATTATTTTACACTTACGTTTATTGCAGTGTTCATGATGACTAAACAGAAGGAACATCCGAGTGTGTATATGCTATTCGGGTGTCTCCCAGATATTTCGAGGACACTAAAATATTAATTTGTATATTATTTTTTTCTGTCCTCTTATCGCCATTTCCATAATCCTACTGCAATGAAATGTCAGTATAACGAAATCAAACCAAAAGATATATATTCGTTAAACTGAAATTTCGTTACACTAAAATGCAAGAAAAAATGCTATGATAATTACATAGGCGAAATAATCATTATGAAATAAGTTTACCTTGTATTAGAATTGATTTCTTAACGATGTCGGGAATATTTTTCTGGTGTACCAACAAACATCTTTTCGTGAATTCTTAAATGTTTTTTCAACTCTGCAGCATATTGTCCATAATACATTTCTGCGAAAACTACCTTCGTTCCCTATTGGTTCCTAATATCGAAACTAATGAACGAACATAACTAAAACTATAATAATAACCATAAAATATCACAAAAACTTAAATTTAACGATTGATAAAATGAAAAGCGCATATTGGAACTGTTATGAAGCAACTTTTCTTTGCAGCTACAGTTGCTTTCAATGCAATTCAATCAGAATCTGGTAGATCTTCAAGTTTGAAAATATACCTTTCATGCTAGGAAATAGGTAAGTAGCAATGCCGCCTTACAGAATTATGCCTGCATATGTAGAGAACATTCTATGCATCCCATTGTGATCTGCAAACATGCACGACGGGCGATGTAAAATAACACTTGATTTTAAAGCCCTGTGATTGGCTGGTCTGTAAATGGTAAATAGGTAGTCACTGGGAGGTGAGTTATGCACCAAAACCCTGTGGTGATGCATAGAACTGGCCAGGCCTAGCGCAAAATGTACGACTGCGCCTTCTCGTGGTGCAGGTCTTTAATAACTTTTAAAAGAGATACTCGCTTATGGAAGTGAAGGGAAAGAGAGGGCTGCCAGATTAGTGAAGCCTACTGATCTGGACAAGTATGGCTACTTTTTTTTCTACCCTTCTGAGAAGTGGTCAACCACACAAGGTTCTGTTGCTGACCATGATTTGTTGACACATGACTGTTGCACACATTGATTGAGGATGATGAGGCAAAAACCAGAATTCTGCCTCATGACTAGCGAAGCATACCCTACTTACAAAGTAAAATTTGAAGAAGCCTCTTTCAATGTAAGGAAAATCAACGTCAGCAGTCGAACGCTACTCGCTCAGGCCCCAGATACTACACACGACCTCGGCCAAATATCCTTTAAGACGTGTGGAAGTCAGATCATTCACTCTCAGCCCTGGAATTACTTCGTGCACGAAAGAAAATTTATTCAGCTCTCAGATGCCCAAATTATTCATTGTAGGGATCGTCGACTCAGCTGCCATGAACTGGAATTTTTCAAGAAATCATACAACTTCAAGCATTACAATCTAAATTATATATCTCTGCATGCTGACTCCGAGCAATTCCGCTCTCAACCGCTCACCCCTGACTATACAAATCATCAATATATACACTCTTATCAAAGTTATTAGAATCACTAAACAACAGAGAGGTAAAATTTGGTCGCTCAGCTTATGCGAAAGGCTACATATTGTACGGATTCGAACTGTCTGCAGATGGTATACAATGTGAAGATTATTTAATCTAGTGAAGAGTGCAAATTATAGATTAGAGATCAAATTCGGAACCCGAACACTGGATAGCTGTCTACGTGAACAAGAGAACATTCGAACATTTTGATCCCCTCGGCGTGGAGCGTAGCATTGAAGAATATTATAAGAAGATAGGGATGAACCGGATATTGTACCCATCGTTACCACTACAGTCGCCAGTTTCCATCACATGTGGCGTACACTGTCTCATTCATCACATGTGGCGTACACTGTCTCATTCATCACATGTGGCAGTGCATCTCCCCCATACATGGAAGGCCTGGAACTATGGTGGTGTCCAGTGTTCGGTAACTGTGCATTGCGGGGTTCCCCTGCACGTAACCTGCTCATAGGTAATACCATTCATCTTTGCAGGAGTAAAACAAAACTCATAGATCGTGCAGTACACGCAATTCAGGGTTTAAAAAACATTTCAGGTTTAATCAAAATAATAACTTGAACAGTCATAGCATAAGATGTCAGACTAAAAACAACGACATAATTTAAAATCATACTGCAGAAATAATAATAATAAGTAAAGTACCGACGTAGCATAATTTACAAAAATAAGCGTACGACCAATTTAAATCGTAGAAATAATAATAATAATGTAAAATCAGAGTATAATAAACCATGTCATTTAAAATCATACTACAGAAATAATAAAGCAGCGGCATACCATAATTTACAAAAATAAGTGAATGACCAATTTAAATCGTAGAAATAATAATGTAAATTCAGAGTATATCATTAGTATATCATTTAAAATCATACTACAGAATTAATAAGTAAAGTAACGAAACAGCATAATTTACAAATAATACGTACATGATCAATTTAAAACGTAGAAATAATAATAATGTGAAATCAAAATATATCAGTAGCATAATTAACCATCATTTAAAATCATACTACAGAAAAAATAATAAACCATAATTTACAAATAATACGTACATGACCAATTTAAAACGTAGTGCAGAAATAATAAAAATCATAGTTCAGGAATAATAAAGGAGTGATATGGTATAATAAAGAAATGATATAGCATAATGTGAAAATAATACTGCAGAAATAATATTAAACCATAATTTACAAATAATACTTGTTTGGCCAATTTAAAACGTAGTGCAGGAATAATAAAGCAGTGACATAAAAAATCATACTACATAAAGCAGTGACATAAAAAATTATACTACATAAAGCAGTGACATAAAAAATCATACTACATAAAGCAGTGACATAAAAAATCCTACTACATAAAGCAGTGACATGGCATAACATAGAAATCATAGTTCAGGAATAATAAAGCAGCGACATAAGTAATAAAGCAGCGGCATAAATAATAAAGCAGCGACATAGTGTAAAAATCATACAGCAGAAAATAATAAGTAAAGCAGTGATATAATATAAATATCATATTACATAAATAATAAAGCAGTGATATAATATAAAAATCATATTACATAAATAATACAGAAGTGATATAGCATACTATAAAAATAATACTGCAGAAATAATAATAATAAACCATAATTTACAAAATAATACTTGGATGTCCAATTTAAATAGTAGTGTCGGAATAATACCAAACAGATGGCGTCATAATTTAAAAACAGTGACATACTGCAGAAAAAGTTAGAATATCAAAATTTTGATATATATAGAATATGAATATTTTACAATATTGATATATATATATACAATAGAATATGTCAAAGTGGCTAAAAAATGTAAAATATGGGTATAATAATGAACTTTTTAATGAGGTCTGGTGGTTGCTTATCTGAACGGTTAACTGGAATTTAAGCTTTGAAACCGAAAGGGAATGTGTCACTTTGACCAGGTTTAAAGATCCTCTTATTAAAATTAAAAGATAATTTTTTATGCAAAGGGCGGTTAGTGAGGGTGGCCTTGTTTTTGTTAATTTGGACGTTGAAGGGGACAGCAAAAGTGGCTGGGGGACCTCCTAGAATTAAATCGTGGAGAAGCTCCATAGTGAAGCGTTCTCTGTTACGACCACTCAATTTAAAGCCTTTAGCACGGGTGATAGTTTCACCGTTTGAAAGTTCCATTATATAACTTTTAGTGGCTATTGAGATGTACCGATCTATAGTGACGCTAGGTCCATACTGATCGGTTATCTCGTTTTTAAAATGTCCCATGAAATCAGAGTTCTCTGGAATGAATGCGTCGCTGTGGGACGTTTTAAAAATGCATGAATCTGTGTCGGTGTAGAGGACTCGCTGTTTTGATTTGGAAAGCATATCATAGAGTGTGAAACATGCTTGGACTGAGATGAATGAGGCCACGTCAATATTACCTATAGGGTTTGTGGGGGTGAATTTTTTAGCAGGTTTGAAGGTTACTAGGATATGATCGGAATTGACCGCGTGGAGGTCAGTGAGAGTTTTGTAGCGGTCGTTCGCTAAGTCCAATAACTTTATGGGGTTGTCGATGACTTGACCTCCTGAGGATTTATTTTCACCCCATCTGCCTGGAAAAAATCTTCACAAGATTTTGATTTTTCGGCGTCTGTGTTGATGTTGGACGGGTAACCTGAATATTTCTGTTTGGATTCTAAGAAAGTGTTCATGTATTTTCCAAATAAGCCGGGGTCCTGGACAGTGTAAGTAATATTTTCCGAATATTGCCAAACATCGTGAATTTGAGAATTTTGTAGCCTTCACAGACGGCTTTATACAGTTCCAGCGACACAAAAGAGGCTGTGAGAGTTCTCTGTGCTTCTGTAAATATTGATGATATAGCTTCTACCTTTGTGAATTCTGTATGGTCCCAAGGACTGCTCTGTTATTTGGAAGACATCTTCCTCGCATCTCTCTCCTATACAGATTTGTTAGACAGTGTGAAACTTGTGGTTTCATAAATAAAAGTTTGATATTACCTACAGTATAATTACTTATGTTCTCATTTCACATCATGTGGTCACGTAAGGTAGTAGTCGGTATACTAGTAGCTTGTTTGACTATAGGGAGAGCTGTCTGGCTAGGAATTGAGTTTTCTCACGACTATTTAATCACTAGTTGTGGGAAATCCCAGAACTTGGGAAGAAACATTTATTTAAGTGTCTGCAATCAAACCGTGGATATAAGATTATTTTTGCGTTTGAAACCTACAGTGAAAGGAATTAGTCTGACTTATGAACAGTGGGAGAAACTAATTTCTTATATCGTTTGCGTTCGAAAGCATGTTGTTGGCTCTGAGCTATCGGTTTTGTCTAGTGAACACAAAGACAAAAGGTCTTTATTACGAGCACCCTATCATTTACACTTCGAGAAAGTTGTGTGAAGAAGCGACAGAACGACTTTCCATTGACGTTCCCGATTCGTTATCACTGGGGCTCTGGGTTAAAGAAGGAAAACTTCTACTAGTCGATGAATTCAAAGTTGGAGAAAGTTTACTACCAACCAGAGAACTCTGAGAGTTATGGGGGAGTTGCACGATTATCCCAGAGTGCTGGACTGCCACAAAAGAGAGTCAAAGAATGGTTGTCGGGGAAGAGACGTACACTCTCCAGAAACCGGCGAGAACAAAATTCAGAAAAAACAAAACGTTTGTGTCACGTCTAGACCAACAATAGCAAGCAGATTTAATGATTGTGAAAAATATTTCACGATTTAATGAAGGTTATTGTTACATATTAGTAGCTATTGACATTTTGTCTCGATATGCATGGGCAATACCTTTGAAGACCAAGACAGGAAAAGCAATGAAAGATGCATTCGAAAATATTGTTTCCCAAGACAGAGTTCCCATGGTTCTTAATATAGATCAAGGCACAGAATTCGCGAATCGAATCTTTCAACAATATCTGAAAGATAAAACATTCATTTCTTTGTTTCTTATGGTGATAAGAAAGCTGCCTTAGCAGAACGTCTGAATCGTACGTTGAGAGAAAAATTATGGAGATATTTAACAAAACATAAACATTTCAACTTCATCAATGTTTTGCCACGTATAATGGAAAGTTATAATGCGTCTAAGCATAGAGCTCACGGAATGGCTCCCAAAGATGTGAATATTCATAACCAAAGTATGGTTTGGAATCGACTCTATGATAGCCCTGAGAAAAAGATAAGTCCTGTTTTTAAAGTTGGAGATCATATACGTTTAAGAAGTCTCAAGCATCCATTCAAGAAGGGTATATCTCAACAATGGACTAGAGAAATATTCCAAGTACGTAGAGTAATACATCGAAATCCTCCCGTATATGACGTAATCGACAGTGATGGACAGAAGATAAAAGGGACTTTCTACATCGAAGAATTACAGAAAGTTAAATCTCCATAACTTTACGCTGTGGAAATTTTTAGCTAAAGACGGAAAAAATAGAGTGTTGGTAAAGTGGGCAGATTACAGCACACCCTTCGTGGATCCCTGAAAAATGGCTTTCTATTTGACGTTACCTTCTACAGCCAGTGTTAACATTTATCCAGACAACAGACAATCGGTTTATACTACACAGCTAACAAATACTAAATATGATCCACGGCTTCAAAGATTTACAGTTATATTTCGGAAAGTTAAAATTATCGAAACCTAAGAATAACTTTTGCAACCGATGTCGTCGCAATCTTAGATTATACCACAAAACAACAGAAACCATCTCAATGATTCGGCCAGAAACTTGATTCTTTAAGTTTCGGAATCGAGATATCACTACTGAATAGATTAGAATGGCTACTGATAAGATGAAATTTAAATGTATCACCAGAGCGATAAGGAATTCAAGGATTTTAAAAAGTATTTTTTGTATCCATGTCTTCCTTTGAAAATGTCAATTCCCATTAATTGCAACGTATGAGTCATTAGAATGATATCAGGTAATGTATATTTCAATTTATTATTATGTCTGAAACGTGGCAATTGGCATGTATGAAAGTGAACTGAGTTTTCTGCTGTAGAATTGTGACAGTAGGATATGCTTTTGTTTACTACACTTCGAGTCTCAAATTCAAGCGTTTCATTTATTCTCTTCATGTTAAGAGTTTTATTTAATTAAGAGGTTTAATATTTATTAAACAAAACTTACGCTATATCCTGTTTTAGGAAACACATTGTTTTTCACCAAAACCAATGTCAAAATTATTCATTTTGAACACTGATTTTTAATCACTGTTATATAGTAAACATAAAACTGATATATATATATTTATATGTTCTAAATAATTTAGGAATTATAAAGATTTTCACTACGGTTTAATTAGTGTTCCATAATTACCTATCATACTCTGCTTAAACTTGTTATCACATGCGAGAGAAATGCATCTTGTTCTGAACAAGGTTACCTAGTCCTGAATAGTGAACTCAGAATGTCTTCTACTGAACGTAATTACATAGACCTGAATTGGGATATATAATGTCATATACTGAAAGGGATTCCCTAGTCACAATTATGAACACTGAATATCTTGTGCTGAACTGGATTACTTTGTACTCAATTGTGAATCACAGACTATCTTCTGCTGAATGTGATTACTTGTCCTGAATTGTACCCACATAATATCTTTTGATGAAGTAGATTATCTCCTCTTGAATGTTGTTCACAGAATGAATGTCAGTAGGTTGAATATTTCGTTGACAAGTCGTTTTCAGATTTGTAGGATATCAATATAACCTATTTTAATGTTAATCGGATTTCAAGTATTCTCAGTTTCTGGTACTTCACTTTCAACTTATTTCATTAATCAAAAGGCAAACTTTTTGAAATCTTTCTTGAAAAATCTTGTGTGTCTTAAAAGAAATCAAATCGAATATTTTGTTTTCCTGATACTTTGTGAAGAGTTCGACTTTCGAGAATTGTTCATAACGATAAGAACTACAGTTTCATTCAACTTCACAAGAGACGTCAAGAACTCTTAAAAGAAAGCAGCAATTAATAACCACGAAAATATTTGTGGTTATAGTGTTAAACTGAATGCAACATTAAGACTTTCTTAGTTATTCCTTGGTTAAAATCGTTGCATTATTTTAAACTATTCTGTTGTTAATTGAGATAACCATTCGTTGTCCATTTCCAAAAAATTGCGCCTCCATTAATTTTGGTTGTAAATTTAGGATCTCATGACATAAAGCTTAATTTGAAAGACTCAGTTACCTTCAGTAGCCGTTCTTGATGTCATCACTAATTCCACTAGAAAATCACTTAGGCAAAATTTAATTTCTTAAAACTTCTTTCGATTTACAAATGTTCGCACATATATGAGGAATCAAAAATTAGTTCATGACCATAAAAATCACGGATATTAATATATGACTATTCACGTTGTGCCATTCACATATTGCCACAATATATGATGAAATATGTTTTTCAAAGCAATCTCTTTAAACAACACATGTGATTTTCATCTAGCACTGTCACATACCACGGCTAAAGTCTAAATTCTGGTATGAGCCACATCACTTGATTTAATAATTTTCACTTTGCACAGGAAGCACAAACTAAGCAATCTCTTCGCGGCTGCAATATATTTATGTACATGAAGCACGAAAAAATTTATGCTGTATGTGTTGCGCAAAAGTTGGATTTTCTTTTTTTTATCCAGCATCATTAAGTACACATAAGACATTTATGACCAGAAGGAAAGTAAGATGGAAGAGCATTCTTTACTAATTCTCGTTTCCCTTTATTATTCCAGCGATGGAAACAACTGCAGTAAAAAGTAATTTCAAAAATTGAATGAGACATAGAGCTTAAGAAATGTTAAAAGAACGATTGGAAAAGGGGATTATTCTGTATTCTAATTTCACTGATTTTTAATCACTGTTATATAGTAAAAATAAAACTTATATATATATATTCTGAATAATTTCATTAATTTTGGTTGTAAATTTAGGATCTCATGACATAAAGCTTAATTTGAAAGACTCATTTACCTTCAGTAGTCTTTCTTGATGTCATCACTAATTCCACTAGAAAATCACTTAGGCAAAATTTAATTTCTTAGAACTTCTTTCGATTTACAAATGTTCGCACATATATGAGGAATCAAAAATTAATTCATGACCATAAAAATCACGGATATTAATATATGACTATTCACGTTGTGCCATTCACATATTGCCACAATATATGATGAAATATGATTTTCAAAGCAATCTCTTTAAACAACACATGTGATTTTCATCTGGCATTGTCATATACCACGGCTGAATGAACCACATCACTTGATTTAATAATTTTAACTTTGCACAGGAAGCACAAACTAAGCTTTCTCTTTACGGCTGCAATATATTTATGTACATGAAGCACGAAAAAAATTTATGCTGTATGTGTTGCGCAAAAGCTCGATTTTCCTGTTTTCCCCAATATGTTACATAGAGTAAGACATAATTAAGTAGACATAATACATGTATGACTAGAAGGAGAGTAAGATGGAAGAGCATTCTGTACTTACGAAACTGATTCTCGTTTCCCTTTATTATTCCAGCGACGCAAACAACTGCAGGTGAAAGTAATTCACAAATTGAAAGACATGTAGAGCTTAAAAAATATTGAAGGAACGATTGAAAAAGAGGATTATTCTGTCTTCTCTTCTGAAATCTCTTAAAATTTTCCGATATTTTAATCATTTACTCTCTTTATTCAATCGACGTTAAGAATTCTTCAACTTTCGTCTGTTACTTTTCGTGCAGTGTAATTATTTTACACTGAAGTTTAGTGCAGTGTTCATGATGACTAAACAGAAGGAGCATCCGAGTGTGTGTTTGCTATTCGGGTGTCTCCCAGATATTTTGAGGACACTAAAATATTAATTTGTATATTATTTTTATCTGTCCTCTTATCGCCATTTCCATAATCCTACTGCAGTGAAATGTCAGTATAACGAAATCAAACCAAAATATATATATTGGTTAAACTGAAATTTCGTTATACTAAAATGCAATAAAAAATGCTAAGATAATTACATATGCGAAATAATCATTATGAAATAAGTTTACCGTGTATTAGAATTGATTTCTTAACGATGTCGGGAATATTTTTCTGGTGTACCAACAAACATCTTTTCGTGAATTCTTAAATGTTTTTTCAACTCTGCAGCATATTGTCCATAATATAGCTCTGCGAAAATAATCTTCGTTCCCTATTGGTTCCTAATATCGAAACTAATGAACGAACTTAACTAAAACTATAATAATAACGAACAAATATCACAAAAATTTAAATTTAACGATTGATCAAATAAAAAGCGTATATTGGAACTGATATGAAGCAACATTTCTTTGCAGCTACATTTACTTACAATGCAATTCAATCAGAATCTGGTAGATCTTCAAGTTATTAAATATACTTTTCATGCTAGGAAGTAGGTAAATAGCAATGACGCCTTATTTATTAAATAGCAATACCGCCGGATTTATGCCAGTAGTAGGATGTGATCCCTGCCAAATCATTAGTATGCATAACAGGTTTCCCCCTAGCAGAATGCTATAACCCTTTCCCACCAGGCAGGTGAAATATTTTAATGAGGGGGATGCAGGTGGAATATTTAATGAGCGAAACTGTTGTATGTGTAGACGGAATGAACCGTTGTATATGTAGGTGAAATATTTTAATGAGGGGGTTGCAGGAGGAATATTTAATGAGCGAAACTATTGTATGTGTAGACGGAATGAACCGTTGTATATAATAAATAAAAATAAAAATAAATAAATACCCCCTCAAGCAGCTGCTTGCCACAGAGGTCTGACAGGAGCCTATCAGTTTATATGCCACAGTAGAAGATCTGAGAGGATGGCAGGACCTCAGCAGAAAACAACACGAACATCCATGCCTTACCCGGGGCTCGAACCCAGGTCCCGTAGATCAGTAGCGAAGCGAGCTAACCACTCGGCCACGGGACGGCTATCGTTGTGTATGTAGCTGAAATATTTTAATGAGGGGGATGCAGGTGGAATATTTAATGAGCGAAACTATTGTATGTGTAGACGGAATGAACCGTTGTATATGTAGGTGAAATATTTTAATGAGGGGGTTGCAGGAGGAATATTTAATGAGCGAGCTAACGAGTGGAACTGTTGTATGTGCAGACGGAATGAAGCGTTGTATGCGCAGGTGGAATATTTAATGAGCGGACGGGTTAGTGAGCAGTCGGAACCATTGTATATGCAGAAGGGATATTTTAATGAGCAGTGCAGACGGAATGAACCGTTGTATACACAGATGGAATATTTAAGGAGAGGATTTGAATATCAGATGGTTGAGAAATTGTTTCTTGTTAATTTATGAGTTTATTATGCCGAGTTAAATGTTTATTATGTCGACATTAATTATGTCGAGTAGAGAGAAATGTTTCTCACAAATCCAATGTAGAAGGTTAAAAATCCTACATTGATGAGGCTATTTGTTCTCAGTTGAACACCTTTCATTTGTCGTAAAAAGCTTTGTAAAATACAAATGAGGTATACAAATTAATTTATAGGAAAACCCTTTCACAGGTGAAAAACTCTCTTTCGTTAAAGAGTAGTCTTTTATCCTCCCACAGATGAAAAAAATATCCTCCTGCTACAGAGTAGATATCCCTCTCTGTATCTTTTTCTGTTACTTATTGAAAGATTGATACAACAGAAAAAACAAACTTCCTGTTAGCTAGCTAGGTAGACGTGTGAAAGGTATACACAATTCGAAAACTTGTTTTCGTTACTTGGAGGGTAGAATGACGAAAAAATTACAAAAATCTCCTAAACAGCAGATTGTACAACACACTCTCCCTACACAAAGAAAGACGCGATTCGATTAGTGGTTAACAGCCGCTAGATGTTTTTAAAGAATCCCCTGATATGCTATCAGTTGAGTTCATCTTTAACGTTTCTACACGCTCTAAAGATTCACCTGCGATTCTTTGAGCCAATAAAGTTTTCATAGAACCGGTTACATTCATCTCATCTCAACCCATATGATAATTAGAATGCATGATACGTAATATTTGGCTAGAGACAGAGGCAGTATAAGGAAGTGGGTTATTACGTCACCTCTGTTTTTTCTCTCTAATGATACAAGATGTTTGCATGCTTAGAAAACTGTCTAGCAGATGATTCTACCATCTGTATCCACAACACGAAAGGTAAGTAGTTTAGTCACAACCGACCGTATCCCCACTAGTGCTTTCCCCCTATGACGTCACCGACCGGAAATTGACCTGTGTTGGTCCACGTTGCCTTCTGAACTTTGACACCTATGTCGCAATCAACAGGAAATTGACCCTAGTGTCGCAACTGTAGTGGCGCTCCTTATTAATAATTAATAATTCATAATTAAAATTCCTCCCCCTTTTAACCCCTGGCGCTATCTAGTGTCTATGAGGAACACTATTTTCCCATAAAATCCTTATTTTAACTCTAATTTTAAGCCCCCCTTCTCGATTTTTCTTTATTTCAGACCCCCCAATGGTTGACTTATATTTTAAACCCTCCACTTGCACACCCCCTGGTTGACCTATATTTTAAGCCCCCTCCTTACCTCGGAACAGCTCATGCAAACCTCAGAATAAATGCAGAGAAAAGAATGATACAAGTCTCAGTTGTAAACACACCTTTAAAAAGACGACCTATATTTAAACCCTACCTATATTTTAAACCCCCTCCTTCCCTCGGAACGGCTGATGCAAGCCTCAGAATAATTGCACAGAAAAGGATGATACAAGTCTCAATTGTAAAAACACCTCCAAAAGACCCACCATGGTTGACCTACATTTTAAACCCTACCTATATTTTAAGCCCTGGATTTTGCATACCCCCTGGTTGACATATATTTTAAGCCCTGGATTTTGCAGACCCCATGGTTGACATATATTTTAAGCCCCAGCTATATTTTAAACCCACTCCTTCCCTCGGATTACAAGTCTCAGAATAATTCCGCAGAAAAGGATGACACAAGTCTCAAATGTAAAAATCAACTTTCAATGTTGTATTCTTATTAATTAAAACCCTTTCTATTAAAAGTTACCTCTGTTAAAAATCTTTAGCTATTCATTTTGCCAGGACTGTTAAAGGATTCCCTTTTATTAAAACTCCTTTGGGTTTCATTTTATCCAATCCTGTTAATTGATCCCCTAGTAATTAAACACTCTCACTCACCTATATTAAAATCATCCAGCGCTCGTAATAAATCAGTTTTCTGTAGATGTGTTTAATCGGAAAAAAAATCATTCCGTCGCTAAGCGTGATTCGGTACCTCCACGTTAATTTCGGGAAAAAGGCTCATCGGATCCAAGGTCCACGTATTTTACTAGAAGAATGACACAGTAACTGTTCAACAGAAAATTAATAAAATCTGGTTTAAATTATTCGTAGGACTTGTATATAAGATCTACCTTGCAATAGACGTTCAGTATCGTGCTTTATTGTGTTTGCATTTGGCGCTGATAAGGTTTACAAATAGAGGCTGTCAACAGCAACAAACTTGTTGTTTCCTAGAACCCACATCACGCGATATGGTGCAATCCTTTATTAATTTCGGTGATATGCAGACAACAAGCATTTAGAATGAAAAACTGATTGCAAGTTTCCTTTACTGTCATACAAACCTGAAAAGAGATGAAATGGGTAGTACTTTACCCATGATACACCATGTGACTAGGTCGTTGAATCAAATTACATGCATAAACGAAAATTAGAAAAACAACGAAATGCTTGGTAAATTCAATGAGAATCACTAAAATGTAAAGAGTGTTGGAATATTTGTAAATGCACACACATTTCAGTGGATAGGTGAATATTTTCACAGTAAAAAATCGCTTCTAAACAGAAAATTACAACGCAAATACAGAAAGATAGAAAAAAAAACGACTATTCCACGGTTATTCCAAACTGCTATCTCACGCTCTTTTCAGATTTCCTGGTTCTATAGTTCCCTGGTACGTAGCGCATAAGTGTGGGTGTAATTGGTTATTTTTCGTTGCAAACACAAGTTGTTTTCACTAGTAGTTATTTTTCCTGCATGAGAATACACATTTCTATACTACATTGCGTACACACGGATGGACGAATATCACAAAATACTTTGCATATAGAAAACATCAGCAAAGAACCACAGAAGTTTGAAAATTTAAAATCTGAAAACTCAGTGTTTATAAGAAAACAACAATATTTTCAGTATTTCCATGAAAAGTTGAGTCCCAGAATCGATCCGCTAGACCTGACTTTGCATTCTCTGACTTCAACCACCAATAAAACGTAATGTAAGCTCTCTCGTCGGTTATCCCAATCCGCTATCTCTTTTCAGAGTTTCTGGTCCCCCTCGGTACGTTTCAATAAGCGCATAAGTGTGGGTGAAAATGGCTATTTTTCGCTGCAAACACAAGTTTTTCGACAAAGATAGGGTGTTTGACTACAATCTAACATGGGATTTCCTGTGTGTTTACTAATTTTTCCTGCATGACAATATTTCTAATCTATCTCATAGACAGCAGGTTAGTTACTTCGGATATAACAAAGCCAAGGTTTGAGATCCATAGTAAGACATGAACGTTTGTGTTGTTTTCCTACCAAGAGCCCGACATCCTCTCACCCCCTTCTACGGGGTCGTATGAAAAAATCCTGTAACTGTTACGACAATTAGCTGCTAGAAGGCGTATTTATTTTTAAAGCAAAGACACACTAATTTCGGACTCGCTAGCTAGAGAACGATATATTAACTTGCTGAAGTTTGATTTTAACGATCAGATAGTGTATACATCACCACTTTTTTAGTTCATACTCATAACTTCTAACTTTTAAAGGAAATATTATCTCATTATAAGCGATTTCATACAAAGAGATACGCACTCTATCCTTCACATTTAAATCTATAGAGATAACGATCACTACCCATTGAACACATCTGTGAAAAAACACGCTATGATTGGGTTTGAGAAAGATTTTTAGCCCATGGGGGGTGCTGCACTGCAGGAAAGCACATTATATTTGATATCAGAACCTACATGAAAGTTATACTGTTTGGGTTTGAGAAAGATTCTTTAGTTCACAGGGCACCGCATGAATAAGCGCATAAGTGTGGGTGAAGATGGCTATTTTTCGCTGCAAACACAAGTTTTTCGACAAAGATAGGGTGTTTCACTACAATCTAACACGGGATTTCATATTTGTTTAGTTATTTTTCCCTGCATATTTCTATACTAGTGTGGAATTCTTAGAACAAGTGGTACTATGTTCGTGTGAAAGTAGTTCTGGGAAGCACACGTTTTTTGATAATGTCATGCACCCTGTTTGGAAAGAACACTGTCTATGGAGCATTACTCCTGTAAATTCCATAAGCATAATGCTTCGCGATTCTGAGGAGCCCATAACTGTTAGACAATACTTTGCGTTTACAGGACCTAACGCATAAAGTCTTTCACACTTCAAACTCAATCATCACATTTCAGAAAGAAAGACGATTGAAAATGAAAGGAGAAGCGTAAGAAAAGCGTCCTACCCAGCATTCTCACATTAAAGGAAAACGTAAGCATTCATCGCCTGAAAACAATTAAGACAGAGGGCGCCATGTGCCAGCTTGAAAGGCCTCAAGAAGGTTGAGAACAATGGTTTAACCATCCATTTTTAAGTATTAGGGCGTTCATGTTACAATTTCTTACAACAACGTTCATATCTAGTGAAGATGGAACATTTACTTTTTGTGTAAGCATGTGAATATTACATTTCAGCAACATTCACTTTTCGTGTAAACATATGAATATTACATTTCAGCTGTATGTGAACCAAACATTCACTTGAGAAGAATATTTAAAAAACATCAGTGTGAACTCATGGATACATAAAACGTGTCTCCTTCTTGTGTCTCTTCATATCTATATACTATTCCTACGAACACAAAAGATAGAACTTTCGAAGGAAGATGATCAGTGCAACAGTTAAAAAACTGATTTTCTGAGTTTTGGGGCTTTTCACTAATGCCATCTAGTGGCAAATATGTTGACTGTCTGATTCGAGTAAAAACAAGATTATTACTTTTAAGCAGTCTGTTTATGAATATGTAGGAGAATGTTTCTCTGATCTTATGCAAAGTATATTCTTGTGTGGTGTATGGTATTATTCAACGGATGTCTTTCTAAGTGTATGCATATATCCGTGCAATAGACTAAGTTTTTTCTCACACACTTGTTTCGTCTCTGTAATTGTATGTTTGTGAGTGCGTATGCTTTCATGTTTGTGTGTGTGTATGTTTCTGTGTGCGGGTGAGTGTGTGCGTGCGTGTGTTTTCATGTGTGTGTGTGTATACGTCTTCATGTCTCTCTCTCTTTCTCGGTGTGTCTGTATGTGTATATATTATCGTATGTGTACGTGTGCGTTTGTTCACATGCAAGAATAAGCATATTGTCTTACAGACACTTGATTGCTACAGAAGAAGCTAACAATTTAAAACGAGACTAGTGGTTATGCAAAATATTTTATCACAGATCTTAAGTTGAATACGCATATTTTTGGAGGTGTAAGGATTTTTCTTCAACACGTTCGAATATTTTTTTTTTGAGAACGACTGCCTTACGTTACGCTTCCTGACAGATGTCTCGTAACGAACAAAACGGGTGTGTTTTTTGCTAATGCAGAAGAGGACATAAAACCGAGAATATTTCAAACTTAGAATAACACAACATCCTGATGCGTTAAGAACGAAACAGAGGGATACTAGCAACTGAACCATGACTTGAAACGATCGAAATCCTGTTGTTTCGCGCAAGGGGGCGAAGGGTGACAAAACGTAATACTCCTGAAAAAATCCTTGTACCATAAAAGGTCCTCTTATTTTTTTGAAACAACTGCATTTCGATCGTTTTAAGTCATGGTTCAGTTGCTAGTATCCCTCCGTTTCGTTCTTAACGCATCAGGATGTTGTGTTATTCTAAGTTTGAAATATTCTCGGTTGTATGTCCTCTTCTGCATTAGCAAATAACACACCCGTTTTGTTCGTTACGAGACATCTGTCAGGAAGCGTAACGTAAGGCAGTCGTTCTCAAAAAAAAAATATTCGAACGTGTTGAAGAGAAATCCTTACACCTCCTGAAATATGCGTATTCAACTTAAGATCTTTGATAAAATATTTTGCATAACCACTAGTCTCGTTTTAAATTGTTAGCTTCTTCTGTAGCAATCAAGTGTCTGTAAGACAATATGCTTATTCTTGCATGTGAACAAACGCACACGTACACATACGATAATATATACACATACAGACACACCGAGAGAGAGAGAGAGACATGAAGACGTATACACACACACATGAAAACATACGCACGCACACACTCACCCGCACACAGAAACACACACATGAAAACATACGCACGCACACACTCACCCGCACACAGAAACACACACACAACACAAATATGAAAGCATACGCACTCACAAACATACAATTACAGAGACGAAACAAGTGTGTGAGAAAAAACTTAGTCTATTGCACGGATATATGCATACACTTAGAAAGACATCCGTTGAATAATACCATACACCACACAAGAATATACTTTGCATAAGATCAGAGAAACATTCTCCTACATATTCATAAACAGACTGCTTAAAAGTAATAATCTTGTTTTTACTCGAATCAGACAGTCAACATATTTGCCACTAGATGGCATTGGTGAAATGCCACAAAACACAGAAAATCAGTTTTATAACTGTTGCACTGATCATCTTCCTTCGAAAGTTCTATCTTTTGTGTTCGTAAGAATAGTATATAGATATGAAGAGACACAAGAAGGAGACACGTTTTATGTATCCATGAGTTCACACTGATGTTTTTTAAATATTCTTCTCAAGTGAATGTTTGGTTCACATACAGCTGAAATGTAATATTCATATGTTTACACGAAAAGTGAATGTTGCTGAAATGTAATATTCTCATGCTTACACAAAAGGTAAATGTTCCATCTTCACTAGATATGAACGTTGTTGTAAGAAATTGTAACATGAACGCCCTAATGCTTAAAAATGGATGGTTAAACCATTGTTCTCAACCTTCTTGAGGCCTTTCAAGCTGGCACATGGCGCCCTCTGTCTTAATTGTTTTCAGGCGATGAATGCTTACGTTTTCCTTTAATGCGAGAATGCTGGGTAGGACGCTTTTCTTACGCTTCTCCTTTCATTTTCAATCGTCTTTCTTTCTGAAATGTGATGATTGAGTTTGAAGTGTGAAAGACTTCATGCGTTAGGTCATGTAAACGCAAAGTATTGTCTATCAGTTATGGGGTCCTCAGAATCGCGAAGCATTATGCTTATGGAATTTACAGGAGTAATGCTCCATAGACAGTGTTCTTTCCAAACAGGGTGCATGACATTATCAAAAAACGTGTGCTTCCCAGAACCACTTTCACACGAACATAGTACCACTTGTTCTAAGAATTCCACACTAGTATAGAAATATGCAGGGAAAAATAACTAAACAAATATGAAATCCCGTGTTAGATTGTAGTGAAATACCCTCTCTTTGTCGAAAAACTTGTGTTTGCAGCGAAAAATAGCCATCTTCACCCACACTTATGCGCTTATTCATGCGGTGCCCTGTGAACTAAAGAATCTTTCTCAAACCCAAACAGTATAACTTTCATGTAGGTTGTGATATCAAAGATAATGTGCTTTCCTGCAGTGCAGCACCCCCCATGGGCTAAAAATCTAGCGTATCATAGCGTGTTTTTACCCAATCATAGCGTGTTTTTTCACAGATGTGTTCCATGGGTAGTGATCGTTATCACTATAGATTTAAATGTGAAGCATAGAGTGCGTATCTCTTTGTATGAAATCGCTTATAATGAGATAATATTTCCTTTAAAAGTTAGAAGTTATTAGTATGAACTAAAAAAGTGGTGATGTATACACTATCTGATCGTTAAAATCAAACTTCAGCAAGTTAATATATCGTTCTCTAGCTATAGAGAGTCCGAAATTAGTGTGTCTTTGCTTTAGAAATAAATACGCCTTCACGCAGCTAATTGTCGTAACAGTTACAGGATTTTTTCATACGACCCCGTAGAAGGGGGTGAGAGGATGTCGGGCTCTTGGTAGGAAAACAACACAAACTTTCATGTCTTACTATGGATCTCAAACCTTGGCTTTGTTAGATCCGAAGTAACTAACCTGCTGTCTATGAGATAGATTAGAAATATTCTCATGCAGGAAAAATATCTAAACACACATGAAATCCCATGTTAGATTGTAGTCAAACACCCTATCTTTGTCGAAAAACTTGTGTTTGCAGCGAAAAATAGCCATTTTCACCCACACTTATGCGCTTATTCAAACGTACCGAGGGGACCAGAAACTCTGAAAAGAGATAGCGGCTTGGGATAACCGACGAGAGATCTTACATTACATTTTATTCGTGGTTGAAGTCAGAGAATGCAAAGTCAGGTCTAGCGGATCGATTCTGGGACTCAACTTTTCATGGGAAATACTGAAAATATTGTTGTTTTCTTATAAACACTGAGTTTTCAGATTTTAAATTTCAAACTTCTGTGGTTCTTTGCCGATGTTTTCTATATGCAAAGTATTTTGTGATATTCGTCCCTCCGTGTGTACGCAATGTAGTATAGAAATGTGTATTCTCATGCAGGAAAAATAACTAATAGTGAAAACAACTTGTGTTTGCAACGAAAAATAGCCAACTACACCCACACTTATGCGCTACGTACCAGGGAACTATAGAACCAGGAAATCTGAAAAGAGCGTGAGATAGCAGTTTGGAATAACCGTCGAATAGTCGTTTTTTTTCTATCTTTCAGTATTTGCGTTGTAATTTTCTGTTTTGAAGCGATTTTTTACAACCATCCCACTACATTTTTATACTTTCTCTCTCGTTAGAGTATGTTTTACAGTTATTTTGCCTTCCACTTCTAAAGAATTGTGAAAATATTCACCTATCCACTGAAATGTGTGTGAATTTATAGATATTCCAACACTCTTACATTTTTAGTGATTCTCATTGAATTTACCAAGCATTTCGTTGTTTTTCTAATTTTCGTTTATGCATGTAATTTGATTTAACGACCTAGTCACATGGTGTATCATGGGTAAAGTACTTCCCATTTCATCTCTTTTCAGGTTTGTATGACAGTAAAGCAAACGTGCAATCAGTTTTTCATTCTAAATGCTTGTTGTCTGCATATCACCGAAATTCCTCCTCGTATGCCTTCCAAAAAGATACATTGTAGGTTATCAACTCTAGTATTTGTCATCTTCAGGTATGAAGGCAGGAGCTGTGTAAACATAGCAGGGGTCAGTATCTGCCACCAAACACATCAGCTAAGAGAAGCACGTCAGTGTACGCGATATTGGCGTAGGTTTTTTTTTTATGTCGAATGAATATTTTCATTACACGGGTATAGTCTTCTACCCGCTAGCGCTTCTCCAAGGAGCTAATGTCTGTCATCTCAATTTTAAGCGTTCTAATAAGATTATTTAATAACCTAAAGGACAGTCATCTGCAAGGAATGTATTAATTGCATTCCCTATAATATGGAAAACAGCATTCTCCCTTTTAATTTCATAGAAACAAATTCTTAATGGAACAATAATGCTGCTTTTCATCGTCTAATAACAGTAGGAGATTTGCGTGCGCTTTAAATCTGAATTGTGTAATGTAGAGTGGGAACATCTCTTTCTCGTATCCAGACAGAAAGTTAATTTTTTCGAATTTAGATATTTGATTTATTGTTAAAGGGAAAATTAGACCTGATGTGTTTTCTTCTAAATGTATATAGTTGTTAAGGTGTTCAGTGTTTCCTATTGCAGGATACAAAGTGGCTAAAACAGACAAAACATTTTTTGTCGGAATTACATTCATTAACAATAGCACGTTTTCATTAGTAATTCTCTTGGAGTAGGGATATAACTAGGTCCCGCAAGAGGTCAATGTTCATTTCACTATGGAGTACAGTATCCACTATGTGCTCCTTCAAATGAGGTCTTGATCCTCTTGCATACTGAATCCGATTCTCTGTTTAGGGATGATGTAGGAAGATTTGTGACACAGTTACTTCGGAAAAACTCTGTGCAGTTTTCGAAGGGGAGGCTTTTCGCCTGAAGCGCACTTGCACTGTAAGGTACCATTTAATAACTATTTTAAACTTTGTCCACTAAATTATTTTTCTGATCGTAATACATGCAATTGAATTTCGTTGAAACATATTTCTTCCCGACACTGTACCATAATTGTGTATTCTTATGGAAGTTGAGTGATTCAAGTCACTGGTTCATTTCTAACAATAATTTTTCAAGTAAGCTGAATTCTGCAGATATTTTAGCACGAAATCAATTTGTGTTCTTCCCAGTGTTTTCCCAGTGATACCCCATTATTTAATTAGTTTCTATTTTTAATGACGGAATTTGTTTTATCAGTAGCAAATATTGTCGAGCGGATAATAGGGCCAGAGTTGAGATTTATTTCTGCAAAACTCCCCGCCCTGGCTATGACGCTTCAGCTATCGGCACTGAGGTAGCGCGTTCAAATACGGCGACGAAAGCAATTTTTTTTTTTTTAAATACAGGAGACGTACTAAAAATAGTATGGACGTTGGATGACACCGATTAAATGCGCAAAAACTGATTTGGTTTAAAGAGGGGAGAGCTTAAAATATGGGTGGATAAACAGGGGGGTCTATGAAGAGAGGAGGGCTTATGATATGGGTTACACAGGGGAAAAACAAGAAAATTCGAGAAGGGGACTTAAAATATAGGTCAACCATGTGGTCTATGAAGAGGACTTAAAATGTGGTCGGTTGCGACATATGGAGTCAAAGTCCAATCTGAGAAGGCAAAGTGGGCGTTTGCAACACATGTCCATTTCCAGTCGATTGCGACACCGAATCACGCTTAGCGATGGAATGATTTTTTTTTCCCGATTAAACACATCTATAGAAAACTGATTTATTACGAGCGCTGTATGATTTTAATAAAGGTGAGTGAGAGTGTTTAATTACTAGGGGATCGATTAACAGGATTGGATAAAATGAAACCCAAAGGAGTTTTAATAAAAGGGAATCGTTTAACAGTCCTGGCAAAATGAATAGCTAAAGATTTTTAACAGAGGTAACTTTTAATAGAAAGGGTTTTAATTAATAAGAATACAACATTGAGAGTTGATTTTTACAATTGAGACTTGTGTCATCCTTTTCTGCGGAATTATTCTGAGACTTGTAATCCGAGAGAAGGAGTGGGTTTAAAATATAGGTAGGGCTTAAAATATATGTCAACCAGGGGGGTCTGCAAAATCCAGGGCTTAAAATATATGTCAACCAGGGGGTATGCAAAATCCAGGGCTTAAAATATAGGTAGGGTTTAAAATATAGGTCAACCATGGATGGGTCTTTTTGAGGTGTTTTTACAATTGAGACTTGTATCATCCTTTTCTGTGCAATTATTCTGAGGCTTGCATCAGCCGTTCCGAGGGAAGGAGGGGGTTTAAAATATAGGTAGGGTTTGAAATATAGGTCGACCAGGGGGTCTTTTTGGAGGTGTTTTTACAATTGAGACTTGTATCATCCTTTTCTGTGCATTTATTCTGAGGTTTGCATGAGGCGTTCCGAGGTAAGGAGGGGGCTTAAAATATAGCTAGGGATTAAAATATAGGTCAACCAGGGGGTCTGCAAGTGGAGGGTTTAAAATATAAGTCAACCATTGGGGGGTCTGAAATAAAGAAAATTCGAGAAGGGCTTAAAATTAGAGTTAAAATAAGGATTTTTTGCGAAAATACTGTTCCTCATAGACACTAGATAGCGCCTGAGGTTAAAAGGAGGAGGAATTTTTAATTATGAATTATTAATTATTAATAAAGAGCGCCACGACAGTTGCGACACTAGGGTCAATTTCCTGTTGATTGCGACATAGGGGTCAAAGTTCATAAGGCAACGTGGACCAACACAGGTCAATTTCCGGTCGGTGACGTCATAGGAGGGGAAGCACTAGTGGGGTTTTGGTCGGTTGTGACTAAACTACTAAGGTATATAGACGACTTTCTATTAACTCGTTAAATAAGCTGTTCACTTTGTATCTAAAACCAAATGTTCATTATCAATCTAGATATTACATAAAGCCTTTGCTTTATATCAAAAGGAAGATGTTTATAATATAACAACAGACTCCTGTTATCTCATTAGGCTACTTCATGAGAAAGAAGAAGGAACGGTTTTCTAGCATGTTATAATGAGAGGAAGTTCATTGTTATAAGACACACAAAGAACTAATTTCGTTGATACATATCTCAGTATCTAATTCTCTCTTTGATAGGCTAGCTACTGATTGTCTTAACCGGAGTATCATTATAGGATTTTCGTATATAAAGCACAATTTTCGTACTGATAGACTGTGCAAATGGACGAACAATTGTCAATCAGTGATCGTCTAGCATTACTTGATCGTATTCAGCAAGATTTGGATGCTATTCTCGAGCATCAACCTCCAAGACAGAGATCATCTCCTAACCCCAGTGTCATGCGTTGGAAGCGACACAAAGTTCTAGCGAAAGAAAGAATCAGGCAATACAATACCTCTATCACAGGAGGTGCTTCTGATCATACAACAACCAGCACATCAAAGGTTCCTGTACCATCAAGGAGGTCAGCAACGGATGCTTCAACCAATACATCACGAATACCAGAAAACCATACACCGATTGCTTCACCAGCTCATCCCACACAATTGTTCCTATTGCTTCAAGGGAAAACATCACATCATCTGATGATCATTCAAGACATACGAGAATGTCAATTCCTTCAACATCTACTACATTCGCTCCTCTAACAACAATGAATTCTGATCCACAACCCGGTGAGAGAACTGATATTCCTTCATATGTTCTTTTGCCTTCATCGAAATTTTACCCAAAAAAATATAATGCTGAAATTACTTCACATACTATCCGTTTAAAAAATTTTGGTAGTGTAAACCCAGTTGAGTTTGCATCAAAATTAAGAGAGACCCAAAAGAAAATACTTAACGATTTAATGTCTTCAACCGATTTTTCGCACGTTAGACTGTGTGTGCGTACAAAAGTGATAAAAAACGCAATTAATCTCCCTCTTGTAGCGAGAGAAGATATCACAGTGGATAAGTTTATGTAAAGCATTGAGAAAGTTTTTCAATCGAATGAAGCTATTTCGACAGACGAAAATATTTTTATGGATTTCTCAGCTATCAATCTCTTAATCGTCGTGGTAGAGCAAGGACAGCTGAGCCAAGGAGGAGGCTATTAGTTGATCTTGTAGCATATAAGATGTTATCATTTTCTTCAGTTATCATTTTCATAATAATGATCAATTGTGCTTAGCGAGGCGTATCATTGTAGCCAAGGCATGTGTTCTTAAAAAACAATTAAGACTTGACCTTAAAACATACAAATGCATATGTAATCATCAATCTCCAAAACAGAAGACTCTACCTGAAGAACTAAAAGAAACGCAAATGTGCCACAAGGCCCATGCGGCATAGCTGAACTAAATGCTTCCCAGAGATACTTATATCCTGAGTATCGAATCATTGTGATTTCAGCGTTCGACGACTTTGAAATCATCTTTTGTGGAAAAGAAGAAGCAGCACATAATCTATATTTGCTCTATCATAATAATCATTACGATATTATCACATTTCCTGCTGGTTATTTTCGAGAGTACAAATTTTGTAACACGTGTTTAAAACCAATCAGAAAGCTTCCTCACATCTGTTTTGATATGTGTCGTGTGTGCAAAACTAAGGCTGCAATAATTATTGCCGAGGCTCCTCCTGTTTTGCTGCTCATCTTCTGTCAGCAGCTTGTAATTCATCACATCGATGTCCAGAATGTGGAGACAATTATCCTACCGACAAGACCCATGTGTGCACGAAAACAGAACTATATTGTGTGAAAACCATTAACGTAGATGATGTCTGTCTCCGCCGAATGTATTTCGATCTACAAACAGTAGAGCAACCACACGGACTTTTAGTTTCTCTACTATGTATAGTAACATATCAAGATTCTCAGAGACATTGGCAATATCAACATTTTGATACTCTACCACTTTTCATGGAATGGTTACTTTCAGACGAATATGGTAAGCAAAATTTTAAAAATATTACACTGTTAGCACATAATGCTACAGCGTTTGATTCGCATACTATCTTGAAATTTCTTTATTCTAAGTATTTGAAACCAGAAATTATTTTCAATGGAAACAAAATTTGATGCTAAACTTACCTGGACTTAAAATTAAATTCATTAATTCCCTTAGCTTTATTCCTACACCACTTAGAAATTTTCCCAAAACTTTTGCTATAACCGAGGTTAAAAAATGATTTTTCCCTCATGCATTCTGGAAACTAGATAATCTGGATTATCAAAGGGTTATACCAGAAAAACAATATTTTCATGCAGAACATATGTCTCCCATTGAATCGTTAGAGTTCCACCAACGGTATGAATCAACAATTAATTCTCATTGGGTTTTAAAATCTGAGATAGAAACATACTGTCGTTCTGATGTACATGTTTTACGAGTAGGATGTGAAAAGTTTAGGGATGAATTTATCCACATAACATGACATCTGTTGACCCTTTCACAAAAATTACTCTTGCGTCAGCATATTTAGCAGTCTATAGAGAAAAATGTATGCCTTCTGATACTATAGTAGTGTATCCCGCAAATGGGTGTTCTGCTACTGTAAGCAGACAGAGCAGAAAAGCATTAGCATGGTTAGACTATGTTGCAGAAAGCGAAAATCTTGTGCTACAGATAGCTCGCTCACCCAAAAGTGAAGCAAAAGTAGCTAATTACTATCTAGACGGATTATGCAAAGATAAAAAGATAATACTCTCATTCAACGGGTGTTATTTTCACTGCTGTGTATCATGCTTTCATCCTTCCACTATTAGCCCCTTTACAAAACAACCTATGGGTAAAACATATTTGCAAACTCTAGATAGAGAACGAATTATCAAACAGCTAATGCCTGACCATATATTGCATGTAATTTGGGAACATGAATTCGATCAACTCATAAAAACTAACCCTTTAGCTGCAAGAATTTATCACAACACCGAAGGATTAAAAAAATAGCACCTAGGTCATTTCTTTATGGTGGACGATGTGAAATTATCTCTCTCTCATGTGACACAGCAGAAGAAAACTGTACCATCCGCTATTGGGATGTTTGTTCATTATACCCATTCACATGTAAACGTGGTGTATTTCCTGTCAGACACCCAGTTACAATAACAGAAAATCACGACTATGTTCAAGATGCATATTTCGGAATAATACATTGCACAGTTCTCCCCCCACAAAATTGCTTCCAACCTGTATTACCTTATCGGATACCTGTCTGAGTAGTAGACAACGCATCGACTGTAATTATTTTCCCTACAGAAGCACCCACGAAGCAATTCGTCCACAGCGACTATTCAGAGTCACACTTCCTTGACTGTTACATTCGCGTTTATTGTCACATTTCCTAAGTACAATGCTGCTTCCCAACGCTTCTCAAAGCACCTCGCTCTTGAATGAGGAGAGTTCTCAGAATAGGAATGACACTCAAGAAACAATAAGACTGGAGGTACTGGAAGATAGGCAACCTAGCCAGTTACCCTACCTTCCAATACTGACATGAGTTACGGCATTTTCACTGATCATATTTAGAGAACACCTGTGGGAACCATCTCTTCAGTGATAGTAAGAGGGAAATGGGGGTCATATTTAGAGAACACCTGTGGGAACCCATCTCTTCAGTGATAGTAAGAGGGAAATGGGGGTCATATTTAGAGAACACCTGTGGGAACCCATCTCTTCAGTGATAGTAAGAGGGAAATGGGGGTCAACCAATAAATTTCGTAGTCCCATCCTACCCTGTCGAACTCTTCACCGACTGTGGAATCCAAGTTAGGACGTCACTGGAGGGCAAACGTACAACAGAAAATTAGAGGTTAGAGAAACTTCTCTCCAGCGGTAGTGGAGGGGGAAAAGGGAGTCAACTAATAAAATTTGTAGCCTCATCCTAGGATGTCGAGCTTTTCACCGACAGTGGAAGACCAATTTAGGACACCACTGGGGTAAAGAAATGAAAGAAGTAAACAACACTGCAGAAAAAAATCTATAGTCAAGGCCCCTTAAGATTCCAGCATACACGGAAAGAAAGGGGAGAAGAAACTTTTCCTTTCCCCTTCCAAAAAAGTATTCTTACTACTTTGGTGACTCTTTCGTTTTCATTATAGTGACATTTCACTGTAGTAGAATTATGTGAAAAGCGATAAAAGGAAAAATAAAAATTGTTTCAAGTTAATCCTATAGTATTCCATGAGTATCTGCGAGACACCCGAAAAACAAACACACATTTAGATCTTCCTTCTATTCAGACCTTATGCAGAGGGCAATAAACTAAATTTTAAAGTAATAACGCTGCATCAAAAGTAACAGACCAAACTGATGCAGCCTTATAGACTGAATAAAGAGAGTAAATCGGATAAACATATTGGAAAATTGGAAGAGGTTTCAGAAGTGAATAGAAAATAATCTACTTATTCAATCGTCCTTTCCATATTTCTTAAGCTCTATACCTCTTTCTCTATGCTAAATAAGAGATGAGGTTTTTTGCTAAATAAGAGATGAGGTAAAACCACATTCTATGCCGATGGGGATGAGAAGGACAGGTTTTATGGACAACTCCAGGATATTTTGAATTCTGTCAAGAAAGGAGATATTACCCTTGTTCTTGGTGACTTCAAGGCCAAATTTGGTACTGACTCTGACTTTTTGGGAGGGGTAATAGGCCCTTTTGGTATTGGGAGCTGCAATGACAATGGGCAATGTCTTTTACATGTAAGTAAACTCAATGGTTTCAGAATAACTAACACTTATTACAAACACTGCGACATACATAAGTACAAATGGGTTTCACCTGATGGGCTGCATAAGAATATGATTGATTATATATTAATTAACAGCAAATGCGCTAGTTCTGTTAGGAATACCAGGTCATATAGGAGAATTGAAATTGGATCTGACCATTACCTTGTTAAAAGTGTCTTGCAATTTAAACTTAAAAAGTGTTGTGCTAGGGTTAAAAAATTTACCTTTAATACTGAAGCTCTGAAAGACCCAGTTATAGCTAAAGCTTACCATGATAGGTTACTTAGTCATTATGACAGTTATAGTTTGCTTACTACTGAAGTTGAGGAAGACTGGGGTCATTTTAAAGAGGCTTTTTTGCAAACTAACAGTACTCTTTTAGGAAAAAAGGAGCAGAAGAGGCAAAATTATCTGAATGATAAGGCACTTGAGCTTATTTCAGAAAGAAAGAACTGCAGGAATGTCTTTAATCAATACCCTACTAGTCCTAATAGAAAGCATTACAGAGAGCTTAATATACGTGTAAAGGATCAGTTAGCAGCTATATCGTCTGACAGCCACAACCACCATCCATTTCTGTTGGGTGCCCAGTCACATAGGTATCAGGGGCAACGACTTAGAAGATGCTTCTGACAGGTCAGCCACGCCCCTGTCCGCCTCTCTGTTGCCGGTTCCATATCTGGATTTCCGGCAACGTTTTACTATCGAGCTCTGGGAACAGTGGCAGACATCTTGGTCAGAACAGCTTGCGAATAAGCTCTTTGAGATCAAACATATCATCAAACCATGGCAGTCATGTTACCGCAGGAATCGCAAGGAGGAAGCAAGGAGAATGAAGGATTTCATCCACACAGCCCCTACCACTTCTGAATCCACATTACTCATCACGCAATTGCCTGTCAACCAGATTCTTAATTCTATTAAGCACAATCATGTAGAGAACTTTCCCTGAAACAGAGAGTAGACTGATACCCCTATAGTTATCACAAGACCTGCAATCATCTTTTTTGAAAATAGGTATAATAAAAGCTGTGGTAAAATCCTTAGGAATAATGCCTTTATCATAAAAGATATTCAAAATTTCAGTCATCCAAGTGGTAACCGAAACATCCCCAGCTCTAAGCATTTCTGTAGTAATTTCATCTACTCCTGGGGATTTATGAAGTTTAGGTTTAGAAATAGCCAAAATAACTTCAGATTGTGTTATAGGGCCAACATTAAAGCCACCAATGCATCTATCATCATTGCAAACAATGGGAGTAGAACTAACCACATTGTTTAGAACATCAGTGAAATGCTCAGCCCACCTAGCCATGACAGAATCATCACCTTCTATAACCTTACCTTGTTTATCCTTCAATCCCTGTATACTTGTCCGTTTTCTACCACACAAAATATTAGCTATCTGGTACAGCTCTCTGCTGTTGTGCTGCCTAATCACTTCCTCAGCTTTGTCAGCCAAGCCATCAAACCAAAGCCGATGCCTCACCAAGATCAAAGCCTGTAGCGAACTAAGTGAATCAGTGTAAAGCACACACTGACGATGATGCTTAGCCACCACATGGTCCAAGGCAAGACTGATAGCGTGCAACTCTGCAGAGAAATTGGAACAGTGCAGTGGGATCTAGTCTGCAATGATTACATCACAGCAGACCATGGCCGATCCCACCGATGTGCTGGACTTCGAGTCATCTGTAAACACAGGCAAGAAGTCCGGGTGCACAGCACATTTGCTGTGAAAGAGATGCCAGTACATAAAGTTGGGTATAAAGGCCTTCCGCGTCTTGCACAAAGAAAAAATCACAGGAAAGGGAAACAGCGAGCCACGGTGGAAGTGGCTCAGCTGTCGACTGTGCGACCCTATCGAGACTGGTATTGATGTCTCTTAAGTAGCCTCGGACTCGCAAACCGAAAGGAAGAATGGCAGTTTGCCGATTAATGTAAAGCAGTTCCCACTTTGGACTGAAAATGCAGTCCCAAGTGGGATGGCCAGGCAGAGATCACCATTTAGATGCATATTCTAGGGGCAACTGCTGACGGCAAAGAGTAAAGATGGTTCATTGGTCTCAACATAGAGACTCTGGACCATTGAGGTGCGGAAGGCTCCCATGCAATCATGGAGCGCCTGGTGATGGAGGGGGTCCTGCACCTACACCACCGAATCCCGGGCGGAGTTGTACACCTTGGATCCGTAGTCCAGTTTCAATTGGACAAATGCACGATACAGGCGGAGCAGAGAACATCGGTCAGCTGCCCATGAGAGAGTGGAGAGGACCTTGATGATGTTCAATGCCCGCATGCACTTGGACATGAGATGACGAATGTGTAATGAAAAGGTCAATTTCTGATCGAAGATGAGACCGAGATACTTGGTCTCCACCACAACTGGAATGATGTTACCCCCAAGCCAAAGCTCGGTATACAGATGAAGGATTATGCTTGTGGCAAAAGTACACACAAGCGGTCTTCTGTGGGGAGAACCGAAACCCGTTTGCCATCGCTCAAACTGAAAGATTGTTCAGGGCAATTTCAGTTGTCTTTCAATGACCATCATGTCGGACGAAGAGAAAAAGATGCTAAAGTCATCAACATAGAGGGAATTGCCTGCTGAAGGAGGAAGTTGTCTAGTAATATAATTAATCTTGACAGCAAAAAGTGTATCACTCAGAACGCAGTCTTGTGGCACCCCCTGTTCTTGGGGGTACAGCAGTGACAGAGTGTTGCCGATACGGACATGAAAAGAACGTGCCAATAAGAAGTTGTAGATAAAGATCGGCATGTGACCTCTCAAACCGAAGCTATGCTGGTCACGAATAATGCCAAATCTTAAAGCTGTGTCGTATGCTTTTTGATGTCGTAGAAAATTGACACCAGGTACTCTCTACGTAAAAATGAATATCTACTAGCCGAATCGAGGCATATCAGATGGTCAAGAGTTGACCGTTGCCTGCGAGTGCCACACTGGGTATTGGAAAGAAGGTCATGGTGTGCAAAATACCATTATGAGTATGGCATTTACCATTCTTTGCAACACTTTGCACACGTAGCTCGTCAACAAAATGAAACGATAATTCGAAGGAATCTTGGAATCCTTTCCTGGCTTCGGGAAGGCCAAGACGATGGCCTCCCGCCAGGAGTCCGAAAACTGCTCCTCGATGAAAATGCGGTTGAAGAGTCGGAGCAGCTGATCCTTACTCGATGGTGAGAGATGTTGGAGCATGGCATAATGGACACTGTCTGGCCCGACAGCAGATGCACGAGAAGTGTGTAGAGCAAGGCGAAGCTCCTCCACTGCTAATGGCCTGTTGTAAGGCTCCAGGCCATTCGAGTGGAAAGATAGTGGAGAGCTTTCCACCCTGCTCTTATGGCCAGAAACTCGGGAGAATACGAAGACGAAGAAGAGATGGAAGAGAATGACTCCCCAGAGTGTTGACAATTGCTTTGGGATCAGCAATTGCCTGTCCATTGTGCTACAGGATCGATAACGAGTGGAATGTGAACTTCCCATCAATCTTCCGGACTTTATCCCACACGACATTAGAACTGGTCGTGTGGATAATAGAAGACGAATTTTTGATCCAAGATTCCTTCTGGCTCTGGTGTTGGACGAAACGAGCTTTCGCCATGGCGCCTTTGAACTTTTTGAGGTTGGGTGATGTTGGATATCTCCGAAACACCCCCAAGCCTTGTTCTGAGCCTTACGAGCTGTGGTGCAATCTGGATTCCACCACGGTTTCGGAAAATGAGGAAACCGTGTCGAAGTTTGAGGAATTGTTGATGCATCTGCATCTACGATACAGTCCATTATCTCCGCTACTGCCACATTGATGGGCTCCTGGCTCACAGAGTGATCATCGAGCTCAGAGAGCTGCTCGAAACCACCCCAGTCCGTCCGATCGAGTCTCTACCGTGAGATGCATGAAGGGCTGCAAGCCCCCCCCCCCCCCCCCACACACACACACGGGAGATGGTGCATACCACGGGAGGTGTTCGCTGCCGTAAGGGTTGTCCTCGACCTCCCATGTAAAGCGAGGAAGGATCGAGGAGGAGCAGATGGAAAGGTCAATGGCAGTTTAAGTATGGGTTGGCCAGTGAAAGTAAGTACTGACACTAGTGTTCAACAGCGAGAGAGAAGGATCCAAGAGTCACTGCTCTAGGACCCTGCCCCTCCCATTGGTGTCAGCACCGCCCCAAAGTGGACTGTGTCCATTTTAGTCCCCCATGAGGAGAATGAGGGACGGCAGATGCGAGACGAGATCATCACGGTCTTCGTGGAAGACGATGCTCCCAGGAGGAAGACAGACAGATTAGACAGTCAGCGAGAACCCCATGAAGAGGCGGATGGTGACCACCTCTAAGTTGGTGGTAAGTGATACGACCTGGAATGGAGAATGGTTGGTCAAGATGATGGCGAAACCTCCGCGAGCTGAACCATCTCCATCCCTCTCCTGGCGAACTAGTGAGAAGTGCTGGATTGTGGGATCTGTGACTGGCTGCAAGTATGTCTCCTGCAGTCACACACAGATGGGCTGGTGTGCCTTAAGGAGAGCCTTGATGTCATCAATATTCCTCTGGAATCCACGACAATTCCAGTGAAGGAGTGTGGCCATCTCAGGTCTTAGAAGAGTGGGCGGACGACGAATTCCTATTCAACTTAACCGCCACAGAGAACAGTTTAGTGAATAGGGGGTGGTCGGTATCCATGTGCTCGGAATCGTCCCAGGGACATGGATTGGTGACTGCCCTTTACAGAGGAGTGATAACTTTCTTTTTCAGCCCCGGTGGGGACCACTTCGGTTTGAAAAGTCTTGCTGTCTGAGGACAGGGAGGAGGAGGCCTTCCGGTGGAGGTAGAAGGCTGAGTTGCAGGAATGTAAACCGGGGTTGATGTCGAAGTCGACACCACCCTCGGTTTCGCCTGCATGAGGAGGTATTTTGCTGCAGGTTAGAAAGATTCAGTTGGTGATATACTGATATCAGTCTGCACCGCCACCAAAGTCATTGGAACGATGGGGCTTTTCAATGATTGTACTGTCATAGGAAACCTTGGCATGTGGAGCAGGTGGCGCAGCAAGCTTTTTTGTCTCAGTGTAACAGATGTTTTTTCTGACCTTGAGGCGTTGAACCTCCTTTTCTGGTCAGATTGCTTTCAGTGTCAGATATATGGTATGCCAGCACAGCTTGTCGGGGCAAATCCACCTGTCGAAACCTGGTGGACTACTGTTACTCTTTGGGGAGTGAGCCCCAAGAGGATTTCCTCCTTAGAGACTTTTTCGAGGTAGCCCCACTCGGAGATCACACTCCGAGAGGAATTAAATGTTTTGTGGGGAGTGACCTCAACAATCACCCCACCAATCTCTTTGACTTTCAGAAGCAGTTTGGAGTGTTTCGAACAAGCGGTATCAACTTCTAAGTCGCCAGATCGTAAGCGCTCGACGGATTTCGGCTCTCCTGCTAGACCTTTCAAACCTTTGTTAACAAAAAAAGGGAACATGTCCCCAAGTACCTGATTACCCATGGAGTGGATGATCAAGAATCTCGGGAACGATAGACATGAGAATTGATGAAGAAATTAAATCGATCAATGTCGTTAAGAGGGCTCGACACGAGCCCCCATCTTCGTTGTCTTTGTCATCTACTCCGTCAGCTTCTTTGTCGAAGACACAGGCAAAGAAGCTGACGCAGTTGATGACAAAGACAACGATGATGGGGGCTCGTGTTGAGCCCTCTTAACGGAATTCATCGATTCAGTTTCTTCATCAATTCTCATGGTTATCTTTTTGTGTGCTTCAGTGCCCACTGTTCCCACCCTCCACGGAACCCAAGAAGGGGACGCCCAGTCGGGCGCCAGGTGTACGCAGGCACTATACCCACACAAAGAGTGAGCGAAGCACTCACAAATAAATAAAAGGAAAATAAAAAGAGAAATGTGCAAAACAAAAAAGTTATACACAAATGGAACAAAGCATAAAATAAACATATTGCGAAAGACCAAACTGGCTTCACAAAGAAAGTATAATTTCAAAAGGAAAATAAATTGTGAGGAAACTTGAGAACTTGTACCTAGACCGTGGGCAAGGTTACTCACCACTCTGCATAGTTGGCCCTAGCAGGAACTGCCCACCAGCCGATTGATCCTGGGGGGGGGGGACGCCAGGAGCTCCCGTTTACTGGAAGCAGAGGCCAAAGCAGTATATAGCAGAGGCACCGGAATCCATTGCCCAGCACCGTGACAGACAGGCTCCCCAATGGCAAGGCAGCCAAAGGGGACCCTGCCAGTCATGAGCTGAGGATAGAAGACGGGAACCCCTGAACAAATGCCAGGATCTTCCTTTCCCAGGACATCGGTCTCTGCGCATTGCAAACACACGGGCGAACATTCAGGACCCTGTGAAGGTAACCGAGCCAGCAGAACCTTCACAGGGTGGTTCCCGCACCGCTTAGAGGAGTTCGCACTGAGGGGAGAACAAGGGTAATATCTCCTTTCTTGACAGAATTCAAAATATCCTGAAGTTGTCCGTAAAACCTATCCTTCTCATCCTCATTCGCATCCTCAGTGGGGGCATAACAGCAGATAACATGCAAGTTTTTAACGCTTGTCTGAAATTTTCCTGTAAATACCATTTCATTAATGCACTCATGTCCTAGAAGAGCATCCCTAGTGTGTCTGCTGAGAAGCAGACCCACGCCTTGGTGATGTTTATTGTCTTCCCTCCCTGAAAAGAGATATTTTATATTATTTTTAAGAATCTGACATTTATCTGTCCATCTGGTCTCTTGCAAACCGAGAATATCTCAATTATAATGGTGGAATTCTTGTGTGAGGACATCAAGAGAAAAAGCTCTGTGCAGAGTCCTTGCTTTCCAACTACTTATGGAGGTTAGTGTGATGTTTAAAGAAACTATTTTTATTGACAGAAGGAATGCCGACAATATCAAACAGCCCCCTAATCTCAGACATGGGGCAAAGACCCGTTCCCCCACCACTAAAGGCTGAAGCCATCTACAATGGAAGACTTCCTCCAATGTAGAATTTGACAACGCCAGTAGAAGCAAAGAGTTCAGTTGCCTGCGATGACCTCTGCTCAGATTAACCACCAGATGAAAAACATATCCTGTGAATCTATTCCCTTGAGGCTGTCAATCCACAAACAAATAGAAAACACAGCGGAAGATTTTCCCTCCACTGAAGCCCACTAGTGCGGCAAATTCGGGATCCATAATCAAGCTCTGAGCCTTCAGTCCAGTCCAGTGTGTTCATATATATGGTCAGCACCAGGACCTTGTGTGGTCGACCACTCCTCAGCAGGGTAAAAAAAAACAAAAGTAGCCAGAGTTCACTTCCACAAGAGAGTATCCCTTTTGAAAGGTACTAACGGTCTGCACCACGAGAATGCAGGGTCAAACATTAGGTGCTAGGCCTTGCCGGTTCTGTACAACATCACAGGAGATTGGTGCATAGTTCTCCTTCCAGTGACTACCTATCTACGATTTACAGACCAATGGAAATTCACTGAGTGATTATTACTGATGTTACTAATTTATTAGTGAGTGTAATTACTACATGATATTATTAAGTTGATTTTTGGAGTTCGATTGAAATTCAAATATGTTGTAAGGAATTTTCACAGGTTGAAATAATATCGCATTTCTTGAACCTGAGCATTCTCAATCCGGACAAAAATATTATTATGGCTTTTCTTATAAGTTCATCAAATAAAACTGTGTGAATGACCGCCTGCTTAGAATGTTTTCCTACAATGTCTTGTTCTCTTTTACTTTAACGGAAATTTCGATGCTTTGCCAGTGAAAATACGATTTAAAATGTGTTCTGCATTAAGTGCTTTGTACTTAAAATCGAATAAAAGACTAAATCATATTTATTAAAGATAAAAAAACTTCGATATATAACTATTATTATTTTAATTCTTAACCATTATCACTGTTTTTATGTTCTGAAAATATCAGTACACATTCAGATGCATTAAGGATTGCCATAGGCATTTTAATACTTGTTCATTGTGTGAAAAAGTACGTACTATTTGTGATTGCAAATTATTTGAACGTATACAATAGAACTGATCCAAATAATGAAACATTTCCTACAGATACGTCTCTAGTTCCGTAAGATCACATTCATTATGTGTATCAAGTCATTACTTTAAATGTGATGCAAATCCAAATTATATTTATTATTAAGCAGTCGTTTAATAAAAACAAATAATTGGCAAAAACTTAATTCATTGCTTAAGAAAGGTCAGTTCTGATGCTTTTTCGTGCAACTATGTGTAGGAAAAAAATTCTAAGGAGCGAAAAAACGTTTTTTTTTTTCGAGTATTCTAGCATTCTCGAATTCCGCGGGGGCGGGGGTGGCTCAGTCGGTAGCGCGCCAGGCTCGTAATCTGTACTTCCCAGGTTCGAGTCCCAGCTGGGTCAGCGTTGAGATTTATCTCCGCAAAATTCCCCGCCTGCCCACTGTCAGTAGGGGACACCGCTGGGCTTGGAAAGGCCGCCGTCCGTCGGATGGGACGTTAAGCCGTGCTTAAGTAAGGACGTTAAGTGTGCGGGAGAGACATACCCTGTGCACGTTAAAGAACACGCTGAATGGCCTTGATGGGAGGCTACCACCTGTCTCCTAACAGCTGTTCCAGTGGGTCCCCTCCCCCATACTTTTCTGAGCATTCGGGGTCCATGTGACCTGGCCGTTTAGCCCATGGTGTGCAAAAAAGTGCCGCTCAGAGGTAAAACAACCCAATCCAACTCTTATCGTGTGAAAGGGAATGCGCCTGGATTAAAAGATTTTAATTTAGTGCGGTTGAATTACATGTATAATACATATGTTTATTTTGAAAATAAAGTTTGATTTATTTGGGATCAGTAGTTCGATTTCAACTGAATTATGAGCAGACTATATGCAAGTAGACCACCAAAGGCACAAAGGACAAAGCCTTCCGTTGAATTTGAACATTCCCCATCCAGACAAAGCACTGATATCAATTTTTCAAATCTCTTTTTTAAGTGAGAAAATAGAATCCCTAGATACACAGGATGTTGAGAGATTCTCCGCGATCTGCGACAGTGATTTACGAATTGGTTTGCCTTTTTCGTTAACTTCTGCTGCTGGGAGAGCAATCCCAAAAAGGACAGTGCGCCGGTGATGGATTTTATGGTTAACTGTATTGTCAAAGAGACAGTAAAGGAATTGTCTGTAAAGCCAAATGTTAATCCTAAGAACACAAACAAATTAAAGAAGCTTACAGTTACCACCAAAAATATCGCGAACGACAATATGTCTTCAAGGAGACTGGTGAAAGAGATCTTAGTGTAAACGTTTAGGTGCTGGAAAAGTATGTTTCGTTCAGTAGGTGACGACACATTTGTCTGAAATCCTTTATGGAAATAGGTCATGATTCTGGTTAATTTTGCAATTTTTTTTGAGATAGAGCAACCCTAATCAATTCATGAGATTTAGATGTGGTTTTCAAATTCTCTTCATATTGCAATTATTTCTCTATGAGATCTGGTTTTCTGCCTTTCTCTGTGGAACATTGCAGAGATGGATTATTATTCATGTCTTCTGCGGAATAAAGTTTATGGTATATTTTAACTCTTTCTTTGGAAATCATTATGCACTAAGCCAGTGGTTCTCAAACTTTTATACTTCACGTACCCCCTGGAAATGTGTATGTAACTGTTGTACACCTTGTATAGGTAGATAAAACTATAATTAGAGTATAAAAAACTGGATAAATTTAAACATATATAGTATATATATATATAACATATATCTAGCGACTTTTGAGCTCTCACGAAGTACCCTCGAAAAATTACCGTACACCACGTTGAGAACCCCCTACACTAAACAATCGGTTTCGATTTGCATTTGTTGTAATCTAAATGTACGTTTCACCAGAATGTAATATTGTAAAGTGATTGAAGAACTGAAGATATTCATTTATTAAAATCACTTATTGTTGATTTCATATAATATTTAATTATTAGTGAAATGGGCGATCTGAGGGGCAAATATTATTATTTTACCCTTGAAACCTCTTCTAGGTTTCCGATATTTGCAGATGACAAATTATTGTTTTTGGTATAAATCAATTATAAAGCTGTATTACATGTTATCTGTTACGTCGTGTTATTTCGTTACGTTTCCTAGCTATTACGTTCTTTTTGACGTCTGAAAATCGTTTATTCTAAATAAATAATCACCTAGCGACAAAGGAAGTTAGCGTATGATTAGAACAGATGGTATTGCAGGATTACCTTCGTTCATGAAGTCTCTTGTTCAAATGAATAGAGTTCTGTGCAGATAGCAAAAGTTCCATCTGCATCAGCAACCGCATGCGTAAAACTTTTCGCATGCGCCGTCGAGGTTTTGCAAACGATTCAGGTCAAATGATGTATGTTTGCAAGTAAAATAAATCAGTCTACTTTTTCGCAATACTTAATAATTAATTGAAAAAAATAGACTGTGATTAAACAAATTGCCTGTATTTCAAAAAAATATGCGTTACTAAATATTTCATAAAAATGTGCTTGAATGTAATTTTGCCCAGTCTTCTGAGTAAATTTCGCTCTTTTAAATGCAGTTATTGTGATTACGGGAAGACATTCCTTTTATTACCCACTAACTCCCTCTTTATTTCTCACTTTAAACTTTATGATCTCCACAATTGAAATTTCACAATTAGTTCCAGGTTTTTACAAAACACTCGATAAATTTTTGCAATTTATATTTGCTTGGTCAACAAAAATAATCGCCTCAATAAAAGAAGTTTTTCTTTTAATATGTGTCTTTGTCCTAGTGATCTTTTTCTTTATATTAAATATCATCATCCGTGGTGGCTCGGGACTAAAAGTTTTGTGCGGTACTTTAGCTACTAGAGTAAGAGCCTGGAGTAGGAAAAACAATGATTAGGTGTCTGATATTGAATTCAATAGAATACGGCTGAAAAAAAAACTGTTTTGTAATGCATGTATTCCTATTTTTCAGCTATTCTCTTATCGCATTATTTAACAAAATTTTTCGGGGAAAAAAAAGACAAAATCGAAATGATGTTTTTGTCCTTTCTACTTCAATTTAACGTTTTGTCCTTTCTACTTCAATTTCATGTTTAGACCTTCCACTGTACCTATGTATGCATTTTTCGTCTCCTTTCTAGTGGTATTTTCAAAAACTATTCTCGATATATGGGTTTACTCTTTTTTTTTACTGCTTACGATCATAAATTTATAATTATTATTTTAAACTGAATTATTTTTCTTAAATTATAACTTGAAAATTTGTCTGTTATGGTTATATTTAATTTACAATATTGATTTATTACATATGTATTTCATTACACATATTAATTTATTTTACAACGAATTGTGAAACGGTGATATGGTTATAAAATGTATTATAGAAAATTGACTGAAAAAAAAACTGTAGTAACAGACACTGGGATCGAACCGGAGACTTTTAAGTTGGAAGTCCAAAGAACAACAAAAAAAAAATAACATGTGTGTAGCATGGAGCGTCCCGTGGCCGAGTGGTTAGCGCGCTTGGCTACTGATCTACGGGACCTGAGTTAGAGCCCCGGGTAAGGCATCGATGTTTGTGTTGTTTTTCTCCTGAGTTTCCGCCATTCTCACAGACCCTTCAACTTTGGCGTATAAACTGATATAGGCTCCTGTCACACCTCTGTGGCAAGCAGCAGCTTGAGTGGATATTTATTTATTTCTATTATGTAGCACGGAGCTCTGCTTTGCTAATAAAGTGTTATTTTAAAATGAATTATTAGCATTCTCTTGCAGACCAAATGCTTAACACATTTTACATTTTCATATCTAATATTGTTCTTAAAATTTTTATAATTTTTTTAATTAATTTATAATTTATATTATTGTTTTTTGTTTAAATTTTTTTTTATAATTTATATTGTTCTTAATGTTTACAGTTTTCCTCATTTCTTACCTTTAGTTGTAAGTAAAGTAATATAAATTTTTATAATAATTCTTCTTTGCAAGTTTTAGTCTATTAGTTAATTTACTTCGGAATGCAGTGAAAAGATATGACTGTTCAGTGTCCAAGGATCTTTGTTTATATGATTTATATTTCTCGCTTATCATTTTTAATAGCTCCTTTATTAATTTTTGAGGTTTAAGTGCAGTTTTGTTATTTTGTATTCTAATACATTTTGTGCAGTTTGCTAATAATATTTAAGTAATTATGAAAAGTTTGAAAAAAATGTGTCTACCTTTGTTTGTGTATTCAGAGAATAATTCTTGTAACTGAGTAAAATTTCAAATCGCTTATAAGATATAATTTCCTCTGTTTGACAATGGTGTTTTTCATTTATAAGATTCTTACACTTCATCACTTTCATATAAGATCCTTGACCTTTGACTTAATTTTGCTTACATTTACAGTATATCGTTGGGACCTTTTAGTGTTAGTAGTATATGATCGAGACATGAAGAATTAGTATAACTAGTTAGTGATTTTATACAAAGAATAAATTACAAATGACATGACCATATTACAGTACATCTGTGTAATACTATTATTTTCTACCAAATCAATATTAACAATCCCATTCATTAAAATGTTTTTGTAAACAAATTTCAATAACAAATCATGTAAATCTTTTTACAAATTCTTTTTTTATACGATCATTCCAGTTATAACTGGATATCAAGAAATAATCAGTTCATTTTAATTTGAATGTTAAAAAAATCTGCATTATTATATTATGTTACAATCTGATATGCATTCAACCTATTCTTAAAAAACACTATTAAACCTCCAGTTTTTTGTTTTTATTTTTTGCATTACTACATTTATAACATGAGCTGTAACTTGCTGTACGATACATTGCAATTTGACTATATTATGCCCAGATTTCAACAAAAATTATGATATTGTTACGACAGATAAACGTGCTACAATCAACAATGATGTGATGTGATGAAACGTGATGGAAAAACTTAGGCAGCCAAGCTAAAATTGGGACCGACTATGTTTAAACTGTTCCAGCAAGAAGTACATTACCTTGGTTATGTCATCACTACGTCAGGGATTAAGACTGATGCTAGTAAGATAGAAGTTGTAAGAGATTGGCCCCCACCTCAAGAGGTCACCAACTTCGTAGTTTTATTGGATTTTGCACATATTATAGAGGATTTGTCAAGGGTTTCTCCCACATCGCATCGTCAGACGATGTATGACCCTGAAGGCCATTACATCGTCTGACAGAGGAGGGCCAGCGATTCATGTGGTATACCTAATGTGAAGTGGTCATCCAACAGTTGGTTTCCACAGCACCAGTGTTAGCATATCTGCAAGCTGGAAAACTGCTCATAATAGATACTGAAGCAAATAACACAGGAGTTGATGGTGTACTTTCTCAACAACAAAATGGAAAAGAATGAGTTATTGCATATTTTAGCAAAACTTTATCCAAACCAGAACGAAATTTTTGTGTCACCGAAAAGAACTGTTAGCAAGAATAAAAGCAATAAAATATTTTCATCATTATCTCTATGGACAGAAATGTCTTTTTGTACTGATCATGCTCCTAAAAAAAACTTGTGCTTACTAAACTTTAAAAACCCTGAAGGACAAATGGCTAGGTGGATACAGCGTTTACAAAAGTACAATTTGTCCATTGAGCATGGTAGTGACAAACTACATAGGAATGTATTGGCATCTGTGAGCATTGCTATAATGCAGAGTTTGTATATGGTCCTAATGATATAATGCCAATTGAGACAAATAACATTGACACAAGAAAAGAGTGATACTCCTAACATCTGGAATGCAATAGAAATTAGAAAGGCCCAATTAGACGATGAAGATATACGCCAATATTAAAACTGATCGAAAAATCTGATATAAGACCTAATTGGGCGCAAATCTCGATGTATATCCCAACTACTCAAAGTTATTGGGCGCAGTGGGACTCCTTAGAAGTGAAAGACTGTGTATTATACAGAAGATAAGAGAATCCCACTGAACAACTAATCCGTTGGCAAATAATCCTTCCTCACTCCCGAGTGGAACTAGTGATGAAATATATTCCTGATAGTCCCACTAGAGGACACTTCTGTGTTAATGAGACATTAGCGAAACCCAGAGCACGATTTCATTGGCTGAAAAGTAGGGCAGTCGTTCAAAGATGGTGTAGGCAATGTGAGGCCTGTGCAGGAAAGAAAGGCCCTAAGACTAGGAGTAGTGGTAAGCTACAGACATATAACGTTGTTTTCCCTTTGGAGAGAATAGCCATTGATGTAATAGGTCCGTTTCCTAGGACTGATGAGGGAAATCGATATTTATTAGTGGAAATGGATTATTTCACGAAGTGGCCTGAAGTTTATCTTATCCTAGACCAGGAGGCAACAACAGTTGCCAAGATGATAGTAAAAACACTTGATTAATAGGTATGGAGTAACTTTGCAACTCCTCTCACACCAAGGCCGGAATTTTGAATCCAATGTGTTTAAAGGCATCTGCCAACTATTAGGCATTCAGAAAGCAAAAACAACTACGCTGCACCCTCAGTCGGATGGTATAGTTGGGAAATTTAATAGGACAATTGCACAACATCTAGCATTGTTTGTTGACGACCAACAACGTGACTTTGGTCGCCATATACCACTGTTTTTAGTTGGCATACAGAACAGCAGTGCATGAGACAACTGGACAGACACTTTCCATGATGCTCTTTGGAAGAGAATTACATCTTCCCTGTGACCTTTCATATTGTCGGTCCGACGTAATGTCTGTGTCCACTCCACAATACGTACAAGAATTACAAGAACGACTAGAAGAAATCCACCACTCAGTCAAACATAATATCAACTGGAAAAACCAAAACGAGATTCTACAGTAAAACAAATGGAACTGTTTTCAATCAAAGAGATTTTGTCTGGCTGTACAACCCACATAGAAAGAAGAGACTTTCTCCAAAACTTCAGAAACCTTGAGAAGGTCCGTATTCGGTAGTTAACAGGATTAACGACGTGGTGTAAAGCATTCGTCGATATCCGTCTAAAATGTACAAGGTGGTTCAGGTGGATCATTTGACCCCGTTTCATCAAAGAACTGAAGAGACTTCGGAATTCGGAATTGTTCGAGACGAACAAGAGCTAACGAGAGGCATTGTTACGGACAGATAAACGTGCTACAATGAACCGTGATGGGTCGTCTTGATACTCGCGTGAACTACAGCGTGAAAATACGTCACCAGCTACTTCGAAAGAACTTGACTTAAAAATAAGGAATAAGTTGTTGAAATTAAGAGGAATCGGAGTGTGAAGAAAAAAAATAGTTTATTTTTGTCTGTGCACTAAAGTATAAAAAAGAAGAAACCTTTTTATTTGGTTTATTTATTAAATTGCATTATTTGTTGTGTTCGCGGGAGATTAAATAAGTTTATTAATGTTGATCCTGTTAGCGGACTACAAGAAAAAGAAGGATGTTTAGGATATTTAAAAATGTGATTGAGGAAGTCATATGTTAGTGGAACAAACAGAGCTGATCTCAACATTTCTGTAGGAAGAGTTCATTATTTGATGAATAGTTATATTTAACTGTTTAGGAATTGGTAAGGTTATTCTCGATAGATTGCAGGTTTGCTCACAAATATCATTCTGCCACTTATCGACTGATATAAAAGCCTTATTTTATGCTTCGTGTGTAAATAATAAGAATAGTAGAAAGGTGTGAAGTTCTTTTGAAGATTTATTTTCATACAGATTTATGTTAGTTGAGTTCAGTTTATATAAATGTGTTCATTCATACTTTTGTAATAAATTACATTATTTTAGAATTATAATTGTTAAATGCTATTTTTTTTAACTCACGCTCAGTTTCCATCCTCTTAATTCACAACAGTTTGAAAAAATAATTCATTACAGATTAAAAAAACACACAAAACAATCCAAAATATTTCGAATAGCGCTAATATTCATTTAAAACGGAGTAAACATTTTTTAATCAAAGACAACTACAAGATCATCTGAAAAATGTGCAATAATATTACTATGGTTCTTAACACTTATTATTTTGACATGTTTGAATCATTGATAGATATTATATATGATACTCTTGGATATACATCTTTCCGTAAATACATTTTCCGCTCTTTTACCCAAAATAATTTTATAGCTCCTTTCTTTCCTTAATTTCATAGTTTCATGCAAAATATTTTAAACTTCTGGCACTAAATATTCACTTATAAAGATGTATTCCTCACCTTTAGATATCCCCAAGTCTTTATTTTTTAATCCTCAGAATAATATCAATTTAGCTCTCCACAGGTTTCTTCCTGTTTCGAAAGAAATCGAACTATTATTATTCATTAAGTGGATTTCTACTCATTATGTGTTGGAACACGATGAGCTGCCTTGAATTTAATATATTCACTTTTTAATATTAATAGCTTCCTCTATTTTGCCCGCAATGCCGAATATGTTTCTGTTTCAGCTTTTAATAAGTCCATTTATTTCTATATTTTCAGATCTACTATATTGCTGAAGGTTTCTCAACTCAGTTTTAAAATTTCCCTTTCTTTTTCTTGCCACTTATTACTGGCTTGTAATGTTTCATCATTTTCATTTAATGCATTCAATTATTTAGTGGTTTCAACCATATGTTTTATTAATTCATCTGTTTTATTCGAATGTGTAGTGTTCTCTAATGGCACAGTGGTTATCACACCTGGCATGTTTTTGGGTGATGTGTATTCCAATCCCACTCAAGGAAATCCCTAGAGTTTTTTGCCTACAGGATATTTTCCTCTGATTTTTTATTACTAAATTACACTTTTTTTCCTTTGAAAACGAGATAAAAAAAAAGTTATAATCTCCCACGGGCTTATGACGAATTTCAAGATTCGTAAAAACATCACTGATTGCATCCATTAAGAAACATAGAACTCTACAGGTGAAAACCTCTACAAACAGAAAAAGGGGTTTTCTACTTCAATGGAAAATACTGAAATCGATAACGAATCTTTCATGTGGCTGAAAGCTATCTGTCACTAAATAATACAGAATATTTTTAAGTGATATATTGAGAGAAGTTATTTCTACTTCACCACGTACCAATGACAAATTGCAAAAATAACATAATTCTGTTTAGGTCAATAATAAAGAATAAGTAGGGGATTATCACAATAGTTTTTATGAAAGGCATATTTTTGAAATCGAACATATATTGCTTGAAATGGTCTATTCTGGATCTTCGCAGTTTAATATAAGCAAAGTGTCATGCACGCGTAGGTACGGGGAACCTACCTACCTTCTTACTTACATACATACATACATACATACATAATCCTCAGGGACATGTATATATCCTCAGGCTACAGAGGTCTAACCAGACCGTGGCGCAAATGCATCGAGCGTTAAAGCTTTAGATAGACGCATCTATCCTAATCTACAGCTACTGCAGTAGTATCATCACAACCTGGCGATCCCCCTTTGCACAGTGCTTTCCCCCCTATGTCGCAATCGTCCACGTTGCCTTCTTGACTTGGACCCCCTATGTCGCAATCGACCGGAAATTGGCCCGTGTTGGTCCACGTTGCCTTCTGAACTTTGACCCCTATGTCGCAATCGACCGGAAATTGACCCTGACGTCGCAACTGGCATGGTATTAATAATTCATAATTAATAATTCATAATTCATAATTAAAAATTCCTCCCCCTTTTAACCCCTTGTGCTATCTAGTTTTTAACTCTAATTTTAAGTCCTCCTTCTCGAATAGTCTCGATTTTCTTTATTTCAGACTCACCATTTATTTTAAAACCTCGATTTTGCAAACCCCCCTGGTTGACCTATATTTTAAGCCCTACCTATATTTTAAGTCATGGATTTTGCAAACCACATGGTTGACCTATATTTCAGACTCGCCTTTTATTTTAAAACCTCGATTTTGCAAACCCCCTGGTTGAGCTATATTTTAAGCTCCCCTTCTCGAATAGCCTCGATTTTTCTTTATTTCAGTCTCACCTTTTATTTTAAAACCTCGATTTTGCAGACCCTCCTGGTTGACCTATATTTTAAGCCCCCTCCTTCCCTCGGATTTCAAGTCTCAGAATAATTCCACAGAAAAGGATGACACAAGTCTCAATTGTAAAAATCAACTCTCAAAGTTGTATTCTTATTAATTAAAACCCTTTCTATTAAAAATCTTTTGGTGTTCATTTTGCCAGGACTGTTAAACGATTCCCTTTTATTAAAACTCCGGTATATATTTTTTCCAACCCGTTAATCGATCCCCTAGTAAATAAAAACTCTCACTTACCTTTATTAAAAATCATCCAGCGCTCGTAATAAATCAGTTTACTCTAGTTGCGTTTAATCGGAAAAAAAAAAAAAATCATTCCCTCGCTAGCGTACCTCCACGTTAATTTCGGGAAAAAGCCTCATCGGATCCAAGGTTCACATGTTTTACTAGAAGAATGACACAGTAACTGTTTCACAGAAAAATTAATAAAATTTGGTTTAAATTATTCGTAGGACTTGTATATAAGATCTACCTTGCAATAGACGTTCAACAGGCTAAAAGTTTTCCAAGTCCGTTATCGGTGTATCGGAAATCGTACGTTTCCTGTAGACATCCTTCAGATCGCTTATTAGGGGGTAGCAACAGCACTTTCGCCACATCACACGATATGGTGCAATCCTTTATAAGCTGGAAGGTCAAAAGGTCAAATGTCCAGCGCTTCACTGTGTGTGCATTTGACACTGATAAGGTTTAAAAATAGATGTTTCCTAGAATCCACATTGCCTTCTCAGATTGGACTTTGACCCCTATGTCGCAACCGACCATATTTTAAGGCCTCTTCATAGACCCCATGGTTGACCTATATTTTAAGTCCCCTTCTCGAATTTTCTTGTTTTTCCCCCTGTTTAACTCATATTTTAAGCCCTCCCCTCTTCATAGACCCACCTAATGATCCACCTATATTTTAAGCCCTCCCCTCTTTAAACCAAATCAGTTTTTGCGCATTTAATCGGTGTCATCCAACGTCCATACTATTTTTAGTACGTCTCCTGAATTTAAAAAAAAAAAAAATATTGGCTTTCGTCGCCGTATTTGAACGCGCTACCTCAGTGCCGATAGCTGAAGCGTCATCGCCAGGGCGCGGATTTTTGCGGAGATAAATCTCAACTCTGACCCTGCTATCCGCTCGACAATATTTGCTACTGGTAAAACGATTTCCTTCATTAAAAATAAAAACTAATTAAATAATGGGGTATCACTGGGAAAATACTGGGTAGAACCCAAACTGATTTCGTGCTAAAACATCTCCAGATTTCAGCTTACTTGAAAAACTATTTTTAGAAATGAACCAGTGACTTGAATCACTCAACTTCCATAAGAATACACAATTATGGTACTGCAGTGTCGGGAAGAAATATGTTTCAACGAAATTCAATTGCATGTATTACGATCAGAAAAATAATTTAGTGGACAAAGTTTAAAATAGTTATTAAATGGTACCTTACAGTGCAAGTGCGCTTCAGGCGAAAAGCCTCCCCTTCGAACACTGCACCCCGTTTTTCCGAAGTAACTGTCTCACAAGTCTTCCTACATCATCCCTAGACAGAGAATCGGATTCAATGTGCAAAAAGATCAAGACCTCATTTGAAGGAGCACATAGTGGATACTGTACTCCATAGTGAAATGAACATTGGCCTCTTGCGGGACCTAGTTATATCCCTACTCCAAGAGAATTACTAATGAAAACGTGCTATTGTTAATGTATGTAATTCCGACAAAAAATGTTTTGTCTGTTTTAGCCACTTTGTATCCTGCAATAGGAAACACTGAACACCTTAACAACTATATACATTTAGAAGAAAACACATCAGGTCTAATTTTCCCTTTAACAATCTGGATACGAGAAAGAGATGTTCCTACTCTACATCACACCATTCAGATTTAAAGCGCACGCAAATCTCCTACTGTTGTCAGACGATGAAAAGCAGCATTATTGTTCCATTAAGAATTTGTTTCTATGAAATTCAAAGGGAGAATGCTGTTTTCCATATTATAGGGAATGCAATTAATACATTCTTTGCAGATGGATGTCCTTTAGGTTATGAAATAATCTTATTAGAACGCTTAAAATTGAGATGACACACATTAGCACCTCCGAGAAGCGCTAGGGGGTAGAAGAATATACCCGTGTAATGAAAATATTCATTCGACATAAAAACAAAAAACCTACGCCAATATCGCGTACACTGACGTGCTCCTCTTAGCTGATGTGTTTGGTGGCAGATACTGACCCCTGCTATGTTTACGCAGCTCCTGCCTTCATACCTGAAGATGACAAATACTAGGGTTGATAACCTACAATGTATCTTTTTGGAAGGCATACGAGGAGGAATTTCGGTGATATGCAGACAACGAGCATTTAGAATGAAAAACTGATTGCAAGTTTGCTTTACGGTCATACAAACCTGAAAAGAGATGAAATGGGTAGTACTTTACCCATGATACACCATGTGACTAGGTCGTTAAATCAAATTACATGCATAAACGAAAATTAGAAAAACAACGAAATGCTTGGTAAATTCAATGAGAATCACTAAAATGTAAAGAGTGTTGGAATATCTGTAAATGTACACATATTTCAGTGGATAGGTGAATATTTTCACAATTCTTTGGAAGTGGAAGGCAAAATAGCTGTAAAACATACTGTGACGAGAGAGAAAGTATAAAAATGTAGTGGGATGGTTGTAAAAAATCGCTTCAAAACAGAAAATTACAACGCAAATACTGAAATATAGAAAAAAACGACTATTCGACGGTTATTCCAAGCTGCTATCTCACGCTCTTTTTCAGATTTCCTGGTTCTATAGTTCCCTGGTACGTAGCGCATAAGTGTGGGTGTAGTTGGCTATTTTTCGTTGCAAACACAAGTTGTTTTCACTATTAGTTATTTTTCCCGCATGAGAATACACATTTCTATACTACATTGCGTACAGACGGATGCACGAATATCACAAAATACTTTGCATATAGAAAACATCAGCAAAGAACCACAGAAGTTTGGAAATTTAAAATCTGAAAACTCAGTGTTTATAAGAAAACAACAATATTTTCAGTATTTCCATGAAAAGTTGAGTCCCAGAATCGATCCGCTAAACCCGACTTTGCATTCTCTGACTTCAACCACCAATAAAACGTAATGTAAGCTCTCTCGTCGGTTATCCCAAGCCGCTATCTCTTTTCAGAGTTTCTGGTCCCCTCGGTACGTTTGAATAAGCGCATAAGTGTGGGTGAAAATGGCTATTTTTCGCTGCAAACACAAGTTTTTCGACAAAGATAGGGTGTTTCACTACAATCTAAAATGGGATTTCATGTGTGTTTAGTTATTTTTCCTGCATGAGAATATTTCTAACCTATCTCATAGACAGCAGGTTAGTTACTTCGGATCTAACAAAGCCAAGGTTTGAGATCCATAGTAAGACATGAACGTCTGTGTTGTTTTCCTACTCACCCCCCTTCTACTGGGTCGTATGAAAAAATCCTGTAACTGTTGCGACAATTAGCTGCGTGAAGGTGCATTTATTTTTAAAGCAATGACACACTAATTTCGGACTCGCTAGCTAGAGAACAATATATTAACTTGCTAAAGTTTGATTTTAACGATCAGATAGTGTATACATCATCACTTTTTTAGTTCATACTAATATCATTGTCTCATTATAAGCGATTTCATACAAAGAGATACGCACTCTATGTTTCACATCTAAATCTATAGAGATAACGATCACTACCCATGGAACACATCTGTGAAAAAACACGCTATGATAGGGTTTGAGAAAGATTTTTAGTCCATGGGGGGTGCTGCACTGCAGGAAAGCACATTATCTTTGATATCAGAACCGACATGAAAGTTATACTGTTTGGGTTTGAGAAAGATTCTTTAGTTCACGGGGCACCACATGAATAAATGCATAAGTACGTGTGAAGATGGCTATTTTTCGCTGCAAACACAAGTTTTTCGACAAAGATAGGGTGTTTCACTACAATCTAACACGGGATTTCATGTGTGTTTAGTTATTTTTCCTGCATGAGAATATTTCTAACCTATCTCATAGACAGCAGGTTAGTTACTTCGGATCTAACAAAGCCAAGGTTTGAGATCCATAGTAAGACATGAACGTCTGTGTTGTTTTCCTACCAAAATCCCGACAACCTCTCACCCCCTTCTACTGGGTCGTATGAAAAAATCCTGTAACTGTTGCGGCAATTAGCTGCGTGAAGGTGTATTTATTTTTAAAGCAAAGACACACTAATTTTGAACTCGCTAGCTAGAGAACGATATAGTAATTTGCTAAAATTTGATTTTAACGATCAGATAGTGTATACATCACCACTTTTTTAGTTCATACTAATAACTTCTAACTTTTAAAGGAAATATTGTCTCATTATAAGCGATTTCATACAAAGAGATACGCACTCTATGTTTCACATTTAAATCTATAGAAATAACGAGCACTACCCATGGAACACATCTGTGAAAAAACACGCTATGATAGGGTTTGAGAAAGATTTTTAGCCTATGGGGTGGTTCACTGCAGGAAAGCACATTATCTTTGATATCAGAACCTACGTGAAAGTTATACTGTTTGGGTTTGAGAAAGATTCTTTAGTTCACAGGGCACCGTATGAATAGGCGCATAAGTGTGGGTGAAGATGGCTATTTTTCGCTGCAAACACAAGTTTTTTCGACAAAGATAGGGTGTTTCACTACAATCTAACACGGGATTTCATATTTGTTTAGTTATTTTTCCCTGCATATTTCTATACTAATGTGGAATTCTTAGAACAAGTGGTACTATGTTCGTGTGAAAGTGGTTCTGGCAAGCACACGTTTTTTGATAATGTCATGCACCCTGTTTGGAAAGAACACTGTCTATGGAGCATTATTCCTGTAAATTCCATAAGCATAATGTTTTCAGCTGTATGTGAACCAAACATTCACTTGAGAAGAATATTTAAAAAACATCAGTGTGAACTCATGGATACATAAAACGTGTCTCTTTCTTGTGTCTCTTCATATCTATATACTATTCTCACGAACACGAAAGATAGAACTTTCGAAGGAAGATGATCAGTGCAACAGTTAAGAAACTGATTTTCTGTGTTTTGGGGCTTTTCACCAATGCCATCTAGGGGCAAATATGTTGACTGTCTGATTCGAGTAAAAACAAGATTATTACTTTTAAGCAGGCGGTTTATGAATATGTAGGAGAATATATTTTGCATAAGATCAGAAAAACATTCTTGTGTGGTGTATGGTATTATTCAACGGATGTCTTTCTAAGTGTATGCATATATCCGTGCAATAGACTAAGTTTTTTCTCACACACTTGTTTCGTCTCTGTAATTGTATGTTTGTGCGTGCGTATACTTTCATGTTCGTGCGTGCGTGCGTATGTTTTCGTGTCTGTGTGTGTGTGCGTATGTTTTCATGTGTGTGTGTGTGTGTATACGTCTTCATGTCTCTCTGTGTGTGTGTGTGTGTTTCATCTTTATGTGTATATGTTATCGTATGTGTGTTTTGTTCACATGCAAGAATAAACATATTGTCTTACGGACACTTGCTTGCTACAGAAGAAGCTAACAATTTAAAACGAGACTAGTGGTTACACAAAATATTTCATCACAGATCTTTACTTCAATACTCATATTTCAGGAGATGTAAGGATTTTTCTTCAGCACGTTCGAATATTTTTGAACACGACTGTCTTACGTTACGTCTTACGTTACGTTTCCTGTCAGATGTCTCGTAACGAATAAAGCGTGTGTGTGTGTGTGTGTTTTGCTAATACAGAAGAGGACATTCAACCGAGAATATTTCAAACTTAGAATAACACAACATCCTGATGCGTTAAGAACGAAGTGGAGGGATACTAACAGCTGAAACATGACCTGAAGCGATCGAAATCCTGTTGTTTCGCGCAATGGGACGAAGGGTGATAAATCGTAATACTACTGAAGAAATCCTTGTTTCAAAAAAGAGGTCTCTTTTTTGAAACAACTGAAGGGTGATAAATCGTAATACTACTGAAGAAATCCTTGTTTCAAAAAAGAGGTCTCTTTTTTGAAACAACTGGATTTCTTCAGTAGTATTACGATTTATCACCCTTCGTCCCCTTGCGCGAAACAACAGGATTTCGATCGCTTCAGGTCATGTTTCAGCTGTTAGTATCCCTCCACTTCGTTCTTAACGCATCAGGATGTTGTGTTATTCTAAGTTTGAAATATTCTCGGTTGAATGTTCTCTTCTGTATTAGCAAAACACACACACACACGCTTTGTTCGTTACGAGACATCTGACAGGAAACGTAACGTAAGACGTAACGTAAGACAGTCGTGTTCAAAAATATTCGAACGTGCTGAAGAAAAATCCTTACATCTCCTGAAATATGAGTATTGAAGTAAAGATCTGTGATGAAATATTTTGTGTAACCACTAGTCTCGTTTTAAATTGTTAGCTTCTTCTGTAGCAAGCAAGTGTCCGTAAGACAATATGTTTATTCTTGCATGTGAACAAAACACACATACGATAACATATACACATAAAGATGAAACACACACACACACACACAGAGAGACATGAAGACGTATACACACACACACACACATGAAAACATACGCACACACACACACACACGAAAACATACGCACGCACGCACGAACATGAAAGTATACGCACGCACAAACATACAATTACAGAGACGAAACAAGTGTGTGAGAAAAAACTTAGTCTATTGCACGGATATATGCATACACTTAGAAAGACATCCGTTGAATAATACCATACACCACACAAGAATGTTTTTCTGATCTTATGCAAAATATATTCTCCTACATATTCATAAACCGCCTGCTTAAAAGTAATAATCTTGTTTTTACTCGAATCAGACAGTCAACATATTTGCCCCTAGATGGCATTGGTGAAAAGCCCCAAAACACAGAAAATCAGTTTCTTAACTGTTGCACTGATCATCTTCCTTCGAAAGTTCTATCTTTCGTGTTCGTGAGAATAGTATATAGATATGAAGAGACACAAGAAAGAGACACGTTTTATGTATCCATGAGTTCACACTGATGTTTTTTAAATATTCTTCTCAAGTGAATGTTTGGTTCACATACAGCTGAAAATATTATGCTTATGGAATTTACAGGAGTAATGCTCCATAGACAGTGTTCTTTCCAAACAGGGTGCATGACATTATCAAAAAACGTGTGCTTGCCAGAACCACTTTCACACGAACATAGTACCACTTGTTCTAAGAATTCCACATTAGTATAGAAATATGCAGGGAAAAATAACTAAACAAATATGAAATCCCGTGTTAGATTGTAGTGAAACACCCTATCTTTGTCGAAAAAACTTGTGTTTGCAGCGAAAAATAGCCATCTTCACCCACACTTATGCGCCTATTCATACGGTGCCCTGTGAACTAAAGAATCTTTCTCAAACCCAAACAGTATAACTTTCACGTAGGTTCTGATATCAAAGATAATGTGCTTTCCTGCAGTGAACCACCCCATAGGCTAAAAATCTTTCTCAAACCCTATCATAGCGTGTTTTTTCACAGATGTGTTCCATGGGTAGTGCTCGTTATTTCTATAGATTTAAATATGAAACATAGAGTGCGTATCTCTTTGTATGAAATCGCTTATAATGAGACAATATTTCCTTTAAAAGTTAGAAGTTATTAGTATGAACTAAAAAAGTGGTGATGTATACACTATCTGATCGTTAAAATCAAATTTTAGCAAATTACTATATCGTTCTCTAGCTAGCGAGTTCAAAATTAGTGTGTCTTTGCTTTAAAAATAAATACACCTTCACGCAGCTAATTGCCGCAACAGTTACAGGATTTTTTCATACGACCCAGTAGAAGGGGGTGAGAGGTTGTCGGGATTTTGGTAGGAAAACAACACAGACGTTCATGTCTTACTATGGATCTCAAACCTTGGCTTTGTTAGATCCGAAGTAACTAACCTGCTGTCTATGAGATAGGTTAGAAATATTCTCATGCAGGAAAAATAACTAAACACACATGAAATCCCGTGTTAGATTGTAGTGAAACACCCTATCTTTGTCGAAAAACTTGTGTTTGCAGCGAAAAATAGCCATCTTCACACGTACTTATGCATTTATTCAAGTGGTGCCCCGTGAACTAAAGAATCTTTCTCAAACTCAAACAGTATAACTTTCATGTCGGTTCTGATATCAAAGATAATGTGCTTTCCTGCAGTGCAGCACCCCCCATGGACTAAAAATCTTTCTCAAACCCTATCATAGCGTGTTTTTTCACAGATGTGTTCCATGGGTAGTGATCGTTATCTCTATAGATTTAGATGTGAAACATAGAGTGCGTATCTCTTTGTATGAAATCGCTTATAATGAGACAATGATATTAGTATGAACTAAAAAAGTGATGATGTATACACTATCTGATCGTTAAAATCAAACTTTAGCAAGTTAATATATTGTTCTCTAGCTAGCGAGTCCGAAATTAGTGTGTCATTGCTTTAAAAATAAATACACCTTCACGCAGCTAATTGTCGCAACAGTTACAGGATTTTTTCATACGACCCAGTAGAAGGGGGGTGAGAGGATGTCGTTATCTTGGTAGGAAAACAACACAGACGTTCATGTCTTACTATGGATCTCAAACCTTGGCTTTGTTAGATCCGAAGTAACTAACCTGCTGTCTATGAGATAGGTTAGAAATATTCTCATGCAGGAAAAATAACTAAACACACATGAAATCCCATTTTAGATTGTAGTGAAACACCCTATCTTTGTCGAAAAACTTGTGTTTGCAGCGAAAAATAGCCATTTTCACCCACACTTATGCGCTTATTCAAACGTACCGAGGGGACCAGAAACTCTGAAAAGAGATAGCGGCTTGGGATAACCGACGAGAGAGCTTACATTACGTTTTATTGGTGGTTGAAGTCAGAGAATGCAAAGTCGGGTTTAGCGGATCGATTCTGGGACTCAACTTTTCATGGAAATACTGAAAATATTGTTGTTTTCTTATAAACACTGAGTTTTCAGATTTTAAATTTCCAAACTTCTGTGGTTCTTTGCTGATGTTTTCTATATGCAAAGTATTTTGTGATATTCGTGCATCCGTCTGTACGCAATGTAGTATAGAAATGTGTATTCTCATGCGGGAAAAATAACTAATAGTGAAAACAACTTGTGTTTGCAACGAAAAATAGCCAACTACACCCACACTTATGCGCTACGTACCAGGGAACTATAGAACCAGGAAATCTGAAAAAGAGCGTGAGATAGCAGCTTGGAATAACCGTCGAATAGTCGTTTTTTTCTATATTTCAGTATTTGCGTTGTAATTTTCTGTTTTGAAGCGATTTTTTACAACCATCCCACTACATTTTTATACTTTCTCTCTCGTCACAGTATGTTTTACAGCTATTTTGCCTTCCACTTCCAAAGAATTGTGAAAATATTCACCTATCCACTGAAATATGTGTACATTTACAGATATTCCAACACTCTTTACATTTTAGTGATTCTCATTGAATTTACCAAGCATTTCGTTGTTTTTCTAATTTTCGTTTATGCATGTAATTTGATTTAACGACCTAGTCACATGGTGTATCATGGGTAAAGTACTACCCATTTCATCTCTTTTCAGGTTTGTATGACCGTAAAGCAAACTTGCAATCAGTTTTTCATTCTAAATGCTCGTTGTCTGCATATCACCGAAATTCCTCCTCGTATGCCTTCCAAAAAGATACATTGTAGGTTATCAACCCTAGTATTTGTCATCTTCAGGTATGAAGGCAGGAGCTGCGTAAACATAGCAGGGGTCAGTATCTGCCACCAAACATATCAGCTAAGAGGAGCACGTCAGTGTACGCGATATTGGCGTAGGTTTTTTTTTTTATGTCGAATGAATATTTTCATTACACGGGTATATTCTTCTACCCCCTAGCGCTTCTCGGAGGTGCTAATGTGTGTCATCTCAATTTTAAGCGTTCTAATAAGATTATTTCATAACCTAAAGGACATCCATCTGCAAAGAATGTATTAATTGCATTCCCTATAATATGGAAAACAGCATTCTCCCTTTGAATTTCATAGAAACAAATTCTTAATGGAACAATAATGCTGCTTTTCATCGTCTGACAACAGTAGGAGATTTGCGTGCGCTTTAAATCTGAATGGTGTGATGTAGAGTAGGAACATCTCTTTCTCGTATCCAGATTGTTAAAGGGAAAATTAGACCTGATGTGTTTTCTTCTAAATGTATATAGTTGTTAAGGTGTTCAGTGTTTCCTATTGCAGGATACAAAGTGGCTAAAACAGACAAAACATTTTTTGTCGGAATTACATACATTAACAATAGCACGTTTTCATTAGTAATTCTCTTGGAGTAGGGATATAACTAGGTCCCGCAAGAGGCCAATGTTCATTTCACTATGGAGTACAGTATCCACTATGTGCTCCTTCAAATGAGGTCTTGATCTTTTTGCACATTGAATCCGATTCTCTGTCTAGGGATGATGTAGGAAGACTTGTGAGACAGTTACTTCGGAAAAACGGGGTGCAGTGTTCGAAGGGGAGGCTTTTCGCCTGAAGCGCACTTGCACTGTAAGGTACCATTTAATAACTATTTTAAACTTTGTCCACTAAATTATTTTTCTGATCGTAATACATGCAATTGAATTTCGTTGAAACATATTTCTTCCCGACACTGTACCATAATTGTGTATTCTTATGGAAGTTGAGTGATTCAAGTCACTGGTTCATTTCTAAAAATAGTTTTTCAAGTAAGCTGAAATCTGGAGATGTTTTAGCACGAAATCAGTTTGGGTTCTACCCAGTATTTTCCCAGTGATACCCCATTATTTAATTAGTTTTTATTTTTAATGAAGGAAATCGTTTTACCAGTAGCAAATATTGTCGAGCGGATAGCAGGGTCAGAGTTGAGATTTATCTCCGCAAAAATCCGCGCCCTGGCGATGACGCTTCAGCTATCGGCACTGAGGTAGCGCGTTCAAATACGGCGACGAAAGCCAATATTTTTTTTTTTTAAATACAGGAGACGTACTAAAAATAGTATGGACGTTGGATGACACCGATTAAATGCGCAAAAACTGATTTGGTTTAAAGAGGGGAGGGCTTAAAATATAGGTGGATCATTAGGTGGGTCTATGAAGAGGGGAGGGCTTAAAATATGAGTTTAACAGGGGGAAAAACAAGAAAATTCGAGAAGGGGACTTAAAATATAGGTCAACCCTGGGGTCTATGAAGAGGCCTTAAAATATGGTCGGTTGCGACATAGGGGTCAAAGTCCAATCTGAGAAGGCAATGTGGATTCTAGGAAACATCTATTTTTAAACCTTATCAGTGTCAAATGCACACACAGTGAAGCGCTGGACATTTGACCTTTTGACCTTCCAGCTTATAAAGGATTGCACCATATCGTGTGATGTGGCGAAAGTGCTGTTGCTACCCCCTAATAAGCGATCTGAAGGATGTCTACAGGAAACGTACGATTTCCGATACACCGATAACGGACTTGGAAAACTTTTAGCCTGTTGAACGTCTATTGCAAGGTAGATCTTATATACAAGTCCTACGAATAATTTAAACCAAATTTTATTAATTTTTCTGTGAAACAGTTACTGTGTCATTCTTCTAGTAAAACACGTGAACCTTGGATCCGATGAGGCTTTTTCCCGAAATTAACGTGGAGGTACGCTAGCGAGGGAATGATTTTTTTTTTTTTTCCGATTAAACGCAACTAGAGTAAACTGATTTATTACGAGCGCTGGATGATTTTTAATAAAGGTAAGTGAGAGTTTTTATTTACTAGGGGATCGATTAACGGGTTGGAAAAAATATATACCGGAGTTTTAATAAAAGGGAATCGTTTAACAGTCCTGGCAAAATGAACACCAAAAGATTTTTAATAGAAAGGGTTTTAATTAATAAGAATACAACTTTGAGAGTTGATTTTTACAATTGAGACTTGTGTCATCCTTTTCTGTGGAATTATTCTGAGACTTGAAATCCGAGGGAAGGAGGATGCTTAAAATATAGGTCAACCAGGAGGGTCTGCAAAATCGAGGTTTTAAAATAAAAGGTGAGACTGAAATAAAGAAAAATCGAGGCTATTCGAGAAGGGGAGCTTAAAATATAGCTCAACCAGGGGGTTTGCAAAATCGAGGTTTTAAAATAAAAGGCGAGTCTGAAATATAGGTCAACCATGTGGTTTGCAAAATCCATGACTTAAAATATAGGTAGGGCTTAAAATATACGTCAACCAGGGGGGTTTGCAAAATCGAGGTTTTAAAATAAAAGGTGAGTCTGAAATAAAGAAAAATCGTAGACTATTCGAGAAGGAGGACTTAAAATTAGAGTTAAAAACTAGATAGCACAAGGGGTTAAAAGGGGGAGGAATTTTTAATTATGAATTATGAATTATTAATTATGAATTATTAATACCATGCCAGTTGCGACGTCAGGGTCAATTTCCGGTCGATTGCGACATAGGGGTCAAAGTTCAGAAGGCAACGTGGACCAACACGGGCCAATTTCCGGTCGATTGCGACATAGGGGGTCCAAGTCAAGAAGACAACGTGGACGATTGCGACATAGGGGGGAAAGCACTGTGCAAAGGGGGTTCGCCAGGTTGTGATGATACTACTTACTGCATTAGGCCACTGTACGGCAATCATATCAAAGTTCAGTTTGGCATTGTCCACAGTACCTAGGTCTTGTTTGACCTTGTCCACAGCACCTAGGTCCTCTTTGACTTTGTCCACAGCACCTAGGTCATTTTTGACTTTGTCCACAGCACCTAGATCTTCTCTTTTTCTGGAGCCGTTAGGAACACTGTTCGCAACCGTATTCGCTAACCTATAGTTAATATATTATCATCAGAATGTTTTCGTTTTTACAGAGTGAAAGATAAAGCTCCTCATTTAAATCATATTCAATCATATTTAGTATTACCATAAATAATCTCATAATTTTTCAAATGATAATTTACATTTGATCAAGTATCACGAAAGTATTTCAAATGTCAGAAATGCGTAATCCGACGTCACATAGGTTACATTGCAATCCAAATTTTCACTTCACACAAATATGAAAGATTAATCTCTCTTTCTCTATGAGTTCACAAACATATCTATATATTTAAAAATTGTAGGTGGTAAAGCAAATTGAAAACTGAAATTATGTTGCCAAAGAAATTTTATTCCCTTTTTACTCACTTATAGGTGTTGGAACAAAAAGATCTTTAGCAATGAAATAAGTTTGTAGTATAGTTGAAAACTTTCTCTGGAATAACATTGTAGGAATTTGTTTGATTTTGGTTAAAATCACACCAAAACGTGAACGTAGACTCCTACGTTTGGTAATACAGAAGATTAAACAGAATTATTTTAATTCTTAAGAACTGAATTATGTCATCCTCATTGATAAGAATAAAGCTATTTCAATATGTCTTTAGCAAAGCTTCTGAAGACTTCTGCACTCATGTCTCAGTTAGATATTCAGTTTAATCGCCACTCCTCACTCCTGCTTATATTTCCATAATAAATTCCTTCTTAATTAACTTGATAGAGAGAAAATCTATGCTGCATCATTATCAATATTTTCGTATTTGTTACTGAGCATATACAGTATATTTCAATTCTGAAAAGATAACTACGTATCGTTCTAAGTTAAGACAAAAGGGAGAAGTAATTTTTTCATTACTACGTAACCATTCAGTTTGAGAAGCATTGGTTTCATACATTTCAAATTATTACATTTTACTCTTCAATTTCAAATTTGATAATGGCAAAATTTATATTATTGCACAATCTCATTTTCTTCTAATTGTGGCAAAATGAAGCTGTCTTTGGAAATGGTAATTTATCCTTTTTCAATAAAAGGTACCTCAAATAAAACCATTGCTCGAAAAGGAAAAGAAACTTCTGCCTTACCCTCTATGCATTGAAAGAACTTCAGGGATAATGACGTCCTAGAAATTAATTTTCCAATTTCAGTTGAAGTATGAGCAGGCTATAAGTAAACAAAATTCCACAGGCAGAAAGAATAAAATTTCTTCTAAAGTTGAACATTCTCCACCCAGACAAAACATTGACATCTGTTTCTTTAATTATTTTCACCAATGAAATGTCTGCGTGATTACCGGACGTTGCAAGAGTCTCCAAAATCTTTGATAAAATTTTTCGAATTTTTTTGTCTTCTTCGTTGATCTCTGATGCTGAAAAAGCAATTCCAAGAAATGACACTGCACTCTCCAGGAAATATACGAACAGAGTGATTGCGATTATGAGAGAAAATTGGTAATTCGAAAATCCAAATAAAAGTGCACAAAAGAGAAATAGGTGAAAAAAATTCATTGCTGTGACTAGAAATATTGGAAATGATAATACATCTTCTATCAGACTGATCAGAGACGAGACCTCACTGTACATTTTCAGGCTTTGAACAAGTAGATTTCTGTCAATGCCCGATGCGACATTCTTCTGCACATTTTCTTGGCAAGACTTCATCATTCTTTTCAGATGGATGCAAAGAAATATGTAGAGCAGAGTCACAAAGTTAGACACAGAATACCTATTAACGTTATCGAATACGTAATACAAGAAGAAGTGGACAATTGAAAAATATGATTTTGTTTCGACATGTAAGCAAAAAACGTAATAGCAGTTATGATCACTATTATCTGATTGTGTATATATATATGAGAAAAAGGTGGACAAAACAAGTGGGATTAGAAAAATAAAACATATGCATGCTTTGAGAAAATATTTCTCAAAAGAATGTTTCCTAATCGGATAATCCTCACCTTTAAAATTGTTCAAAATCCGGGATAAAGTAAGTAAGCGAGGTCGCCTAATTCTCAGATTATGCCACAAAACGAAGGAAATCACATGGATGAATCTACGACAAATACGAACCTTTAAATTTCCCGTTTGCAATACAATGGCTGAGAAGATTAGGATTGTTACGGAATAGATGAAATATAAATGCATCATCAGAGCGATCAGGGTGGTAAAGATATTGTAACACCATTTTTTTTTACCTTTACGATGTTGAAAAACGTCAATGCCTGCTAATGCGAATGCCTTCATTATGAGATTGAAGTCAACCGTCTTATCACTCAGTTCGCAAGCATATCTCTGCTGTAAAGATCCGCGGGTTTGTATAAGAGAAAAATTATTTGCTGTACTGGGATTACAAGATCCACGTTTAATGTCTACAATATTATTTTGCTGATTAAGAGTTTCCTCTAAACGCTCCATGCTGAGTATTTCAATATTTCATTCAATGTTTATTTTTATATTCAATATTTTTCTGTGTTGATAAAGCCAATTCTTAATCAAATCTTTTAGTTTCAAGGGATATTTTTAGCTGTTCGAAAGGTTGCATCTCCTAAACCCCTTGCTTGAAACTGTAAACTTTCTCGACATATATTGAAAATAAGAAGAAAAATTATTTAAGTCAAAAAGTGATTCTATGAAACGTAATTTTCTTTCGAAGTTTGACTAAATTAAAATATTTCGAAATTCTGTCTTTTCCTTGTTCTTCGTAGTTTTTGAATTGACCGAAGTAAATATATTATTAAAAATTACCTCTTGGGATATTTATATCTCGCACAGTGTAAGAAGAAGCACAACGTTCATTACTAAGAATCTTACGATTTCTCAAACGATGATCTTTATCTGCTTCATTATGTAACTCCAATTCATTATGTAACTCAATTAGTTGTTCGAAAGGTTATATCTTCTAAATCCCTTACTTGAAACTGTCAGCTTTCTCGACATATATTGAAAATAAGAAGAAAAATAATTTAAGTCAAAAAGTGATTCTATGAAACGTAATTTTCTTTCGAAGTTTGACTAAATTAAAATATTTCGAAATTCTGTCTTTTCCTTGTTTTTCGTAGTTTTTTAATTGACCGAAGTTAATATATTATAAAAAATATTACCTCTTGGGATATTTATATAGCTCGCACAGTGTAAGAAGAAGCATAACATTCATTACTAAGAAACGTATGGTGTCTCAAACGATGATTTCAATCTGCTTCATTATGTAACTCCCATTCAAGTTAAATGAACACTAGAACAATATTAAAATGCAGCCTGAAAACTGTTAAAACTTGCTCGATATTAATGGCTTTCATTTCCAACGTTCTCTGCAAAAATCAACCATTCTTTCCCGTCTCCTTTTATATATCTCTAGATGTGACCTAGATGTGATAAGAAATACGCTGCAGGTAGCAATTAATTCCCAGAAGTAGTTGATTTTCCTCAGCTTACAGTTTCAAAGGCAAACTTTTCTTTTGTACAAGGAATATCATATATCTGGTGTATTTCATTAGCGAAATATCTAACACTGAAATATTAATTGTGTCTTTATGGTTCATATATTTGCTTCATATAGAGTTTTAATGAACACCAAATAATAACTACCCCACCTAAGATTAAAAGCAGATACATAATTGAAAAAAAAATCGATATACTCGAAGAAACCATTAGCGCTAATGGAAAATGTGTTTGCATGTGCTTCGCATTTTCGCTTTACTAGAATTTATTGCACATATCGTATCAGAATAACAAAAAACGCGTTGTTTTCTTCATTTAGACTAGGGGTTCTCAACGTGGAGTAGGTGTTAAAATTTTTTTGGGGTACGCCGTGAGAGCTCAAAAGTCTCTAGGTCTAGTAACAAAGTAAAACTACACATTGTTGTACTATAACTATAGTTTTATCTATCTATACAAGGGGTACGCCAATTACATATACATTTCTTGGGTGTATTGAAGCATAAAAGATTGAGAACCATTGATTTAAACAGTGAAGGAACTTTAGTATCATTTGTGTTGGGCAGAAATCGATCGTGTTTGGAACATTGTTTAAACTTATTCGTGGACTACAAAAGATTTTAAATTCTTTTTTCTTATATTACACATCTTTATTCATTAAACATAGAAACGTCATATTTTGAAATATATTGCAGTGAAAGTTAGTTTTTTCTTCAATTTACTTAATATCATTATTTGCAATCGATACGTTATTAACGGAATTTGCATTAAATATGCTTCATATACTCATATATGAACGTATATATATAGAGAGAGTGATTGATTGACTGCTGACTGACAAGGGTTCATCAAGCTAACTCTAACTATGATACAGAAATTTTAGACCTCTGAAAATTTGCACCTAGGGGTAATCAGGGTCGTGGTTCTCGGGAAAAATCCGAAATTTAACCTTCTTCCAAGTCAGATAGATGTCATCTAGAGGTTAGACTGTGATTTACAAGTGCTAGAAAAGCGAAAATTAACTTTGGTGTGGGGGGGGGCGTTTCGGGTTGTAGATCTCGAAAAAGTTAAGGAATTTTGTATCTGGAGGGTTACTTCGAGGTCAAAGATCAATTTTTGATCTATCAGTGCCAGAGAGCTAAACATTGGTTCCTTCGGTTTTTCTGTTATTATATTAATGTCGCAAAAGTTTGCACACTATGGGCCTTTCGAAGTCAAAAGGGAAATATTGATCTACCTGTGTTAGAGGACTAAAATATTTAGCGCCTGTGGGTATTTTGAGTTACAGATCTCAGAAATTATGCCATATTTGGGATCGATGGATCTTCGAGGTCAAAAGCCAAATTCGATGTAGCGGTGCTGAAGAGCTACAAATTGTCGAATAGGGCTATTTCAGAGAGGAGAATTAAGATAGAAGACGAATCTTTAGATCCGATGTCGCATTCAAAGTCAAATAAAGGTTGAAGTGGCGTGCTAGAAATCAAGAGGTGCCCAAGTCACTGATTGATTTCTAATAATATAATGAATCGATCAAAAATTTTGCCGTAAAACCGCAAGACAGAACATGTAATGGATAATAGTTTTAAAGATACTATTCGTACTTTCTTAAACAGATAGAAATGGATACTTTTTGGCTGAACAAATACTTATAAAATGCGAAGATTGTATTTTTCAATTGAATTCGTATTACATATTCAGAAAAGATGAGAAATATTGTGTCTCACACCACACTCCTGTAAGCAAAGAAAAATACAGTATATCTTGATCATTTTTCGTGTAATATTTTTATAGTTGCATTTAAAAGCAGCTGCATAATTTTCTTTTTTAGGCGACGCTTATTTATGGTAACAAAAATAAAAATTAAAATTATAGATGTCTTATTTTCTATACAACAGTCTTGTAAGCTGAGGGAAATTAAAGTCTTGATTATATTTCTTGGAAAATGTTTTATAATTATATTTCACTGATAACAAAGCAAACATTTTTAGACATTTCTTAAGGTTAGAAGGAACTATATATTTCTATATTAATTTATACAGGAAGGGTATATTTACACAGAGGCCTACAAATAAATTTCGAATAGAAGGGGAGAGGGTTAAAGTGCTTATAAATTAATCTCTCAAGTGTGGATGGTTATACTTCAAATAGTTAGAGTTTTTACTTATGTTTCTTTGCAAAAAGAATCTAAATAAAAAAATGTTTTATTTTTTCTCACCCTTCCAAAAAGAAATCAACGATATTCCAAAGAAATCAATATCCACTAATCTTAATCATTCGCTGCACATGACCTAGAATGTAACCTGTAGGGACTTGGCAGCTGGGGCGGAAGGAGTGAAGGCAGGAATCGCCTCCTCGCCTAGCGACAGTACGCTGGCGGCAGATCCAGTTTGGGAACCAGACGAAGGCAACAAGAGTCGGCCTGGCACTGCGGCCGTGTCCGTTCCCTATTGGCCGAGATACCCTAACGTCCCCGATAGGGGACCACCTTGACGTGGTGATGGGGGCTTCGGGCCCAGCAACCAGTCAAAGACTCTTCCGACCGGTATGGGTCCCGATTGGACAGAGCCAAGACCAATCGAGGTCGAAGGCACCACTGACCGGTTTGGCGGCCTGGTTGGTCGGTGCCAAGACCTCAAAATCAGGCGCTCAGTGGAGCAGTTCAGGGGCACGGTTGAACGGATTGGTCACTGGTAGGCACAAATCCCTTTCAAAGTCACTAAGAGTCTCCACCCCGGGTGCCGAGCGAACTTGGATCTACATATCCTTGTTCATGGCTAACTGGCGAACAGAGTAAATTTTAGGTTTCTCCCATGGTTGGACTTTCCTTTTATAGGACTGCTCACCATAGGAGGTCGGGGTTGAGATGCATCTATATGGTGTATTCTTGCCCCCGACTATAGATAGTCACAGCTTTCCATTAACTTGGTAGTGCTGTAAGGCGGAACCGGGGATTGCCGTGGTTGCCATAACATCTGGCAACGTAAGAGTCTAACATCTCCGAAGGACACGTGACCTCATCCGGCAGAATGGTTTGAACTAGGACTTGCATGCAGACCACGAGGCTGTCTGGATGTCAGGCGGATAGTCTGCACCTCGTTTTTTAAGCTTTGTTTTTGTATCTAGCAGTGGGACTACTGAGGCTCATTATAGCCTGTGTTGCATTCGGCCAGTGACGGCAACGGGTGGGTAGTCACTGTATGTACATAATTAAATGTAAATATATGTATATCTGAGAAAACACCTGAGTTTGTGCACATCTGCCACCTAGATAGATTATACTGACAAAATAGGGACAGGAACCCTTCTAGAAAAGCTATCACGCACATAGTTCAAAAAAGAACCTAGACCAGACAGGCAGAGAAGAGTGTTGTCTACATTGGTGTCATCAGCGGGATTTCTATTGTGAGAGTTGGGTACGAGGTGGCGTCCCATTAATGGACAGTTTAGCGAATGTTGAGTGCTGGCAGGACAGCAAATCATCGCTGCGAGAACTTCTCATCGGGTGCGGTACGATCTAGTCTGTAGAGCCAGTTTTTGTCTTGTTGTTATTCTGTGCTATGCCATAAAATACGCGAGGGAACGCAAAAAACGGTTCTAAATCGCACCATGCGGATTATACTCCAGACAGATCAATGGAAAACATGGAGATTATTGGGGTCTGATTTGTCAGGAGACGCAGTCAGCGATTAATCTCCGACTCATGAAATAGCAGAGCAGTCCGATGATGCTAGAAAGCACGAATTAGAATTGAAGAAACTCAAATTACCGCGACTCGAATTAGCTGATAGACAAGCGCAGCTCGAGGCCGAGGCCGACGAGCGAAGAGAATGCATGTGACTAGAGATGGAGGCCAAAGAAAGGCAAGCGCAACGCGAGCATGAACTGCAAATAAGGCGTCTTGAGCTTGAGACTGCAAAGGCAAGTGACTTCGGATCTCACGGTGCATCATGTGATGGTTATGATTCCTCTGGGTCCGATTCCCGTAGCAGCGCGAAAAGGAAGGAGCATGAGGCACTGAAATATTGGATTTCTGTTCTGTGAACTATGCTGGGATCACCCCCAGAAACTCTCCTCGATATTCCTTTGTATTTCAAGAGGCTCGAAAGCGTTTTTGCTAATCAGGGTGTGCCTGAAGATGTTAGGGGTCATGTAGTTTTCCCCATTTTTCGGCAGAAGCTGAACGATCTTTTGGCTTCATTGACTGACGAGGATGCCAGCGACTACAGTAAGCTCAAAGAGTACATTTTGGCGAGAAGTAAAATCTTTGCAGTTGAATACAAGAGGCAATTGAATGGAACGAAAACGTGTTCCACGTTTCAGAGAAAATTAGGGAAATGTGGAGAAGATATATTGAGAGCACGAAAGTGTCCACTTTTGAGGAATTGGTCGACCTGCTGGTGACACATCGAATTAAATCAGAGGTACCGAGTAGCACTGGCGAATATCTTGCATTGCAGGAGCGCTCAGACTGGTTAAGTACAAGAGATCTCATAGACTGTATATTACATCATTTAGCGAGCAGTCGAATTAATGTGCGTCCACGGGACTCTGCTCGACAGGTGGCCAAGTACATTTCTCCTCCTAGACACGAGCAAATAGAACAAAAAGCGCCTATGCTATTTGCGAAGATATCAGTTGCTAGCACTAGCGGTAGGCTAGCACTAGCGGTAGGCAGCCCTTCTGTGAATGGAGAAGACATCCCTCCTGTGAATGATCTGGAACCTACTGAAGACGTGCAGCCTGTTAGTGATGGTGAAGAAAATCAAGTGCATGTTAAACGATGACAATGGTGGGTACCAAAACCGTCAATCTCTCTTGTGACTCCACCCCGTTCCTCTCAAGCCAAAACCTAGAGGAAAAATAACGTGGAAACATGTCCCTCCCCAGTACGAGGATTCTCCGCTAGAGGCACAACGTTCACAACCTAGGGAGGTGAATCGTGTGGTTAACACTACACGACGGAGACTTAAACGGCTGAAAAATCTATAGGTTCACATCAGTTGTCACCATGCAGCTTGCTAGTGAACACTCCTACCCTCTCAAAGGTGAGATTTTCGTCGTACCTAGACTGTACCATGAATGCCTCCAGGTCATGTGCACTGTTACCGCAGCTTCAATGAAAGAGGTCTACTTTACCCGACGAAGGAAGGCATCACTCTAACCCTTTCAGAGTGGCTGGAATTACTAGCAGTGTCGGACAGAATCGATGTCGCTAATTCCACCAAAAGAGAGATTTGATTCATGACAAGCAACCTATGCGCTTACTGTAATGGTGATGGGTGCCAACGACTCGATATCATGAAATCCCTACTTGGTTCTACATCTTGCAGTGTGAATCTCGCCTTGGCCCTGTGGGACGAAATGCGAAATCGTCGCGACAATGTGAAGAACAGCCTTGATCATCACCGCAAATCCGATGTTAATTTTCACCTGAGACATGCCATCGCCGAACACAGAGACCTTTCTACTAGCGTTTCTTTTGACTCCTCCAGTGGAGGGTGAAGGACATTTTATACAGCAATTGGCGGACATTGTGGTGCACGATCTAATTCAAGCCTTGCTACCCGAGGCTAGGTTTATAGAGCCTGAGGATAAAGAACATTGTTTGAATACTTATTTGAACGATGCAGTGTGCCTGTTTGACATTGACGCTATTGCTAATGCATCTGTTGACACGGCGTGGGCTCGAGGTCTCCTCTGTTATTTAGACAAATCTTTTCTTTCTTTTCTGTCCTATGGTGACGTGTTGAAGAGAGAGAAAGACAACCTGTATACTACCAACAATTGGATTGGTAGGTAAAAGTCCGATATCACCTAACAATTAATGTGTTGTGTACGCATTTACGTTATGAATTGTGTGAAGACAGCATCAGCAACAGCTCCTCTCCGCAGGCTATTAGGGGTCGCTGTGATTTGGGGGGTTACGTTATCTCCAGATTATTTAGTCACATGTTGCAGAGATTCTAGACATTTGGGAGGAAGTATTTGGTTGAGCATGTGTAATAAAACAGTGGATATCAGATTATTTTTATGTAAACAACCGACGGTGAAAGGAATTAACTTACCTTTTTCTCAGTGGAAGAAACTCGTTACTCTGGACGGCTGTGTTGCGAAAAATGTTGTGGGCTCCGAGTTACCGATTCTGCCTTGTGGAGGTAGGAACACAAGCGATGTAGTACGACCACCCGGTCATTTACCCGTTGAGAGAGTTGTGTGAAGAGGCTGCAGACCGCACATGTATAGACGTACCTGACTCCCTCCCTAACGAGGTCTGGATTAAAGAGGGGAAATTACTGCTGGTCGATGAACGCCGCATTGGAAAAAGCTTATTATGATCTCAAGAACCCTGGCAAGTATGAAGGGGTGACTCGATTATCCCAAAATACTGGACAGGATCCAAAGACAATCAGAGAATGGTTAGCAGGTCAAGAGACATACACTCTCCACAGACCGGCAACGAGCAAATTGCGAAGGAACAAGACGCATGTGATGGGTCTGGATCAACAATGGCAGCCAGATTTAATGTTCGTGAAAATAGCATAAAAATAATACTGGAGCAATAATAAAGCAGTGATATAGCATAATATAAAAAACAGTGCAGTGATATAGCATAATTTAAAAATCGTAGTAACATAGCATAATATAAAAATCATAAGTGCAGAAGTATTAATTATAATACCAAATCAGAGTATGACAGAGACAGAGCATAAAAATCATAGTGCAGGGATAATGAAGCAGCGACATATATTCGAGTGACATAGCATAAAAATGAAAGTAATACTAAGATTATAATTTATATCACTGCACTAGATTTTTATATTGTGACACTTTGACCAGGTTTAAAGATCCTCTTATTAAAATTAAAAGTTAGTATTTTACGGAAAGGGCGGTTAGTGATGGTGGCCTTGTGCTTGTTAATTTGGACATTGAAGGAGATGTTAAAAGTGGCTGGGGGGCCTCATAGAATAAAATCATGGAGAAGCTCTGTAGTATAACATTCTCTGTTACACACACTAGATTATAATTTATAATAATATAGCATAATATAAATAGCATAATATAATAATATAGCATAATATAAATAGCATAATATAATAATATAGCATAATATAAATAGCATAATATAATAATATAGCATAATATAAATAGCATAATATAATAATATAGCATAATATAAAAATCATAAGTGCAGGAGTAATAATAATGCAGTGGCATCCATTCGATAGACATAACATAACATAAAATAATACTGCAGAAATAATAAAGCAGTGATATAACATATTATAAAAATCATAGTGTAGGAATAATTAAGCAGTGATATAGCATAATTTAAAATCATAGTAACATAGCATAATATAAAAATCATAAGTGCAGGAGTAATAATAATAATGCAGTGGCATCCATTCGAGTGACATACCATAATATAAAATAATACTGCAGGAATAATAAAGCAGTGATATAGCATATTATAAAAATCATAGTGTGGGAATAATAAAGCAGTGATATAGCAAAATTTAAAATCATAGTAACATAGCATAAAATCATAGTGCAAGAATAATTGAGAGTGATATCGCATAATTTAAAAATCATAGTACAAAATCAGAGTATGTCATAATTTAAGAAAAACCATGGATGTAAAAACAGAGACATAGCATACTGTAGAAAGAGTTAAGAGTGTGTGAAAGTGGCTAAAGAGTGTAAATATGGGTATGATAATGTATTTTTAATGAGGTCTGGTGATTGCTTATCTGACCTGAACAGTTAACTGGAATTTAAGCTTTGAAACCGAAAGAGAATGTGACACTTGACCAGGTTTAAAGATCCTCTTATTAAAATTAAAAGTTAGTTTTTTACGGAAAGGGCGGTTAGTGAGGGTGGCCTTGTGCTTGTTAATTTGGACATTGAAGGAGATGTTAAAAGTGGCTGGGGGGCCTCATAGAATAAAATCATGGAGTAGCTCTGCAGTATAACATTCTCTGTTACGCACACTCAATTTAAACCCTTTCGCATGGGTGATAGTTTCACAGTTAGAAAGTTCCGGTATATAATTTTTCGTGGCTATGGATATGTACCGGTCTATAATGACGTTGGGCCCAAACTGATCAGTTATTTCGTTTTTAAAGTGCCCCATCAGATCGGAGGACTCTGGAATGAACGTGTCGCTGGGTTAAGTTTTAAAAATACACAAATCCCTGTTGGCGTAGAAAGCTCGTTGTTTTAATTTAGAAAGCATGCCATATAGAGTGAGGCGTGCTTGGGTGGTGATAAATGCGGCCACGATAACGTTGTCTTTAGGGTTTGTGGGGGTGAATTCTTTAGCAAGTCTGTAGGTCACTAGGATATGATCCGAATTGACCTCGTGGAGGTCAGTGAGAAACTTGGAGCGATAGTTCGCTAAATCCAATAATTTTATGGGGTTGTCGATAACTTGAGACACAGGTCTCAAAACGTCTTCTGACACCTTCCCCCACAGGCTGTTCAAGGCTCCCTTGGAAAGGCTTCTTTTAGTGTTGTGAAACATGACCTCTGGGGGTTAATTCCCACCCCTTCTGCCTGAAAAAATCATCTCAAAATTTTGATTTCTCGGTGTCTGTGTTGATGTTGGACGGATAGCTTGAATATTTCTGTTTGGCCTCTAAGAAAGTGTTCATGTATTTTCCAAATAAGCCAGGTCTTGGGTGGTGTATGTAATATTTTTTGAATAGTGCAAAATGTCATAAATTTTGAGAATTTTGTAGCCATCACGGATGGCTTTATACAATTCCAGCGACACATAAGAGGCTGTGAGAGCTCTCTGTGCTTCTGTGCGAGTACACTGGTCTACCTGTGCTAATTCTGCACAAATGCTGCACAGAGGGAACAACAGTTTGTTATGACAATGGTAGGGTTCTACGTGGATGTAGAGGTCAGGAGGACGAAGCACAGTGCAGTGAATGATGCCAAAATAAGCTTCAGGGAAGTAATCGAAATTTTTTGTGATCCCCCTGTGGTGTTTAAGAGGGAAGACTCAGCGCTTGCAAATTTCCGGATTAAGCGAGTTCACATCGAAATACTTCACGTCACAGTTTTCCACCTTCGTGTCACAAAACAAGGAGAATGTCTTCGTTCTCCCACTATAGAGGAAGGAGTGCCCACTAATTCTCCATACCTCTTATGTCTGCTGATAAATGCGTGCTGTGGTGGGATCTGTTTTGAGTATCCGGTCGAAATTGTGCTCCCAGCACACTCTGTACCTGTGATCAGGCAAAAGTTGATGGATGCATCGCACTCAATCGTGGGTCCTTAAATAATTTAACCCCATGTGTTTGCCCAGTGAGGGGGTGGGTAATGCTGGGACAAGCATTCGGGACAGAAGTGATAATAACATCTCGCGAAATCCAGGGCCTGTTTGGTTTGCCTACACAGACCGTCGAAAAATAAGGACCAACTTTGGCTTCACCCTCTGCAGAGCACGTGGTCTGGAGGGTGAGATTCTTGGTCTCTGCTATGAGTTGTGACACTTTTGACCAGGTAGACTAGCCAGGCAAGCCCTTTCCTACTCTGCCTGTCGCTTCAGGAATAACCGTTTGAGGGGTAAACGTCAATCATTCCTTCAGGCGCGAATTTCTGTCTTAGACCTGCTGACAATATTTGAAAAAAGGTCTAGTTCCGTCATCAATAAAAATTCCTTACGGAAGCTCAAACAACCTCACATTAAAGTTTGCACATCAGATTACAGTACGTAATCATTTCAGATTTAAAATCCCCGTGAGTCCCTTTTACTGTTCCGTACCACTGAAGGAACTCTAAAACTTCTCCTGAGGTCATATGCTGTGGTTCAAAATAATGAGCATAGGGAATGCTTTCCGAATAATTTAAATTTTCTCTCGTCCAAAAAGCGTGAGGGAAGAAACCTTTTTTAACTTCTGTAACGCCGAACGTTTTAGGAAAAGATCGCAAAGGTGCCAGAATAAAAGAGAGGGATTCAGTGAACCTGATTTTAAAGCCGGGTAAATTAAGAATTTTGTTTCCATTAAAAATCAATTCCGGCCTCAAGCACTTTCGATAGAGGTAATTTAGAATGGGAATGAAATCGAATCCTCTACCATTATGTGCTATAAAGTGACGTCTCTAAATTTAGGCTTACCATTCTCGGCAGACAGCAACCAGTCCAAGAAGGTATCCGTATGGTTGAACTCTGCATATTTCCATACACTATCACCCTCTTCATAGTTGACGATGCATAATATGGGGGTCAGTTACCCATCTTCTTCCAACGTCTCTTGGTCGAAATAGAGACAGCTGCCAGTGACCTCAGATACTTTAGCAACTTTGACACACTCCAGGTCTTTCTGCACACAGTGGTGAGGCAGCTCGGAGGTCTGGTAAATGACCCCAGAGTTGACACACCTATGCCACTTAGCACAAGTACCATTGAGAAGGTGGGAGGTCAGGCACTGTTGACTTTTAAAGTAACCATGGCAGAAGTCACAAAAGATGGTAGGTCCTTTTTTTCCAGAGTATGTAGTCATACAGGACCGACAGGTACACTTGCATACGTGTGGTTTGTTTTACATGGGCTTCATGCAGGGCATGCAAAAGGACCCCGTTCGGAAATATTCTGCAGATTTCATGATAACCGAGAAGTGTTCTGAGTCTTGTAGCAGATAAATGAAGTTTTATGCGTTTTTTTGCCTGCGAAAATGACTTGAAAATCATTCTGTGTTCCGAACACGATGACTCTGTATTCAGGGTTCAGGTATGATTGAAAGGTGTGAAGTTCAGGTAGCCCGTATTTGCCCTCAGGGACCCCGGACTCCCGATGCAAGGCTTTAGCCTCGTCACGCTGACGTGAAAGCCTCCGATCGCAGAGATATTTGAACACTGCCTCCGTTATTTCACCCTTCTTTTGACATAGGGCACATCCGACGACAAGACTTCGGGTGAGGCACAAGTTCTCAGCACTTTGAATGGTGATAACGGATTTTTGCTATTGTTAAATGCAGCGAGATCCACCAGAGGTCTACACCGGGGTTCAGGAGTGTCACCGATGCCTCCGGAACGTTCCAGATCGGCAGTGGCCAGTTCAAAAAATAAATCTTCATCTGTGCCGATCGCATCATTAGATTGAAGAACTTTTTCCACTGTCTCCACAAATTTATTGGCCGTGACCTTATTACGTGAGGTTAATGGCAGGTTGATGGGGTTCCGGTGTCATTTCGATCGGACAAAGAGCCTTACAGGCTGTATTCCTCCTCTGGCAGTAGTTCTAAAAATATCCCTTTGAACGTTAAGGAGAGTGTCCATGAATTCAAGTGGACCCACACAAAGTAAATCATCGAGCAGTGTGACTCGTGAACAATGCCTTATATTTTGAGGAGCGATAGCTGCTGCTCTTCATGATCATGTAGCCAGGTGCAGAAGATGCTGTGGCAGAGGTACTTGTCTGTGCGATATCACACACAGGCAGGGTAGATGCTGCATCAGGAATGCCAGCGGTAGCGGAAGTTGCTGCATCATCAGTAGCAGAAGTTGCTGCATCATCAGTAGCAGAAGTTGCTGCATCAGCGGTCGTACTTACCTGGATGATGTCGAGCGCAAAAGCATGGAAAATGCTGCGTCGGAGTGCAATGGCTTCGATTGTTCAATGGACGCTGCTGCTATCCCGGTTCTCTGACATTTCAGCATTGGCTGTTCTGGCTTCTCCCATCTCTTCAGACTGAGATGTGACCTTGGTGCTGGCGAGGTAGTTGCAGCGCCTGCTCATTCGACGTGTGATGTGTGATGGCCTTGACTCGGTAGATGGCTCCTCTGGCCATGGACGTTTCGACGTCGAGACCTACCCACTGTTTTTCCATCTCTTCAAATTCAGATGTGAAGTTTTAGGTGGTTGCTCCTCCCTTTCTAAAATAATATCAAGCTCATGCTGAATGCTGGCTAAAGCTTCCAATTTCTGTGCATAGGAGAGATCCATTGCTTAATGACATCTTCCGGGCTGTGCAGGAGATTATAAACCGCTACATACGCATGCACGAGTCCACCCACCTTCACCTCCCTCCAATGGACATTTTAAATCCCTCTCTCTTGTGATCATACTGGTTTTTCGCGATGCTGTTCCGGACTTGGAAGATTCTCACACAACCTTTGACCTTACAAACATTTCTTTGGATAGAAGGTTGACAGTTCTTATTGCATCACAAGGCTGCTTAAATGCCACACTTGGCCGAAATCGCAAAGCCATCTCCCTGTGCTTCCATTGTATACTGACATGAGTTACTAGATTTCATGACCATTAGTGACGCATTTAGAGTATACCTGGCATGGTTTGCCTTGGCACGACCTTTCAATGCTGACGTGAGTTATGGGATTTTCGCTGACACTACCTCGATCCCCCCATTTATCTGTTGTAATGGATGTCATGCAGATGAGACAAGCACACCTTGCGCCTTCTCAAAATGACTACCGCTTTCTTATTGCCACCCAAGACTCCCATTCATTGTCGCTAGAGTCCCTTCTGTTAAATGGTACGTGCCATTAGGTAAGATTCGCTAACAAGCCATGCCCCTTCCGAGTGTTCGTTATACCCCTTGAAGTTGGGTGGCTAGCAACGCAGCCCTTATTGAAGGTAGCGTATTCTCCCGACTAAGAAACGGTCCAAAAGGACATTGTTATCCCTCTAATATCAGTGCACTTACCTACGTAGTAGTTGCGGCTCTGTAGCGCATTTTTACCTTTGACCCCTGAGCCGCAGAAAGTCCTTCCGATATCGGGCTTTCGACTACGCCCCCTTTTCAAAAAGTCCGTCGTTCGTCTGCCATTTTGAATTCTGACGTCCTCTAAAGACCTCCTGGTTTACCCACCTGTATTTTAAAGCTCCCCCCCCACTTAAGAAAAGTCAGGAATTTATTTTTGATGGCGCCATCTAGTGTTTAAAACGCATGTTATATATTAGCAAGTACTATATTTTTTTTAAAAAATTGACTTGGACAGATAAACTTGTTCCCGCAACCTCAGGCTTAAACCAGCGCTCTAACCCACTGCGCCACAGATTTCATATGGTGTGAAAGCTTAAAGATAGATGATCTCATTGAAGAACCGAACATTATTTTTTTATAATCTACGAATAAATTTATTTTTTGCAAATTAATTTAAGAGTAAATGATTTTTCTTCCTCGTAAATCACATTTAACTTGAAAATTAATTTTATTTCTTGTAAATTAGGAAATTACATTGAAAAATGATTTTTTATTCTTTGTAAAAGACACTTAGAAATCAATTTAAAAGTACTTCCCCATCCTTTGGACCACGTTTTACTGACAGATTGATTTTCAATCTGAAAAGTCCTGTGAAACAGAAATTTAAAATACCTATTTAAAAAAAAAATGTTTACTTGATTCATACGTTGAGGAGTCTACGCGTTTATCCACGGAGGATGACGTTGATGAGTCATCTCGTTTGTCAAAGGTCCTTATATTTGCGAAAACGCGAGGTAACGATGATTCAGAGGGACACGTTCCAACACATCGGTAGCCTGCGTCACGAGTTACGTTGCCAGATATTAATTGTTCGAAAATATCCCCCTGGTGTCTGAAACACGTACTATATTTTAATCATAATTCAAAAATATCAGAATTTTACCCGATAGCTCCTAGGGGCGGGGGTGGCTCAGTCGGTAGTGCGCCAGGTTCGAGTCCCAGCTGGGTCAGCGTTGAGATTTATCTCCGCAAAATTCCCCGCCCTTCCCAAGGTCAGTAGGGGACACCGATGGGCTTGGAAAGGCCGCCGTCCTTCGGATGGGACGTTAAGCCGTGGCCCCGTGCGCGGGAGAGACATACCCTGTGCACGTTAAAGAACAAGCTGGATGGCCTTGACGGGAGGTTACCATCTGTCCCCCAACAGCTGTTCCAGTGGGTCCCCTCCCCCAACCTTCTCTGAGCCTTCGGGGTCCATGTGACCTGGCCATTTAGCCCATGGTGTGTAAAAAAGTGCCGCTCAGAGGTAAAACAACCCAACCCGATAGCTCCATCTAGCGTCAGATCTCGACCAATGGAAGGCTATTACAGGGCGATGTCACAGGTTTAAGGTATAAGTATCACCCTTCGACGGGTGATAAGACATTTTTTCAGTATCGAGCTGCTAACGATGTCCTGTGTTAAGCGTTCCCTGACCGATGGCGATCTTCCTGCGAAGAGCCTTGCTCTTAGAGATGATGATCAGCATATGTTGCAACTAGGCTCTGATTTGTTTGCGAATGTTTGTGAGTACAAGAACTATCCTAAAGTGCACATACGTCTGTTCAAGAGGTTTAGTGATAATTCATTAAAACTGTATCCTACAAAGGAAGGTGTTATGTTGTCTGAAGAACAGTGGTATGGACTGCTTTCTTATGCACCTACAATCGTCAAAACATTCAAAGCTATCGAATACGGCAAGTATGAACTGGACTCTACGGTTTGTTTCGTCGTGCTCAAGAGTAGACACGGGGTGCTCATTAAAAAAAAACATTCCCCGTGACGGTGGTGCTCCAATTTCTTCATCGATTCGTCTCAGCGTCGAGCAGTGGGAGAGGCTCACAAATTTGTGTGACATAATCACCTACAGTTTGATGGCTCTGAAGTTTGAAAATGGTAAATTTTCGAATGTAGTGTGAAATGCAGAATTAGCTGCAAATCTTCCTCGAAGAAGCCTATCTAATGATCACCCCCATGATCAAGACAGCAGTGATTCCGTAAAGCTTATGGACTGTTTAAAGCAGACTTTGAGAACAATCGTCAGAAGGAACTTTTTACGAATCTACGCAACAACTGTTTCGGGTGTGAAGTGGATCATCCGAGTCAACTTCGTCATTCGTGCCTTACCATAAACGATGAATCAATTGTTGACTCTTTCACAGAAGCCGTAAGAAACATTCATTTAACTGATATTGCTGAACTTTTTGTGGAAGAATCAGGTATTGAATTAAATCCACCGGCTAATATCTCATTTATGTCTGAATTGAACTTTCCAAAGTTACTGAAAGAGCTGCAAGATGAACTGGTATGTACATCTGAAATACGTACTAAATAAATATTAATGTGGTCTTAAAGTTATTCTATTGTAAAAACAAGTGATAATTTGTTATGCTAATAAACATGAATGTCTCTCTGATATTTTTGTCATTGTGATTTCTTTCTTCGTATAGTTAACATGAATTTTAAGGTTAGCATTGAAAGTGTTAATATCGTTTGCTGTAATGAACGTTCTCAAGTCTCTGTATCAAGACCCAGCACAGCCAGCAAGCTATGCTGGGGTGATGCTTTATATCGTGCTGTAAAAGAAAGGGACAGGAAACTGAAGAAGGCAAAAATAGCGGAATGGCTGCGGGGGAAGGAAGCTTACACTATTCACAAATCCATGAAACAGCGGTTTCTCAAGAACAGAGTGATAGTGGGGTGTAAAGATGAACAATTTCAGGCAGATCTGGTAGATTTATCATCTCTAGGTAAACATAATGACGACTACAAATATCTATTGACATGTATAGAGTGCTTTCGAAATACGCATGGGCAGTTCCTTTAAAACAGAAATCTGGGCAACTGATCACAAAAGCCTTTCAGGAAATATTTCAAGAAAGAAAGCCTCAGAAATTACAAACAGATAAGGGGACGGAATTCACTAACCGAGTGTTTCAAAAGTGTCTTAAAGCACAGGGGGTTGAATTTTTCACTACTCATAATGAAACCAAAGCTAGCATAGTAGAACGATTCAATCGTACGGTAAAAGCAAAAATGTGGAAATATTTCACAAATAAAAATACGAATCGCTATGTGGACGTGATAGACCAGTTATTGCACAGTTATAATCACACCTATCACCGCAGCATAAAAACGAAACCCGTTTCGGGGTCACGTGAAAACGAGAGTCGCGTGTGGAAGACTTAGATACCTGCACGTGATATGGCACCCCTATAAATAGGGAGGTATTGAGAATCATTCTTCATAAATCATTGATTAGAATTGGTAGAATTCTTTGATTCATTTGGAAATCCTCCTAATTATTTTAACGGTCCTATTTCAAACTATGTATCGCGGTTCCAGACTATTGTATTTAATTATGTTATCCTGCAAAGTGACGAAACTGGTGTGTGTGGACAATATTGTATATTTTTCTTACTCCACCGTTGTCGTGGAAAATCAATGTTTTCTATCATAACTATGTTTAATGTAAATCGTCATTGGAACGATAGACAAGTTTATCGCTATGTAAAAAAAAATATATCCTTTAAATGTACCTTTCTAAATGCCAAAATAAAATGTTTTTAAGTGTAAAATAAATTTGACAGACTGATGTTTTTTAATACACAAACATATATTTTATTCAGAAGAAGATTTTAAAAACTAGTTACAATTCATCACATGGTGAGCCAAATCGGAGAAACATTATTCACAGATTTATAATATTTTTTCTTGATGAGGGTTTTGGGAAAATTTATATCTTTTAACACGTTGTCAAACTCAGAATAACCTATGGGTTTTACATTTTTTTTATTCCGTAAAAGGTTATCGATTAAATCCACAATATTCGAACCCTTTACAGTCCTATCTCTAATTTTTAACTCTCCATTAGAAGTCCAACTCACGACATTACTTTTATCTAAGATACTCATGATATGTGAAGCATTTTTTCTAAAGTTTTGAGGAACAGTATCCGTTACTAATTTTAATACATTATTCTTGATGTTCTGAAATGAAAATATCTGTACAGTCGCTCAAAAAAGTATCCGAACACTATGGTTGATTGCAAAATTCAGAAAAAATATCTGGCATTGATTTTTTTAGAAATTAGTCATCTGGCAAAATTCGTGTCAGGTGACACGAAGGTTGCCAGATGCCTTCGTATCAGGTGACACGAAGGTTGCCAGATGCCTTCGTGTCAGGTGACACGAAGGTTGCCAGATGACTAATTTCTAAAAAAATCAATGCCAAATATTTTTTCTGAATTTTGCAATCAACCATAGTGTTCGGATACTTTTTTTGAGCGACTGTACAGTAAAATCCGGAACATTGCTTATATCGTGAGTGACATTTATATATTTTTGCAATACTTGATTGTACAAGACAATTTTTCAGAATCGGTTATTTTACGATTTAAAATATCATTCATTTCGCGGTCCAATTGCGATAACTGTTCCTCAGACGGGGAATGACGTGATAACCTTTCTTCAGGCACCAACACAAGTTTTCTACTATACTCCATTTCTACTGAGTAAAGAAGTGATCACGGATAATGCAGCAGGCAGTAATACGCTAAGAAAACCACCTTTCTGCACTAATAATCTACGTTTCTTATAGAGGGGAACTGTCTTATCAGCCAATTTTCTTATAGACCTCTTATGCGGCTGCAATTTTATCTTCTGGTTCCTAGTTAACTTAACATTCCCTTTTAAAACGTTTAAACAATATTCGCATAGGGTTTTAATGACTTCGTTTGGTGTCTTTCTCAACATTTTCTTGCGCATGCGCGGTTTACAAATGCCTAACAACCGTAGCTGTTCTAAATGAGCTTCTGTACACTTGGACATTCTCTCTCTGAATGATTAATCTTAACTATGGCTAAATCTTAAATAGTCTCAACAGCAAAAATTTGGAATGTTACACAATAAAATGACTGATTCTTTCCAACTCCTTAGATGAATGACGCTCTAACCACTTAGTCAGCAATAAAACTTTTCGTGCAGAACAATGATTAGTATCGTGATATGCACTCGTATTCATAACAATGGCCTAAATCATTTATATTTGGGACCCCCAAACATTCCAAATTTCAACAATTTTTGTTGATATACCGCTCACACATTTTACATTTGCTCAAACCTTTGGCATAAAACACGTCATAGGTTAAAGTGAGTTGAGTCATAAGAGTATACATTTCAATATAAGGTTTATTGCCCTGATTCCAATACAAATGATGTAAATTTTCGGTCGTCCAATAACATGTCATCCTATCTTTAAATAACAAATCATTCCAATTAGAGGGAGGTTTAAAAACAAAGTTTTCCATCCATTGTATATCTGAAAAACAATAACTAAATTCCTTTACAATAAATTTACCGTCCTGAAGCTGAAAGCTTTCTGCATCTAATATAACTGCCATATTGACTGAGGGGATCAGAAAAGAACGACGACTTTCTATATAATGTATTTTAATTGGTAGTCTGATCTAACCAATAAAAAGCTTTATCTTGGTTGATAGACGTAATTTACTTCCCCGTGAAATATATTTGTTCTCAGACGCATTTCCTCTGGAGTTTCCATGCGAAGATCCACAAATAAATAATGATAAGGACGCCGGGTGGCATCAACATAGACTTCCATAAAGAATTTCGTTTTACCGGGATACAACTGCCTCGCAAGGTGATTAACCTGGCTGATATCTCTCCTGGAATTAAATAAACATAAATAATGAGCGTTGAGTGAAATATCACGCATCTCTTTACCTTTATGAAAAATATTTTACTTTATGAAAATAACATACAGATTTTTATGATGACTGCCCTTAGTAAAGAGATGGGTTAGTCTCTTATCACTACCACATTCACTCATTAAATCATCAATCACAAAAACAGTATTTTCTCCTAAATAGTCATTATAGTTAGTAGGCAATCCTTCCACGAACGTCATGTCAGGCATCTCATCGTACAGGGGCTTATATATGCCGTAAAACCACACAATTGTTTCAGGCTGGGGTTTCACGAGATTACTTTGTAATAATTTAAAAACAAAACGTGATTTTCCACTGCCTGTAGGACCTGCAACAAGAGCTCTAAAAGGATGATGTAAATGAGGCAACTCCATCTTTCACACTTATATAGAAAAATAGAAACAGTTTAATAAATACCTACTTAATAGCCGAAGGGATAGTGTCCAGATCCGGAAGGATACAGCGCTTGTCGTATACAACTCTGTAATCCTTCTTCTCTTCCCTGTTAATCACCTTGCGGAGCTTGGCATCCCTGATAATTTTCCGGGGATTGATGGTCGTGAGCACTTGAGGAGTATCCAGATTCTTTACAAGCTGGGTCAAGCTGTCGAAATTCAGAATCAGGGAGTTTGTGTAATTTAAGGTAAAGCCTCTGATCTTGCAGCAGGTCTTCCCTTTAGATGTCTTGTACGCATAATTTTTTGCTCCTCCACTGATAAAACTCACTATGTGATCCCCTTCATCTAATTCATTTGTGAATTCCCCTAGGAAATTGCCAATAGGGGGCCGTTGGTACCATCACTAAGGTAGATGATAGAATCAGTATCATAATAACAGACAGCCTGACCCAGCTTCTCCAGTTCTGAAGTGGTGAAGGCAGCGACAAAAACATTTGTCTGGTCCCTCTGGCTGACGAATTCCTGCTTATACTTCCAACTAATGGCTGCTAGCTCCTCAGTGGGAAGATATATGTCCTTGACCTGTATAAAAATAAAAAAATAAATTTTTTATCAAACACGAAACACAAGAAGAAAAAAATATTTTTTAAGAAAATTTTTCAAGAAAAAAATTGTAAGCAGCTTGTTGAAGGAAGCAAGATCGGCGACAAATGTTAGCTGATCCTTATTTTCTTTCATGCCAAAACGTCCCCAAAAACTGTTAAGGCATGTCTTCGCACATTGGCGCCGTTCTTTATTCACTTCAATACAACCAGGGTCCAGTTACACTCCTTCTCGTCGGAAATAATTTTTTATGTAGGCGGCTTTCTCTTCATCAGAATGGCAATCCACAGGTCAACCAAATGACTCCTGTTTGAGCTTGAGGAATGTATCAATGTAACTCTTGAAAAGGATGGCGGACTGTTCCTTAAAATGATAAATTTCATATATTTTATCGACCTTGTAACGGAGAGAAACTGCCTTTTTTACCTCTTCAGTAACCCACGTACCAGTTAAAGCTCTTTCAGCATCTGTATGTTCACAAGGAGGGGGCTGTCGAGTTTCCACACATATCCGACAGAGGGGAAAATTTAATTTATTGTGTTCTCTGTAAGGGAGAATTGGATGATACAGCCCTCTAGGGGGAATACTACGGCACTTAATGATGCCAAAATACTCACTGACGTCGTTAAAATTTTCTGTGACGACTTCTGGGTGTAGAACTGGATATGGGTCGTATTATTTACAGTTGGGTAAAGGGATGTAAAACCGATATATTTGATTTTCTCTGACCCATTTACTTTACACATGAGTTTCGTTGCATTCATCCTACCTCCGTAAAAAGCATCCCTAGGCTCAAGTCGGGGAACTACCTCATGAGTGGTCAGAAAGGACTTCAACAAGGAATCGCTTTTTTCATTGCCTCGAACTCATGTCCCAGATACTAACATATCCATAACCTGCGTCTTTAAAAAACGTTTGCTCTTCTTCCGTTTTTTGAAAGAGTGCCCAAAACGGGATTCCATTTACAGGATTAATAGTATCCCTATCATAATATTTTTTAACACAGTCGTGCCAAAAACAACCTAAAAACTGGTACACCGTTCTATTCTTTACATCAAAACCGTCTGCGAATTTGTTAACTTTCTTTTTCCTCCTCCATTCATACCATGATGAATCCGAACTCCTGTACCATGTTGAATGTAATCCAACCACTGAATGCTACCAGTACTCCTGTTAATGTTTTTGACGTAACCATGTACGGGGATAAGGGCTACGGATTTTTCAGGGATATGATTGGCCCTATATGTAGCCATACAGGCTGAAGCGATTGTAGTATACTGGAAGTGATCCATTTGATTAATATTTAAAAATTCCTCTTGGAATTTCAAACAGGAGCGACGTAAAATATCCACATCTGACCTACAAAGAAAATAGAACAAGAGTGATTAGAAAAAAGAGTTAAAATTCCTCGTTATTATAAACATGTCTACAGATTTTTTTATTGTTAATAAACCCAATTAATAAAACATAGTTTCGCAAAGCAAGTTTTAGACATAACGTAAAAAAATATTATTCATAAATATTTTCATAAAAAACTGCACAACTTTAGATTGTATGAAATAGCACTTATTAAAAATCACAAAACAGTTTTACATTCTTTTAAATAATTATTTTCTAAAACACAACTTGAAATTTTTTACAAATTTTTAAAAATCACAAAACATTTTTACATTTTTTAAATAATTAATTTCTAAAACACAACTTGAAATTTTTTACAAATTTTTAAAAATCAGAAAACATTTTTTAAATAATTAATTTCTAAAACACAACTTGAAATTTTTTTACAAATTTTTAAAAATCACAAAACATATTTTAAATAATTAATTTCTAAAACACAATTTGAAATTTTTTACAAATTTACATTTCGTAAATTAATTTTCTGTAAAAAAAAGTTTGAGCTTTTAAATTTTTTTTATATTTTGTAAAATATTTTTTTTTCTAAAACAGTTGTTAAAACAGTTTTTGCATTTTTATAAAAACGCATTTTTACACAGAAATTTTTTTCTAAAACGCAATATAACATTTCGTGAAAAATCACAAGAGAGCAAAAAATAAATAACTTACTTGTAATATTTGTACATTTCCTCCCGGAAATTGAATGGTTCCTGAAGCCGCTCCCCATACCACTCTATGAACTTGGATCTCTCTTCAGCAGACATCGCCTCTGGCATGTAATACTCTTCTGCTGGGAGAATACCAACGTGATCTTGATTTTCCCTTTTGTTGAAGAGGTGAGGAAAGTAACCCTTCGTTAGTTCCTCCAAATCGAAGATTTTAGGGAGCTTTGCTAACCCCAATAGCCATAAAATTAAATGAATCTATGAGTCGAATTTTAATGAGACCACCTCTAACTGCATGATTTTGGAGCCATTGGGAATGATGACAGGCTTCACCCCCTGTTTCAACAAGTGGGCTAAAATAAATTGCCCATCATAGCCTTTCATGTTGTGTGCTATGGCTCTATACCCTTTATGTTCTGGGCAAACAGAAACTGGCAAAACCTTTGGCAGGCGTCGTATCCCTCAAAAACTCTTTCTATCCCATCAGCATACAGGCAGACGCAATAATTGACCTCGTGCTCCCCGGTCTCTTGGTCGCACTCGAAGTCGAAGAAGATCAGGCTCTCAGAAGGCTCCTTAGGTTGTATCCCGCCGAGATAACACCTGTGGCTATCTGCAAGTACGTAGTGTTTGCAAGACACACATTTAGTCTCACCACACACGTGGTCTTCAGGACGTCTGTCTTTTCTCTGCAGAACACGATGACAGCTGCTGCACTGATACAGTTTTTGGCAGAGAGAGGTTTGCTGACGATTGCTGCATACGATGTGCCTGTCAAAGCATGACTGCGAACGACACAGCCGATCACAATCACGACAATGAACGGCACACCGGCTATACATGAAGAGTCGAAACATATGGGACACCGACTCTCACATCGGTGCACGTGCTGATGCTCGAATCCCACATCACAGTCGGAGCAATAATAATCTCTATTCAAAAGCCTGTCACACTGGTTATCACATCGTAATGCTCATCATGTAACCAGAGGTAAATTTTCTTCTTTTTTTGGGACCTTTATACACTACCTGTAATTAAAAAAGAATTGTCTTTTAGCAGAAATAGTTTAACGTATGAATTATAAATGCAACATACACGAAATTAAAAATTACATGAAAAGTGCAATTAAAAAATGGTACTGCAAATAATAGAGCTTTTAAAAGTTATAGAGTTTTCGTAAAAACAATACTTACTTTACCAAAATGATCCGCCGATACCACGTGTATTTGCAGGTCGAGATGTTTCTCGAAAGCTCCTATGTCCTCGAAAGTACAAGACCCTTTCGTCCAGAAGATCCTTTCGTCATGAAGACCCTTTCGTCACGAGGAGCCTCCTGCTGCCTCGTGAAGGTTTTCAGCCAATCTTCGTTGCAGGATTTTTCTGCTGTCGCGAATGATTTTGTATTGCGGGTCTTTGTTGATATTAGCCATTGCCACAACTATGGCTCTGGCGCAGCAAAGATTTTGATCATCGGCAGGAATACTGACGACAGATTTTTTCTTTAGGCGATCGACCGAGATATACTATAGACCGTTTCCCTCCACCACTGGGTCGTCGAACGATTAGGACATCAATTCTCAAAGTATCGTCTATAGGTAACCGGTCTTTACTCTGTAGGACTTTAACGATAGGCGCCAGCACGCGTAACCGTCATGTCCTGGATGCGGATGAAACATGTAGATATGGGACGGTCCAGCCAATCGCTGAAAATGCAGAAACGGATTAGGTTATTAGGACTGTGTCCTTCCGTCGTCCTCGTGATCATCTCCTCGACCATGGACCCTAGAGAAGTAATCAAGTCATAGAGAATCTGAGCCCAATGTTGTGGATCGATACGAGCTTCGTATACACGCGTCTCAGCATCGAATTTACGATTCTCCTTTCGAGATCTCTCGGTAAGGGTGTAGTCCAATACTTATTCTTCTGAACGTCCCCGTTTAGACCCTGCAAGAAAAAACAAAAATTAGTCTTTTTATGTATAAGAAGCGGTAAGAAACATGTAAAAAACTATCAACTATAATTCATGTATAAAAAAGTACATATAGAAAATATATTTTAAAAGAAAAACATATAGTTTACACGATATTAAAATTTAGAAGTTACAAAACAGCCTTTACCTCTGCATGAATTGCAGTTCCCCTGCTGGTAGACGGTCCAGCTTCAGAAGATTGCGCAATCTGGAATAAAAAAATTCTATTAAATTATTTTTTCCTTACTAAATTCTTGAAGATGAAAAATTTGCAAGTATATATAAATAACATGTTTAGTTGGTGTGATGTTACCTCTTCGGTTGTCTGTCTATTGGGATCACTTAGGAATGTCCCTCCAGTTCGATCGCAATACGCGACGGGTGAAAGGGTCTTTCAGATAAAATCAAAGATTTTATCACAATTGCAGGGACTCAATACTGAGGCTCCTCCCCAATAAATTGGTTGCACTCTAGCCTTTACTTAAATATAACAATTATTTATTGAACCTTACAAACATGCTTGATAGACAAGGACATATGCTCAGTTACATAGCATTACAACCCCAGCTTACTATGCCTGTTCAGCTGTATTCACAGAGCCCAATGCCATTATTTCCAGTCGGCATTTACCAGCTTTACAATTTTACGTCTTCACGCGTTCGTCCTTCAACTGGCTCTCCCCTCCTCGTCGTTGCCAAACCTCTTCTCCCTTCTCTCTCTGCTTCGGCTATCTGGTGAGGCAGCTGGCCCCTGGGTCCAGGGTCACTTGTCAGCGGACGCCAGCCGTGGGTGACCTCCATCCCCCGGACACTGCTACTTCAATTAACATTCCAGATGCTGGGACAGAGGGCCTCCCACGTAGCATATGCCCTTTTGGTGAAATCCAAAATAACATACAAAACAGGAACAAAAAAATATTTAAAAAGGCCTCTAGCCTGACACCTCCCTGCCAGAAGTCAGTAGTTAGTTCTGTTAACTGCTGACTAAAAAGTCAATTGAACGCTGAAAATCAGAGTTCATTTTCGCGTAAACCTGAGAGTTCAATGCCATAAAATTCAGAGTTCGAAGTCGCTTTATGAATTCTATAAATTCTCTGCGAATTGGCGCATCTTTTGCACATTTGTGTACACTACACCTAAATATAAAAGAACTTCTAGGTATATCCTAGTGCACTGAGTTTAAATATTGTCTTTTTGCTTCAAACCAAAAAAAATGATGTCTGAAGTAGCTGTCCGAGAGTAAACAGTTTATAAATTAATTCTCTCACTGATACCTGTGTTTGGCGAAGGTATGCCATACTGGCGGGGTTCACTCATCCACAGGGGACATCCCAGGTGAAAAGCTATGCACACCTTTCCTGGCTACCGAGATATCTACTTCCCGTACGTACCCTCTGACTCTATAGGCTGAAAGTCGTCGACTCTGGCGTCGGCCTGACCCATTGTTACCTCTAATTGCCATGTTCGCCCACTCCCCTGCATAATTTTGATCATCGTAGACATCGAGTCTGACAGATTGCTGCACATGTTTGGGCTGGGAGATAGGACGGCGTTGATTGGACGGTCTCCATGGAGCATACCTTTCCCTTTTTCTAACTGGAATTTCTCTACATCTTTCATAGCAGCTTCCTCTATTGGCCAACGGCTCGTGGATTTTCCTCCTGGGGTTACCAGTTATAGGCTTTCTCTCCATCTTTCTAATTAGCTTACTATATGCTTCCACACTCAGAAGTACCTCCTTCCGCAGATTTGCTACTACTGCGCATAGCACTTTAATTTCTTTGCCACTAACAGTGCTATTGTCTGTGCCATCAGTCAAACTTAAAGGCAGCTCTTTTACCTCTGCCCTTTTGGCATCACCAAATGGTCCATGCAACAACAGATGGTCTTTTACCGAGTGTTTTTCTTTGTTCAGCATCCCCTTTCTGATAACTGTCAGGTCTGCCTCCGAATCCACGACTGCTCTAGCTGTCTTGTCGCCACATCTGATTCGAACTTCTTTATAATCTACTGGGATACGTATCTTTCCCTGTCCCATTACTCGTCTGCTTGGACTTGGCTTTGAATGTGTGGTAACCCTTCCTATCGTTGCCTCACAAACATCTTCAGAATTCTGATCCAAGGTGCTAACTTGGTATACCTGAGTTCGGCTCTCACGGTCCCCAGTTCTCAGTGGGCAATCTCTCATCAAATGTTCATCGGATCTACATTTATGGCACCTCCTTACCTTTGGGACATTTCTAAATTCAGCTAAATTAACTACCGACCGATACCTTCTGCTCGAATAATTTCTCTCTGAGTCTATCCTCTGCTGGGGAGAAACAGCACATTCTGCATATTGTTTATGCCTTAACTCTTTAAAAGTTAGGACCTCTTCCGTTTCGTTTACACTGGCTACATGGATTTCTGCCCACGTTGCTATTTCGCCTGCTTTTGCCCATGACTCCGCCTCTTTCTGTACTACGTAAGCATGAGTGTCTTGAGGAAGGTTATCAAATAACTTATCCGACACTATCAGGTCCATAAGCTCCTCAAAATTTGTCACCTTCCTACTGCGGACGTAGTAATCCCAGCTATTTCTGAGTCTCGAGGCTAACTGATTATATGACTCATTCGGTTCTTTCGTGATTGTCTCAAACCTTCTCTTGTACGCAGAGGGAGTGAGTTTAAACTCTTTTAATATGGCCTCTTTAACTTTCTTATAATTAGTGAACTCCTCTGCACTTAATTTTCGAAAAACATGGTTTGCATATTTACCGTCTAAAGGAGAAATGATGACTTTGCCTTGAAACTCCTCTGGTACTTCATATATCTTAAATCCCCTTTCTGCTGTCTCAAAGAGATTTATCACCTCTTCTGGGTTTTTAGGGCTTCCAGCTAACATATTTCCCAATAATTTTACATAATTAGCCAGCCGCACATCTGCCGGATTACTAGAAACTGCCACCGTTTAGCACATCACCCCTCTCCTCGCCTGCATTCCTCATTTGCAGTTCCAGCATTTTATACTCATGCTCTCTCTCCTTTTCCCTTTCTCTTTCTGCACCTCTCTCTCTTCCCTTCTCAGCTGCATCTCTAACCTCATCCTCTCTAATTCAAAATCATCTCCAATCCTTTCTTTAGCTCTCTGCTTTCTGGTCCCGCTCCGCAGCATATCCGTATCGTTGTCATTGCCATAATCTCTCAACCCTCTCATGTCTTCCGCAGCATCAGACTCTCTGTCTATTGTCACCTCCTCGCTTTTCAGGTCACTCCCTGAAGCACCACCCTGCATGCTATCCCTTTCTGTGTCTGTGTACCCTCGCCTTAACTCATCCCTTGCCCTATCGCGACCGCTCCTAAGCTCCATTTTAGCTCGTACAGGCCTCTGCCGTATCTAACTACTCACCCATAGAGTAAGAGGATACTTACCTCCGATGTGACGACAGGAACGAACTACCTCGTCAGTCTGCCACTTGAAGCACGCAGTTGGAACACTATTGGCAGTAACAGCCTTGCGTTGGTCAGCTCCCAGTGGATGTTGAACTTTTCCGTCACCTTCACATCTTTTTCCACAGCTCAAACGTGATGCACGACTCTTCGGGTACCTTCACAGCTATTCTATCGCCTGAAGCACACCACAGGACATTCTTGGCAGTATCAGCCTTGTTCTTGTCAGCTCACAATGGATGTCGGAACTCTTCCGTCAGCTTTGCAGCTTTTTTCATAGCTCGATCGTGATGCAGAACTCTTCAGGTCCCATTGCCGCTACTTTCACCTCTGTTGTGTACTGTCGACTGCGCCACTTTGTGATGTTACTACTTCGGTTGTTTGTCTATTGGGATCACTTAGGAATGTCCCTCCAGTTCGATCGCAATATGCGACGGGTGAATGGGTCTTTCAGATAAAATCAAAGATTTTATCAAAATTGCAGGGACTCAATACTGAGGCTCCTCCCCAATAAATTGACTGCACTCCAGCCTTTACTTAAATATAACAATTATTTATTGAACCTTACAAACATGCTTGATAGACAAGGACATATGCTCAGTTACATAGCATTACAACCCCAGCTTACTATGCCTGTTCAGCAGTATTCACAGAGCCCAATGCCATTATTTCCAGTCAGCATTTACCAGCTTTACAATTTTACGTCTTCACGCGTTCGTCCTTCGAATGGCTCTCCCCTCCTCGTCGTTGCCAAATCTCTTCTCCCTTCTCTCTCTGCTTCGGCCATCTGGCAAGACCGCTGGCCCCCGGGTCCAAGGTCACTTGTCAGCGGACGCCAGCCATGGGTGACCTCCATCCCCCGGACACTGCTACTTCAATTAACATTCCAGATGCTGGGACAGAGGGTCTCCCACGTAGCATATGCCCTTTTGGTAAAATCCAAAATAACATACAAAACACGAACAAAAAAAATATTTAAAAAGGCCTCTAGCCTGACAGTTGGTTTCTATTAAACTGACACACTATTGATGAATTTTTACTGTTAAATCAAAAGATTTTTTAAAATACACACTTGCCCGCCACCGAAAATGAAGTTACTCGCTTCCACCTCCACCGTTTCTTCCAAAGTAAGAGGCTACGGGTTATTGGCAAACACTTGATCAGCATCGTCCATGATCTAAAAAAATATATGAAAATAAATCAAACGTTCCTAGTACAATACAGTGAAGAATTTGAGTAGAGATAAAAATATATATATACAGGGTGAATCTGAAAAAGTGGGCAAAACTTTACGGGGTGGTAGAACACAGCTATACGAGCAATATTCTTCATAGAACGCAAGCGGTGAGAAGTTAAAAGGTAGTTTTCCACTGTCACATTTAAAGAATGAACACAAGAAGGAGATCTCTATGTTGCGATCTTGTGCAACCACGGCAATTCCCGGTTCCGCCTGACAGCACTACCTAGTTAAAGAAAAGCCATGACTATCTAGAGCCGGGGGCAAGGAATACGCCCTATAGGCGCACCTCAACCCCGGCCTCACATGGCAGCAGTCCTATAGAAGGAAAGCTGACCACCGGAAGAAACCTAACTTTAATCTATTCCCCGGTTTGCAAATGTGCAAGGATATAAAGATCCAAGCTCGATCGGCACCCGGGGTGGAGACTCTTAGTAAGACCCAGACTTTTTGGACAGCTCGTGCCTACTAGGCAGGAGGAACCTTTCGACCGAGCCGTCGAACTGACCACCCAAGGTCCCTGAGGTGAGGTCTCCGACGCCGTCACCACCCGACCGGCAATCAAGCCGGTCAGCAGCGTCTTCAACCTCGGTTGGCCTTGGCCATGTCCAACCGGCGCCCAACCCGGTCGGCACAGCCTTCAGCCGGGTTGCTGGGCCCTAGGCCCCCCCCACCACAACAAGGTGGTCCCCTATTGGGGGGACACAAGAAGGAGAGGAGATACTCTGTGCCTCACTAGCATTCCCGTCCGCCGCACCGTACACAAAGTGCATATCCGCCATTTCGTGGTTAGTATAACCAGCCATCCTCTCGGCAATCCACGGTAGAAATGCCATTGGGTGCGAGGACCGACCCTTTTATACCATTTCCAACGCCACCTAGCGGCTCGCCGTTTGCGTTCCGCCCATACTTTCTATGACGAATATTGCTTGTATAGCTGCGTTCTACCACCCCATAAAGTTTTGCCCACTTTTTCAGATTCACCCTGTATATACTTACGTCTAAAGTCTCGTTAGGATGCTGCGATACAGACCAAGGAGCTGCATCGACTTCGGGATCCATCTGAAAAAAATCAGAGAAATGGGGAATTAAACACATTGAGCTAACCAGATATGCATATACACTTTCTAATCAATATAAGAATGATCACTTACCATATCGGCATTCAAAGCGAAGGTCTTGAATTGTTTAGATTCCATCGTAAAAACTGAATGAGAGAAATAAAGCACTGAAAGTTAGACCGAAGGTAACGAGAAAAACTAGCACGAATATCAGCTGTCGAATATATCTGATAAGGTATATAGTGACACCCCTTATCAGATACACTCGACGCTGAATCATATAAAGATTGCAGCAATCCTAAGACGTGTTGGAACGTCACCCCTGTGAATCATTGTTATCCCTTTGACAAACTGGATAACTCATCAACGTCATCCTCCGTAGATAAACGCGTAGACTCCACGACGTATGAATCAAGTAAAGATTTTTTTTAAAAAAAATACGTATTTTAAATTTCTGTTTCACAGGACTTTTCAGATTGAAAATCCATCTGTCAGTAAAACGTAGTCCAAAAGACGGGGAAGTACTTATAAATTGATTTCTAAGTGTCATTTACAAAGAATAAAAAATTAATTTCAATGTGATTTCCTAATTTACATGAAATAAAAATAATTCCCAAGTTAAATGTGATTTACACGGAATAAAAATATAATTATTGCTATGTTAAATGTGGTTTTCTAGGGAAAAAATCATTAAAATAATTATTCCCAAGTTAAATGTGGTTTTCTAAGAATAAAAAATACGTTTATTCAATTTCAAAGAGATCATCTATCTTTAAGCTTTTAAAATATGTAAAATCTGTGGGCGTAGTGGGTTAGATGGCTGGTTAAGCCTGATAAACTATGTAAAATCTGTGGCATAGTGGGTTAGACGGTTGGTTAAGTCTGAGGTTGTGGGAAACGAACCCATCCGTCCAAGTCAATTTTTTTAAAAGTAGTACAGTACTTGCTAATATGTAACATGTGTTTTAAACACTAGATGGCGCCATCAAAAATAAATTCGTGAATTAGGAAAATTCGGGCCTTTTCTTCAGGAGGGCTTAAAAATACAGGTGGGTAAACCAAGGGGCTTAAAAGTGCAGGTGGGACAACCAGGGGGTCTTTAGAGGACGTCAGAATTCAAAATGGTGGACGAACGACAAAATCGAGGGACTTTTTGAAAAGGGGGCGTGGTCGAAAGCGCGATATCGGACGGACTTTCTGCGGCTCAGATTGACCTCTGAAAAGAGCTAAAGAGCTGCAACTACTAATTACCTGTCTAAGCAGCAGTTGCCTATAATTATTTCTTGATAGAACTCATCTTCTTAGAACAGGCGTTCTGACATCCCTCCTTTAGCGCTGTTGAACGACTTTCCGCCACGGTCACGCTCTCACATTGTGTCAGGTTATTCAACACTCTGGTTTATTGTATATCCACTTGTATTATCTGCTACACGAACTTGGCCTAGAACGAACACTTTCTTCCACACTGTCCTTTAGTAAAAGTAACCTGAGTTTCGACACTTTTTCGACAACAATCAGGTACTAGACGTTGAACTATTCAGAGGCGCACCTCCTCCTTGACTGCCACATTTCTATCACATTCGCGCTTATTGTTGCGTTTCTTAAGTACAATGTGCGCTTATTTTTCCAACAGAACGCTTCTCAAAGAATAGGTTTCTATGAACACAATAGAATGACACTCAAGAAACAATAAGAGCGATAGAACCTGGACAGATTCGCACGTTAACCTTGGTACTTTGCTTCCTTTCAATAGTGACATGAGTTACGGCATTTTTTGACTGTTGCTATTGCGTTTAGAGAACACCTGTGTAAACCGTAGCAGTCCAGTGCTCGTGGGAATCCCATCTCTTCAGCGACAGTGAAGGGGGAAAAGAAATGGGGGTCAACCAATAAAATTCGTAGCCCCATCCTAAAATGTCGCTGTAGCGAGAGTCGAACTCTTCACCGACGGTGGACACCAAGTTAGGACGTCACTGAAGGGTGTAGACCATCCAATAAAATTCGAAGCCCCACCCCACCACTAACACTGAAGTGGGGGAAACAAATAGAGGAAACCTAGCAACAGAAACTTAGAGGTTTGCGACACTTCTCTCAACCTATTTTTAGGCTCAGGAGGCCTTTTACAAGGTCAACACGCCAAAAAAGTATTATGACTACTGAGGTAAAACATCCGAACCCATCGCATTTCGTCAAAAGCTTTATTCAGTTTTTGAGCAATGCATAATCGCTAAAGGATTAATAATATATTACGTTAGCAACGTTAAAAAAGTTTATAAAAGCCCTCCATCTGTTCAATAGTGAAAGTAATGAAATAGCAAATAAAAAAAGTCATAAAATCATTATCTAATACGTTAATATATTTCACCAACAGAGAACATTTGCTCTTAACAATGAAAAGCAATTGCATATGAATGCATATTATCAACTCTTAATGGCTATCAGTCTTCTAAACAAGAATTAATTTTTTACGTTTTTTCATTTTTCCTTTGGAAACTCTATTATGCTACATTTCCAATTTCACCTATAAAACATTAGATGAACCAAATGCAAATAAGAACAGAAAGAGGGGAAGTTATTAATGCCGGAGATCAATATACAACAATCTTCCTGCAACATAAAACATGCATTGTCCTCCATCGCGTTTCAGTGCTACAATTTTACCAAGTAATCTACATAAAAACAAGTTCTTTCAAACAGCACTTTCGATAATTTAGACCCTCACAGAGAGCTTGATCGCTATAGTAACTTGGAGCGATACACGAGTTCAACAAAATGTTTTACATTTCGTACTTAGAAGCAGATCTTAATTTTATGGTGCAATGAAATATGTGTGCTACAGATATAAGCAATGTTTTTCGCAATTGTGTGTGCTTCGTTCACGTTGTCCTACAATATAATAAGAACTAGTTATACATGTCATAGTTGCAGTATGATTAACTGATACTGTTTCAGAAACTACTATTCCCCACGTTAGGAGGTTTTCATGATTTCTAATAGTAGTGTCTTTGCTAAGTGTTTTTCAAGCATCCTCAGTGAAGGAAAACTATTGTGAGACTGTTAAGAAGATTTCAGTATCGTGAAAAATACTAATGGAGGTGAGATGATTTGATATTGTTTAATCACATTATTAGAAGCAGAGCAGCTAAAGAGCATTAAATATTTCCTTGGAAAGAACATGGGACTAAATTGTTAAATTAGTGATAACCATCATTTTTAACTGATATTAGAAATGCTCTTTCTTTATCGATTCCTATATAGCGAAGGTGAGAATTAATGCATTTGAAATTTACGGCAGGGGAAAATTGAAGAGTGAAAAATACTTAAATTTCCATTCATTAAAATTAAAAAAAAATTCGATTTACTGTACATTTAAAATGAAACGTGTTAATGAACCTTATGATCTTCAGATTCAAGTAGTGAACATGGAGCACACATCCTGCGATCAGAGTTCAAGTCATGATAATTGTGTTTACCTTAACAATCGACGTTCTACAGATCTGAAGTGTAATGGTGAATTAAAGAATGCAATGTCTGACTTCAATCTCATACTGAAAATGTTCGCTTTAGCAGGCATTGGTGTTTTGGAAAAAAGTAACAAAAAGAAAAGACGGATTCATAAAATCTTTCCTTTCTTCTTCATTTTTGGAATGTACTTGTTTTTTGCATTCTCCGTAAGCACCTTAATTTTCAAACTAATTGTTTTTTCTAAAAGTGATTTCAAGATAGATATTTCTCGCAGATATATGGAAATGGTTTCGATTTTTTTGTGGCATAATATGAAATTTCGGCGTCATCGATTATCCAGTCTCTTCCGAGATTTCAATCATTTTTGCAGTGTCCACTCGCAAATTTCAAAATGTGAATCTCTTAAACCATGGGTAACATTTTGTGTATGTTTAATTATTTTAAGTCCAGTGTTCTGCTCATTATTGCTTCTAATATTTCTTACAGAATCTGACATGAAGATTCTTATTCATCATAAATTTTTCCTCTTACAAATTGAGTATATATCTGTGTATGCCTATCTGATGGTATTTTTTCATTACACATGCAGCTTTACGAGCTTATATTTCATGCAATGTTTTGTGGCAATGATGTACATATTATTATGCATCCATTTGAAAAGAATGTTGCAGATTTGTCACACCAGTTTGCAGATGCGTATGTCACCATATATTGAAACAAATATCTTAGTTAAGCGCCTTAAAACCTACTGTGAAATATCCTCCATGATTGTTCTCATGGAAGATTTGTTATCCTTTCCAATATTTTTAGTTGCAACAGCACAATTTTTCAATTTGTTCATATTTTTCGGATTTATATTTGATTTTCGGAATTCTCACTTTTCTTCAATGTTTGCCTTAATTGTTATATTAGTAACATTTTTTTATAGTGCAGTGTCATTTATTGGAATTTCGTTTGCTGCTGCAGAGGTCAATGAAAAAGATAAAGCAATTAGAAAAACACTGTCACGTATTTCCGAGAATCTATCAACATCAACAAATAGTCCAAACATCGCTTTATCATTAGTAAAAACAATTAAAGAAAATGACATTAATATTTTATCCGGATGGGGAATGTTCAATTTCAACCGAAGCTTTATTCTTTCTGCCTGTGGAAGTTTGTTAACCTATTGCCTGCTCATACATCAACTTCAACTGTAAAATAGACTAAGTAGAAGTCATAATCATGTAGATATATAAATGAATGGAATTGGGGTATACTGGAACTCCTATGAAATTATTTTACCCTCTCGGATATCTGAATTTCCTTCACTGCATGCATTTGCAAGAGTACACAGCCAACAACTCTGTGTTCACCAATCAATACTATAATTTTATAGTAAGCATTATTTTCTAGAATATTTGAAGTATTTACTCAAGATTTGTCTCAGGATATTTTTGAAAGCACTGCGAACAGGAAAGAAATTAATAACTTTAAAAAAAATAAATAAATAAAAACGGAACATTTTTCAAGAAAGATTGTATTTAAACAGATTAATTGTCACAGATCAATGGTATAATATTGATTATACTCAATAGAAAACATTAATATATATATATATTATATTCATTATTGTAATGAGTATCATGTCTTTTGTGTTTAAATATATCACATGTGAACATTCCTTAATCGCACTTCCCTTCTACAAAACAATATAGAATCAAGATATTTTAAGCATGTTTTCGGGGAAAATAACGTAACTATTATTCGAATTATTATAAATGTCTCTATTTGAATAAGAAAAAATAAAGAACTTATTATGATATTTCAAATATATATATATATGAAATACATAGATAGAATAGAAGATATCTATCATAGATATAAAGTGATCTAACTCAAATGACAAATACAGTTTGGACTTTGTTTCACTACGAACCTTTCAGAGTGCAGTTTGATAATTGAGCATTTACGATTCTAAAATGTGAGGCTCAACGTGTGTCAGTACAGAATTCGTCTTCTTCAAAGGTGTTCAAAGGAATGAAGACCATATGATTGTGGAGTGTGACTCAAATATTGAAGATGTCTGTGGTATGAGAGTATTGCTAGGTCAGTAAAAGGCTACAGATACTAAAATATGGTTCCAGGAATCGTGATTAAAAGATCCCCAAAGTGGCTCAGTTGGTGACGGCCAAAAAATCTTAGAATATTGCTTGATGGATGAGAACCTATAGATTCTGAAATGTGGTTAAATTAACGTTGATTAACAGATCCAGTAAGTGGCGACAAAGAGATCGGGAAAGAAGTAGTAGCTCGTCTACTCAGGGTCTTTACATGTTTATTTCGCCAACGAATCGCTGATCATGCATCCAGGATTAGTGTAACGTTCTTGATTGTCATTAAGCTGAGACAGTTGGTAAACTTTTGTCGTAACGCTGAATCAAAAATGGCTCAACGTTACCTAAAGTAATAACCAAAAAATATTGCAAATATTAATGAAACTTGTGGATACATCTGGTGATATTAGTTTCCATTAATTTTCACTTTTTGTAAAAAATTAGTGTTTATTTAGGAAAAAGAAATAATGGAATATGTTTGGGAGAGTAAGAACGTAAAGGATTAATCTTCCTTTAATGTTGCAAGATCAATGATAACCCAAAGATGCTAAAATGTTGTTCATTTAAATATTACGTTACGAGAATATTAGTCAAGTTTTGAAGTATCATTGGACGAATTACACCTCAAAATTGGGTCCAAACCATTAAGCAAGCAAGCATCTAATGTTAAACGTTAACAAAATTCTTGCTGTCATTTACTGATGTAATTTAATTATAATTTTTTCAGTTGTGCACCAGGAGTGTGCACTAAACTGGAAAGTGCCTTCTGGACCAGAGTCCTCAATTACAGTCAACTACATTTACAATGACTAATTCTATGGTATAACTTATAGGGAATGATTGTTTGGTGTCTGGTAGCTCAGTGGTCAGAGCACCTGAAATGTTATCAGGAAGGTGTGGGTTCAACTCCCACCTAGCTAATGACAATATTTCATCTATATTTATCTAACAAATTACTATCAGGTGTATATCTGAGAGATTCTATTTTTTTTACATCTAAGGAACCTTAAATGAGCTTCGAAGAATGAGAACGAATGCGACGCTCACGAATGTGAGCGAATGCCTACAGTTGGGAAGTCATCAAGTCATTTGAGAAATTGATTGCAGCAACCAATATCAATTAATGCATCCAACACCAAGAAATGTTTTATAGTGTGGGGCATGCAAGTGGATTGAGAAGAATCTCATCAGAGTTCTGTTCCGACATATAAATATATAATAACTATTTACCCTTATCTTAATGGTCTTTGAACAATATTATTCCAAATTATGGGTTGTTTTATCTCCTAGCTACATATATTTCCGCACAATGAATTCAAAGACCTGTCACAAAAACCGCAATTGTTCAGAGAATGTTGGGGAAGAGAATGCCCTGGATAACTGTTAGGAGACAGATGAAGACCTCCCTAAGGACGATCCAGCGTGTGTTAGCATCAGTGTTAGCACAGTAGTTCAGTTCCACCAACAGTTAGCATATTTCCAGTAGGAACTGGAACCTGGGAACTGTAGATTATGAGCTTGGTATGCAGACGACAGAGACAATTCTTCCACCCTGAAAATTATGTATAATGCATATATTTACTCTTTGTTCGCCTCCTCTCGGTTATTAGAAATCACAAGGAGAATGTTAGCATACTGCCCTTCATGTTTGACATATGCGGAGCAAAAATATTGCTTAATCTTTGGTTTAAATTTGGGGTTAACGTTATAGGCCAATCATGACAAACATTTATTTTCAGCTTTCAAAAAATCTCCTGTGCCTGGCACAGGAGGTTTCTTAAATGCTGAAAATAGTCGGATTCATAATTGAAAATTTTTAATTTATTTTTGAAAGCTACAATAGTCAGATTTATTTTTCCACATTTTTGCCGTTTTTAAAAGAACCAAATGTGGTTTTTCTGTTGTTTTAATCGTCTTGTATTGGTGATACTTCGCTTTATAATAGTGAAACTGAATTTTTCGCCTGTCATATGAGATTACTAATTGGCTCCAGGGGTGGAAATGAGTTTTGAGAACTAGGTGGACGTTCAGAATCATTAGACAAGAGACCCCGTAGTTGAAATGGCGATGTGAACCAAAATATAAAAAAATTTTTAAATACTCAGGAATTATGACCAAATATATATAATATATATATAATATATATATATAATATATAATACATCTATATTATAAAGGAGTATATATATATACTCTATATGTAACCGTGAATCTATTTCCTAATGCTAAATATACGAGATCAGCAACAACAAGAACAAAATACTCTGCAACTAGGAAAACGGCGTTCTTTCAATGCCCCCCCCCCTCCTCTGTTCTAGCTGTAGTATCTAAATCTAGGATAAAATAGTCGCTCCATTACAGCTGATCTTATCTCGAAATGTGTGTGCGGAGGACACATAAATATCGAGATCAGATCAGCTGTAATGGAGCGACTATGTTGTCTCAGTTTAGATACTACAGCTAGAAAAGTTCACTCCTTACTAATTTATACACCACAAAAATTGTTAAAAAATAAATAGTTTTTACTGCCCTTATCAGTTGTCCTCATCACCACCAGCATCATCAATATCTAACACATAGGTTAGAGTGGGAGATTTTGGGAACAGTGGCAAAAGCAGATATGGCTGTAAGTTAATTTGTGCGATAAAAATTTTTATGTTCCAATTATTTTACGTGACTTAAATCAAAATATAAAAGTAAAATGGCAACCTAAATGATGAAATTGTGATATGAAGATCAAGTGAGAAAGAGTTGGCAAGTATTTAGTAAGTTATAAATCAGATTACGTGAGACAGTTGCAGTGTTTTTAGATATTAGCAAAATATTTGATTCAGTGGATCACAAATCTTTGTTACATAAGTTATATAATATTGGAATAAGTGATATTGCATATCAATGGTTTAAAAGTTATATATCAAACAGAAAACAAGCAGTTTGTATTTGCACTCAGTTCAGTAACTATCTAAATATTAAGAAGGGAGTTCTTCAGGGTTCTGTAGTGGGACCAATTTTATTCTTAATACTTATAAATGATTTCTGTTCTCTTGATCTATGTGGATTACTGACATGTTTTGCATATGATACTGCAATTGTTTGTACTGCAGACAGCTTAAATGAGTTAAAAACTAAAATTCATTTTAATTTTAAAAAAATAAGAAATTTGTTTACCAGAAATAACTTATGTTTAAATGTTCAGAAAACTATATATATATATTTTTTGAGTTGCATGAATGTAATACTGACTTTGAAATGAAGTATCATAAATTAAATTGTAACTTAACACAAGTTTGTAACTGTACTGTAATACAGAGAGTAAAAAGTTATAAATATTTAGGTGTAATCATAGAAGGCATCTTAAAATGGAAGATGCATGATTCTAAATAGATTGAGATACACGTTATATAAGTTTTGTCATTTAAAAATATTGTTACAAGTTCTTTTCTTCATTCTTTATATTTTTCATGGGTTTCTTCAAATATACAATATGAGATTTGTTGCTGGGGGGAAGACTATGAGACAAACCTAATTAATCTAAACACTATTCATAAGAAAATATATAAGCTTATATTCAATGTGAAAAGTTACAAAGATATTGAATCCCTGAAATTAATTCAATTTTATAATATATGACAAATTTATATTTTTAAAATTCTCCTGTTTGTACATGTGAACAATGATTGACTCTGGATAATGAAAAGCGTCCGTATAGCACGAGAAGAAATAATCAATGTATTGTGCTTTTACCACATAAATATATTTTGAAAAAACATTTCGTCTTCCTTACACCAAGGATTTATATCTTTTTAGGAAATTGCATAAAAAACGAAACTAATTTGCGAAGTTTTAAGCAAAAAAATTAGAGTTTTTTTTTGTTAATCATTGAAAATATTGAAATTTTTCTGAGATTCAATTAGCTTGGAATATTATAATTCATACAACTTAGCATATCATATTTTGATTTTAAAATAGTACTAGCCAATTATCTGTTGCTACTGCTTATTCAATTATGCAAGTCTTTTGAACTTGGATGGGTTGTTACCTGCTATGCTACCTACTACTTGTTACCTGCTACCCATGCTACCCTTGGTATTAACGCATATTACTTGGCTCAAAATATTTATCACCAAAATTCTGTTTCTTTCTTTTATCAGTTGTTTTATTGTATTTATACTGTATATGTATTTTGCATTGTGTTTGTATTGCATTGTGATGTATTATGAATTAATGTATTAAAGTACATTCTTATTGAAGCATAATCTAAATCATTAAGGTAGGCTTCTAGAGACTACTCCTAGGTTTGTACAGAGCCAAGTATTAAAAGTACAATTGTACAAATACTATTTAAAAAAATTGTTTTCAATAAGGAACTATTCCATTTCGGAACCTGATAATACGAAATGAAATTTATTGATCTTTCTGACCAGGAAAATAAGTAATTAGGGTATGCATCCGAAATTTCCATAGCCATTTTCGTTTCAAAATTGTGAAGATGCAATATTCTAAAATACAATACAGTATTTATTTCCTTAATAAATAATGCATTTCATTATATTGCTGTAACCCAGGAAATTTACAGAAATCCACAAGAGTTTAAAAACTCGCCTGTGAAATTTATTAAAACTCAATATCTGATTAATCATTTTGACAGCAAATAATCTAAACGTATTAAGCATTTTTAAACTAATAAAAGAACAAAAGACAAAATAATTTGAGCAATTAAAAATAAAAAAAATTGAAAAACGTTAAAAAAATATGAAATTAAATTACAAAAAAAAGAATTCATTATCATCAAAATGTAGTAGCCATCTACAAAGATTTGAAATAAAGCTATGTATTTTTTTCCGCTTTCTATATTACAAGGAGTGTAAAACATTCCTGAAAATGATTAAAGAAAATTAAATTACGCAAAGATGTAGTTTACCATTTATAGCTTTTTTTTGCCCCTCCTAGTCACGTCCGATTTAAATCGCGAAGTCTATATTTTAATGTGCAGTATTGCAACTTATCTGCACCATTTAAACTGGCCAAACGCATAACAAGAAACCCGACTGTGAACAGGTTAATGGAAAATTATATGATAGTATAAAACAAAGGTATTAACGCATGCTACCCTTGGTGAATTCTCTTCTTGCTGGCTAAAGGTGAAAAAATTTTGGGATGAATTTATCCTCTCAGAATCTTTATAGATTTATATCTATAGGTAAGAACGGCCGGACCTACGCATATTACTAAGCTATAGCCTACGCCCTCATGACATGAATGGTCTCAAAGAAATGTATTTCAAGTTTTACTGCATTACGAAAAATATTTAATATTTAATCTATTGTGCGAACACTGTTCATCTTTGCTTGCCAATCGTAGAATAATGTTTTCACCACATCAATTTCGCTTTTAGTTTTCAATGTTCCTTTCAATCAGAATAATTATTCATATTTTTCGACTTTCCAATTTTTTGGGCCTCTTAAATGTGCCTTAGTTTAGGGCCTCAGAAGGTCATTGTCCGTCCCTGGGACATTGACCTTCTGAGGTCTTCTTCAATTTCAAATTCTTCAATTCTAGTAACCTTCTTCAATTTCAAAGAAGAAAAATGAAGTGTCGGAAAAGGAAGACTTCTTTGGAAGAGATGGGTGCATTGTCACCGACGTCCTCATTCAACAGCTAAGAAGCTATAGAAAAGAGAATACGTTGTTAATTTAATATTGAGAGAAATCTCTTAATAGCCATGGTGAATTTAAACAATTTAATAAATATTTCCACCTTTAATTTCGATAATTCTTATATATCTATAATCAGAGGCCTATCATAATCAGCATGGTCCCTGGCGCAACCTTTCTGTATGGGACACCCCAGAGCATAAATTTGAAATTTGTTTTTAAAACGTAATTAGCAAAATGCGAATTGGCGATTTAATCCTTTCTAGGTTTGTACAGATTCTCATTTGAATCTGTAATGAACAATTAGACGATTTTCCTAGAATTTAGTTAATTTGACCTAGTTAATCACTGAATTCAGCCTAATTAATAACGATAATTCACGTCTGTGTTTAAAATGTATACGCTCGCGTATGTATGCTAAATAAAAATTGATATAATTTCGGTACTCTCATAGATATATATCGTTAATACAGAATAATATTTCAAGTGCAGAGTAAACATTTCCAAGAAAATATATTTTTTATTAACTTATTAAACAAAGATTAATGTAAAGAAACATCTGCCAGTTTCCTGATAAAAAACTTCCAGAGCATTATACCCAAATCAGAATAGTATATTTTGACAAATAAACCATTTACAACACTTAATTTGATGTCAGAAATCACATTGAAGATTTCAAAAGAGTCACTCCTGAATTCTGTGATAGCTCTTCAGAAGGAAGTACTGAGTGCCTTCAATCCAAAACGATTCTCTACACTTATAAATCTCTAGTCCTCATACAAGGTACTATTCATATATTATTTACAGAATCTCTATATTACAGTCTCCAAATATTTTATATATGGCAACCTGTAATGCTGTAAAAAATTTTAAACAAAATTTTTGTAAAATTTACATATTTACAAATTAAAATAATTTTAATGAAACAAACTTTAATTTCATTATGGCAACCCAGATTCTGACTAGAAAATGAATGAGCACAAAACTTAAATGTTAAGAAAATTGTTCAAACATTTGTAGAAATGAAAGTAAGGAAATAGATAAAAAAGGCAAACTTCTGTCTTTTAACTTCTGAGAATTTTTTTTTTTCAATTTTAATTTAGAAATTAGTGTTTTGACGTTGCTACAGTTAACGGTAGCGTTAAAAAGCAGTATACACATCTGAAAAAGCTGAAATAATAGCATACTTTGAATAATCATAATTTAGCGATTTCCATTATATAAACATAGAAATGTTTGCTCTTTTCGGCAGGTCCTAGCTAGTCCTAAATCATAGAAGTTGTTTCCGTTCCAAGCTAGTCTAAATCACAGATATTGAGCACCAAATGCAGATGTTAAGTCGGATTTATATTGTCTGTTGGCAAGCATTGTAGCTTCGTTTACTTCTATTTCGCGGGTTCTTATATGATTTCCCTGCTGAAATCTTTCTGTACATTACGTTTTTTTTTTTATCTTAATTATGCAATCAGCCTTAACAAAAAAAAAGTAGAACTTATTGCAATCTTGGCGAACAAACTATTTCACATTATTTTACAATCAACATGACTTCACTTACATTAAACAATCGGTTGAGTGGAGAAAAACATATGGTGACATTTCATCTGACTGTACTATAGCATTCTAGGACCCTCTTTGACCTTTCTCCTCCCGCAACCTAAGACTTCGTGTTTTTTCCTGTCCAGAGTATTCTTCGTCACCAAGGCATCATCTACTTCTCCCATTGGTAAGCGTCAACTAATTAGGAAGGGCAAATATTCGTGGGGCTTGAGACTTCCTTTCATCTTGCCCTCTCTACCATGTGGGTGGCTTTCTTTCCTAGGGTCGCTGTGATGCCGTGGTCTTGATTGCCTCCCTGGGTATGTATCAGGTGGTAGGAGAGCTGTTGCACGTGGAGATACAGGGGAAATGCTCGTTCACTTTAGTCTCTGGGTACGTCATCACAGCTTACATGAATGCAGGACTGCAGACGTGAATGCAAATTCTGGTGCCAATCAGCCAGAACCCGCCAAAAATGCCTCGCAAGATATTGAGCCCTGTGACGAGAGTGCTGAGCAAAGAATTAGAAAGCACTTTCGATATCGTTCTGAGTGTATGTGAAAATCTACGCAAAATTCTTATCATCGTTAATGCTTAAAACGTTTTGGATGCATGCAATGAAATTGTCAGCAATCTCATTTAAACTATTGAAACGTCTTTTGAGTTCCATAATGGATCTGTTTTGAAGCCTTTATAACCTCGGTTTTGTAGCCGATTTTCTGCATTCATAATCCTCTAGTCTTCACATAGTTCACCGTCATACCTTTGTTTTTAGGGGCACGAGAAATCGAGAATCTTGGTTCTACGCCCACATTAACACCACTTGTGCCGCTTAATCAATCTATCTGTTTGTACAGCAGAAATGCAAAATTACTCCTTTTCCTTTTGTGAATGTTTCCCTTGCTATGAAAACTGGCATGTAAAAATTTATTTGCTATCAGTTCTTGTAAATTTAAAAACAAAAGTAAACTTTATTTTTCTTAACTTTTGGGCCATTTGAGCCCTGGTGCAGCTGCACCACCCGCACCACTGGATGAGACTTCTCTGTATGTAGTAAAATCTTAATGGTTCAAAATATATGTTTTATGCCTAAATATATATATGTGTGGTACAGGGAATATATTCAATGCTCCAGTTTTCCAGATGTCTGGTTGCTATATAAAATGACGTTTACTGAAATATTAGAAAAAAATTTAATTAACGTAAAACGGACCGATAAATTGTGAATGCCAGTTTAACGAAGAAATGAAGATATACTAGCCTAAAAATTGTTATATTTTAGAAAAAGGAATTCTATGAATTTAGAAATTACGCGACTTATATAAATGTATATGTGCATCTAATCTTGGGACATCAATATAGCGAATTGATTAAATTGTTCTTTTATAATGATAGATATAACAAGCCACCAAATTTTGCTACATTAAAATTAAGAAAAAATTGCAGCCCCTAAGTTTTTTTATTCGTTACTTCACTTAATCCGAAGACGAATGTTTTCATAATATCCTTATGACTGAAATAGTAATATCTAAAATGCAAAAGTTTGCCTTTGAATCCCTGCTATTTTCTTAACTATCACATTATATATTTATTCACAATCTTCATCCTATTTTTAGTGGTATATAAATGAATTTTATATCGTACTCACTACTTATTACTAAACACAAACGAGTTATGGTCTCCGTGGTTTAAACACTCTGTTCGAGCCCCGGGTAAGGCATGGTGTCGTTTTTCTGCTGAGGTCTTGCCATCCTCTCAGACCTTCTACTATGGCATATAAACTGGCAGGCTCCTGTCAGACCTCTGTGGCAAGCAGCTGCTTCAGGGGGTATTTATTATTTATTTATATTGCATTTTATGTTATATGAACACAATGAACCATGTAGTGAAACACTGGACACTTGATTATTAGTAAAAAATGTGCTTAAGAAATTAATCTCTATTTACTTATTTATATTAATCTGTACATTGTCTTGTTGCATGTAATAATAAATACTATCAGAAGTAAATGAAATGTTTAATTTTTGTGGAATTATTCTTTCTACTCTCCAATTGTGTATGGACTTAAAAATTAAAAAAAATAGCGCATTCCTACTATGGCTACTTTTCTTTTCTTTCTACCCTGCTGAGGAGTGGACAACCACACAGGGTACTGGTGCTGACCACATAAACCCACTGGACTGGACAGATATATGGCTCTGAGCTTGATTATGGATCCTGATATTGCTGCACTGGTGGGGTTCTGTGGAGGGAAAATCTTCCGCTGTGTTTTCTGTTTGTGGGTTGACAGCCCCAAGTGAATAGATTTACAGGATATGTTTATCAGCTGGTGGCTAATCGTGAGCAGAGGTCATCGCAGGCACCTGAACTCTTTGCTTCTATTGGCATCGTCAAATTCTACATTGGAGGAAGTCTTCCATACTAGATGGCTTCAGCCTTTAGTGGTGGGGGAAAGGGTCTTTGCCCCATGTCTGCGATTAGGGGGCTGTTTGATATTGTCGGCATTCCCTCTCTCAATAAACATAGTTTCTTTAAACATCCCACTAACTATTTTCTCTCCATAGGTAGTTGGAATGTGAGGACTCTGCACAGAGCTTTTTCTCTTGATGTCCTCACACAAGAATTCCACCATTATAATTTAGATATTCTCGGCTGCAAGAGACCAGATGGACAGATAAAGGTCAGATTCTTAAAAATAATTTTAAATTTCTCTTTTCAGGGAGGGACGGCAATAAGCATCACCAAGGCATGGGTCTGCTTCTCAGCAGAGACGCTAGTGATGCTCTTCTAGGATATGAGTGCATTAATGAAAGGTTTCTTACAGCAAAATTTCAGACAAGCGTTAAAGACTCGAATGTTATCCGCTGTTATGCCCCCATTGAGGATGCTGATGCGGATGAGAAGGATAGGTTTTATGAACAACTTCAGGATATTTTGAATTCTGTCAAGAAAGGAGATATTACCCTTGTTCTTGGTGACTTCAATGCCAAAGTTAGTACTGACTCTGACATTTGGGGAGGAGTAAAAGGTCCTTTTGGTATTAGTAGCTGCAATGGCAATGGGCAACGTCTCCTACAGGTAAGTAAACTCAATGGATTCAGAATAACTAACACTTATTACAAACACCGCGACATACATAAATACACATGGGTTTCACCTGATGGGCTGCATAAGAATATGATTAATTATATATTAATTAACAGCAAATGGGCTAGTTCTGTTAGGACTACCAGGTCATATAGGGGAGTTGAAATTGGATCTGATCATTACCTTCTTAAAAGTGTCTTGCAACTTAAACTTAAAAAGGGTTGTGCTTGGGTTAAAAAATTTACTTTTAATACTGAAGCTCTGAAAGACCCAGTTATAGCCAAAGCTTACCATGATATGTTACTTAGTCATTATTGACAGTCATGATATGCTTACTACCGAAGTTGAGGAAGAATGAGATCATTTTAAATAGGCTTTTTTTGGACACTAACAGTACTCTTTTAGGAACAAAGGAGCAGAGGAGACAGAATTATCTGAGTGACTTGAGCTTATTTCAGAAAGAAAGAAACTGCAGGAAAGTTTTTAATCAATACCCTACTAGTCCTAATAGAAAGGATTACAAAGAACGTAATAAACGTGTAAAGGATCAGTTAGCTGCTGATAAGAATCTTTAGCTTGATGACTTGGCTGACAAAGTCGAGGAAGCAGTTAGAGAGAGCACAACAGCAGAGAGTTGTACCAGAGAGTTAATGTCTTGTGTGGTAGAAAAGGAATAGGTATACAGGGATTGAAGGATAAACAAGGTAAGGTTATAGAAGGTGAGGATTCTGTCATGGCTAGGTGAGCTGAGCATTTCAGTGATGTTCTGAACAATGTGGTTAGTTCTAATCACATTTTTTGTAATTATGATAGATGCATTGGTGGCTTTAATGTTGGCCCTATAACACAATCTGAAGTTATTTTGGCCATTTCTAAACTTAAACTTCATAAATCCCCAGGGGTGGATGAAATTACTACAGAAATGCTTAGAGCTGGGAATATTTCGGTTACCACTTGGATGACTGAAATTTTGAATGTTTTTAAGATAAAGGCATGGTTCCTAAGGAATTTATCAGAGCTGTTATTATCCCTATTTTCAAAAAAGGTGATCGCAGTTCTTGTGATAACTATAGGGGTATCAGCCTACTCTCTGTTCCAGGTAAAGTTCTTTCCATGATTACGCTTAATAGAATTAAAAATCTGGTTGACAGTCAATTGCGTGATGAGCAATGTGGATTCAGAAGTGGTAGGGGATGTGTGGATCAGATATTTTCACTTAGGCAGATTCTTGAGAAATGTTTAGAGTTTCAGAAACCTTTGGTTGCTAGCTTTGTTGATTTCAAAAAGGCTTTCGATTCTGTTGATCGCCATAATTTGTGGTTGATTGTAAGATCATATGGTATACCAGACAAGTTAGTTAACATAATGAAAGCTCTCTATAATAACACTGAGTCGTGTGTGAGAGTTGGTAAGGCTTGTAGCAATTGGTTTAGCATTACTTCTGGTGTTCGACAAGGGTGCATTTTGTCTCCTTTTCTCTTTAGTTTGGTTATTGATTATGTTATGCGAAATTCACTTCAAGGGAAAGATTTTGGCCTTAAATGGGCTGGAGATAGGAAAATTTCTGATTTAGATTATGCTGATGATTTAGCCCTTTTGGTAAATGATGTTGATGAGATGAACTCTTTCATTCGAGCTGTTGATGAGTCTGGTAGTAGAGTAGGTTTGGTTATAAACAGAGAGAAAACTAAAGTGATGAAATTTGGTCAGGCAGGCTGTGATTCAGTTAATCTGAATGGTTGCCGTCTTGAGCAGGTGTCACAGTTTAATTATCTTGGGAGCTATGTAACAGATAATGGTGATGTGCGGCATGAGATTAACAGACGAATAGGGATTGCTGCCGGGACTTTTAAGAATCTATGGAGAGTGTAGAGAAATAGGCGTATACACCTAAAGACTAAAATTAGACTGTATAATACTTTGGTTCTTTCTAGGGTTAGTTATGGTAGTGAAACTTGGACACTTTGTAAACAAGATCACAGGAAACTAGATGCTTTTGATTCCAGATGCTTACGCAGTATCTTGGGCATTAGGTGGTTCAACTTTGTAACTAATGATGAGGTTAGGCAAAGGAGTTTGCAACCTCCTTTAAGCAGCATATTGTGCAGAGAGAGACTCCGTTGGTTTGGCCATGTTGCCCGTATGAAAAATTATAGATTGGCGAATAGGGTTATGAACAGTGTGCCTAAAGGCCTCAGAAAGAAGTGGAGACCTAGGATGCGGTGGGCAGACAATGTCAAACAGGACCTTGTTAAAATTGGTGTGCAGCATCCAGATGCAGTAGATGTAGCTCAGGATAGACTTGCTTGAAGAACTAAATTTCACGGTCTGGTTGGACCTCCGTAGCCCATGGCTGCTTGAGGTTGATGATGATGATGATGATGATGATGATGATATTTTACTCTGCAGTCGCACTCAGCTGTAGCCCTGTGCATCTGTCTGCACTAATTAAACTGATCAAACTCATAGCAAGAAATCAGACTGTGAACAGGTTAATGAAAAATTATACAATATTATAAAACCGAAACATCATCGCACGATTAATATGCTGATATTAATGATATGATTCACATATTATTAGTATTAGTATATTAATGATATTTAAGCATTATTAGCATAAGTGATAAATGAAGAATAAAATGAGCTACATACATCAACTGTGTCTGGTATTTTTCTCTCTTTTCGTCAATCCAATAATTTGAAAATGTGATATGAGGAAGATTTCCATTCTTCAAACACGTTGGCCCTATTAATGCCGTTCAATAAAAGTGTCCTGCTTAATGTCTCCAAAATTATTCGTTGAATTATTTTACCTTTCTGAAATGACATCCTTAATTATGTTCTCCTAAATGTCAGAGCGGCGAAGTTTATAGTTAAAAATTCAAATAACAATTCGAATAGTGTTAGATTTCCTACAAGAAATCAATTGTAGAAATCTACCTTTCATTCTTGTAGGGAATCTTCTTCTCTTAATACACGGTCGTATCAGAATAATATGATATTATTCTGATAGGACTGAGTATATTTATAGCAGAAGTATATTAAAATTATTTTTATATTTCAATTCTTTTTGAAACGCAATAATTAAAACTATATAAAAACAATAATAAATTGCTATTTGGAGAAAAACATTAAAAGCGATGCGAAGTAGATTAAAATATGGTTTATAGTAAATTAATTCAATTAAAGATCGAACTAAAACATAATATAACCTCTACAGTACTCTTTTCCATCTATGTTGAGAACTAACATAAACAAACCGTACAGCACAAGGAAGCGTTTCCTAGTATCAGTGCACAGAGAAATAACTGCAGTTGACTACATTTTGAGGACTCATTTTTGAACACAAGTTAAACATGAGGAGATGAAAAACACAGTACCAGAGATGTACGACATACCAGTGTGTTAAATAAATAGTGTCAATTTATGTAAAGTCTTGTGAAAAAATATATGGAATAATAATTATCTTATCGATAAAAGCATTTGAATGAATTAACTTTAAAATAAAACACTGTTTCAGTCTGCGATTGTTTGTAAATCGCTATCCTCTGATATATTGCCTACATTATCTTAACTACTATTGTTTTGTATCTCAACAATTATATTTTCAAACATTTGTTCACTTATTACGTCTACTGCCATAGTACAGAATCTGCCTACACTTTATTTGTCCATGTTTCATCTAAATATTAAATTTTCTTTTATTTCCAAGGTACACTTTATTTGTCGTAAAACTTTCTTTCTTGTTGATATCATTATATCACATTGTTCAGTTAAAGTAGAGTCTCTTTTGCGAGTGAAAAATCTAAACTCGAATATGTATAGCGTTAAACTGAGATTAGCAAATGAGGCTACGAGTTTATCGACTTTAATATTCTGTTCAAACAGAGCAGTTTATTTCTGATGGAGAATTCCTAACTCTTTTTCTGCTAGCTCTCAAGTAAATAGTTCACACATTCGTAACCATTAATTATTTGCCATTATTTACCTGATGTGTTGCACAGGAATGTTGTACCATGCTGAAAGATTGTGTCGCACAGTTGCTGCAAATTGGACGCCAGCCTAGTCACGCTGTAAACAGCCTTTTCCATCTCATCCCAAAGGTTACCGATAGGATTTATTTATTCTGTGATATATCCTATCGGCAGTTGCATTATCGAGCTGAACATGTCCATCTAATTGAGTGTAAACTGTAGCTATGAAGGAAAGAACTTGGTCAGCAAACATGGTCAAATACACCATGACGTTCAAATCTCTTTCAATGGTTATCAGGAGGCCTAAAGTGTGCAAGGAATCCCCACCATTAGTCTCTACTGTTAACATAAGACAAGATAGCTCCATGGCGTCAGGTTGCTTGCGCCAAATTCCTATCCTTTCATCAGCATGATGCAAAAGGAATCTTGAATTATTCGACTACACTACCTTTTTCCAGTCCTTAATGGTCCAGTGTCAATATTCCTGCAGCCACTGGAAAGGCGCTTTCGTGTTCTTCGCTGACATCAGAACTCGACATGGTCAGCAGTTGTTGTAGCCCATTAGGACCAGGTCCGATATTTGGTGCATGGAGAGATGACCTTTTGCACACTAATGTTTAATTCTGCTGTGATTTATATGCTTAATGCTGTCCTGTGACCTAATGTTGAGCGCTCTTGGCAATTGATTTACGGGATCAGGGTTCGGGACCTGGATAAAACATGGATAATTGTTTTTCTGCTTTTCTCACCATCCTCACAGACCTTCCACTATGGCGTATAAACTGATAGGCTCTTGTCAGACCTCTGTGGCAAGCAGCTGCTCTGGAGAGGTTATTTATTAATTTAGTAGCTGAACGTACCGCCGCTGCACGGGTGTCAATTTTAACCTATATATTCTTATTTTCACTGCACTAAAGGTAAATTTTATAAGTACTCCCCCCCCCCCCCGACATTTTAGCACAAATTTTCAACAGCAAGAAATTTGCTTCGTGTTCGCTTGGATCATTGTTGACCACAACGAGTTCTCTCATAGCCCGTGGCTTAGTTTCTGTGTAAGTTATCGAGATTTTTATTTCCGTTACCACAGATTTTGCCACCCTATGGCTCCCGTGATATTCGTCCGCACGGTCCACATTTCCTGCACAGCATCCCCCGTGTGCCCTGGTGATTGGTTTAAAAAAACAGGTTCCCACTTGACCCGTGGCTTCGTTTCTACACAAATTGTTACAGCTCGGGTATCACTTTTAATCTGCATATTTTGTTGTTTCGTGCACTAATGGTTAGTTTGTGAGTATCTCCCACCTGACATTTTATCACAGTTCAACCCTTTCGGCCCTGCCGGTGGCATTTGCCACCTTAATATATAAAGAGTTCTAGCTACTGGCTGAGTATCTAATTTCACCATAAAGCACTAGATGTCACCTGTACAAAGTAGGTGAATCACATTTCATGACATGGTTCAACAAGAAGTGAGTGTTTACATATCTGAGTGACCCGTATTGTTCAGCTATTCAAGATGAATGCTAATAACCTGAACACCATGTTTGGTAAACACCGATCTAAAATCGAAATCTAAAAATTGTTTCAAAATTTTTAACACGAAATAATTTGATAAGATCTTTGTATAAAAACATTATTTAAAATGAATGATAAACATGCTTCCATTTTTATCTCTAAGACCTGATGGTGGCATTTGCCACGATTTCCTAGTTTCTAAACCTGTGACGGAAACCCGCTCAAACTCAGTAGGGGAGTCTTTGTATGTCTTACATTTAATTATTAATGATCAAAAAAATTATTTTACAAATTAAAAATTCAGGTTAAAGATTTTCCTGGTGTTGCAAAGGTCATTGCTGACTCGTAGCGCACACTCAGAGCCCGTGGCAAACGATCGAGATTATTCGTCAGATTTTGGCATTCTGTAATTCCCAACGTATTTCACCGAAAGGTCCCAAATTTCGTAGGCGGGTTCCTACGCCTGACCTCATGATTGGTTAGAAAATCAAGTCGCTAGCTGCAATCGAACCCCTAAATAATGCTTTGAAAATGTGGGGATTCTGGCAACGGCATGAGATTTGCAGTAGAAGATTTAAATGCTATTTTAACTTTTTACTTTCACAGTTAGGGAGCAATAGTAAATTTGACAGCGATTCTCGTAAAATATTACTTGCTTGTTTATTTTTACTTGATATGTTAGTATTTTCTTAGTGTAAGGTCTGTACAAGGGAAGAATAGCTGATTTGTCAGGTGCAATTTTTATTTTATACTGGTCACAATATTTTTTCATATGGTTCAATATCTTTCGAATTTTAGATTCGTTGCGGCAATGTAATGTGTCACTGCGCCACAGGGCCGTCCTCTCAGACCTTCTACTATGGCATATAAACTGACAGGCTCCTGCCAGACCTCTGTGGCAAGCAGCTGCCTGAGGGGGTATTTATTATATTATTTATGCGTCATGCCTCTTGATCTTTTTTATTTGAAGAAGCACTATTAGGATCATAACAAAAATAATAGATATAAACTTCTGCAAAATATTTAAAAACTCTGTGGTATCTTTTAAAGGTAGCATAGAGTTTATTTTGTAAAAATTATAATTGTTTATTGTATGCTGTATTTGGAATCCAGAGGAGAACTATTTAGCTTCGTGGGACTTAATTTTGTACTAAGAAAGTTATGGAAAATAAAGCATGCAGGAAATAATCCATGCAGAATGCAGCAATTAGCATTTTGTACTACTTAGCAGGTTTCGACCTCTATGTGCTACATGGAAACAAGAGAAATATATCACAAATTGAAAATGCGTGAAACAGTACTTGAACTGGAAACGATCTGAAATAGTTGGGAAATATTGGGTCACAAAATCATTTTCAAAAGAAACAGTTAAGTTTTAACTTCAAACTTTATTCATAGATTTACATGAAATAAAAATATTCTTCATTAATGAATCATTTGTTACTGTTCTATGTCATTCATTTTAATTCATCACAGAGCAATGTTACCTAATTCCTTTATTTAATATTCTTGTTTTCCTTAATACTGGTGGAAATCAAAATATTCGCTTTATTACACAACTCGAAGATTCAGCTCAAAAGTCTTCGCTACAATTAGAATTACAATTAATTTCAGTGAATATTGAGAACTTGAAGACGTTTATAAGAAAGAATCCTTTACTATTACTTTTAAATGATTTTCTCCCTTATTCAATGATGTCTATTTGTAAGACATTCTTTTAGGTCACGCATTTTCATCAAACTACTTCGGCCTTTTTTCATTTCAGTAGAGTGAAATATTCTCCAAATATTTCCAAAAATATCCTTTCATTTTTCTTCATGAGTTCAACTACAATGAATTGAGCGTTCAAGTTCAAATTCCTTCCCGCAATTTTCACTATCAGTACATTTACCAAATAATATACTAACAATTTTTTTTTTACAAAAGAACATAAAGAATACATTTTCTAAACTTTTTTCACAAATTCCCAATTTGTGATATGTTACTGTTCTTTCCATGTAGCACACAGAGGTCGAAACCTGATAACAAGTACAAAATATTAATTCCTGCATTCTGCGTGGATTATTTCCTGCATAATTTGTTTTCCCATAACATTTTAGTACAAAATTAAGTACCACGAAGCTAAAAAGCTTGTCCGCAGGAATCCAAATACAGTATACAATAAACATTTATAATTTTAAAAATAATAAACTCCATATTACCTTTGAATGATACCACAGAGAAAACTTTATTTAAATATTTTTCAGAAGTCATGTCTTGAAAAGTTTTTAATATGCATAATTTTTTTAAATGAATAACTCCTTAGGATTAATGTTGAACACAGAGGAAATTTCGTAATTTCTGTTATTTTTTCCTATAATTCTTTCTAAAATGTGATAATTTGTATTTATCTTTAGATTTATATCTAGTATTTCATTATGATTAATCTTGAATTCATAAGTATTATCAAAGTAATCCTAAGTATTAATTTATATTTATAGAGTTGATTGATATGTAATATATTCATAATAGCGTAGCCATTTTGGTATTCAGGAGTTTATTTCTGGTGGTTGGTACAATGTCTAACAATTGTATTTTGAATGTTTCTCATTTTAGCTATGTGTGAACAATACGTTTTACCATAAATACTTAAACCATATCTTATGATTGATTCTCCAATTATATAAAACTATTTGACAGACATTTAATGGTAAGGCAGCACGGTGTGTAGACAAAATTACAGAAATTATTACAGGATTTATTATCTTAATTTGCCACAAATGCGTATTTACAGGTTTCTTTCACCTGAATAAATCTTCAACAATTGCCATCTTCAACATTTATTACAGTGAAAATAGAATTCTTAAGAGAGTATTATTCAAAACATAGGAATCGCTTCATATTTTCACTGCGTACTATAACAAAGTGTCGAAGCAATAGTTACAACATGCTATATTTTTCAAAATTCAAAAATTTCTCTTTTGAGATTCAACCTGAGTTTAATTAAGTTTTGATTCATTGAAGGAAAACTATCTCCAATTCCTACCGTTCCTTTCCAAAAGAGAATATCTCTTCTGGAAGGTACTAACAGCCTGCACTATGAAAAGGCTTCGCCGGACAGCAGGTGCTAGGCCTGGCAGGTCTATGCATCATCAGTGGGGATTGGTATACTATTATCCTTTCAGTGTATGCCTAGCTATAGTTGAACACTAAATTAACTGGAGCATTTTTCTGATGAAATAAATGGAAGCCTAAACAAGGGCAACATTGTGCGAACACTAGTCCTTGATTTCAAACAGGCATTCGATATATTAAACCATAAGATATTACTAAATCGCATAACATAGGATTTACGGGAATTTATTGTTTACTTCATTCAATATTACTTAAAAGATAGACTTAATGTAACAAAAGTTAGTAACGTCACTAGTGAAGACAATCAAGATCACTACGGAGCTCCCAAAAGCGATTAATTTTCCTGATCGATATTAATGATATCAATATCCTAAAGATCAATTCTTCTATCTATTATATACTGACAACATTGTGATATTAAGCAGAAGTAAAAAATTTGGAAAAGTTAATCGTGACTTGCAAAAAAGGTTTAGATATTATTTCAATACGTTTGCAAAAAATATAATTAAACACAAAGAAGTCTAAGGCCATGATCTTCCATCTACCTAATATATCAATTCCTGATACCAATCAAATTTTAAACCATTTAGTTAGTAGCCTAAAAAATGTGGACAGTAGAATTTCAGGTAGTTGTAAGTGTAATGTATTATTCAAAGAGTTTCGTCACTGATACATCTAGGTCTTTGTTGAAAGATTATTCAGGTGGAAGAAACATGTAAATTATGGTTAAATTAAAGAAATTTTTCTGACATATTTATTCATATATTAAGGAAGATGTTACTCTGAATTTTAGGTCGATAAATTTTCGAGGAAAAATTGCCTTGAGCAGGGTGGGATACGAACCCACGTCCTCCGGATAACATGTCAGGTGCTCTGGACCACTGAGCTGCGGCCAGTAGATCAGTTACCCAGGGAACCTGACGTGTGTGTTCGTATTCCACCCGCAGGTGGTGGGTTCGTATCCCACCCCGGCTCAAGACAACTTTTCCTCTAAAATTGATCGACGCTAAATTCAGGATGGTATCTTCCTTAATGTAAATTATTTTTGTGGCAAATTAATATACTGCTCTATAATTTTGTCCAGACTCCGTGCTGTCTTACCATTAAATATCTTTCAAATGGTTTATCATACAATTGGAGAATCAGTCATAAGCTATGGTTTGACTATTTATGATAAAACGTACTGTTCACATATAGCTAAAACAAGAAACGTTTAAAATACAATTGTTACACACATTGTACCAACCAACAAGAATAAACTCCTAAATATCAAAAAGGCCTAACGCTTTTATGAATATATTACCTGTCGGTCAACTATAAAAATAGGTGATAATCTATGATTTCGGCAAAATCGCTTACTAAACTTATTCTAAGATTTCATTATTTTAAATTTTGCGATTTCAGTTTATGAAATATCAATAATATAAATTAATAATATTTTATAAGCTATTAATTTGATAATACTTATAAATTCAAGATTAATCATAACAAAGGTACTAGATATAAACTTCTGGAAATTTTTTAAAAACTCTGTGGTATCTTTTAAAGGTAATATGAAGTTTATTTTATAAAAATTATAACTGTTTATTGTATGCTGTATTTGGATTCCAGAGGACAAGCTTTTGAGCTTTGTAGGACTTAATTTTGTACTCATAAATTTATGGAAAATAAAGCATGCAGGAAATAATCCATACAGAATGCAGCAATTAACATTTTGTACTTCTTAGCAGGTGATGGCCTCTGTGTGCTACATGTAAACAACAGAAACATACCACAAATTGGGAATTCGTGAAAACAAAAGTCTGGAAAATGTATTCTTTACGTTCTTTGCTAAATAAAAAAGGCTGTTAATATGTTATTTGGCAAATGTATTGATAGTGAAAATTGCAGGAAGGAATTTGAACATGAACACTGAATTATTTTTAGTTGAACTCATGAAGAAAAACGAAAAGATATTTTGGAAATATTTGAAGAATATTTCACTTTACTGAAATAAAGAAAGGCCATATTAGTTTAATGAAAATGCGTGATCTAAAATAACCTCTAACAAATAAACATCGTTGAATAGATGTGAAAAAGATTTGAAAGTAGTGGTAAATGATACGTTTCTTACTACATCCTTCATTATTACTTTTAAACATTTTAAATCTTTAAGTTCTCAAAATCAACTGAAATGAATGGTAATTCTCACTGTACTTAATATTTGTGAGCTTTGAATCTACCAGATATTGTAAGAATATTAATATTTTAGTTTCCATCAGCATTAAGGAAAGTAAGAATATTAAATAAAGGAATTCAGTAACATTGCTCTGTGATGAATTAAAATGAATGACTCAGAACAGTAAAAAATAATTTATTAATGAAAAATATCTTTATTTTATGTAAATCTGTGAATACGTTTGCAGCCAAAATTCATTTGTTTCATAAAAAAAAAGGATTTTGTGATCACAAATAAGTCAGTTATTTCTGGTCATTTCCAGTACCACTTCATTGGATATCAATGGGAATTAAAGCTTAATATGACAAATTATTTTGATGAACTAACTTTACCCTTTTGAATAGGCGCATAATTGCCATTCTTTTTGGTGCGCCGTAAAACGCAGAAAACGAAAAAGAAATCAATATCGGTGAATAATTCCAGAATGTTAAAATCACAACATGTAAATATTTTTAATGTTCTTAACTATGGCAAGAAATAAAATAAAATTTCAAAAAAAATTAATAATATTGGTTTTAATAGATTTAAAACATTAATCGCCAAAACCGATCTGGACATATCTAAATTTCGCTTACTTAATATTAAAATTATTCGTTACTAAAAACTTCCAACATGAAGAGGGCAAAATAATTTTTGTGATCGTGCGATTGAAACTATGGACTTAAAGATCAAAAATTTGCAATAAACAGTAAGGAACTCCTGAATATCAGGGTGAAAACGGCGGATATAGATTATCAAAAATTTCAATACACATTCGGAGAGGTAAATAGTAATAATTATAAGAGAACGAAAGAAACCCTGATAAAGAGATTGAAAGTGTGAACACAGATTTCTAAAGGTTTTTAACATGAAGAGCAAAAATACGAACTCTTGATGAACAGATTTGAGCAGAGGACATAGATTGGGAATCGTGCAATCAGAAATCATCGTCAGAAATTTCATTACGCCTTTATATATGTCATTCTCAGTACCATGGATTTAATGGTAGAATAAACCATACGATGTCTTATATCAATATCATAATCCAAAAATTGTCTTTAGCAGAAATCAAAGTTTTCAATCGAAAAAATGAGAAGGAAGGGATCTGTTTTTAAAATTTTTACCTATTTGAATATTCTAGGCATACATTTTCATTTTACATATCCTGTAAGTACTCTAATCATGTCTATACTCGTATTTCGGAAGGAAAATTTCGAACTACGATTAGATATTAAATAAATTCATTTCAAATAATGTCTATTAGCTCTGGGCATACTCTGAGAATTCGGCAAAATAGCTTACTAAACTTATTCTAAGATTTCATTAATTTAAATTTTGTGATTTTGGTTTATGAAATATCAATATTTAAACTTGTGGGTCAAATTGAGTATTGTTTCATCTTTCTCATGACTTTTGTTTCTTTTCACAGAATCAAACATAAATTATTAGAATTGTTTCAATTTTCTCTGCTTGAAATTTCAGCAATGTTCACTGGAATATCTGCCCCTATTCATGTATTTTACGTTCATTTTATGAATTTATATTCATTCCGAATATCGCGAAAAATGCGGTGCATTTTTCGCTTCATCCATTTAAACAGAATTATGCAGTTTTGCCATGACTTTTTTCATCACCTGCTGAAAGAATTCCATTTGTCCAACGCCAAAACCCATAGACAAAAATGTTTTTTTCATCTGCCTCATAGACGATTTATTGTTATTTCCTATATTTTAGTGATAGCAGTAAACCTCTTCGAAATGCTTTTATTTTTGGGATTTTTATTGCGCTTTTCAAAGCCTTCATTCTCGATTGAAACTTTTTCTGCCTCTGTTGTAGTTCTTTTACTCATCCCATTCATCAACAATTCAGTGTCACAGTGAGGTTTATGATTTTCTCCTTCAGCTAATAAGATCAACGAAAAAACAAAGTTATCAGAAATATACTGCCGAAATTTCAGCAAAATTGGCAACATCAAGTGGTCATTCAGATATTACAATGTTATTGGTAAAAACATTTAACAAGAACGATGCAATTGCATTTTCTTGTTAGGAAATATTCACCTTCATGAGAAACTTTATGCCTGTGGAAGTCTGTTTACTTAATAGTGGCTAATACTTCAGCTGAAACCATAAGACTGTTTCCTTGAAAGCATAATATTATAATTGATAAAACTCAGAATTCTCCAAAACTTTAGTTAGTGATTTCAACTCTCTAGAAACTCGAACAGCAAACAAGAAAGGCTTTTCTTATCAATGGATTAGTTTCAAAATTCGGATATTTTTTCAGAGATGTTGAAAAGCGATAAGATGACAGTGGCGAATCGGGATCAAGAAGAACGGGAAACTTCATCCCATTTTTGAATATATTGAATGAGTTATGTTTACGTTCTTGGGTGCACAAAACGTCGATCAGACAGGTTAAAATACCTCAGGATAATCAAATAAAAAACAATCATGAGATATGAAGTATTTGGTCATTTGATTTCTGAAAATGGTATTAACCGAAAAATAATCTTTCAAAGTGATAGAGTTTTAAAATTCTCATAATTACACATTGCTAAGAATTCCTATATTTCATTATTATCCTGAGTGGTCAACTTGACAGGGTCGTTGTGTTGACCATTTACTTCCTGGACTTGTTGCACCGGTGGGCCTCTGTTGAGGCAGATTACCGCTGTGTTTTCTGTTTGGCTGTGGGTTGTCAGTCTAGGTGAACAGAGGCACGGGATACCTTGTATCAGCTGGTGGATAATCCTGATCAGAGACCATCGCAGGTACTTGAACCCTCACTTATCGAGTTGGACATCGTCAATCCTGAACTGGAGTAATGTGCCTCAGGCAGATCTTATGCTCTTGAAAATATCCACTTGAAAAGGTGGTGTCTGAAGTTCTTACCAGCATGGGTAATTTCAACCTGTAGCGGTGGGGTTACAGGTCTTTGCACCTGTCCGTGATCCTGTTTGTTATAGTTGACTCTACCTCTCTCAATAAATCTAGTTTCTTTAAAAATCCTACTAATCATTTTCTCTCTGTAGCTACGTGGAACGTGAGGACATTACATAGATATTATTCTCTTGATATCCTCACGCTGAAATTTCAGCGTTATGATCTAGTTATTCTAAGCTTTCAACACAACACATGGACAGGTAAAGGTCAGATATTTAAAATAACTTTAAACTTCTCTTTTGAGGGAAAGAGGATGGAAACATCTTCAACTTGTAGATGTGCTTCTCAGCAGACATGCTAGTATTGTTCTTCTAGGATATGACTGCATTAATGAAAGATTTCTTACAGTAAATTTTAAAGCAAAAATTAAATTCATCTGTTGTTATGCCCCCACAAACGGCTCTGATGACAACGAGAATGACGTTTTACAGACAGCTTCAGGATATTTTGAATTCTGCAACTAAATTCCCCAATAATAATCTGTGAATTATGTGAAGATAGGAGATATTTCTCTTGTTCTAGGTAACTTCAATGCTAAAGTTAATACTGACTCTCACCTTTGGACAGCAGTTTTAGTTCCTTTTGGCATAGATAGCTCCAATGGCAATGGAGATCATCTCCTACTGGTAAGTAAACTTAACGGTTTGCGAATAGCGAATACATACTACAAACACCTGGATATTTAACAATACAAATTGGTTTGACCTGATGGGTTGCACAAGAATATGATAGATTACTTTTTAATTAACGGAAAATCGGCAAAATCAGTAGGGCAAATGGGCAAAATCATACAGGGGAACCGAAATGGGCCTGACCATTACTTGGTCAAAAGTGTCTTGCAGCTGAAGCTGAAGAAGCATTGTGCGAAGGTTAAGATAATTACTTTTAACACTGAAATTTTGTAAAATTCAGATGTAGTCAAAGGATAGCATGAAAAGCTAATTGGTCATTATCAGAATCGTGGTTTGCTTGCTGCTGAAGTTGAGAAGAAATTGGACATGCTTTTCTTGAGACCATCAGTATTCTTTTTGTTAAAAAGCAATAGAGGAAAAAAATTATTTGAGTGATAAGGCTATGAAACATATTTCTGAAAAAAGGAAGTTTTGAACCCTTTGTAATTTGTTACTCTTTGAAAACATTTTGGTAGGAATAATATAAATTAAGACCCTACTAGTTCTCACAGACGACATTACAATGAGCTTAATGAACCTGTGAAGGATCAGCTAGCAGCTGATAAGAATCTTTGGCTTGATAGATTGGTTGACAAAGCAGAGGAAGCAGTTGGACAGCACAACATCAGGGGATTGTCCCAGATAGTGTTCTGTGTGGGAAGAAACAGAGAGGTATACAGGGATTGAGAGATAAATATGGTAAGGTGATTGCAGGTGAGGATCTTGTGAGGGCAATATGGGCTAAGCATTTCAGAGATGTCCTAACAATATGAATATATCTACTCCCATTGTTTGAAAAGAGAATAGATACATACTGGCTTTAATGTTGGCCCTCAATCACATTTTGAAGTCGCTTGGCTATCTGTAAATTGAAACTGCATACATTACAAGGAGTGGATGAAATCACCACTGAAATGTTTAAAGCTGGGAACATATGTGTTGCCACATGGCTCACTCAAATGTTGAATATGTTTTAAGATAAAAATGCTGTTCCCAAGTATTTTCCTAGAACTGTTATTACCCCGATTACAAAAAAAGGTGATCGCAGTTCTATTGAATATTATAGGGGAATTAGTTTATTTTCTGATCCAGAAAAAATTCTTTGCATGATTTCACTTAATAGAATTAAAACTTTGGTTGATGGATAACATTTTGATGAATAGTGTGCATTCAGAAATGGTAAGGGATGTATAGATATAATATTTTCACTCAAGCAGATTCTTGAGAAATGTTTGGAGATTCAGAAACCTTTGCTTTCTTTCTTTGTTGATTTCAAAAAGGCTTTGATTCTATTGATCGATATATTTTGTGGTTGATCGTTTGATCATGTGGAATACCTGACAAGTTAGTATAATAAAAGGTCTCTAAAATAACACTGAGTCATGTGTGAGAGTCGGTAGGGCTTTTAACTTTTTCTTTAGCATTGCTAGTGCAGTTCAACAAGGGTGCATTTTGTCCCCTTTTCTCTTTAGTTTGGTAATTGATTACGTTATGCGAAATTCTATGCAAGGACCTATTTCGACCTTATATTGTCTAGAGGTTTCAAACTTTCTGATTTAGATTTTGCAGATGATTTGGCTCTGTTGGCTAATGGTTTTGATGAGGTGAATTTGTTCACCAGGGCTGTTGATGAGATTGGTATTAGAAAAGGGTGGTGATAAACAGAGAAAAACCTAAAGTGATGAAAACTAGTCAGACAGACGGTGCTTCAATTGCTTTGAATGGCTACATTCTTGAAAATGTGTTTCAGTTGAATTATCTTCGGAGTTATGTAACAGATACTGGTGATGTGCAACATGAGAAAAATAGAAGAATATGTATTGCCTCTGGTACTTTGATGAATCTATGGAGAGTGTGGAAATATAGGCGTGTACAAATAACTTATGCGGTATAATAGTTTGGTCCACTCTAAAGTTAGGTAAGGTAGTGAAATATGGACCCTTTGTAAACAGGATAACAGGAGACTTGATGCTTTTGTTTATAGATGCTTACGTAGTGTCTTGGGAATCAGGTGGTTTGACTTTGTAAGTAATGATGAAGTTAAAAGATGGAGTCAACAACCTCCTTTGTGCAGTATTTTGTGCAGAGAGAGTCCCCGGTGTTGCCCATTTTCGTATCTTCAGGTTGTCAAAAAAAATTACGAACAATATGCTCAACAGCTTCAGGAAAAGGGAGAGACATAGGATGCGATGCCACAGACAATGTCAAACATGACCATGGTAGAATTGGTCTACAGTGGAAAAATGTAGCAGCTGTACCTCAGAACAGACAGTTGTGGAAAGCAAAATTATACTGTCTGGTAGGACTTCCGTAGGTCGTGGCTGCATGTGTATGTAATGTAAGTGTTTCATTGGAAGCCAAACTGATTTTTAGATATAAGTTGGTATTTCCTAGATAATCCGTAAGCACTTTAGCAACATGCCTCTCCATTATTTTGTCAATTGCTGGCAATACAGAATATGGTCTGTAATTATCAAACTACTTCTTTGATCCTGACTTGAAAATTGGTCTAATAATTGAAGGTTTTTAGTTCAATAAGAATTATGTGAGTATTATAAATTCCATTCAGCAATTTAGAAAGCTGCTCTGAGATGGTAAATTCACAAATTTGGAGATCTGAGTACTTGATATTATCAATCCCAGGAGACTTTTACAATAAAAATTCATAATGATATTGTGTACTTTTAAAGGGAGTTTGTTTGTGGGGATGTGTAAATGTGAGAAGATCTAATAGGGGAGTTGAAATTATTAGACTGTTGATCATGTTTTCCCTGCACTTGGGCACAACATTAGAAAAATAATCGTTAAACCTATTAGCAATATCCTCGGTGGAATTTAAATGTTTAATATTCTGTATAATTACATCTTCAACAGATAACTTCTTGCGACCAATGATTTAGTTAATCATTTCCATGTCGAATTCATGGAGTTATTGCATTGAATAATTTGTTTGAGACACACATCGTCGACTACGATACGTAACTTTATAAGAATAATCAGTGTACGAAATATGAGGATGATCAAGGCAACTCTTCTGGAGTTTTTACGAAATAAACACACTCAAACTCGACAACTAGTATTTTTGGTATGACCCCATGTGGGGCGTATCCCTAAGAAAACTTGGCACAAATCTTCGGATTAGGACATCTGCATTATTTTCTTACCAGCATAATTACAGCCTTTGTAAAAATTTTCCTGATACTGAAAATGTTAAATTGTTATTTTCCTACCCAATGTAGTTCATTTCGAACACTTGGATGCAAAGGTATGCTTTTTATATTTCTTTCTCGTCTTATGCCGTTTTACAAACTTCTCTCTGAGTTTGTCTTGATACTATTTTTACCGTTTGACGTTGTGACTAATTGGAGTTATTACAAATTATGTATCTGCTAATAGAAGAACAGAAAATTTGGTATTATAAGATACCGTGTAAAGAAATATGTGAAAGGAACGAATATTCCTGGAGATACTGAAAAATATTCATACTTTTTATGTGGACCTTTAATTTTACATAACATCTGGTGCTTTCATTAGACATTTTTATTTATCATCATAATAAGCAATTACATAGAAATGTGTCAATACATGCTAACACTACAAAGGTCTGGGAACGTCTTACAATATTTACTTTCTTATAACGAGTGCAGTTGAAAGACATATGCCGCAATTACAATATTTCTGCTAATGAGATGTACAAATACAATGTAGATCAATCTGTCACATTCTTGACACTTTCTTGAATCGACATATTCAATAAGCTCTTCCTATAAAACATATCCATAAATAATGATTGTATAGTCATGCTTTACACATAATGTGCTTGACCCAAAAGTTCATGTTTAACATGTTAAACAACAGCAGTTAAAGTAAAACAAATATTTGATTTCTCACTATTTTTTTCTTTCAAACACATTGTTAAAACCAATTTAACATTACTTTTTATTCTCATTATTTGTGAAAAAATATCAGAATTATCAAAATATTAATGAGGATGGATTTTGTCATCTATTTGCATGTGCATTTTGTGCCTAATGTTACTGGTGTAATACTGGTATATATACTATAATTCTTGATCCTCCAAAGCATAAATGCGATATGTGGGACTCTTTTCTACCTTCCAAGAGTCTTTCATTGTTAGTAAAGGAAATTTATAATTTCTTAAGAAAAACTTCTCACGTGACGATACCTAAGCATAGTGCCATGAATGATTTCGCACTGCGACGAAAATTTTCAATATAAAAATGATATTGATTATAATTTTTATAAAAGTAAGACATAATTCCTTATTTGTTCATCAGAAATATAGAATATAAAGTAAGACAAATTACTTCTCACCAGCTGCTTGCAATTGAGTTTGACAAGAGCCCTTCTGAGTAATAAGTTATAGGGAATATCTCTGATGAAGTTGAAATAAGCAAATTATCCATTCGGCCAACTAAAGGATGTGTTTTTCCTGTTAGTCGACTTGTAAATTTTCCCCACTCTCAGTGTTTTCAAAAAACTGATTTTGTAAAATGATTTAACTTTTTCTAAAAAATTGTTTCAAAAATGGGGAGTGGCAGCGCAGTCGAGTCGAGAAAATAAGAGGCTGAAAGACAAGAGGTTTTTATCTGTCCATGGCAATATAACAATTCCTACTTAGTTTCAGAGGTTTTTAAAAAATTTCTTCAAAAATGGGTGAATATGCAGGATGTTAATATTTTCTTTTGAATTCCATTATGTTTACTGGAGTTCTTAAAGGGTTCGTTCAAGTCCATGACTAAGAATAACATATCTTTTAAAATCACGCAAGTTTTCAAATTTCCGTGTTCTTTACATTTCTGAAAAGATTCAAATGTCACGAGAGTTTTAACAGAAATTTCAGAAGGTAATAATAAATGTCAAGAGGAAATAAATGAAAAGGTAAATTCTTCATTGGTGGAAGTAGTATTTATGGGAAAGTGACATTACTGAGTTGATTTTTGAAGTTCGATTAAAATACAAATATGCTGGAAGAACCACAGGTTGAATTAATATCTCATCTGTTGAACCTGAGCATTCTCAATCCAGACAAAAATATTTTAAATGACTTTCCTTATTTATTCATCAAATTAAAACTGTGTGAATGATCGCCTGCTTAGGATTTAACACTTGTTCATTGTGTGAAAAAAGCGCACTGTTTGTGATTGTAAATTATTTGAACGTATACAATTATTTGAACGATCCACATAATGAAACATTTGCTGCAGATAAGTCTCTGGCTTCGTAGGATCATATTCATTATGTGTGTCATAAATCTAAATGTGATGTAAATAGAAATTATAGCTATTATTAAGCCGTCGTTTAATAGAAAGAGATAATTGGCAAAAAATTAATTCATTTCTTAAGAAGGGTCAGTTTTGATACTTTTTCGTGCAACTATGTGTAAGAAAAAAAAATTCTAAAGAGGAAAAAAACGATTTCTTTCGAGTATTCTAGCATTCTCGGATTCCGCATTCTTATCGTGTGAAAGGGAATGCGCTTGGATTAAAAGATTTTCATTTAGTGCGGTTGAATTACATGTATAACACGTATAATGTTTATTTTGAAAACAAAGTTTGATTAGAAGGTATCAGTCGTTCTATTTCAGCTGAAGTATGAGCAGACTATATGCAAGTAGACTACCATAGGCTGAAAGGACAAAGCCTTCTGTTGAATTTGAACATTCTCCTTCCAGACAAAGCATTGATATCATTTTTCTAATCTATTTTATAAGTGAGAAAATGGAATCCTTAGATTAACAGGATGTTGAGAGATTCTCCGCGATGTGTGACAGTGATTTACGAATTGCTTTGTCTTTTTCGTTAACTTCTGCTGCTGGGAGAGCAATCCCAAAAAGTGACAGTGCGCCGGTGATGGAAAATATGGTTAAATGTATTGCCAAAGACACAGTAAAGGTGTAGTCTGTAAACCCAAATGCTAATCCCAAGATCACAAACAAATTAAAGAAGCTTACAGTAACCACCAAAAACATCGCGAAAGACAATATGTCTTCAAAGAGACTGATTAAAGAGGAGATTTGTAAATTTTTATGATCTGAAAAAGTATATTTCGTTCAGTAGGTGACGACACATTTATTCGTAAACCTTTATGGCGATAGGTCATGTTTCTGATCAATTAAATGCATAGAAGTATGTAGAGCGTAAAAAACATCGATTCATGAAATTTAACATAAAAGATAAGAAAAAGTTATACATATTTCAATTGAATTTTCCTCAAACATTAAGCAGAAAAACTTAGACCTACAATGATATTTCACATCAGATTTTACCCTGATCCAAAAAGTAGAGTCTGAAAAATTAAAGCAATCTAAATTTGATCCAAGGCTTTAAAGATTTATAGTTACCTTTGTGAAAATTAATAGTATCGAAATCTAAGAATACATTTGTTAACTGATGTCATCCTAATCTCAGAGCATGCGACAAAATAATGGAAACCACCTCAATGAATCGGATAGAAATCCGAATCTTTAAGTTACCCGATCGAAAGATAACTACTGAATAGATTGGAGTGTCCAATGAAAAATGAAATTTTAATGTTTCCCCAGAGGAATAAAGAAAGCAGGAATTTTAAAAAGTATTTTTTGAATCCATGTTGCTCATTACAAATGTCAATTCCTACTTTTGGTCTATTAGAATGCTATCAAATAATGATAATTGTCGTATCAGAATAATATGACCACCTACCATAGTATAAGTATGGTAGGTGGTCATATTATTCTGAAACGACTGTGTATATATTTCAATTTAATATTATGTTTGAAACATGGATTTGACATGTATGAAGGTGAACTGAGTTTCCCGCTGCCGATCTGTGATCATAGGATTCGTTTATTCTCTTCCTGTTAGGGTTTAATGTAATTTGAAAGCTTTATCATTCATTAAATAAACCTCAGATATATAGTGCTCTAATTGTCGTAATTCTCTATTCGCCAAAGTCGATAATGTTAATATTATTGACTTGGAACACTGATTTTAGGCACTCTTATATAGAAAATATAAAATAGATATATCGATATATGTTCTGAACAATATGGAATTCTGAAGTTTTTCACCACTTTTAAATTAGTACTTCACAATTATCTACTAAGCTCTGCTTAAATGTATTATCAGACGCCACAGAAATGCATCTTGTTCTGAACGGGATTAAGAAGTCGTATATAACAATCACAAAAATGCCCTTTCTTACCGAGATTACTTTGACTTGGATTGTTATAGAAAATGGCTTGTATTGAAGGAGATTACATAGTCCAGAATATTGATCGCACAATCTCTTCTAAAGAATGGGATTACTTTGTCCTGAATTGTGATAGAGAATTTCCTGTACTGAACGTATCATCTAGTCCTGAATACTGATCTCATATCCTAAGTTGTGATAAGGAATTCTTGGTTTGAACGGGATTACTAAGTCTATATTACAGATCTCAGAATGCTTTATACTGAACGGGATTACCTTGTTCAGAGTTGTAATCGAGAAGGTCTTGCGCTGAATGCAATTACTTAATCCTGAAGAGTGATATCAGAATGTATTCGCTGAACGAGATTACCTGGTCCAGAATACTGCACTCACTATATCTTGTACTTAAGAGGATTAATTTATCCTATTTTGCGATACAGAATGCTTTGTATTGAAAGGGATTACCTTGCCCTGAATATTTTAAACATAATTTCATTTAATTCAAGGGATTACCTTTTTCGGAATTATAATACAGAACGTCTTGCGCTGAAAGAGATTACATAGCCATCTGATACTGATCCCCGAATTCCTTCTCGTGAACGGTATTACAATGTCCTGAATTGTGATATTGAATATATTGTACTGAGCATAGTCCTGAATACTGTTCTCAGAATGACTTCTACTAAAGGGAATTAATTTATACTGAATTACGAAGCAGAATGTCTTTTTGCTTGAACGAGTTGCCTAGTCCTGAATGCTGATCTCAAAATGCCTTCTAGTGAATGGGATTAACTTATATTGAATTGTTATTCAAATATCTTGTGCTGAACAGAATTACCTAATGCTGAATACTGATCTCCGAATGTTTTGTATTCAACGGGATTATCTTGTCCTGAATCGTGATGTAGAATGTATTGTAGTGAACGGGATTACTTAGTCCTTACTAATGACCTAACAATGCCTTGTACTGAAACGGATTACCATATCCTGAATTGCAGATACAGAATGTCTAATGCTAAAAAGGGTTACGGTCTGAATATGGATCTCAGAATGTCTTCTAGGAACAGGATTACCTACTTCCGAATATTGATAGCATAATCTGTTCTAATGAAGGGGATTAACATATTGAATTGCGATACAGAATATCTGGTGCCTGAACGAGATTAATTAGTCCTGAATACTAATCTGAGAATATCTTCTACTGCACACGATTACCTGACCTTAATTGCAATGAGAATGCCTTATGCGGAATAGGATTACTTTGTCCGGAATTGTGATATACATTGTATTGTAGTGAACGGGTTTACTTAGTCCGGAATACTGATCTCAGAACGTCTTCTAATGAAAGGGATTGCCTTTCCCGAACTGCGCTACAGAATGTCTTGTGTCTGAACGGGATTACTTAGTCCTGATTAGTGATGAATGAATGTCTTCTATTGAACAGAATTACCTTGACCTGAACTGTGATACAGGATGTCTTGTGCTGAAAGGGATTAGGTTACCCTGACCACTTATTACAGAATCTCTTCTAGCGAAAAGGATTAACTTGTCCTGTATTGTGATACAGAATGTCTTTTACTGAACGAGTTTACCTAGTCCTATACTAATTTCAGAATGTCTTGTACTGAATGTTTTTACCTTGTCCGAAATTTCAGAACGGAATATATTGTCCTGAACAGGATTACTCAGCCCTGAACACTGATTGTAGAACCTCTTCAGGTGAACGGGATCACTTTTACTGTATTGTGATGCAGAATGTCTTGCATTGAACGAGAATACTTATTCCCGGATAATGATCTCAGAATGTCTATTACTCAATAAGATTACCTTGTCCTAAATTGTGATAGAGAATAACTTGTGCTGAAAGGGACTACATACTCCTAAACACTGATTGCAGAATATCATCAAATGAATGGGATTTCCTTGTCCTTAATCGTGACATAGATTGTCTTGTAATGAATGGGAGTACCTAGTCCTGTATAATTATCGCAAAATATCGTGTGCTGAGCGGGATTATCTTCTGAACTTTGATCACAAAATATCTTTCGACGAAGACCATTATCTTCTGAATCGTGATCACAGAATAAAATTTGTTGATAGGTCGAATTTTAAATTCAAAGTCGCTTTCAGTTTTTTGCAAATCTAGATAATGTAATGCATATTTAATTAACTTTCAGGTACCCTAATATCTGTCTCTATCATTCAGAATATTTCATTAATCAAAAGTTAATCATATTTTGCGATGAACGGGATTATCTAGTTCCATATAATTATCACATAATAATCTACGGTTATTTGCAAGAAAGATGAAACTTGAATTTTCTATGGTGCTCCGTGAACAATTCGACATTCGGGAATTGTTTATAGCGATGACGGCTACAGTTTCATTCATCTTCTTAGGGGACTTCGAGTCTTAAACTACTCTGAAAAGAATGAAGCAGTTAATAACTTTTAAAATTATTTCTCGAACTGAACTTGACCCTAAGACTTAGTTATCTGACTCTTAGTTACACTAGCTGCAATGTTTGAATCTAATGCGTTGACAAGGAGGAAAAACCAAGCTTTTTCTTTTCGAATGCAATATATGTATAAGTATGTATATGAAGTACGAAAGATAATGTATGCTGTAATTGTTTCGCAAAAGCTGAATTTTTTTCAATGTGATACATAGAGTAGGACATAAGGCAAGTTTGAATAGAAGTAAAGAAGGTGAAATAGGATTTCGAATGTTTTTCCGCTTAGGGAAAAGCAACATCATAAATTGAAAGAGGTATGGAGCTTCAGAAATATGGAAAGGAACGATTGAATAAGAACATTATTTTCTATTCACTTCTGAAACCTTTTCCAATTTTCCGATAATTTTATCATTTACTCTCTTTTTTCAATCTACAAGGCTGCATCAGCTTTCGTCTGTTACTTTTCATGCAGGTTATTTCTTTACACTCAAATTTATTGCCCTGTGCGTGACGTCTGAATGGAAGAAAGTTCCGAATGTGTGTTTGCTATTCAGGTGTCTGGCAGGTATTTAGGGGACACTATAAGATTAAAATAATTATCGTTCCTTTTATCGCTTTTCACATAATTCTACTACAGTAACATGACACTGTTATGAAAACTAAAGAGTCACCAAAGTAAATTTCTTATATTGACATTTTGATACACTGAAATGCAATAAACAATGCTATGATAATCATATGCTACAAAATAGTCATTATGAAAGAATTTTACCGTGTATTTTCTTAAAAATTTCGGCAAAATTTTTCCTGTTTGTTCCAACAAACGTCTCTGCAACTCTGAAACACATTGTACGAAATATTCTTCCGTGTCTTAACGAAACGGCGAAGTCTTGGCGCCATATTGGCTGCTAATAACGAAACTAATTAACGAACTTAACTAACAATAATAATGAACGGACAAATGAAACAAAAAGTTAGATTTAACGAATGATGAAATAAAACGCATGGGTTGGAAATACTATTAGAGAAATTTTCACCCTGGCTACCGTTACTTACAATGCAATCAGAATTTTGTAAATCCCCAATTCTTAAAATTCCCTTTTCATTCTAGGATAATGCAGCAATGCCACTTTCCAATATTATACCTGCACGTGTAGAGAGCATTTATGCCACTCAGTGAGATCGGCAAAAATGCAAGTCGCACGATTGAAAATATAACAGTATTTCTAGCGCTGTGGTTACATAGACTTTTCACAAGGTTTTAAAAAATTTCAGCGTAGCCAGATGCTAAAATTTGCATATTATTTATGGGCTCTTTTATAACTTTCGCTATACTGTTCATTTTTTTTTCTTTGATATACTTCTATTCGTTAAAATGAATAATTTTCACTTAGAGATACATAGTAAATTGGCTAGGGGTCGAAAACAAATTTATTTATACTGATTATTTCGCTTCTCTGGTGTTCGTTATACCGGCATATCACTGTATTAACAATAATATTAAAATTTTGACATAACAATTTCATTTTTCATACTTTAAGGTTGGTTGAATAACAAAACCACACCTTAATTTTTCAAGAGTTAAGGAACCTTACTCATTCCATATTTTTTGCCATATAACATTTCAGATTTAATAAATATAGTTTTAAAATTATTCAACTAGAATTTGATAACATTAAAATAATAATTAAAAATGTAATATATGATACAAGGAAGAATATAATTCTAAATATTTTGCGACGAGGTTTTTCTAATTACCTCGTCGCAGAACACCTAAAAGCACGGCGGAAGTACTACCAGGAAGGGGGGAGAGGTCAAAGGTTTGGGACCCCTAAACAAAATCCGCTAACTACTTCTCGGATGACTTTAAAAATGTAAATTTCCTATGTCCAAGGTTGGAATTCCAATATCAGTTTCGTTTATTTCAGTAACAGTGTAGTTTAATATTGAATAAACGAAAATTATTCTCATTATTTATTTTCGCAACGCATTATTACTTTAATTTATCTCTAAAATAAAATAATTCTCTCTTAAAATAGATAAGTTGCATTTATCCACCCAACTTGGTCTAAAAGATCAACTCATTGTTGCCAATGTATAAATTTCGTAACCTTCGCATTCCAACACCAAATTTTAAATTTCTAGTATAACCATATCGTTTTCAATACTCACTTGAAATTTCGGAATTTTCGAATTTTGTAACCGTTATTAGGCGCAATTGAAGCTTATGAGTGATTCTCAAAATGTAGATTGAAATATTACATCAATATCTGTCCAACCGAATAAAAATTTGTACCATACCTCTGAAAACAAAATAGTTGCATTGTCTCACCAATCCTGTGTCTAAAGCGTCAACTCACTGTTGCCAAATGGGAACCTCATCATCACAAAAACAATTTCAAATTTCCAGCATAAATACGTGATTTCCAATATTTATTTCAATTCTGAAATTTTCAAATTTTTCCACCGTTAGAGGGCGCAATCTTTAAGACGGATCTCCTTTTAAGAATGCTAGTGAGAGTAATAGTGGTACAAAATATTAAACATATTCATATGTCATATAGTTTTAAAGAAATGTTTTTTAAAACCTGCAAAACCGACGGGAAAGTGTTTTAATACATTGAAATCCAGCTTCTTGCCCTCGTGCTTTTACATTATTGCGGCTCGATTGTGTTTCTTGGTTCCTCACCCTTTGGATTTTATTAGATCGGAGACCTACTTCGGGTGAATTATATTGGGGACCTGAAAGAAATCTTTAAGAAAAGAAATACTTAATGTCATATGTAAGTGTTTAAAGAAGAAAGTCTAAAGCTTTCAATCGGTGAATGCTTGCATCAGATAGCGCATATGAACTGGATTTGGGCACGTTTTTCGATTAGAGAAGTGTGAAAATATTCTTCATCAGTGTGAAAAAAATCATAACTGTATTCATTGTTCTTTCCGATATATTAATATTGAGGTTAATCAAACATATTTACTTTGTTTTAAAAAATTATATTCTTGAGTAATGTCACAAATATCACTTAAGCAACAGGGTATTCATTAAAATTAAAAGCGATCCATATAACTTTAAATTTCGGGACCTTCGTATGTTTCAATATAGGTTAAAATTCATACGTTATCATATAATAGTCAACATTTATGCTATTCGCTTCCTTGTAAGAAGAGATGCATTTCTTGCACCTAAAGTTATGTACTAGATAGAAAAGTGGAAAACTAAGAAGAGTTGGGAATGTTCTATTCTACTTTCTGCAGAGTACTTTCCCACAAACAGCAAAGACCAGTCTTTCTCACTGACACTCAATGTATATCTATTTTTTTTTTGAAAGAGCAACCCTATGCAATTTATAAGATTTTTATGTGGTTATGAAATACTCTTCATATTTCAATTATTTCGCTATGAGATCTGGTTTTCTGCCTTTTTCTGTGGAACATAGCAAAAATGAAATATTATGCATGTATTCTGCGGAGTAAAGTTTATGGTATGTCTTAACTCTTTCTTTGGAATTACATTATGCACTAAGCAATTAGTTTCGATTTGCATTTGTTGTAGTCTAAATGTACATTTCAAAAGAAAGTAATATTATAAAGTGACTGAAGTACTGAAGATATTCACTTATTCTTTTCACTTATTATTGATTTCACTTAAAAATCACTTATTATTGAAATGGGCGATGAGGGACAAATATTATTATTTTAACCTTGAAACCTCTTCGAGGTTTACGATATTTGCAGATGACAAATTATTGTTTTTCGTATTAAATTAATTGTAAAAGCTGTATTACATGTTATCTGTTATGCCGTGTTATTTGATTGCGTTCCCTAACTATTACGTTTTCTTTGCCGTCTGAAAATCGTTTTTTCGATATAAACAATCACCTAGCGACAAGGGAAGTTAGCGTATGATATAAATATAGCGACAGGGAATTAGCGTATAATAATGCAGGATTACCTTGGTTCATGAAGTCTCTTGCTCCAATGAATAGAGTTCTGTGCAGAGAGCAAAAGTACCATCTGCATCCGCATCCGCTTTCGTAAAAGTTTTCGCTTACTTAACAACCATCGAGGTTTTGCAAATTATACAGCTCAAATGATGCATGTTTGCAAGTAAAATAAATCAGTTTTCTTTTTGGTAAAAACTAAGAATTGATTGAAATATTACACTGTGATTAAACAAAATGCCTGTATTTCAGAAAAGTATGAGTTACTAAATATTTCATAAAAATTTACTTCAATGTAGTTTTGCCCATTCTTCTGAGTAAATTTCGATTTTTTAAATGCAGTTATTCTGATTATGGGAAGACATTCCTTTTTATTACCCACTAACTCCCTCTATATTTCTACGTTTAAGCTTTATAATCTCCACGACTGAAATTTCACAATTAATTCCAGGTTTTTTCAAAACACTCGATAAATTTCTTGAATTTATTTATATTTGGGCTTTATTAGCTTGGTCAACAAAAATATTCCTCTTAATAAAAGAAGTTTTTATTTTAAATCTGTCTTTGTCCTAGTGATCTTTTTCCTTAAATCAAATATCATCATCCGTGGTGGCTCGGGACTAAAAGATTTCTGCGGTACTGTGACTACAAGAGTAAGAGCCGGAATGCAGGGAAAACAATGGTTACGTGCCTGACGCTGAATTCAATCGAATAGGACTGAAAAATATTGTTTTGTAATGTATGTATTCCTTTTTTTCACCTATTCTCTGAACGCATTATTTAACAAAAAATTTCGGGGAAAAGAAGACAAACTCGAAATATGGGGTTTGTTCTTTCTACTTCAATTTAATGTTTTGTCCTTTCTACTCCAATTTATTGTTTTGTCCTTTCTACTTCAATTTAATATTTTGTATTTTCTACTTCAATTTAATGTTTGTCCTTCCACTGTACGTATGTATGCATTTTTCTCTCCGTTCCAGTGATATTTTCAAAAAGTATTCTTGATATATGGGTTTCTCTTTTTTTTGACTGCTTTGCGATCATAAATTTATTTTTATAATTTTAAACTGAATTATTTTTCTTAAATTGTCGCTTGAAAATTTGTCTGTTATGGTTATATTAAATTTACAATACTGATTTATTACATATATTAATTTACTTTACAACGAATTGTAAAAAGGTGATATGGTTTTAAAATGTATTATAGAAAATTGACTGAAGAATTAAAACTGAAGTGATAGACACTGGGATCAAACAGTAGACTTTTATGTTACAAGTCCAAAGAAAAAAAAAACATTATGTAGCACGGAGCCGTCCCGTGGCCGAATGGGTAGCGCGCTTGGCTACTGATCTAAGGGACCTGGGTTCGAGCCCCGGTTTTCTGCTGAGGTCCCGCCATCCTCACAGACCCTTCTACTATGGCGTATAAACTGATAGGCTCCTGTCAGACCTCTGGGGCAAGCAGCTGCTTCAAGGGATACTTATTTATTTCTATTATGTAGCACGGAGCTCTGCTTTGCTAATAAAGTGTTATTTTAAAATGAATTATTAGCATTCTCTTGCAGACCAAATGCTTAACACATTTTACATTTTCATACCTAATATTTTTCTTAAAATATTTATTAATATAAAAATAAATAAAATTTCAGAAATTTATTTATTTTACAGTTTTTCTCTTTTCTTAGCCTTAGTTGTAAGTAAAGTAATGTATATTTTTATAATAATTCTTCTTTGCAAGTTCTAGTATATTAGTTAATTTATTTCGGAATGCAGTGAAAAGATCTGAGAGTTCAGTGTCCAAGGATCTTTGTTTATATGATTTATATTTCTCGCTTATGATTTTCAATAACTCCTTTATTAATTTTTGAGGTTTAAGTGCAGTTTTGTTATTTTGTATTCTAATACATTTTGAGCAGTTTGCTAATAATATTTAAAGTGATTATGAAACGTTTGGAAAAGTGAGTCTCCCTTTGTTTTTGTATTCACAGAATAACTCTTGTAACTGAGTAAAATTTCAAATCGCTTATAATATATAATTTCCTGTATTTGACAATAGTGCTTTTCGCTTATATTTTATATTACACTTCATAACTTTCATATGATATCGTTACCTTTAACTAACTTATACTTACATTTACAGTATATCGTTTGGACCTGTTAGTGTTAGTCGTATATAATCGAGACATGAAGAATTAGTATAGCTAGTTAATGTTTTTATAAAATGAATAAATGCAAGTGACATGACCATAGTACAGTATTTCTCTGTAATACTATTATTTTCCAACAGATCAATATTAACAGTCCCACTCATTGAAATATTTTTGTAAACAAATTTCAATAACAAATCATGTAAATCTTTAATAAATTCTTTTTTTACGAACATTCCAGCTATAACTGGATATCAAGAAATAATCAGTGTATTTTAATTTGTATGTTAAAATAAAAATATCTGCATTAGTAAATTCTGTTACAATCTGATATGCATTCAGCCTAGTTTTAAATTTCACTATTAAACCTCCAGTATTATTTTTTTTTGCAATACTATATTTATAACATGAGCAGTAACCTGCTGTACGATACATTGCAATTTGACTATATTATGCCCAGATTTCAGCAAAAATAGTAATATTTTTGCGACAGATAAAAGTGCTACAATGAACCGTGATGTGATGTGATGAAACGTGTTTGAAAACCTTAGGGCAGCCAAGCTAAAATTGGGACCGACTAAGTGTAAACTGTTCCAGCAAGAAGTATATTACCTTGGTTATGTCATCAGTACATCAAGGATTAAGACTGATCCTAGTAAAATAGAAGCTGTAAGAGACTGGCCTCCTCCAGAAGATGTTCATCATCTCCGTAGGGCCATTGTATTTTGCACCTACTATAGAAGATTTGTCAAGTGTTTCTCCAACATCGCAAGCCATCTTCTGACAGATGAGGGCGCCAGCGGTTCATGTGGACCACTGAATGTGAAGTTGCCTTCCAACAGTTGAAACAAGCTCTTTCCACAGCACCAGTATTAGAATATCTGCAAGCTGGAGAACTATTCATAACTAATACTGAACAAGTAGCGCAGGAGTTGATGCTGTACTTTACCAACAAGAAGATGGACAAGAAAGAGTTATTGCATATTTTAGCAAAACTTTATCCAAACCAGAAAGAAATAATTGTGTCACACGAAATGAACTGTTAGCAATAGTAAAAGCAATGGAATATTTTCATCATTATCTCTATGGGCAGAAATTTCTTATCCGTACTGATCATGCTGCAGTCTGGTGGCTATTAAACTTTAAAAACACTGAAGGACAAATTTCTAGGTGGATACAGCGTTGACATGAGTACGATTTCTCCATTGAGTATTGTAGTGGCAAACTACTTAGAAATGTATTGGCATCTACAAGCATTGCAATAATGCAGTGTTGAAATATGGTACTAAAAATATAATGCCCATAATACAAATTATATCGACACAAGCAAACAGTGATACTCCTAACATCTGGAATGCAATAGAAATTAGAAAGGCCCAACTAGACGATGTATATACAAGGCCAATACTAAATTTGATCGAAAAATCTTTTATAAGACCTAATTGGGAGCAAATCTCGACGTATATAGCCCAACTACTAAAGGTTATTGGGTGCAATGGTCCTTAGAAGTGAAAGACGGTGTATTATACAGAAAATGATAGAATTCCACCGGACGACTGATCCGTTGGCAAATAATCTTTCCTCGCTCCCGAGTGGAACTAGTGATGAAAGATATGCATGTTAGTCCCACTGGAGGACACTTCGGTGTTGATAAGACATTAGCGAAATCCAGAGCATGATTTCTTTGGCTGAAAAGTAGGGCGGACGTTGAGAGATGGGGCGGCCTGTACAGCAATGGGAGACCTGTACAGCAAAGAAATATCCTAAGACTAGGAGTCAGGGTAAGATGCAGATGTATAACTTTGGTGCCCCTTTTAGAGAATAGTCATAGATATAATGGGTTCGTTTCCTAAGACTAATGATCGAAATCGCTATTTCTTAGTGGTAATGGATTATTTCACGAAGTGGTCTGAAATTTATCCTATCCAAGACCAGGAGTCAACAAACAACAGTTGCATAGATGATAGTGAATAACTTGATTAGTAACTACGGAGTACCTTTGCAACTCCACTTAAAGAACGGAATTTTGAATCCAATAGGAGTCTGCCAACTATTAGGCATTTAGAAACCAAAAACAACTCCCCTTCACCCTCAGTCGGATGGTATGGTTGAGAAATTTAATAGGACAAATGCACAATATCTAGCATTGTTTGTCGACGACTATCAACGTGATTAGGGTCGCCGTACCCTTTTTTTCGCACACAAAACAGCAGTGCATGAGACAACTGTATAATCACCTTCCATGATGCTCTTTGAAAGAGAATTACGTCTTCCGTGTGAGATTTTATGGGGGCAGCCGGAGGTAATGCCTGTGTCCACTCCACAATACGTACAAGAATTACACCAACGACTAGAAAAAAATCCACCACTCCGTCAGACATAACATCAACTTGGCAAGCGAGAGGACCAAAACGAGGTACGACAGTAAAACAAATGGAACTGTTTTCAATTAAGGAGATCTTGTCTGGCTGTACAACCCACATAGAAAGAAGACACTTTCTCCAAAATATCAGAAACCTTGGGAAGATCCGTATTCGGTAGTTAACAGGATTAACAACGTGGTATATTGCATTCGTCGACGTCCGTCTACAAAGTGCAAGGTGCGTTAGGTGGATCATTTGCCTACGTTTCATCAAAGAACTGAAGAATCTTCGAATCCGGAATTGTTCGAGACGAACAATAGCTAAGTACGGAGCATTGTTACGGACAGATAAACGTGCTACAGTGAACAGTGATGGGTCGTCTAGATGATCGCGTGAACTACAGCATGAAAATTACGTCACCAACTACTTCGAACGAACTTTACTTAAAAATAAGGAATAAGTTGTTGAAATTAAAGGGAATTGGAGTGTGAAGAAAAGCGTAGTTTATTTTTGTTGTGCACTAAAATATAAAAAAGTAGAAATTATTTATTGGTGTGTTCGCGGTTATTTGGTGTTGTCGTAGGAGATTAAATAAGTTTATTAATGTTGATCCTGTTAGCGGACTACAAGAAAAAGAAGGATGTTTGGGATATTTAAAAATGTGACTAAGGAGGTCACGTGTTAGTCGAACAAACAGAGCTCATCTCAGCTTTTCTGTACGAAAGTTCATTAACTGAAGCATAGTTATATTTAGTTGTTTAGCAATTGATAAGGTTATTCTCGATATATTGCAGGTTTGTTCAAAAATATCATTGCCTCTTGTAGATTGATGTAAAAGCCTTATTTTATGCTTCGTGTGTAGATAGTAAGAATAGTAGCAAGGAGTTAAGTTATTTTGAAGATTTATTTTCATACTGATATAGATTTATGTTTGTTAAGATTAGTTTATATAAATGTTTTCATTCAAATTACATTATTTTAGAATTATAATTTTTAAATACTATTTTTCTAACTCACGCTCAGTTTTCATCCCATTAATTCACAACAATATAAAGAAAAAATTTCATTACAGGTAAATCTGGCACTAAATGTTCACTCATAAAGATGTATTCCTCACTTTTAGATATCCCGGAGTCTTTATTTTTTAATCCTCAGACGAATATAAATTTGGCTATCCAGAGGTTTCTCTTCTGTTTCGAATTAAATCGAAATATTACTCGTTTGGATTTCTTCTCATTATTTGTTGGAACACGATGAGCTGCCTTGAATTTAATATATTATCTTTTTAATATTAATAGCTTCCTGTATTTTGCCCGTAATGTCGAATACGTTTCTGTTTCAGCTTTTAATAAGTCCATTTATTTCTATATTTTCAGATCTACTATATTGATGAAGGTTTCTCAATTCAGTTTTAAAATTTCCCTTTCTTTTTCTTACCACTTATTACTGGTTTGTAATGTTTCATCGTGTTCATTTAATGCATTCAATTATTTAGTGGTTTCAACCATATGTTTTATTAATTCATCTATTTTATTCGAATGTGTAGTGTTCTCTGATGGTATAGTGGTTATCATAACTGGCATGATTTTGGGTCATGTGGGTTCCAATCCCACTCCATTTGGTTTGGGTTGTTTTACCTCTGAGCGGCACGTTTTCGCACTCCATGGGCTAAATGGCCAGGTCACATGGACCCCGAAGGCTCAGAGAAGGTTGGGGGAGGGGACCCACTGGAACAGCTGTTGGGAGACAGATGGTAGCCTTCCGTCAAGGCCATCCAGCGTGTTCTTTAACGTGCACAGGGTATGGCTCTCCCACACACGGGCCACGGCTTAACGTCTCATCCGATGGACGGCGGCCTTTCCAAGCCCATCGGTGTCCCCTACTGACCGTGGGCAGGGCGGGGAATTTTGCGGAGATAAATCTCAACGCTGACCCAGCTGGGACTCGAACCTGGGAACTACAGATTACGAGCCTGACGCGCTACCGACTGAGCCACCCCCGCCCCATCCCACTCCATGAAACACCTTGTGTTTTTTGTCTATAGATCATTTTCCTCTGATTTTTTAATACTAAATTTTATTTATTTATTTGTTTTATTTGAAAATGAGATAAAAATAAAAGGTATAATCTCCCAAGGGCTTATGACGAATTTCAAGATTCCTAAAAATATCACTGATTGCATTCATTAAGAGACATAGAACTCTACAGTTGATAAACTCTGCAAACAGAAAAGGATTGGATTGGATTGTTTTACCTCTGATCGGCACTTTTTTGTACACCATGGGCTAAATGGCCAGGCCACAAGGACCCCGAAGGCTCAGAGAAGGTTGGGGGAGGGGACCCACTGGAACAGCTGTTGGGAGACAGATGGTAGCCTCCCGTCAAGGCCATCAAGCGTGTTCTTTAACGTGCACAGGGTGTGGCTCTCCCGCACACGGGACCACGGCTTAACGTCCCATCAGACGGACGGCGGCCTTTTCAAGCCCATCGGTATCCCTTACTGACCATGGGCAGGGCGGGGAAATTTTGCGGAGATAAATCTCAACGCTGACCCAGCTGTGACTCGAAACAGGGAACTACAGATTACGAGCCTGGCGCGCTACCGACTGAGCCACCCCCGCCCCAAAAAGAAAAGGGGTTTTCTACTTCAACGGAAAATGCTGGAATCGATAACGAATCTTCCATGAGGCTGAAAGCTATCTGTCACTAAATAATACAGAATATTTTTAAGTGATAGATTGAGATAACTTATTTCTACTTGACCACGTACCAATGAGATATAACAAAAATAATATAATTCTGTTTAGATCAATCCTAAAGAACAAGTAGGGGACTATCACAATACTTGGTATGAAATGCAAAGTTTTGAAATCGAACAGATATTGCTTGAAATGGTCTATTCTGGATCTTCGTAGTTTAATATAAGCAAAGTGTCATGCACGCGTACGTACGGGAAACCTACCTACCTTCTTACATACATACATACATACATACATACATACATACATACATAATCCTCAGGGAGATGTATGTATCCTCAGGCTACAGAGATCTAACCAGACCGTGGCGAAAATGCATCGAGCGTTAGAGCTTTAGATAGACGCATCTATCCTATCTACAGCTACTGCATTAGGCCACTGTACGTCAATCATAAGGTCTTGTTTGACCTTGTCCACAGCACCTTGGTCTCCACTTTTTCTGAAGCCTTTAGGCACACTGTTCGTAAACGTATTTCCTAATCTACAGTTAATACATTATCATAGAATCGGAATATCTTCGTTTTGACACAGTGAAAGACACAGCTCCTCATTTAAATCATTTTCAATCATATTTGCTTTTACCATAAATAATCTCATAAAGTTTCAAATGATAATTTACATTTGATCAAGTATCACGAAAGTAGTTTAAAATGTCAGAAATGCGCAATCTGAAGTCACATAGGTTACATTGCAATCCAAACTTTCACTTCACACAAATATGAAAGTTTAATCTCTCTTTCTCTATGAGTTCACAAACATATCTATGTATTTGAAAAGAGTAGGTGGTAAAACAAATTGTAAACTGAAATTATGTTGCCAAAGAAATTATATTCCCATTTTACTCACTTATATGTTTTGGAACAAAAAGATCTTTGGCAATGAAATAAGTTTGTCGTATAGTCGAACACTTTCTCTGAAATAACATTTTAGGAATTTGTTTGATTTTGGTTAAAATCACACCAAAACGTGAACGTAGACTCCTACGTTTGGTAATACAGAAGATTAAACAGAATTATTTTAATTCTTAAGAACTGATTTATGTCACCCTCATTGATAAGAATAAAGCTATTTCAATATGTTTTTAGCAAAGTTTCTGAAGATTTCTGCACTCATGTCTCAGTTAGATATTCAGTTTAATCGCCACTCCTCACTCCTGCTTATATTTCCATAATAAATTCCTTCTTAATAACTTGATAGAAAGGAAATTCTCTGCTGCACCATTGTCAATATTTTCGTACTTGTTACTGAGCATATAGAGTATATTTTAATTCTGAAAAGATAACTACGTATCTTTCTAAGTTAAGACAAAAGGGAGAAGTAATTTTTTCATTACTACGCAACATTTCAGTTTGAGAAGCATTGGTTTCATACATTTCAAATTATTACATTTTTTTCTTCAATATCAAATTTGACAATGGCAAAATTTATATTATTGCATAATCTAATTTTCTTCTAATTGTGGCAAAATGAAGCTATCTTTGGAAATGGTAATTTATCCTTTTTCAAAAAAAGATACCTCAAATAAAACCATTGCTCGAAAAAGAAAAGAAAACTACTGCCTTATCCTCTATGCATTGAAAGAACTTCAGGGATTATGACATCCTAGATATTAATTTTGCAATTTCAGTTGAAGTATGAGCAGGCAATAAGTAAACAAAATTCCACTGGCAGAAAGAATAAAATTTCTTCTAAAGCTGAACATTCCCCACCCAGACAAAACATTGACATCTGTTTCTTTAATTATTTTCACCAATGAAATGTCTGCGTGATTGCCGGACGTTGCAAGAGTCTCCAAAATCTTTGATAAAATTTTTCGAATTTTTTTGTCTTCTTCGTTGATCTCTGATGCTGAAAAAGCAATTCCAAGAAATGGCACTGCACTCTCCAGGAAATATTCGAACAGACTGATTGCGGATGAGAGAGAAAAGTGGTAATTCGGAACTCCAAATAAAAGTGCACAAAAGATAAACAGGTGAAAAAAATTCATTGCTGTGACTAGAAATATTGGAAATGATAATACATCTTCCATCAGACTAATCAGAGACGAGACTTCACTGTACATTTTCAGGCTTTGAACAAATAGATTTCTGTCAGTGCTCGATGCGACATTCTTATGCAAATTTTCTTGGCAAGACTTCATCATTCTTTTCAGATGGATGCAAAGAAATATGTAGAGCAGAGTCACAAAGTTAGACACAGAATACCTATTAACATTATCGAATACGGAATACAGGAAATGGTGGACAATTAAAAAATATGATTTTGTTTCGACATTTAAGCAAAAAAAGTAATAGCAATGATGATCACTTTTATCTGATTGTGTGTAAATATATGAGTGAAAGATGGACAAAACAACTGGGATTAGAAAGATAAAACATATGCACGCTTTGAGAAAGTATTTCTCAAAAGAATGTTTCCTAATCGGATAATCCTCATGTTTAAAATTGTTCAAAATCTGGGACAAACTAAGCAAGCGAGTTCGTCTAATTCTCAGATTATGCCACAAAACAAAGGAAATCACATGGATAAATCTACGAGAAATCCGAACCTTCAGATTTTCCTGTTGCAATACGATGGCTGAGAAGATTAGGGCTATTACGGAATAGATTAAATATAAATGCATCATCAGAGCGATCAGGCTGGTAAACGTATTGTAAAACCATCTTTTTTTACCTGTACGATGTTGAAAAACATCTATGCCTGCTGCTGCGAATGCCTTCATTATGAGATTGAAGTCAACCATCTTATCATTCAGTTCGCAATCATATCTCTGCCGTTCAGATCCGCAAGTCGGTATAAGAACAAAATTATTTACTGTACTGGGATTACAAGATCCACGTTTAATGTCCACAATATTACTATGACGATTAAGAGTTTCTTCTAAACGCTCCATGCTGAGTATTTCAATATTTCATTCAATGTTTATTACAATATTCAATATTTTTCTGTATTGATAAAGGGAATTCTTCATCAAATCTTTTAGTTTCAAAGGAAATTTTAGTTGTTCGAAAGGTTACAGCTAATAAATCCCTTGCTTGAAACTGTAAACTTTCTCGACATATATTGAAAATAACAAGAAATATAACTTCAATCAAAAAGTGATGTTATAAAATATAATTTTCATCCGAAGTTTCACTAAATTAAAATATTTCGAAATTGTGCCTTTTCCTTGTTCTTCGTAGTTTTTCAATTCACCGAAGTTAATATATTATAAAAAAAAGTATTACCTCTTGGGATATTTATAACTCGCACAGTGTAAGAAGAAGCAAATCATTCATTACTAAGAATTTTATGATTCCTCAAACAATGATTTTCATCAGCTTCATTATGTAACTCCAATTCAAGCTGACTGAAAATTAAAGCAATATTAAAATACATACTGTTAAAATTTGCTCGGATTTAAGGGCATTAATTTCCCACATGCTCTGCATCTTTAAATCTGCAAAAATAAATCTTTCTTTCACGTCTCCTTTTATATATCTCTAGATGTGACCTAGACGTGATAAGAAATACGCTGCAGGTAGCAATTAATTCACAGAAGTGATTGATTTTCCTCAGCTTAGAGTTTCAAGGGCAAACAATATTTTTTTTGTACAAGGAAAATCGTATATCTGCGGTATTCATTAGACAGATATCGCACACTGAAATATTAATTGTGTCTTTATTGTTCATATATTTTCTTCATCTACAGCTTCAATGAAACCAAATAATAACGACCCCACCTAAGATTAAAAGCAGACAAATAATAGAAGAAAATCGATATATTCGGAGAAACCATCAACACTATGGATGATGTGTTTACATGTGCTTCGCGTTTTCGCTTTCCTAAAATTTATTGCACACATCGTATCAGAATAACAAAAGTTGCATTATTTTCTTCGTTTAGACAGTGAAGTCGTTTAAAACTTGTTCGTGGACTACAAACGATTTTAAATTCTTATTTCTTATTTTACACATCTTTATTCATTAAACATAGAAACGTAATATTATTAAATATATAATCTAGTGAAAGTTAGTTTCTTCTTCAATTTACCTAATGTAATTATTTACAATCGATACGTTATTGACCGAATTTGCATTAAATATGCTTCACATAGTCATACATATATGTATATATAGGATGACTGACTGACTACTGACTGACAAGGGTTCATCACGCTAACTCTAACTATGATACAGAAATGGTAGACCTCTGAAAATTTGCACCTAGGGCTAATCCGGGTCGTAGATCTCGGGAAAAATCCGACATTTGACTTCCGACGTATCCTTGCAGTTCAAATACAGGTCACGTAGTGGTCAAACTGTGATTTCCGAGTACAGGAAGAGGGAAATTTAGCGTTTGTGGGTGTTTCGGGTTGTAGATCTCGAAACGGTTACGAAATTTTGTATTCGGTAGGTTCTTCGAGGTCAAAGATCAAATTTAGATCTATCGATGCCAGAGAACTAAACATTGGTTCCTTGGATTTTTTGTTATTATGTTAATGTTGGAAAATTTTGCACACTACGGGCCTTTCCAAGTCAAAATGAAATATTAATCTACCTATGTTAGAGGACTAAAAATATGCGCCTGTGAGTATTTTGAGTTACAGATCTCAGAAATTATGTCATATTTGCGATCGATGGATCTTCGAGGTCAAAGGTCAAATTCGATATAGCGGTGCTGGAGAGCTACAAATTGTCGAATTTCAGAGAGTAGAACTAAGGTAGAAGAGGAATCTTTAGATCCGGTGTAGCATTCTAATTCAAATAGAGGTCAAAATGCCGTGCTAGAAATCAAGAGGTGCCAAGACATCGATTGATTTCTAGTAATATAATAAATTGATCAAAAATATTGCAGTAAAACCACAAGACAGAACATGTAATGGATAATTGTTTTAAAGATACTATTCGTACTTTCTTTCACAGATAGAAAAGGATTTCTTTCGTTGGACAAATACTTATGAAATGCGAGGATTGTATTTGTCAATTGAATTAGTATTACATATTAAGAACAGATAAGAAATATTGTGTCCTACACCACACTCTTGTAAGCAAAGAAAAATATATCTTGATTATATTTCGTTTAATATTTTTATAGTTGCATTTAAAAGCAACTTTTTTTCTTAGGCGATATTTATTTATGGTAGCAAAAATAAAAATTTAAACTATATTTAAAAATAAATGTCTTTTAACAGTCTTCTAAGCTGAGGAAAATTAAAGTCTTGATTATATTTCTAAAAAAATGTTTTATAATTATATTTCACTGATAACAAAGTAACCACTTTTAGACATTTCATAAGCTTAGACGGAATTATATATTTCTATTTTAATTTATACAGAAACGCTATATTTACAGAGAGGCGTACAAAGAAATTCCGAATAGAAGGGGACAGGGCTAAAGTGCTTAAGTCTCTGATTTTCACAACTTCATTATTAATTAATCCTTCAGGTGTCGATGGTTATATTCCAAATATTTAGATTTTTACTTATGTTTCGTTGCAAAGAGAATCTAAATTTAAAAAATGTCTTATTTCTCTCCCCCCAACTTCCCAAAAAAATCAACGATTTTCGAAAGAAATCAATATCCATTAATTCGCTTCACATGACCTAGAATGTAATGAATGGGAATTTGCTTCCTCAAGCTTATGTACCTATGGCCTGTCTACTTCGCAAATACTGGTTTAAGAAAAATCCAGACTCATCATTTTGCTTTCGAATCCTTTTCCAGCAACAAAAATCAATAATGTCTCTTTTGTTGCTTCCTTACATACTTTCCCCGATTTAAATGACATTTCTTCTTAGACCTCAGGAATTGATGCCAAATTACACAAGTGCCCATACCACCTAATAGGAGTGGTTTACTCTTTTCCCCAACGTATTCCGTGATATCCAAGTGTAGATCCAAAAGCTATCCAAGCAATGCATGTATTTCTCTTCATTTCCAATTTTTTCAGATTAGTTGGCGCACCACTGAGAAGAGATGTGCGTGCTTGAAGGTGACACCTTGCAGCAGGGTCACCATCTTTATTATAGGGGGTGTAACCTGATCTTGATATATCACTGAAAAGATTCCTCAATAGTTACCGAATTTATCATATTTCACAGTTCCCAGTTTGAGTCCTGTTCGGGCAGCGTTGAGATTTACCTTTGCAAAATTCCCCGCCCTGCCTCTATCAGTAGAAGACACTGACAAGCTTGGAAAGGCGGCGTCCGTCGGGTGGAACGTGAAGCCATGGTCCCATGTGCAGGAGAGCCGTACCCTGTGCACGTTAAAAAACAAGCTGGATGACATTGACAGGAGTCTACCATCTCTCCCCCAACAACTGTTCTAATAGGTCCCATCCCCCAATCTTCTCTGAGCTTTCGAGGTTGTTGTGAACTATCCGTTTAGCCAATTGTGTACATAAAATACCACTCAGAGGTAAAACAACCCAACCCATCGTATTTCGTCAAAAGCTATGTTCAGTTTTTGCGCAATGCATAATCGCTAAAGGATTAATAATATAATACGTTACTAACGTCAATAAATGTTTATAAAAGTCTTCCATCTGTTCAATAACGAAAGTAATGGAATAGCAACTAAAAAAGTCATAAAATCATTATCCAATACGTTAATATATTTCACGAACAGAGAACATTTGATCTTAACAATGAAAAGCAATTGCATATGTATGCATATTATCAACTCTTAATGACTATCAATCTTCTAAGCAAGAATCATTAGTTTACGTTTTTTTCATTTTTTCTTTGGAAACTCGATTATACTATATTTTTAATTTCACCTCTAAAAGATTAGATGAACCGAATGCAAATAAAAAGAAGAATAGAAAGAGGGGAAGTTATTAATGCCGGAGATCAATATACAACAATCTTCCTGCAACAGCAAACTTGCATTGTCCTCCATCGTGTATCCGTGTTACAATTTTAGTAAGTAATCTACATAAAAACAAGTTCTTTCAAAACAGCACTTTGATGATTTTGACCGGTGCCTACGTAATGGGAATGACTGCGGATTTTATACGAATCTCCTTGTTCTTAGCAAACGCGCATAAAATATGGGCTTAGCATTTCAGAGATGTTCTAACAATGTGAATATTTCTACTCCCATTGTTTGAAAAGAGAATAGATATATACTGGCTTTAATGTTGGCCCTCAATCACATTTTGAAGTCGCTTGGCTATCTGTAAATTGAAACTGCATCCATTACAAGGAGTGGATGAAATCTCCACTGAAATGTTTAAAGCTGGGAACATATGTGATGCCCCAAGGCTCACTGAAATTTTCAATATGTTTTAAGATAAAGATGCTGTTCCCAAGGATTTTCCTAGAACTGTTATTACCCCGATTTTAAAAAAAGGTGATCGCAGTTCTATTGAATGTTATAGGAGAATTAGTTTACTTTCTGTTCCAGAAAAAGTTCTTTGCATGATTACACTTAATAGAATTAAAACTTTGGTTGATGGATAACAGTTTCATTAATAGTGTGCATTCAGAAATGGTAAGGGATGTATAGATCAAATATTTTCACTCAAGCAGATTCTTGAGAAATCTTTGGAGTTTCAGAAACCATTATTCTCTTGCTTTGTTGATTTCAAAAACGCTTTGACTCTATTGATCGATATATTTTGTGGTTGATCGTTATATCATGTGGAATACCTGACAAGTTAGTATAATTAAAGGTCTCTAAAATAACACTGAGTCATGTGTGAGAGTTGGTAGGGCTTTTAACTCTTTGTTTAATTGTTTAGCATTCCTAGTGCAGTTTCAACAAGGGTGCATTTTGTCCCCTTTTCTCTTTAGTTTGGAAATTAATTACGTTATGCGAAATTCTATGCAAGGACCTATTTCGGCCTTATATTGTCTAGAGGTTTCAAAATTTCTGATTTAGATTTTGCAGATGATTTGGCGCTGTTGGCTAATGGTTTTGATGAGATAAATTCGTTCACCGGGGCTGTTGATGAGATTTGTAATAGAATAGGTGTGGTGATCAACAGAGAAAAACCTAAAGTGATGAAAACTAGTCCGCCAGACGGTGCTTCAATTGCTTTGAATGACTACATTCTTGAAAAAGTGTTTAGTTGAATTATCTTCGGAGTTATCTAACAGATACTGGTGATGTGCAACATGAGATAAATAGTAAAATATGTATTACATCTGGAACTTTGAAGAATATACGGAGAGTGTGAAAATATAGGAGTGTACAAATAAAGACTACACTTATGCGGTATAATAGTTTGGTCCGCTCTAAAGTTAGGTTAAATAGTGAAATATGGACCCTTTGTAAGCACGATAACAGGAGACTTGATGCCTTTGATTATAGATGCTTACGTAGTATCTTGAGAATTAGGTAGTTTGACTTTATAAGTAATGATGAAGTTAAAAGATGGAGTCAACAACCTCCTTTGAGCTGTATTTTGTGCAGAGAAAGTCCTCCGTGTTGCCCATTTTCATAGCTGCAGATTGTGAAATAAAATTACGAACATTGTGCCCAACGGCTTCAGCTAAAGGGGGACATAGGATGCGATGCCACAGACAATGTCAAACAGGACCTTGGTAGAATTGGTCTACAGTGGAAAACTGTAGCAGCTGTACCTCAGAACAGACAGTTGTGGAGAGAAAAATTATACAGTCTGGTAGGACCTCCGTAGGTCGTGGCTGCATGTCTATGTAATGTAGGTGTTTCATTGGAAGCCAAACTGATTTTTAGATATAGGTTGTTATTTCCTAGATAATCCGTAAGCACTTTAGCAACATGCCTCTCCATTATTTTGTGAATGCTGACAATACAGAATATGGTCTGTAATTATCAAACTGCTTCTTTAATCCTGACTTGAACATTGATCTAATAATTGAAGTTTTTTAGTTCAATAGGAATTATGTGGGTATTATAATTTCCATTCAGCAATTTAGAAAGCTGCTCTGAGATGGTAAATTCACAAATTTGGAGATCTGAGTACTCGATATTATCAATGCCAGGAGATTTTTACAATCAAAATTCATAATGATATTGTGTACTTTTAAAGGGAGTTTGTTTGTGGGGATGTGTAAATGTGAGAAGATCTAATAGCGGAGTTGAAATTATTAGACTGTTGATCATGTTTTCCCTGCAGCTTAGGCACAACATTAGAAATATAATCGTTAAGGGCATTAGCAATATCTTCGATGGAATTTAAATGTTTAATATTCTGTATAATTACTACTTCAACAGATAACTTCTTGCGACCAATGATTTAGTTAATCATTTCCATGTCGAATTCATGGAGTTATTGCATTGAATAATTTGTTTGAGACACATGTCGTCGAACACGATACGTACCTTTATACGAATAATCAGTGTACGAAATATGAGGATGATCAAGGCAACTCTTCTGGAGTTTTTACGAAATAAACACACTCAAACTCGACAACTAGTATTTTTTGGTATGACCCCATGTGGGGCGTATCCCTAAGAAAACTTGTCACAAATCTTCGAGATTAGGACATCTGCATTATTTTCTTACCTGCATAATTACAGCGTTTGTATAAATTTTCCTGATACTGAAAATGTTATATTGTTATTTTCCTACCCATTGTAGTTCATTTCGAACACGTGGATGCAAAGGTATGCTTTTTATATTTCTTTCTCGTCTGATGCCGTTTTACAAACTTCTCTCTGAGTTTGTCTTGATACTATTTTTACCGTTTGACGTTGTGACCAATTGGAGTTATTACAAATTACGTATCTGCTAATAGAAGAACAGAAAATTTAGTATTATAAGATACCTTGTAAAGAAATATGTGAAAGGAACGAATATTCCTGGAGATGCTGAAAAATATTCATAGTTTTATACCTTTAATTTTACATAACATCTGGTGCTTTCATTAGACATTTTTATTTATCATCATAATAAGCAATTACATAGAAATGTGTCAATACATGCTAACAATACAAAGGTCTGGGGACGTCTTACAATGTTTACTTTCTTATAACGAGTGCAGTTGAAAGACATATGCCGCAATTACAATATTTCGGCTAATGAGATGTACAAATACAATGTTGATCAATCTGTGACATTCTTGACACTTTCTTGAATCGACATATTCAATAAGTTCTTTCTATAAAACATATCCATAAAAAATGATTGTATAGTCATGCCTTACACGTAATGTGCTTGACCCAAAATTTTATGCTTAATATGTTAAACAACAGCAGTTAAAGTAAAACAAACATTTTATTTCTCTCTTTTTTTTCTGTTCAAACACATTGTTCCAACCAATTTAACATTTCTTTTTATTCTCATTATCTATGAAAAAATATCAGAACTATCAAAATATTAATGAGGATGGATTTCTGTCATTTATTTGCATGTGTATTTTATTCCTAATGTTACTGGTGTAATACTGGTATATATACTATAATTCTTGATCCTCCAAAGCATAAATGCGATATGTGCGACTCTTTTCTATCTTCCAAGAGTCGGGGCGGGGGTGGCTCAGTCGGTAGCGCGCCAGGCTCGTAATCTGTAGTTCCCAGGTTCGAGTCCCAGCTGGGTGAGCGTTGAGATTTTTCTCCGCAAAATTCCCCGCCCTGCCCGCGGTCAGTAGGGGACACCGATGGGCTTGGAAAGGCAGCCGTCCGTCGGATGGGACGTTAAGCCGTGGCCCCGTGTGCGGGAGAGACATACCTTGTGCACGTTAAAGAACACGCTGGATGGCCTTAACGGGAGGCTACCATCTGTCTCCCAACAGCTGTTCCAGTGGGTCCCCTCCCCCAACCTTCCCTGAGCCTTCGGGGTCCATGTGACCTGGCCATTTAGCCCATGGTGTACAAAAAATTGCCGCTCAGAGGTAAAACAACTCAACTTCCAAGAGTCTTTTATTGTTAGGAAAGGAAATTTATAATTTCTTACAAAACTTCTCAAGTGACGATCCCTAAGCACAGTGTCATGAAAGATTTCGCATTGCGACGAAAATTTTCAATATAAAAATAATATTGATTACAATTTTTATAAAAGTAAAACATAGTATTTTGTAAAGTAAGACATATTACTTCTCACCAGCTACTTGCAATTGAGTTTGACAAGAGCCCTTCAGAGTAATAAGTTATAGGGAATGTCTCTGATGAAGGTGAAATAAGCAAATTATCCATTCGGCCAACTAAAGGATGTGTTTTTCCTGTTAGTCGACATGTAAATTTTCACCACTCTGTGTTTTCAAAAAAACGATTTTGTAAAATGTTTTAACATTTTCTAAAAAATTGTTTTAAAAATGGGGAGAGGCAGCGCAGTCGAGTCGAGAAAATAAGAGGGGGGAAGACAAGAGATTTTTATCTATCCATGGCAATACAACATTTCCTACTTTGTTTCAGAGGTTTTTAAAATATTTCTTCAAAAATGGGTAAATATGCAGGATGTTAATATTTTTTTTTGAATTCCATTATATTTACTGGAGTTCTTAAAGGGTTCATTCAAGTCCATGATTAAGAATAATATATCTTTTAAAATCAGGCACTTTTTCAAATTTCCGTGTTCTTTACATTTCTGAATACATTCAAATGTCACGAGAATTTTAACAGAAATTTCAGAAGGTAATAATAAATGTCAAGAGGAAATAAATGAAAAGGTAAATTCTTCATTGTTGGAAGCAGTATTTATGGGAAAGTGACATTACTGAGTTGATTTTTGAAGTTCGATTAAAATACAAATATGCTGTAAGAACCACAATTTGATTTAATATCTCATCTGTTGAACCTGAGCATTCTCAATCCAGACAAAAATATTTTATATGACTTTTCTTATTTATTCATGAAATTAAAACTGTGTGAATGATCGCCTGCTTAGGATTTAACACTTGTTCATTGTGTGCAAAAAAGCGCACTGTTTGTGATTGTAAGTTATTTGAACGTATACAATAGAAATGATCCACATAATGAAACATTTGCTGCAGATAAGTCTCCGGCTCCGTAGGATCATATTCATTATGTGTGTCATAAATTTAAATGTGATGTAAATAGAAATTATAGCTATTATTAAGCCGTCATTTAATAAAAACTGATAATTGGCAAAAAAATTAATTCATTGCATAAGAAAGTTCAGTTTTAATACTTTTTCTTGCAACTATGTGTAGGAAAAAATTCTAAGGAGGGAAAAAAACGATTTTTTCCAGTATTGACAAAGTTTGATCAGATGATATCAGTCGTTCTATTTCAGCTGAAGTATGAGCAGACTATATGCAAGTAGACTACCAAAGACTGAAAGGACAAAGCCTTCTGTTGAATTTGAAAATTCTCCAACCATACAAAGCATTGATATCATTTTTCTAATCTATTTTATAAGTGAGAAAATGGAATCCTTAGATTAACAGGATGTTGAGAGATTCTCCGCGATCGGCGACAGTGATTTACGAATTGCTTTGTCTTTTTCGTTAACTTCTGCTGCTGGGAGAGCAATCCCAAAAAGTGACAGTGCGCCGCTGATGGATTTTATGATTAAATGTATTGCCAAAGAGACAGTAAAAGAGCAGTCTGTAAAGCCAAATGCTAATCCCAAGATAACAAACAAATTAAATAAGCTTATAGTTACCACCAAAAACATCGCGAACGACAATATGTCTTCAAAGAGACTGATTAAAGAGGAGATTTGTAAATTTTCAGGTTCTGAAAAGGTATATTTCGTTCAGTAGGTGACGACAGATTTATCTGCAAACCTTTATGGCGATAGGTCATGTTCTGGTCAATGAAGTGCATAGAAATATGTAGAGGGTAATAAAATATCGATTCATGAAATTTAGCATAAAATATAACAACAAAGTTATATGTATTTCAATTGAATTTTCCTGCAAAATTAAGCAGAAAAACTTAGACCTGCAATGATATTTCACATCAGATTTTACCCTGACCCAAAACGTAGAGTCAGAAAAATTGAAGCAATCTAAATTTGATCCAAGGCTTAAAAGTTTTATAGTTACCTTTGTGAAAATTAATATTATCGAAATCTAAGAATACGTTTGTTAACTGATGTCATCCTAATCTCAGAGCATGCCACAAAATAATGGAAACCATCTCAATGAATCGGATAGAAATCCGAATCTTTAAGTTTCCCGATAGAAATATGACTACTGAATAGATTGGAGTGTAAAATGAAAGATGAAATTTTAATGTTTCCCCAGAGGAATAAGGAAAGCAAGAATTTTAAAAAGTATTTTTTGAATCCATGTTTCTCATTACAAATGTCAATTCCTACTAATTGCACATTTTGGACAATTAGAATGCTATCAGAAAATGTTAATTGGCGTATCGGAATAATATGACCACCTACCATAGTATATGTATGGTAGGTGGTCATATAATTCTGAAACGACTGTGTATATATTTCAATTTAATATTATGTTTGAAACATGGATATTGACATGTATGAAGGTGAACTGAGTTTCCCGCTGCCGATCTGTGATCATAGGATCCGCTTCCTTGTCCACCCTTCGAATCTCAATTTCAAGTGTTTCGTTTATTCTCTTCCTGTTTAGAGTTTAATGTAATTTGAAAGCTTTACTATTCATTAAATAAACCTCAGATATATAGTGCTGTAGTTGTCATAATTCTCTATTCGCCAAAGCCGATAATGTTAATATTATTGACTTGGAACACTGATTTTAGTCACTCTTATATAGAAAATATAAAATTGATGTATCGATATATGTTAGGAACAATATGGAATTCTGAAGTTTTTCACCACTTTCAAATTAGTACTTCACAATTATCTAAATCTACTATGCTCTGCTTAAATTTATTATCAGACGCCACAGAAATGCATCCTGTTCTGTTGGGGATTAAGAAGTCGTATATAACGATCACAAAATGTCTCTTTCTTACCGAGATTACTTTGACTTGGATTGTTTTACAGAATGGCTTGTATTGAAAGAGATTACATAGTCCAGAATATTGATCGCACAATCTCTTCTAAAGATTGGGATTACTTTGTCCTGAATTGTGATACACAATGTCTTGTACTCAACTTATCATCTAGTCCTGAATACGTATCTCAAATCCTAAGCTGTGATAAGGAATTCTTGGTTTGAACTGGATTACAAAGTCCATAATACAAATCTCAGAATGCTTTATACTGAACGGGATTACCTTGTCCAGAGTTGTAATCGAGAAGGCCTTGCGCTGAATGCAATTACTTAATCCTGAAGAGTGATATCAGAATGTATTCGCTGAACGAGATTACTTGGTCCAGAATACTGAACTCACAATATCTTGTACTTAACCTAATTAATTTATCCTATATTGCGATACAGAATGCCTTGTATTGAAAGGGATTACCTAGCTCTGAATATTTTCCACATAATTTCATTTAATGGAAGAGATTACCTAGCCCTGAATATTTTCCACATAATTTCATTTAATGGAAGGGATTACCTTTTCCTGAATTGTAATACAGAACGTCTTGCGCTGAAAGAGATTACATAGCCGCCTGATACTGATCGCCGAATTTCTTCTTGTGAACGGTATTACAATATCCTGAATTCTGATATTGAATATATTGTACTGAAAATAGTCCTGAATTGCTGATCTCAGAATGGCTTCTACTAAAGGGAATTAATTTATACTGAATTACGAAACAGAATGTCTTTTTGCCTGAACGAGTTGCCTAATCCTGAATACTGATCTCTAAATGCCTTCTAGTGAATGGGATTAACTTATATCGAATTGTTATGCAGAAAATCTTGTGCTGAACAGAATTACCTAATGCTGAATGCTGATCACCGAATGTTTTGTATTCAACGGGATTATCTTGCCCCTGAATTGTGATGTAGAATGTATTGTAGTGAACGGGATTGCTTAGTCCTTACTAATGACCTAACAATGCCTTGTACTGAAACGGATTGCCATATCCTGAATTGCGATACAGAATGTCTAATGCTAAAAAGGGTTACCGTCTGAATATGGATCTCAGAATGTCTTCTAGGAACTCGATTACCTACTTCCGAATATTGATAGCATAATCTGTTCTAATGAAGGGGATTAACGTATTGAATTGCAATACAGAATATCTGGTGCCTGTACGAGATTACATAGTCCTGAATACTTATCTGAGAATATCTTCTACTGCACACGATTACCTGACCTTAATTGCAATGAGAATGCCTTATGTGGAATAGGATTTCCTTGTCCTGAATTGTGATATACATTGTATTGTAGTGAACGGGATTACGTAGTCCTGAATTGTGATATACATTGTATTGTAGTGAACTGGATTACGTAGTCCTGAATTGTGATATACATTGTATTGTAGTGAACGGGATTACGTAGTCCTGAATACTGATCTCAGAACGCTTTCTAGTGAAAGGGATTGCCTTTTCCAGAACTGCGATACAGAATGTCTTGTGCCTGAACGCGAATACTTAGTCCTGATTAGTGATCTCAGAATGTCTTCTATTGAACAGAATTACCTTGACCTCAATTACGATACAGAATGTCTTGTTCAGAAAGGGATTACGTTACCTTGACCACTTATTACAGAATCTCTTCTAGCGAACAGGATTACCTTTTCCTGTATTGTGATACAGAATGTCTTTTACTGAACGAGTTTACCTAGTCCTATACTAATTTCAGAATGTCTTGTACTTAATCTTGTTATCGTGTCCGAAATTTCAGAACGGAATATATTGTCCTGAACAGGATTACACAGCCCTGAACACTGATTGTAGAACCTCTTCAGGTGAACGGGATCACTTTTACTCTATTGTGATACAGAATGTCTTGCACTGAACGGGAATACTTATTCCCGAATAAAGATCTCAGAATGTCTATTACTGAATAGGATCACTTTGTCCTAAATTGTGATAGAGAATAACTTGTGCTGAAAGCGACTACATAGCCCTAAACACTGATTGCAGAATATCTTCGAATGAATGGGATTTCCATGTCCTTAATCGTGACATAGATTGTCTTGTAATGAATGGGATTACATAGTCTTTTATAATTATCGCAAAATATCGTGTGCTGAGCGGGATTATCTTCTGAACTTTGATCACAAAATATCTTTTGACGAAAACCATTATCTTCTGAATCGTGATCACAGAATAAAATTTGTTGATAGGTCGAATATTAAATTGAAAGTCGCTTTCAGGTTTTTTGCAAATCTAGATAATGTATTGCATATTTAATTAACTTTCAGGTACCCTAATATCTGTCTCTATCATTCAAAATATATCATTAATCAAAAGTTAATCATGTTTTGCGATGAACGGGATTATCTAGTTCCGTATAATTCTCGCATAATAATCTACCGTTATTTGCAAGAAAGACGAACCTTGAATTTTCTATGGTGCTCCATGAACAATTCCCGAATGTCGAATGGAGCACCATAGAAAATGAATTAGCGATGACGGATGATTTTCATAGCGATGACGGCTACAGTTTCATTCATCTTCTTAGGGAACTTCGAGATCTTAAACTACTCTGAAAAGAAAGAAGCAGTTAATAACCTTTAAAATTATTTCTAGAACTGAACTTGACCCTAAGACTTAGTTATCTGACTCTTAGTTACACTAGCTCCAATGTTTGGATCTAATGCGTTGACAAGCAGGAAAAACCAAGCTTTTTCTTTTCGAATGCAATATATGTATAAGTATGTACATGAAGTACGAAAGATAATGTATGCTGTGATTGTTTCGCAAAAGCTGAATTTTTTTCAATGTGGTACATAGAGTAAGACATAAGGCAAGTTTCAATAGAAGTAAAGTAAGGTGAAATAAGATTTCGAATGTTTTTCCCCTTAGGGGAAAGCGACATCATTAATTGAAAGAAGTATGGAGCTTCAGAAATATGGAACGGGACGATTCAATAAGAAAATTATTTTCTATTCACTTCTGAAACCTTTTTCCAATTTTCCGATAATTTTATCATTTACTCTCTTTTTTCAATCTACAAGGCTGCATCAGCTTTCGTCTGTTACTTTTCATGCAGCATTATTACTTTACTCTCAAGATTATTGCCCTCTGCGTGACGTCTGAATAGAAGAATGTTCCGAATGTGTGTTTGCTGTTCGGGTGTCTCGCAGATATTTAGGGGACACTATAAGATTATCTTGAAAAAATAATTATCGTTCCTTTTATCGCTTTTCACATAATTTTACTACAGTGATATGTCACTGTTATGAAAACGAAAGAGTCACCAAAACACATTCCTTATATTGAAATTTTGATACATTGAAATGCAATAACAATGCTATGATAATCACATGCTACAAAAGAGTCATTATGAAAGAATTTTACCATGTATTGTCTTAAAAATTTCGGCAAAATTTTAACTGTTTGTTCCAACAAACATCTCTGCAACTCTGAAACACATTGTACGAAATGTTCTTCCGTGTCTTAACGAAACGGCGAAGTCTTGGCGCCATATTGGGTGCTAATAACGAAACTAATTAACGAACTTAACTAACAATAATAATTAGCGGACGAATATAAAAAAAAGTTAGATTTAACGAATGATTAAAATAAAACGCATGGATTGGAAGTACTATTAGAGAAATTTTCACCCTGGCTACCGTTACTTACAATGCAATCAGAATTTTGTAAATCCCCAATTCTGAAAATTCCCTTTTTATTCTAGGATAATGCAGCAATGCCACTTTACAGTATTATACCTGCACCTGTAGAGAGCATTTATGCCACTCAGTGAGATCGGCAAAAATGCAAGTCGCGCGATTTAAAATAGAACATGATATCTAGCGCTGTGGTAACATAGAGCTTTCACAAAGTTTTAAAAATTTCAGCGTAGCCAGATGCTAAAATTTGCATATTATTTATGGGTATTTCATAACTCTCACTATGCTGTTTATTTCTTTTTCTTTGGTATTCTTCTATTCGTTAAAATGAATAATCTTCACTTAGAGATACATAGTAAATTGGCTAGGGGTCAGAAAAAATTTTTATTTATACTGACTATTTCGTTTCTCTGGCGTTCGTTATACCGGCATTTCACTGTATTAACAATAATATTAAAATTTTGACATAACAATTTCATTTTTCATACTTTAAGGTTGGTTGAATAACAAAACCAAACCTGAATTCTTCAAGAGTTAAGGAACCTTACTCATTCCATATTTTTTGACATATAACATTTCAGATTTAATAAATATGGTTCTAAAATTATTCAGCTAGAATTTGATAAAATTAAAATAATAATTAAAATTATAATAAATCATACGAGGTAGAGTATTATTCTAAATATTTTGAAATAAATATATAAATATTTTATTTTGTTGTGTTACTCTATATTTCATATATGCAGTTTTACAACTGCGATTAGAAGACCGCTTGGGAGCCGCAAGGTCCTAGAACAGTTATTTTCAATCTTTCTCACATTACGGCGCAGTCAGCACTATATACTCTGGTTCACCTCGTCGCAGAACACCTAAAAGCACGGCGGAAGTACTACCAGGAAGGGGGGTGAGGAGAAAGGTTTGGGAGCCCTAAACAAAATCCGCTAACTACTTCTCGGATGACTATAAAAATGTAAATTTCCTATGTCCATGATTGGAATTCGAATATCACTTTCGATTTTTTCAGTAATAGTGTGGTTTAATATTGAATAATCGAAAATTTTTCTCATTATTTTCGCAACGCATTATTACTTTTAATTTATCTCTATAATAAAACAATTCTCTATTAAAATAAATAAGTTGCATTTTACCCACCCAACTTGGTCTAAAAGTTCAACTCATTGTTGCCAATGGAAATTTCGTAACCTTCGCAATCCACCAGTAATTTTATATCTCTAGTATAACCATATCGTTTTCAATACTCATTTGAAATTTCGGAATTTTCGAATTTTGCAACTGTTAGAAGGCGCAATTGAAGCTTATGGGTGATTCGCAAAATGTAGATTGAAATATTACATCAATATCTGTCGAACCATATAAAAATTTGTAGCATACCTCTGAAAACAAAATAGTTGCATTGTCTCACCAATCCTGTGTCTAAAGCGTCAACTCACTGTTGCCAAATGGGAACCTCATCATCACAAAAACAATTTCAAATTTCCAGCATAAATACGTGATTTCCAATAAATATTTCAATTCTGAAATTTTCAAATTTTCCGCCGTTAGAGGGCGCAATCTTTAAGACGAATCTCCTTTTAAGAATGCTAGTGAGAGTAATAGTGGTACAAAATATTACACATATTCATATGTCATATAGTTTTAAAGAAATGTTTTTTAAAACCTGTAAAACGGACGGGAAAGTGTTTTAATGTATTGGAAATCCCGCTTCTTGCCCTCGTGCTTTTACATTATTGCGGCTCGATTGTTTCTTGGCTCCTCACCCCTTGGATTTTATTAGATCGGAGACCTACTTCGGGTGAATTATATTGGGGACCTGAAAGAAATCTTTAAGAAAAGAAAAACTTAATGTCATATGTAAGTGTTTAAAGAAGAATGTCTAAAGCTTTCAATCGGTGAATACTTGCATCAGATAGCGCATATGAACTGGATTTGGGCACGTTTTTCGATTACAGAAGTGTGAAAATATTCTTCATCAGTGTGAAAAAAAATCATAATTGTATTCATTGTTCTTTCCGTTATATTAATATTGAGGTTAATCAAACATATTTAGTTTGTTTTAAAAAATTCGATTCTTGACTAATGTCACAAATATCACTTAAGCAACAGGGTATTCATTAAAATTAAAAGCAATCCATATAACTTTAGATTTCGGGACGTTCGTTTGTTTTAATATAGGTTAAAATTCATACGTTGTCATATAATAGTCAACATTTATGATATTCGCTTGCTTATAAGAAGAGATGCATTTCTTGCACCTAACGTTATCTACTAGGTAGAAAGGTGGAAAACTAAGAAGAGTTGGGAATATTCTATTCTACTTTCTGCAGAGTACTTTCCCACAAACAGCAAAGACCAGTCTTTCTCACTGACACTCAATGTATATCTATTTTTTTTTGAGAGAGCAACCCTATTCAGTATATAATATTTAGACGTGGCTATGAAATACTCTTCATATTTCAATTATTTCGCTATGAGATCTGGTTTTCTACCTTTCTCTGTGGAACATAGCAGAAATTAAATATTATGCATGTCTTCTGCGGAATAAAGTTTATGGTATGTCTTAACTCTTTCTTCGGAATTACATTATGAACTAAGCAATTAGTTTCGATTTGCATTTGTTGTAGTCTAAATGTATACATTTCAGAAGAAAGTAATATTATAAAGTGACTGAAGTACTGAAGATATTCACTTATTCTTTTCACTTATTATTGATTTCACTTAAAAATCACTTATTATTGAAATGGGCGATATGAGGGACAAATATTATTATTTTAACCTTGAAATCTCTTGGAGGTTTACAATATTTGCAGATGACAAATTATTGTTTTACGTATTAAATTAATTGTAAAAGCTGTATTACATGTTATCTGTTATGCCGTGTTATTTCATTGCGTTCCCTAACTGTCATGTTTTCTTTGCCGTATGAATATCGTTTTTTCGATATAAACAATCACCTAGCGACAAGGGAAGTTAGCGTATGATATAAATATAGCGACAGGGAATTAGCGTATAATAATGCAGGATTACCTTCTTTCATGAAGTCTCTTGATCCAATGAATAGAGTTCTGTGCATAGGGCAAAAGTTCCATCTGCATCCGCATCCGCATTCGTAAAACTTTTCGCTACTTAACAACGATCGAGGTTTTGCAAATTATTCAGGTCAAATGATGCATGTTTGCAAGTAAAATAAATTCGTCTGCTTTTTAGTAAAAACTATGAATTGATTGAAAAATTACATTGTGATTAAACAAAATGTCTGTATTTCAGAAAAGTATGCGTTACTAAACATTTCATAAGAATTTACTACAATATAGTTTTGCCCATTCTTCTGAGTAAATTTCGATCTTTTAAATGCAGTTAATGTGATTATGGGAAGACATTCCTTTTTATTACCCACTAACTCCCCTCTATATTTCTCCCTCTAAACTTTATGATCTCCACGACTGAAATTTCACAATTAATTCCAGGTTTTTTCAAAACACTCGGTAAATTTGTTGAATTTATATTTGCTTGGTCAACAAAAATATTCGCCTCAATAAAATAAGTTTTTCTTTTAATATCTGTCTTTGTCCTAGTGATCTTTTTCCTTAAATTAAATAACATCATCCGTGGTGGCTCGGGACTAAAAGATTTCTGCGGTACTGTGACTACTGGAGAGTGAGCCGGAATGCAGGGAAAACAATGGTTAGGTGCCTGACATTGAATTCAATCGATTAGGGCTGAAAAAAAAATTGTTTTGTAATGTATGTATTCTTTTTCTTCATCTATTCTCTGAACGCATCATTTAAAAAAATTTTTCGGGGAAAAGATCACAAACTCGAAATGGGGGTTTTGTCCTTTCTACTTCAATTTAATGTTTTATCCTTTCTACTTCAAATTAATATTTTGTCCTTCCACTGTACCTATGTATTCATTTTTCGTCTACGTTCCAGTGATATTTTCAAAAAGTATTCTCGATATATGGGTTTACTCTTTTTTTAACTGCTCTGCAATAATAAATTTATTTTTATAATTTTAAACTGAATTATTTTTCTTAAATTGTCGCTTGAAAATTTGTCTGTTATGGTTATATTAAATTTACAATACTGATTTATTACATATATTAATTTACTTTACAACGAATTGTAAAAAGGTGATACGGTTTTAAAATGTATTATAGAAAATTGACTGAAGAAATAAAACTGAAGTGACAGACACTGGGATCAAACAGTAGACTTTTATGTTACAAGTCCAAAGAAAAAAAAAACATTATGTAGCACGGAGCCGTCCCGTGGCCGAGTGGTTAGCGCGCTTGGCTACTGATCTAAGGGACCTGGGTTCGAGCCCCGGTTTTCTGCTGAGGTCCCGCCATCCTCACAGACCCTTCTACAATGGCGTATAAACTGATAGGCTCCTGTCAGACCTCTGTGGCAAGCAGCTGTTTCAAGGGATACTTATTTATTTCTATTATGTAGCACGGAGCTCTGCTTTGCTAATAAAGTGTTATTTTAAAATGAATTATTAGCATTCTCTTGCAGACCAAATGCTTAACACATTTTACATTTTCATAACTAATATTTTTCTTAAAATTTTTATTAATATAAAAATAAATAAAATTTTAGAAATTTATTTATTTTACAGTTATTCTTTTTTCTTAGCCTTAGTTGTAAGTAAAATAATATATATTTTTATAATAATTCTTCTTTGCAAGTTCTAGTATATTAGTTAATTTATTTCGGAATGCAGTGAAAAGATCTGAGAGTTCAGTGTCCAAGGATCTTTGTTTATATGATATATATTTCTCGCTTATGATTTTCAATAACTCCTTTATTAATTTTTGAGGATTAAGTGCCGTTTTGATATTTTGTTTTCTAATACATATTGTGCAGTTTGCTAATAATATTCAAAGTGATTATGTAAAGTTTGAAAAAATGTGTCTACCTTTGTTTCTGTATTCATAGAATAATTATTGTAACTGAGTAAAATTTCAAATCGCTTATAAGATATAATTTCCTCTATTTGACAATAGTGCTTTTCACTTATATTTTATATTACACTTCATCACTTTCATATAAGATCGTTACCTTTAACTAAATTATGCTTACATTTACAGTATATCGTTTGGACCTGTTAGTGTTAATAGTATATAATCGAGACATGAAGAATTAGTATAGCTAGTTAAAGTTTTTATAAAATGAATAAATGCAAGTGACATGACAATAGTACAGGACATCTCTGTAATACTATTATTTTCTAACTGATCAATATTAACAGTCCCACTCATTGAAATATTTTGTAAACAAATTTCAATAACAAATGATGTAAATCTTTAATAAATTCTTTTTTTTTACGAACATTCCAGCTATAACTGGATATCAAGAAATAATCAGTGTATTTTTATTTGAATGTTAAAATAAAAATATCTGCATTAGTAAATTATATTGCAATCTAATATGCATTCAGCCTATTCTTAAAAATCACTATTAAACATCCAGTATTTCTTTTTGTATTACTAGATTTATAACATGAGCTATAACCTGCTGTACGATACATTGAATTTGACTATATTATGCCCAGATTTCAGCAAAAATAATAATATTTTTACGACAGATAAAAGTGCTACAATGAAACGTGATGTAATCTGATGAAACGTGTTTGAAACACTTAGGGCAGCCAAGCTAAAATTGGGATAGACTAAGTGTAAACTGGTCCAGCAAGAAGTATATTACCTTGGTTATGTCATCACTACATCAAGGATTAAGACTGATCCTAGTAAAATAGAAGCTGTAAGAGACTGGCCTCCTCCAGAAGATGTTCATCAACTTCGTAGTTCTGTTGGATTTTGCACCTACTATAGAAGATTTGTCAAGGGTTTCTCCAACATTGCAAGCCATCGTCTGACAGCTGAGGGCCAGCGGTTCATGTGGACCACTGAATATGAAGTGGCCTTCCAACAGTTGAAGCAATCTCTTTCCACAGCACCAGTATTAGCATATCTGCAAGCAGGAGAACTGTTCATAATAGATACTGAACACGTAGCACAGGGGTTGATGCTGTACTTTCCCAACAAGAAGATGGACAAGAAAGAGTTATTGCATATTTTAGCAAAACTTTATCCAAACCAGAAAGAAATTATTGTGTCACACGAAAAGAACTGTTAGCAATAGTAAAAGCAATAGAACATTTTCATCATTATCTCTATGGCCAGAAATTTCTTATCCGTACTGATCATGCTGCAGTCAGGTGGCTATTAAACTTTAAAAACCCTGAAGGACAAATTGCTGGGTGGATACAGCGTTGACAAGAGTACGATTTCTCCATTGAGTATTGTAGTGGCAAACTACTTAGAAATGTATTGGCATCTGCAAGCATTGCAATAATGCAGAGTTGAAATATGGTACTAAAGATATAATGCCCATAACACAAATAATATCGACACAAGCAAACAGTGATACTCCTAACATCTGGAATGCAATAGAAATTAGGAAGACCCAACTAGACGATATATATATATAAGGCCAATACTAAATTTGATCGAAAAATCTGTTATAAGACATAATTGGAAGCAAATCTCGAGGCATATAGCCCAACTACTAAAGGTTATTGGATGCAGTGGTCCTTAGAAGTGAAAGACGGTGTATTATACAGAAAATGAGAGAATTCCACCGGACGACTGATCCGTTGGCAAATAATCTTTCCTCGCTACCGAGTGGAACTAGTGACGAAAGATATGCATGTTAGTCCCACTGGAGGACACTTCGGTGTTAATAAGACATTAGCGAAATCCAGACCATGACTTCTTTGGCTGAAAAGTAGGGCAGACGTTGAACGATGGTGTAGACAATGGGAGGCCTGTACAGCAAAGAAAGGTCTTAAGACTAGGAGTCAGGGTAAGCTGCAGATGTGTAACTTTGGTGCCCCTTTGAGAGAATAGTTATAGATATAATGGGTTCGTTTCCTAAGACTAATGATGGAAATCGCTATTTCTTAGGTAATGGATTATTTCACGAAGTGGTCTGAAATTTATCCTATCCAAGACCAGGAGTGAACAAACAACAGTTGCACAGATGATAGTGAATAACTTGATTAGCAACTACGGAGAACCTTTGGAAGTCCACTTAAAGAACGGGATTTTTAATACAATAGGCATCCGCCAACTATTAGGCAGTAAGAAAGCAAAAACAACTCCCCTTCACCCTCAGTCGGATTGTATGGTTGAGAGATTTAATAGGACAATTGCACAATATCTAGCATTGTTTGTTGACGACTATCGACGTGATTGGGATCGTCGTATACCACTCTTTTTGTTCGCACACAGAACAGAAATGCATGAGACAACTGTACAGGCACCTTCCCTGATGCTCTTTCAAAGAGAATTACGTCTTCCGTGTGACATTTTATGGGGGCAGCCGGAGGTAATGCCTGTGTCCACTCCACAATACGTACAAGAATTACACCAACGACTAGAAAATAATCCACCACTCCGTCAGACATAACATCAACTTGGCAAGCGAGAGGACCAAAACGAGGTACGACAGTAAATCGAATGGAACTGTTTTCAATTAAGATCTTGTCTGGCTGTACAACCCACATAGAAAGAAGACACTTTCTCCAAAATATCAGAAACCTTGGAAACGTCCGTATTCGGTAGTTAAAAGGATTAACGTCGTGGTATACCGCATTCGTCGACGTCCGTCTACAAAGTACAAGGTGCTATAGGTGGATCATTTGGCTACGTTTCATCAGAAACTGAAGAAGCTTTGAATCCGGAATTGTTCGAGACGAACTAAAGCTAAGTACGGAGCATTGTTACGGACAGATAAACGTGCTACAACGAACAGTGATGGGTCGTCTAGATACTCGCGTGAACTACAGCGTGAAAATTACGCCACCAACTACTTCGAACGAACTTTACTTAAAAATAAGGAATAAGTTGTTGAAATTAAGGGGAATTGGAGTGTGAAGAAAAGCGTAGTTTATTTTGCTGTGCACTAAATTATAAAAAAGAAGAAATTATTTATTGGTGTGTTCGCTCTTATTTGGTGTTGTCGCGGGAGATTAAATAAGTTTATTAATGTTGATCCTGTTAGCAGATTACAAGAAAAAGAAGGATGTTTAGGATATTTAAAAATGTGACTAAGGAGGTCATATGTTAGTTGAACAAAGACAGCTGATCGCAACTCTTCTGTACGAAAGTTCATTAACTGAAGCATAGTTATATTTAGTAGTTTAGGAATTGATAATGTTATTCTCGATAAATTGCAGGTTTTTCACAAATATCATTGCCACTTGTAGATTGATGTAAAAGTCTTATTTTATGCTTCGTGTGTAGAGAGTAAGAATAGTAGCAAGGTGTAGCAAATTTGCTATCCAGAGGTTTCTCTTCTGTTTCGAACACGATTTGTTGGAACACGATGAGCTGCCTTGAATTTAATATATTCTCCTTTTAATATTAATAGCTTCCTCTATTTTGCCCACAATGTCACATATGTTTCCGTTTCAGCTTATAATAAGTCCATTTAGTTCTATATTTTCAGATCTACTATATTGCTGAAGGTTTCTCAATTGTGTTTTAAAATTTCTCTTTCTTTTTCTTGCCACTTATTTCACGCTTCTAATATATCATCATTTTCATTTGATGCATTCAATTGTTTAGTGGTTTCAACCATATGTTTTATTAATTCATCTATTTTATTCGAATGTGTAGTGTTCTCTGATGGTATAGTGGTTATCATACCTGGCATGTTTTTGGGTCATGTGGGTTCGAATCCCACTCCATGACACGCCTAGTGTTTTTTGTCTATACATCATTTTCCTCTGATTTTTTAATACTAAATTTTATTTATTTATTTTATTTGAGAACGAGATAAAAAAAGGTATAATCTTCCAAGGGCTTATGACGAATTTCAAGATTCCTAAAATATTCATTAAGAGACATAGAAATCTACAGTTGAAAGACTCTGCAAACAGAAAACGGGTTTTCTACTTCAACGGAAAATACTGGAATCGATAACGAATCTTCCATGAGGCTGAAAGCTATCTGTCACTAAATAATACAGAATGTTTTTAAGTGATAGATTGAGAGAACGTATTTTTACTTGACCACGTACCAATGAGAAATAACAAAAATAACATAATTCTGTTTAGATCAATAATTACATTTTTCTCTTCAATTTCAAATTTGGCAATGGAAAAATTTATATTATTGCAGAATCTCATTTTCTACTAATTGTGGCAAAATGAAGCTATCTTTGGAAATGGTAATTTATCCTTTTTCAAAAAGAGATACCTCAAATAAAACCATTGCTCGAAAAAGAAAAAAAAAACTTCTGCCTTATCCTCTATGCATTGAAAGAACTTCAGGGATAATGACATCCCAAATATTAATTTTCCAATTTCAGTTGAAGTATGAGCAGGTTATAAGTAAACAAAATTCCACAAGCAGAAAGAATAAAATTTCTTCTAAAATTGAACATTCTCCATCCAGACAAAACATTGACATCTGTTTCTTTAATTATTTTCACCAATGAAATGTCTGCGTGATTACCGGACGTTGCAAGAGTCTCCAAAATCTTTGATAAAATTTTTCGATTTTTTTTGTCTTCTTCTTCTTTGATCTCTGATGCTGAAAAAGCAATTCCAAGAAATGGCACTGCACTCTCCAGGAAATATCCGAACAGACTGATTGCGAATGAGAGAGAAAAGTGGTAATTCGAAACTCCAAATAAAAGTGCACATAAGATAAACAGGTGAAAAAATTCATTCCTGTGACTAGAAATATTGGAAATGATAATATATCTTCCATCAGACTAATCAGAGACGAGACTTCACTGTACATTTTCAGGCTTTGAACAAGTAGATTTCTGTCAGTGCTTGATGCGACATTCTTCTGCAAATTTTCTTGGCAAGACTACATCATTCTTTTCAGATGGATGCAAAGAAATATGTAGAGCAGAGTCACAAAGTTAGACACAGAATACCTATTAACATTATCGAATACGGAATACAGGAAGAAGTGGACAATTGAAAAATATGATTTTGTTTCGACATGTAAGCAAAAAAAGTAATAGCAATTATGATCACTATTATCTGATTGTGTGTAAATATATGAGAAAAAGGTGGACAAAACAACTGGGATTAGAAAGATAAAACATATGCATGCTTTAAGAAAATAAATCTCAAAAGAATGTTTTCTAATCGAGTAATCCGCACTATTAAAATTGTTCAAAATCCGGGATAAAGTAAGTAAGCGAGGTCGTCTAAATCTCAGATTATGCCACAAAACAAAGGATATCACATGGATGAATCTACGAGAAATCCGAACCTTTATATTTCCCGTTTGCAATAAAAGGACTGAGAAGATTAGGATTGTTACCGAATAGATGAAATATAAATGCATCATCAGAGCTATCAGGCTGGTAAACGTATTGTAAAACCATCTTCTTTTACCTTTACGATGTTGAAAAACATCAATGCCTGCTGCTGCGAATGCCTTCATTATGAGATTGAAGTCAACCATCTTATCACTCAGTTCGCAATCATATCTCTGCTGTTCAGATCCGCAAGTCTGTATAAGAACAAAATTATTTGTTGTACTGGGATTACAAGATCCACGTTTAATGTCCACAATATTACTATGACGATTAAGAGTTTCCTCTAAACGCTCCATGCTGAGTATTTCAATATTTCATTCGATGTTTATTATTATATTCAATATTTTTCTCTGTTGCTAAAGGCAATTTTTAATCAAATCTTTGAGTTTCAATGCATATTTTTAGTTGTTCGATAGGTTAACATCTCCTAAATCCCTTGCTTGAAACTGCAAACTTTCTCAACATATATTGAAAATAAGAAGAAAATCAACTTCAGTCAAGAAGTGATGCTATGAAATACAATTTTCATTCGAAGTTTAACTAAATTATATTTCGAAATTGTGTCTTTTCCTTGTTCTTCGTAGCTTTTCAATTGACCGAAGTTTATATATTATAAAAAAAACATTACCTCTTCTGATATTTATATCTCGCACAGTGTAATAAGAAGCACCACATTCATTACTAAGAATCTTATGATTCTCAAACAATGATTTTCATCAGCTTCATTATGTAACTCCTATTCAAGCTGACTGAAAACTAAAGCAATATTAGAATACATACTGTTAAAACTTGCGCGGTTTTAAGTGCATTAATTTCCCACACACTCTGCTTTCACGTTTCCTTTTATATATCTCTAGATGTGACCTAGATGTGATAAGAAATACGCTTCAGGTAGCAATTATTTCCCAGAACTAATTGATTTTTTTCAGCTTACAGTTTCAAAGGACAACAATTTTTTTTTGTACTAGGAATATCGTATATCTGGGGTATTTCATTAGAGAAATATCGTACACTGAAATATTAATTGTGTTTTTATTGTTCATGTATTTTCTTCATCAACAGCTTCAATGAAAACCAAATAATAACGACCCCACCTGAGATTAAAAGCAGACAAATAATAGAATAAAATCGATATATTCGGAGAAACCATTAGCACTATGGAAGATGTGTTTACATGTTCTTCGCATTTTCGCTTTCCTAAAATTTATTGCACATATCATTATTTTCTGCATTTAGACAGTGAAGAGACTTTAGCATTTATTGTGTTGGAACATTATATTATGCTCCAGGAAAGCGTTCATGTTTGGAATGTCGTTTAAAACTAGTTCGTGGAATAAATACGATTTTAAATTCTTATTTCTCTTCTCTTCTTTGTTGATTTCAAAAAGGCTTTCGACTCTGTTGATCGTCATAATTTGTGGTTGATTGTGAAATCATATGGTATACCAGACAAGTTAGTTAATATAATGAGAGCTCTCTATAATAACACTGAGTTGTGTGTGAGAATTGGTAAGGCTGTAGCAATTGGTTTAGCATTACTTCTGGTGTTCGACAAGGGTGCAATTTGTGTCCTTTTCTCTTTAGCTTGGTTATTGATTTTGTTATGCGAAATTCACTTCAAGGGAAAGATTTTGGCCTTAAATGGACTGGAGATAGGAAAATTTCTGATTTAGATTATGCTGATGATTTAGCCATTTTGGCAAATGATGTTGATGAGATGAACTCTTTCATTCGTGCTTTTGATGAGACTGGTGGTAGAGTAGGTTTGGTTATAAACAGAGAGAAATCTAAAGTGATGAAAATTGGTCAGGCAGGCGGTGATTCAGTTAATCTGAATGATTGCTGTCTTGAGCAGGTGTCACAGTTTAATTAGCTTGGGAGCTATGTAACAGATAATGGTGATGTGCTGCATGAGATTAACAGACGAATAGGAATTGCTGCCGGGACTTCTAAGAATCTATGGAGAGTGTGGAGAAATAGGCGTATACACCTGAAGACTACAATTAGACTGTATAATAGTTTGGTTCTTTCTAGGGTTAGTTTTGGTAGTGAGACTTGGACACTTTGTAAACAAGGTAATTGGAAACTTCATGGTTTTGATTCTAGATGCTTGTGTAGTATCGTGGGCATTAGGTGGTCCAACTTTGTAACTGATGATGAGGTTAGGCGAAGTAGTCAGCAACCTCCTTTAAGCAGCATAATGTGCAGAGAGAGATCCGCTGGTTTGCCCATGTTGCCCGTATGGATAATTATAGATTGGCGAATAGGGTTAGGAACAGTATAGCTAAAGGACTGAGAAAGAGTGGGAGACCAAGGATGCGGAGGGCAGAAAATGTCAAACAGGATCTTGTTAGAATTCGTGTGTAGTGGCCAGATGCAGTAGATGTTGCTCACGGCAGACTTCCTTGGAGAACTAAATTGCACGGTCTGGTTGGACTTCCATAGCCCTTGGCTGCTTTATGATGATGATGATGATGATGATGATGATGATGATGATGATGATGATGATGATGATGATGATGATGATGATGATGATGATGATAAACATCTTTATTCATTAAACATAGAAACGTAATATTATTAAATATACTGCAGTGAAAGTTAGTTTTTTCTTCAATTTTCATAATGTCATTATTTACAATCGATACGTTATTGACAGAATTTGCATTAAATAGGCTTCACATAGTCATATATGTATGTATATGTAGTGTGACTAACTGACTGCTGACTGACAAGGGTTCATCACGCTAACTCTAACAATGATACAGAAATGGTAGACCTTTGAAAATTTGCACCTAGGGGTAATCCGGGTCGTAGATCTCGGGAAAAATCCGACATTTGACTTCCGACGTATCCTTCCAGTTCAAATACAGGTCACGTAGAGGTCAAACATTGATTTTCGAGTACTAGAAAAGGGAAATTTATCGTTTGTTAGTGTTTCGGTTTGTAGATCTCGAAACAGTTACGAAATTTGGTATCCGGAAGGTTCTTCGAGGTCAAAGATCAAATTTAGATCTATCGGTGTCACAGAGCTAAACATTGGTTCCTTGGAGTTTTTGTTATTATATTAATGTTGGAAAATTTTCAAACTACGGGACTTTCCAAGTCAAAAGTGAAATATTGATCTACCTGTGTTAGAGGACTAAAAATATGCGCCTATGAGTATTTTCAGTTACAGATCTCACAAATTATGCCATATTTGGGATCGATGGATTTTCGAGGTCAAAGATCAAATTCGATATAGCGGTGCTGGAGAGCTACAAGTTGTCGAAAAGGGCTATTTCAGAGAGTAGAACTAAGGTAGAAGAGGAATCTTTAGATCCGGTGGAGCATTCTAATTCAAATAGAGGTAAAAATGCCGTGCTAGAAATCATGAGTTGCCAAAGACATCGATTGATTTCTAGCAATATAATAAAACGATCAAAAATATTGCAGAAAACCTAAAGACAGAACATGTAACGGATAATAGTTTTAAAGAAATTATTCATACTTTCTTTCACAGATAGAAATGGATGTTTTGTTGTTGGACAAATACTTATGAAATGCTAGGATTGCATTTGTCAATTGAATTAGTATTATATATTGAGAACAGATGAGAAATATTGTGTCCTACACCACACTCTTGTAAGCAAAAAAAATCTATCTTGATTATATTTCGTGTAATATTTTTATAGTTGCATTTAAAAGCAATTTTTTTTTTCTTAGGCGATATTTTTTTATGGTAACAAAAATAAAAATTTAAACTATGTTTAAAAATAAATGTTTTTTTTCCTATACAACAGTCTTGTAAGCTGAGAAAAATTAAAGTCTTGATTATATTTCTAAAAAAAGTTTTATAATTATATTTCACTGATAACAAAGTAACCACTTTCAGACATTTCATAAGCTTAGACGAAAATATATATTTCTATTTTAATTTATACAGAAACGCTATATTTACAGAGAGGCGTACAAAGAAATTCCGAATAGAAGGGGACAGTATTAAAGTGCTTAAGTCTCTGATTTTCAGAACTTCCTTATAAATTAATCCCTCAAGTGTCGATGGTTATATTCCAAATATTTAGATTTTTACTTATGTTTCGTTGCAAAGAGAATCTAAATTTAAAAAATGTTTTATTTCTCTCCCCCCTTCCCACTTCTCAAAATAATCAACGATTTTCCAAAGAAATCAATATCCACTAATTCGCTTCACATGACCTAGAATGTAACGAATGGGAACTTGCTTCCTCAAGGTTATGTACCTATGGCCTGTCTACTTAGCAAATACTGGTTTAAGAAAAATCCAGACTCATCATTTTGCTTTCGAATCCTTTTCCAGCAACAAAAACCAATAATGTCTCCTTTGTTGCTTCCTTACATAATTTCCACGATTTAAATGACTTTTCTTCTTTGACCTCAGGAATTGATGCCAAATTACACAAGTGCCCATATCACCTAACAGGAGTGGTTTACTCTTTTCCTCAACGTATTCCGTGATATCCAAGTGTAGCTCCAAAAGCTTTCCAATCAATGCATGAATTTCTCTTCATTTCCAATTTTTTCAGATTAGTTGGCGCACCAGTGAGAAGAGATGTGCGTGCTTGAAGGTGACACCTTGCAGCAGGGTCACCATCTTTATTATAGGGGGTGTAACCTGATCTTGATATATCACTGAAAAGATTCCTCAATAGTTACCGAATTTATCATATTTCACAGTTCCCAGTTCGGGCAGCGTTGAGATTTACCTTTGCAAAATTCCCCGCTCTGCCTCTATCAGTAGAAGACACTGACAAGCTTGGAAAGGCGCCGTCCGTTGGGTGGAACGTGAAGCCATGGTCCCATGTGCAGGAGAGCCGTACCCTGTGCACGTTAAAAACAAGCTGGATGGCATTGACAGGAGTCTACCATCTCTCCCCCAACAACTGTTCTAATAGGTCCCATCCCCCAATCATCTCTGAGCCCTCGAGGTTGTTGTGACCTAGCCCTTTAGCCCATTGTGTACATAAAGTACCACTCAGAGGTAAAACAACCCAACCCATCGTATTTCGTCAAAAGCTATGTTCAGTTTTTGCGCAATGCATAATCGCTAAAGGATTAATAATATAATACGTTAGTAACGTCAATAAATGTTTATAAAAGTCCTCCATCTGTTCAATGACGAAAGTAATGGAATAGCAACTAAAAAGGTAATAAAATCGTTATCCAATACGTTAATATATTTCACGAACAGAGAACATTTGCTCTTAACAATGAAAAGCAATTGCATATGAATGTATATTATCAACTCCTAATGGCTATCAATCTTCTAAGCAAGAATCATTTGTTTACGTTTTTTTCATTTTTCCTTTGGAAACTCGATTATACTATATTCTTAATTTCACCTATATAAAATATATAAAAGATTATATAAAAAATATATAAAAGATTAGATGAACCGAATGCAAATAAAAAGAAGAATAGAAAGAGGGGAAGTTATTAATGCCGGAGATCAATATACAACAATCTTCCTGCAACAGAAACACTTGCATTGTCCTCCATCGTGTATCCGTGTTACAATTTTAGTAAGTAATCTGCATAAAAACAAGTTCTTTCAAAACAGCACTTTGATGATTTTGACCGGTGCCTATGTAATGGGAATGACTGCGGATTTTATACGAATCTCCTTGTTCTTAGCAAACGCGCATAAAATATGGGCTTAGCATTTCAGAGATGTTCTAACAATGTGAATATTTCTACTCCCATTGTTTGAAAAGAGAATAGATATATACTGGCTTTAATGTTGGCCCTCAATCACATTTTGAAGTCGCTTGGCTATCTGTAAATTGAAACTGCATCCATTACAAGGAGTGGATGAAATCTCCACTGAAATGTTTAAAGCTGGGAACATATGTGATGCCCCAAGGCTCACTGAAATTTTCAATATGATTTAAGATAAAGATGCTGTTCCCAAGGATTTTCCTAGAACTGTTATTACCCCGATTTTAAAAAAAGGTGATCGCAGTTCTATTGAATGTTATAGGAGAATTAGTTTACTTTCTGTTCCAGAAAAAGTTCTTTGCATGATTACACTTAATAGAATTAAAACTTTGGTTGATGGATAACAGTTTCATTAATAGTGTGCATTCAGAAATGGTAAGGGATGTATAGATCAAATATTTTCACTCAAGCAGATTCTTGAGAAATCTTTGGAGTTTCAGAAACCATTATTCTCTTGCTTTGTTGATTTCAAAAACGCTTTGACTCTATTGATCGATATATTTTGTGGTTGATCGTTATATCATGTGGAATAACTGACAAGTTAGTATAATGAAAGGTCTCTAAAATAACACTGAGTCATGTGTGAGAGTTGGTAGGGCTTTTAACTCTTTGTTCACATTGCTAGTGCAGTTCAACAAGGGTGCATTTTGTCCACATTTCTCTTTAGTTTGGTAATTGATTACGTTATGCGAAATTCTATGCAAGGACCTATTTAGGCATTATATTGTCTAGAGGCTTCAAAATTTCTGATTTAGATTTTGCAGATGATTTGTCTCTGTTGGCTAATGGTTTTGATGAGATAAATTCGTTCACCAGGGCTGTTGATGAGATTTGTAATAGAATAGGTATGGTGATAAACAGAGAAAAACCTAAAGTGATGAAAACTAGTCAGGCAGACGGTACTTCAATTGCTTTGAATGACTAAATTCTTGAAAAAGTGTTTCAGTTGAATTATCTTCGGAGTTATCTAACAGATACTGGTGATGTGCAACATGAGATAAATCGAAGGATATGTATTGCCTCTGGAACTTTCAAGAATCTACGGAGAGTGTGAAAATATAGGAATGTACAAATAAAGACTACACTTATGCGGTATAATAGTTTGGTCCGCTCTAAAATTTGGTAAGGTAGTGAAATATGGACCCTTTGTAAGCAGGATAACAGGAGACTTGATGCCTTTGATTATAGATGCTTACGTAGTATCTTGAGAATTAGGTATTTGACTTTATAAGTAATGATGAAGTTAAAAGATGGAGTCAACAACCTCCTTTGAGCAGTATTTTGTGGAGAGAGAATCCTCCGTGTTGCCCATTTTCATAGCTGCAGATTGTGAAATAAAATTACGAACAGTGTGCCCAATGGCTTCAGCAAAAGGGGGTGACATAGGATGTGATGCCACAGACAATATCAAACAGGACCTTGGTAGAATTGGTCTACAGTGGAAAAATGTAGCAGCTGTACCTCAGAACAGACAGTTGTGGAGAGAAAAATTATACAGTCTGGTAGGACCTCCGTAGGTCGTGGCTGCATGTCTATGTAATGTACGTGTTTCATTGGAAGCCAATCTGATTTTTAGATATAGGTTGTTATTTCCTAGATAATCCGTAAGCACTTTAACAACATGCCTCTCCATTATTTTGTGAATGCTGACAATACAGAATATGGTCTGTAATTATCAAACTGCTTCTTTAATTATGACTTGAAAATTGGTCTAATAATTGAAGTTTTTTAGTTCAATAGGAATTATGTGGGTATTATAAATTCCATTCAGCAATTTAGAAAGCTGCTCTGAGATGGTAAATTCACAAATTTCGAGATCTGAGTACTTGATATTTTCAATGCCAGGAGATTTTTACAATCAAAATTCATAATGATATTGTGTACTTTTAAAGGGATTTTGTTTGTGGGGATGTGTAAATGTGAGAAGATCTAATAGGGGAGTTGAAATTATTAGACTGTTGATCATGTTTTCCCTGCAGCTTAGGCACAACATTAGAAATATAATCGTTAAAGCCATTAGTAATATCTTCGATGAAATTTAAATGTTTAATATTCTGTATAATTACATCTTCAACAGATAACTTCTTGCCACCAATGATTTAGTTAATCATTTCCATGTCGAATTCATGGAGTTATTGCATTGAATAATTTGTTTGAGACACACATCGTCGAACACGGTACGTACCTTTATACGAATAATCAGTGTACGAAATATGAGGATGATCAAGGCAACTCTTCTGGAGTTTTTAGGAAATAAACACACTCAAACTCGACAAATAGTATTTTTTGGTATGACCCCATGTGGGGCGTATCCCTAAGAAACCTTGTGACAAATCTTCGAGATTAGGACATCTGCATTATTTTCTTACCTACATTGCTCTTTCTTACCTGCATAATTACAGCGTTTGTATGAATTTTCCTGTTACTGAAAATTTTATATTGTTATTTTCCTACCCAATGTAGTTCATTTCGAAAACGTGGATGCAAAGGTATGCTTTTTTCGTTTCTTTTTATATTTCTTTCTCGTCTTATGCCGTTTTACAAACTTCTCTCTGAGTTTGTCTTGATACTATTTTTACCGTTTAACGTGGAGACTAATTGGAGTTATTACAAATTATGTATCTGCTAATAGAAGAACAGAAAATTTACTATTATAAGACACCTTGTAAAGAAATATGTGAAAGGAACGAATACTCCTGGAGATGCTGAAAAATATTCATAGTTTCATACCTTTAATTTTACATAACATCTGGTGCTTTCATTACACATTTTTATTTATGATCATAATGAGCAATTGCATAGAAATGTGTCAATACATGCTAACAATACAAAGGTCTGGGGACGTCTTACAATATTTACTTTCTTATAACGAGTGCTGTTGAAAGACATATGCTGCAATTACAATATTTCTGCTAATGAGATGTACAAATACAATGTTGATCAATCTGTGACATTCTTGACACTTTCTTGAATCGACATATTCAATAAGCACTTCCTATAAGACATATCCATAAATAATGATTGTATAGTCATGCCTTACACATAATGTGCTTCACCTAAAAGTTCATCTTCAATACGTTAAACAACAGCAGTTAAAGTAAAACAAATATTTGATTTCTCTCTTTTTTTCTTTTCAAACACATTGTTAAAACCAATTTAACATTTATTTGTATTCTCATTATCTATGCAAAAATATCAGAACTATCAGAATATTAATAAGGATGGATTTTGTCATCTATTTGCATGTGTATTTTGTGCCAAATGCTACTGGTGTAATACTGGTATATATACTATAATTCTTGATCCTCCAAAGCATAAATGCGATATGTGCGACTCTTTTCTCTCTTCCAAGAGTCTTTCATTTTTAGTAAAGGAAATTTATAATTTCTTCAGAAAAACTTCTCAAGTGACGATCCCTAAGCCCAGTGCCATGAATGATTTCGCACTGAGACGAAAATTTTCAATATAAAAATGATATTGATTATAATTTTTATAAAAGTAAGACATAATTCCTTATTTGTTCATCAGAAATATAGAATATAAAGTAAGACAAATTACTTTTCACCAGCTGCTTGCAACTGAGTTTGACAAGAACCCCTCAGAGTAAAAATTTATAGGGAATATCTCTGATGAAGGTGAAATAAGCATATTATCCATTCGGCGAACTAAAGGATATGTTTTACCTGTTAGTCGACATGTAAATTTTTCCCACTCTCAGTGTTTTCAAAATGCTGATTTTGTAAAATGTTTTAACTTTTTCTAAAAAATTGTTTTAAAAATGGGGAGGGGCAGCGCAGTCGAGTCGAGAATATAAGAGGGAGGAGGACAAGAGATTTTTATCTATCCATGGCAATTTAACATTTCCTACTTAGTTTCAGAGGTTTTTAAAATATTTCTTCAAAAATGGGTGACTATGCAGGATGTTAATATTTTTTTTGAATTCCATTATATTTACTGGAGTTGTTAAAGGGTTCATTCAAGTCCATGATTAAGAATAATATATCTTTTAAAATCACGCACATTTTCAAATTTCTGTGTTCTTTACATTTCTGAATACATTCAAATGTCACAAGGGTTTTAACAAAAATTTCAGAAGGTAATAATAAATGTCAAGAGGAAATAAATGAAAAGGTAAATTTTTCATTGGTGGAAGCAGTATTTTTGGGAAAGTGACATTACTGAGTTGATTTTTGAAGTTCGATTAAAAACAAATATGCTGTAAGAAAATTTCCACGAGTTGAATTAATACCTCATCTATTGAACCTGAGCATTCTCAATCGAGACAAAAATATTTTATATGACTTTCCTTATTTATTCATCAAATGGAAATTGTGTGAATGATCGCCTGCTTAGGATTTAACACTTGTTCATTGTGTGGAAAAAATCGCACTGTTTGTGATTGTAAATTATTTGAACGTATACAATAGAAATGATCCACATAATGAAACATTTGCTGCAGATAAGTCTCTAGCTCCGTAGGATCATATTCATTATGTGTGTCATTAATTTAAATGTGATATAAATAGAAATTATTGCTATTATTAAGCAGTCGTTTAATAAAAAGAGATAATTGGCAAAAAATTCATTCATTGCTTAAGAAAGGTCAGTTTTGATACTTTTTCGTGCAACTATGTATAGGAAAAAAAATTCTAAGGAGGAAGAACACGATTTTTTCCAGTATTCTAGCATTCTCGGATTCCGCATTCTTCTCGTGTGAAAGGGAATGCGCTTGGATTAAAAGATTTTCATTTGGTGCGGTTGAATTAAATTTATAGTATGTATGTTTATTTTGAAAATAAAGTTTGATTTATTTGGTATCAGTCGTTCTATTTCAGCTGAAGTATGAGCAGACTATATGCAAGTAGACTACCAAAGACAGAAAGGACAAATCCTTCTGTTAAATTTGAACATTTCCATCGAGACAAAGTATTGATATCATTTTTCTAATCTATTTTATAATTGGGAAAATAGAATCCTTAGATTCACAGGATGTTGATAGATTCTCCGCGATCTGCGACAGTGATTTACGAATTGCTTTGTCTTTTTCGTTAACTTCTGCTGCTGGGAGAGCAATCCCAAAAAGTGACAGTGCGCGGTGATGGATTTTATGGTTAAATGTATTGCCAAAGAGACAGCAAAGGTGTAGTCTGTAAACCCAAATGCTAATCCCAAGATCACAAACAAATTAAAGAAGCTTACAGTTACCACCAAAAACATCGCGAACGACAATATGTCTTCAAAGAGACTGATTAAAGAGATTTGTAAATTTTAGGGTTCTGAAAAGGTATATTTCGTTCAGTAGGTGACGACACATTTATCCGCAAACCTTTATGGCGATAGGTCATGTTTCTGATCAATTAAATGCATAGAAATATGTAGAGCGTAATAAAATATCGATTCATGAAATTTAACATAAAACATAAGAAAAAGTTATATATATTTCAATTGAATTTTCCTGAAACATTAAGCAGAAAAATTTAGACCTACAATGATATTTCAATCAGATTTTACCCTGATCCAAAAAGTAGAGTCAGAAAAATTAAAGCAATCTAAATTTGATCCAAGGCTTAAAAGAATTTTAGTTACCTTTGTGAAAATTAATATTATCGAAATCTAAGAATACGTTTGTTAACTGATGTCATCGTAATCTCAGAGCATGCCACAAAATAATGGAAACCAGCTCAATGAAACGGATAGAAATACGAATCTTTAAGAGTCCCGATCGAAATATGACTACTGAATAGATTAGAGTGTCTAATGAAAGATGAAATTTTAATGTTTCTCCAGAGGAATAAGGAAAGCAAGAATTTTAAAAAGTATTTTTTGATTCCATGTTTCTCATTACAAATGTCAATTCCTATTAATTTCAAATTTTGGACTATTAGAATGTTATCAGATAATGATAATTGGCGTATCAGAATAATATGACTACCTACCATAGTATATGTATGGTAGGTGGTCATATTTTTCTGAAACTCTGTGTATATATTTCAATTTAATATCATGTTTGAAACATGGATATTGACAAGTATGAAGGTGAACTGAATTTCTGATCTGTGATCATAGGATCCGCTTCCTTGTCCACCCTTCGAATATCAATTTCAAGTGTTTCGTTTATTCTCTTCCTGTTTAGAGTTTAATGTAATTTGCAAACTTTACTATTTATTAAATAAACCTCAGATATATAGTGCTCTATTGTCATAATTCTCTATTCGCCAAAGCCGATAATGTTATTGACCTGGAACACTAATTTTAGTCATTCTTATATAGAAAATATAAAATAGATATATGTTCTGAACAACATGGAATTCTGGAGTTTTTCATCACTTTCAAATTAGTACTTCACAATTATCTACTATGCTCTGCCCTAATTTATTATCAGACGCCACAGAAATGCATCTTGTTCTGAACGGGATTAAGAAGTCGTATATAACGATCACAAAATGTCTCTTTCTTACCGAGAATACTTTGTCTTGGATTGTTATACAGAATGGCTTGTATTGAAAGAGATTACCTACTCCAGAATTATTGATCGCACAATCTCTTCTAAAGAATGGGATTACTTTGTTCTGAATTGTGAATCAGAAAGCCTTGCGCTGAAAGAGATAGCATAGCCGCCTGATACTGATCGCCGAATTCCTTGTTGTGAACGGTATTACAATGTCCTGAATTGTGATATTAAATATATCGTACTGAGCATAGTTCTTAATGCTGATCTCAGAATGTCTTGTACTAAAGGGAATTAATTTATACTGAATTACGAAGCAGAATTCTTTTTGCCTGAACGAGTTGCCTACTCCTGAATACTGATCTCAAAATGCCTTCTAGTGAATGGAATTAACTTATACTGAATTGTTATGCAGAAAATCTTGTGCTGAACAGAATTACCTAATGCTGAATACTGATCTCAGAATGTTTTGTATTCAACGGGATTATCTTGTCCTGAATTGTGATGTAGAATGTATTGTAGTGAACGGGATTATCTTGTCCTGAATTGTGATGTAGAATGTATTGTAGTGAACGGGATTACTTAGTCCTTACTAATGACCTAACAGTGCCTTGTAATGAAACGAATTACCATATCCTGAATTGCGATAAAGAATGTCTAATGCTAAAAAGGGTTACCGTCTGAATTTGGATCTCATAATGTCTTCTAGGAACACGATTATCTACTTCCGAATATTGATAGCATAATCTGTTCTAATGAAGGGTATTAACATATTGAATTGCGATACAGGATATCTGGTGCCTGAACGATATTACTTAGTCCTTCTATGTCTTCTACTGCACACGATTACCTGACCGTAATTGCAATGAGAATGCCTTATGCGGAATAGGATTACCTTATCCTGAATTGTGATATACATTGTATTGTAGTGAACGGGATCAATTAGTCCTGAATACTGATCTCGGAACGTTTTCTACTGAAAGTGATTGTCTTTTCCAGACTGCGATATCGAATGTCTTGTGCGTGAAAGGGGATTACTTAGTCCTGATTAGTGATCTCAGAATGTCTTCTATTGAACAGAATTACCTTGACCTAAATTCTGATACAGGATGTCTTGTGCTCAAAGGGATTACGTTACCCTGACCACTTTTTACAGAATCTCTTCTAGCGAACAGGATTACCTTGTCCTGTATTGTGATACAGAATGTCTTTTACTGAACGCGTTTACCTAGTCCTATACTAATTTCAGAATGTCTTGTACTGAAGGTTGTTACCTTGTCCGAAATTTCAGAACGGAATATATTGTCCTGAACAGGATTACACAGCCCTGAACACTGATTGTAGAATCTCTTCAGGTGAATGGGGGCACTTTTACTGTATTGTGATACAGAATGTCTTGCACTGAACGGGGATACTTATTCCCGAATAAAGATCTCAGATTGTCTATTACTCAATAAGATTACCTTGTCCTAAATTGTGATAGAGAATAACTTGTGCTGAAAGGGACTACATACTCCTAAACACTGATTGCAGAATATCATCAAATGAATGGGATTTCCTTGTCCTTAATCGTGACATAGATTGTCTTGTAATGAATGGAATTACCTAGTCCTCTATAATTATCGCAAAATATCGTGTGCTGAGCGGGATTATCTTATGAACTTTGATCACAAAATATCTTTCGACGAAAACCATTATCTTCTGAATCGTGATCACAGAATAAAATTTGTTGATGGGTCGAATATTAAATTGAAAGTCGCTTTCAGATTTTTTGCAAATGTAGATAATGTATTGCATATTTAATTAACTTTCAGTACCCTAATATCTGTCTCTATCATTCAGAATATTTCATTAATCAAAAGTTAATCATATTTTGCGATGAACGGGATTATCTAGTTCCGTATAATTATCACATAATAATCTACCGATATTTGCAAGAAAGATGAAACTTGAATTTTCTATGGTGCTCCGTGAACAATTCGACATTCGGGAATTGTTCATAGCGATGACGGCTACAGTTTCATTCATCTTCTTAGGGGACTTCGAGATCTTAAACAACTCTGAAAAGAATGAAACAGTTAATAACTTTTAAAATTATTCCTAGAACTGAACTTGACCCTAAGACTTAGTTATCTGACTCTTAGTTACATTAGCTGCAATGTTTGAATCTAATGCGTTGACAAGGAGGGAAAACCAAGCTTTTTCTTTTCGAATGCAATATATGTATAAGTATGTATATGAAGTACGAAAGATAATGTATGCTGTGATTGTTTCGCAAAAGCTGAATTTTTTTCAATGTGATACATAGAGTAGGACATAAGGTAAGTTTGAACAGAAGTAAAGTAAGGTGAGAGAGGATTTCGAATATTTTTTCCCCAGGGGAAAGCAACATCATTAATTAAAAGAGGTATGAAGCTTCAGAAATATGGAAAGGAAAGATTGAATAAGAGGATTATTTTCTATTCACTTCTGAAACCTTTTCCAATTTTCCGATAATTTTATCATTTACTCTCTTTTTTCAATCTACAAGGCTGCATCAGCTTTCGTCTGTTACATTTCATGCAGCGTTATTACTTTACACTCACGTTTATTGCCCTCTGCGTGACGTCTGAATAGAAGAAAGTTCCGAATGTGTGTTTGCAATTCGGGTGTCTCGCAGATATTAAGGGTCACCATGAGATTAACTTGAAAAAAAAATTATCGTTCCTCTTATCGCTTTTCACATAATTTTACTACAGTGACATGTCACTGTTATGAAAACGAAAGAGTCACCAAAACACATTACTTATATTGAAATTTTGATACACTGAAATGCAATAAACAATGCTATGGTAATTGCATGCTACAAAATACTCACTATGAAAGAATTTTGCCGTGTATTTTCTTAACAATTTCGGCAAAATTTTAACTGTTTGTTCCAACAATCATCTCTGCAACTCTGAAACACATTATCCGAAATATTCTTCGGTGTCTTAACGAAACGGCGAAGTCTTGGCGTCATATTGGCTGCTAATAACGAAACTAATTAACGAACTTAACTAACAATAATAATTAACGGACAAATATAACAAAAAGTTAGATTTAACGAATGATAAAATAAAACGCATGGAGTGGAAGTACTATTAGAGAAATTTTCAACCTGGCTACCGTTACTTACAATACAATCAGAATTTTGTAAATCACCAATTCTGAAAATTCCTTTTTTATTCTAGGATAATGCAGCAATGCCACTTTACAGTATTATACCTGCACGTGTAGAGAGCATCTATGCCACTCAGTGAGATCGGCGAAAATGCAAGTCGCGCGATTTAAATAAGAACATGTTTACTAGCGCTGTGGTTACATAAATCTTTCACAAGGATTTAAAAAATTTCAGCGTAGCCAGATGCTAAAATTTGCATATTATTTATGGTTTTTTTTATAACTTTCGCTATACTGTTTATTTTTTTTCTTCGAAATACTTCTATTCGTTAAAATGTTTAATTTTCACTTAGAGATAAATAATAAATTGGTTATGGGTCGGAAATATTTTTTTATTTATACCGAATATTTAGTTTCTCTGGAGTTTGTTATACCGGCATTTCACTGTATTAACAACAATATTAAAATTTTGACATAACAATTTCATTTTACATACTTTATGGTTGGTTGAATAACAAACCACACCTGAATTCTTCAAGAGTTAAGGAACCTTACTCATTCCATGTATTTTACCATATATTCCATTTTGTCATATGTCCATGGTTTGAATTCGAATATCAGTTTCGTTTATTTCAGTAACAGTGTAGTTTAATATTGAATAATCGAAAGTTTTTCTCATTATTTTCGCAACGCATTATTACTTTTAATTTATCTTTATAATAAAACAATTCTCTCTTAAAAGAGATAAGTTGAATTTTTCCCACCCAACTTGGTCTAAAAGTTCAACTCATTGTTGCCAATGTAAATTTCGTAATCTTCGCATTCCACCACCAAATTTTAAATTTCTAGTATAACCATATCGTTTTCAATACTCATTTGAAATTTCGGAATTTTCGAATTTTAGAACCGTTAGAAGCCGCAATTGAAGCTTATGGGTGATTCGCAAAATGTAGATTGAAATATTACATCAATATCTGTCCAAACGAATAAACATTTGTAGCTTATCTCTGATAACAAAATAGTTGCATTGTCTTACCAATCCTGAGTCTAAAGCGTCAACTCACTGTTGCCAAATGGGAACCTCATCATCACAAAAACAATTTCGAATTTCCAGCATAAATACGTGGTTTCCAATATTTTTTTCAATTCTGAAAATTTTCCACCGTTAGAGGGCGCAATCGTTAAGACGGATCTCCTTTTAAGAATGCTAGTGAGAGTAATAGTGGTACAAAATATTAAACATATTCATATGTCATATAGTTTTTAAAGAAATGTTTTTTATAACCTGTAAAACGGACGGTTAAGTGTTCTAATATATTGGAAATCCAGCTTCTTGCCCTCGTCCTTTTACATTATGGCGACTCGATTGTGTTTCTTGCCTCCTCACTCCTTGGTTTTTACTAGATTAGAGACATACTTCGGGTGAATTATATTGGGGACCTGAAAGAAATCTTTAAGAAAAGAAATACTTAATGTCATATGCAAGTGCTTAAAGAAGAAAGTCTAAAGCTTTCAATCGGTCAATACTTGCATCAGATAGCGCATATGAACTCGATTTGGGCATGTTTTTTGATTAGAGTAGTGTTAATATATTCCTCATTAGTGTGAAAAAATCATAATTGTGTTCATTGTTCTTTCCAATATATTACTATTGAGGTTAATCAAACATAATTTGGTTTGTTTCAAAAGATTCATTTCTTGACTAATGTCACAAATATCACTTAAGCAACAGGTTATTCATTAAAATTAAAAGTGATCCATATAACTTTATATTTTGGGACGTTCATATGTTTCAATATAGGTTAAAATTCATACGTTATCATATAATAATCAACATTTATGCTATTCGCTTGCTTGTAAGAAGAGATGCATTTCTTGCATCTAAAGTTATCTACTAGATGGAAAGGTGGAAAACTAAGAAGAGTTGGGAAAGTTCTAATCTACTTTCTGCAGAGTACTTTCCCACAAACAGCAAAGACCAGTCTTTCTAACTGACACTCAATGTATATCTATTTTTTTTTGAGAGAGCAACCCTATGCAATTTATACGATTTAGATGTGGTTATGAAATACTCTTCATATTTCAATTATTTCGCTATGAGATCTGATTTTCTACCTTTCTCTGTGGAACATAGCAGAAATGAATTATTATGCATGACTTTTGCGGAATAAAGTTTATGGTATGTTTTAACTCTTCCTTTGGAATTACATTATGCACTAAGCAATTAGTTTCGATTTGCATTTATTGTAGTCTAAATGTACATTTCACAAGAAAGTAATATTATAAAGTGACTGAAGTACTGAAGATATTCACTTATTCTTTTCACTTATTATCGATTTCACTTAAAAATCACTTATTATTGAAATCGGCGATATGAGGGACAAATATTATTATTTTAACCTTGAAACCTCTTCGAGGTTTACGATATTTGCAGATGACAAATTATTGTTTTTCGTATTAAATCAATTATAAAAGCTGTATTACATGTTATCTGTTATGCCGTGTTATTTCATTGCGTTCGCTAGCTATTATGTTTTCTTAGTCGTCTGAAAATCGTTTTTTCGATATATACAATCACCTAGCGACAAGGGAAGTTAGCGTATGATTTAAATATAGCGACAGGGAATTGGCGTATAATAATGCAGGATTACCTTGGTTCATGAAGGCTCTTGCTCCAATGAATAGAGTTCTGTGCAGAGAGCAAAAGTTCCATCTGCATCCGGATCCGCTTTCGTAAAACTTTTCGCTACTTAACAACCATCTAGGCTTTGCAAATTATTCAGGTCAAATGATGCATGTTTGCAAATAAAATAAATCAGTCTGCTTTTTGGTATAAACTAAGAATTGATTGAAAAATTACATTGTGATTAAACAAAATGCCTGTATTTCAGAAAAGTATGCGTTACTAAATGTTTCATAAAAATTTACTTCAATGTAGTTTTGCCCATTCTTCTGAGTAAATTTCGATCTTTTAAATGCAGTTATTGTGATTATGGGAAGACATTCCTTTTTATTACCAACTAACTCCCTTCTATATTTTTCCCTTTAAAGTTTATGATCTCCACGACTGAAATTTCTCAATTAATTCCAGGTTTTTTCAAAACACTCGGTAAATTACTTGAATTTATATTTGCTTGGTCAACAAAAATATTCGCCTCAATAAAATAAGTTTTTCTTTTAATATCTATCTTTGTCCTAGTGAACTTTTTCGTTAAATTAAATATCATCATCTGTGGTGGCTGGACTAAAAGATTTCTGCGGTACTGTGATTATTAGAGTAAGAGCCGGAAAGCAGGGAAAACAATGGTTAGGTGCCTGAGATTGAATTCAATCGAATAGGGCTTAAAAAATTGTTTTGTAATGTATGTATTCTTTTTTTCACCTATTTTTATTAATATAAAAATAAATAAAATTTTAGAAATTTATTTATTTTACAATTTTTCTCTTTTCTTAGCCTTAGTTGTAAGTAAAGTAATATATATTTTTATAATAATTCTTCTTTCCAAGTTCTAGTCTATTAGTTAATTTATTTCGGAATGCAGTGAAAAGGTGTGACAGTTCAGTGTCCAAGGGTCTTTGTTTATATGATTTATATTTCTCGCTTATGATTTTCAATAACTCCTTTATTAATTTTTGAGGTTTAAGCGCAGTTTTGTTATTTTGTATTCTAATACATTTTGTGCACTTTGCTAATAATATTTAAAGTGATTATAAAAAGTTTGGAAAAGTGAGTCTATCTCTGTTTGTGTATTCATAGAATAATTCTTGTAACAGAGCAAAATTTCATATCGCTTATAAGACATAATTTCCTCTATTTGACAAGAGTGCTTTTCATTTATATTTTATATTACACTTCATCACTTTCATATAAGATCGTTACCTTTAACTAAATTATGTTTACATTTACAGTATATCGTTTGGACCTGTTAGTGTTAGTAGTATATAATCGAGACATGAAGAATTAGTGTAGCTAGTTAATGTTTTTATAAAATGGATAAATGCAAGTGATATGACCATAGTACAGTACATCTCTATTATTTTCTAACAGATCAATATTAACAGTCCCACTCATTGAAATATTTTACAAACAAATTTCAATAACAAATCATGTAAATCTTTAATATATTCTTTTTTTACGAACATTCCAGCTATAACTTGAGATGAAGAAATAATCAGTGTATTTTAATTTGAATGTTAAAATAAAAACATCTGCATTAGTAAAATCTATTACAATCTGATATCCATTCGGCCTATTCTTATAAATCTTATTATTTATATTTTTGCATTACTATATTTATAACATGAGCTGCAACCTGCTGTACGATACATTGCAATTTGACTATATTATGCCCAGATTTCAGCAAAAATAATAATATTTTTACGACAGATAAAACTGCTACAATGATCCTTGATGTGATGTGATTGAATTTGAATGTTTAAATAAAAATATCTGCATTAGTAAATTCTGTTACAATCTCATATGCATTCAGCATATTCGTAAAAATCACTATTAAACCTCCAGTATTATTTTTTTTGCATTACTATATTTATATCATGTGCTGTAACCTGCTGTACGATACACTGCAGTTTGACTATATTATGCACAGATTTCAGCAAAAATAATAATATTTTTGCGACAGATAAAAGTGCTACAATGAACCGTGATGTGATGTGATGAAATGTGTTTGAAAAACCAGGGCAGCCGAGCTGAAATTGGAACCGACTAAGTGTAAATTGCTCCAGCAAAAAGTATATTACCTTGATTGTGTCATCACTACATCAAGGATTAAGACTGATCCTAGTAAAATAGAAGCTGTAAGAGACTGGTCTCCTCCAGAAGATGTCCATCAACTTCGTATTTCTATTGGATTTTGCACCTACTATAGAATATTTGTCAAGTGTTTCTCCAACATCGCAAGTCATCGTCTGACAGATGAGGGCCAGCGGTTCATGTGGACCACTGAATGTGAAGTGGCCTTCCAACAGTTGAAGCAAGCTCTATCCACAGCACCAGTATTAGCATATCTGCAAGCTAGAGAACTGTACATAATAGATACTGAACAGGTAGCACAGGAGTTGATGCTCTACTTTCCCAACAAGAAGATGGACAAGAAAGAGTTATTGCATATTTTAGCAAAACTTTATCCAAACCAGAAAGAAATCATTGTGTCACACGAAAAGAACATTTAGCAATAGTAAAAGCAATAGAACATTTTCATCATTATCTCTATGGCCAGAAATTTCTTATCCGTACTGATCATGCTGCAGTCCAGTGGATATTAATCTTTGAAAACCCTGAAGGACAAATTGCTAGGTGGATACAGCGTTGAAAAGAGTACGATTTCTCCATTGAGTATTTTAGTGGCAAACTACTTAGAAATGTATTGGCATCTGCAAGCATTGCATTAATGCAGAGTTGAAATATGGTACTAAAGATATAATGCCCATAACACAAATAATATCGACACAAGCAAACAGTGATACTCCTAACATCTGGAATGCAATAGAAATTAGGAAGACCCAACTAGACGATGTATATATGAGGCCAATACTAAATTTGAATCAAAAATCTGTTATAAGACCTAATTGGGAGCATATCTCGAGGCATATAGCCCAACTACTAAAGGTTATTGGGTGCAGTGGTCCTAAGAAGTGAAAGACGGTGTATTATACAGAAAATGAGAGAATTCCACCGGACGACTGATCCGTTGGCAAATAATCTTTCCTCGCTCTCGAGTGGAACTAGTGATGAACGATATGCCTGTTAGTCCCACTGGAGACACTTCGGTGTTAATAAGACATTAGCGAAATCCAGAGCATGATTTCTTTGGCTGAAAAGTAGGGCAGACGTTGAAAGATGGTGTAGACAATGGGAGGCCTGTACAGCAAAGAAAGGTCCTAAGACTAGGAGTCAGGGTAAGCTGCAGATGTATAACTTTGGTGCCCCTTTGAGAGAATAGTCATAGATATAATGGGTTCGTTTCCTAAGACTAATGATGGAAATCGCTATTTCTTAGTGGTAATGGATCATTTCACCAAGTGGTCTGAAATTTATCCTATCCAAGACCAGGAGTGAACAAACAACAGTTGCACAGATGATAGTGAATAACTTGATTAGCAACTACGGAGTACCTTTGCAACTCCACTTAAAGAACGGAATTTTGAATACAATAGGCATCCGCCAACTATTAGGCATTCAGAAAGCAAACACAACTCCCCTTCACCCTCAGTCGGATGGTACGGTTGAGAAATTTAATAGGACAATTGCACAATATCTAGCATTGTTTGTCGACGACTATCGACGACTATCTTGGTCGATCTGGTGATTGGGGTCGCCGTATACCACTCTTTTTGTTCGCACACAGAACAGCAGTGCATAAGACAACTGTACAGGCACCTTCCCTGATGTTCTTTGAAAGAAAATTACGTCTTCCGTGTGACATTTTATTTTGGCAGCCCGACGTAATGACTGTGTCCACTCCACAATACGTACAAGAATTACACCAACGACTAGAAAAAAACCACCACTTCGTCAGACATAACATCAATTTGGCAAGCGAGAGAACCAAAACGAGGTACCACAGTAAAACAAATGGAACTGTTTTCAATTAAGATCTTGTCTGGCTGTACAACCCACATAGAAAGAAGACACTTTCTCCAAAATATCAGAAACCTTGGGAAGGTCCGTATCCGGTAGTTAACAGGATTAACGACGTGGTATATCGCATTCGCCGACGTCTGTCTACAAAGTACAAGTTGTTTTAAATGGATCATTTGGCTACGTTTCATCAAAGAACTGAAGAAGCTTCGAATCCGGAATTGTTCGAGACGAACAAAAGCTAAGTACGGAGCATTGTTACGGACAGATAAACGTGCTACAATGAGCAGTGATGGGTCGTCTAGATACTCGCGTGAAGTACAACTTGAAAATTACGTTACCAACTACTTCGAACGAACTTTACTTAAAAATAAAGAATAAGTTGTTGAAATTAAAGGGAATTGGAGTGTGAAAAAAAGCGTAGTTTATTTTGCTGTGCACTAAAGTATAAAAAAGAAGAAATTATTTATTGGTGTGTTCGCTGTTATTTGGTGTTGTCGCGGGAGATTAAATAAGTTTATTAATGTTGATCCTGTTAGCAGACTACAAGAAAAAGAAGGATGTTTAGGATATTGAAAAATGTGACTAAGGAAGTCATATGTTAGTCGAACAAACAGAGCTGATCGCAACTTTTCTGTACGAAAGTTCATTAACTGAAGCATAGTTATATTTAGCTGTTTAGGAATTGATAAGTTTATTCTCGATAAATTGCAGTTTGTTCACAAATATCATTGCCACTTGTAGATTGATGCAAAAGTCTTATTTTATGCTTCGTGTGTAGAGAGTAAGAATAGTAGCAAGGTGTAGCAAATTTGCTATCCAGAGGTTTTTATCCTGTTTCGAATTAAATCGAACTATTACTGGTTTGGGTTTCTTCTCGTTATTTGTTGGAACACGATGAACTGCCTTGAATTTAATATATTCTCTTTTTAATATTAATAGCTTCCTCTATTTTGCCCACAATGTCACATATGTTTCCGTTTCAGCTTATAATAAGTCCATTTAGTTCTATATTTTCAGATCTACTATATTGCTGAAGGTTTCTCAATTGTGTTTTAAAATTTCTTCTTCTTTTTCTTGCCACTTATTTTACGCTTCTAATATTTCATCATTTTCATTTGATGCATTCAATTGTTTAGTGGTTTCAACCATATGTATTATTAATTCATCTATTTTATTCGAATGTGTAGTGTTCTCTGATGGTATAGTGGTTATCATACCTGGCATGTTTTTGGGTCATGTGGGTTCGAATCCCACTCCATGAAACACCTAGTGTTTTTTGTCTATATATCATTTTCCTCCGATTTTTCAATACTAAATTTTATTTATTTATTTTATTGAGAACGAGAAAAAAAAAAAGGTGTAATCTTCCAACGGCTTATGACGAATTTCAAGATCGCTAAAATATTCATTAACAGACATAGAAATCTACAGTTGAAAAACTCTGCAAACAGAAAAGGGGTTTTCTACTTCAACGGAAGATACTGAAGTCGATAACGAATCTTCTATGAGGCTGAAATCTATCTGTCACTAAATAATACAGAATATTTTTAAGTGATAGATTGAGAGAACGGATTTCTACTTGACCACGTACCAATGAGAAATAACAAAAATAACATAATTCTGTTTAGATCAATACTAAAGTACAAGTAGGGGACTATTACAATACTTGGTATGAAATGCAAATTTTGGAAATCGAACATATATTGCTTGAAATGATCTATTCTGGATCTTCGCAGTTTAATATAAGCAAAGTGTCATGCACGCCTAGGTACGGGGAATCTACCTATCTTCCTACTTACATACATACATACATATATAATCCTTAGGGAGATGTATGTATCCTCAGGCTACAGAGGTCTAACCAGACCGTGGCGAAAATGCATCGAGCGTTAGAGCTTTAGATAGACGCATCTGTCCTAATCTACAGCTACTGCATTAGGCCCCTGTACGTCAATCATAAGGTCCTGTTTGACCTTGTCCACAGCACCTTGGTCTCCACTTTTTCTGAAGCCATTAGGTACACTTTTCGCAAACGTATTCCCTAATCTACAGTTAATATATTATCATAGAATCGGATTATCTTCGTTTTGACACAGTGAAAGACACAGCTCCTCATTTAAATCATATTCAATCATATTTGGTATTACAATAAATAATCTCATAAATTTTCAAATGATAATTTACGTTTGATCAAGTATCACGCAAGTAGTTTAAAATGTCAGAAATGCGTAATCTGAAGTCACATAGGTTACATTGCATTCCAAACTTTCACTTCACACAAATATGAAAGGTTAATCTCTCTTTCTCTATGAGTTCACAAACATATCTATGTATTTAAAAAGAGTAGGTGGTAAAACAAATTGTAAACTGAAATTATGTTTGCCAAAGAAATTTTGTTCCCTTTCTACTCACTTATAGGTGTTGGAACAAAAATATCTTTAGCAATGAAATAAGTTTGTCGTATAGTCGAACACTTTCTCTGGAATAACATTGTAGGAATTTATTTGATTTTGGTTAAAATCACACCAAAACGTGAACGTAGACTCCTACGTTTGGTAATACAGAAGATTAAACAGAATTATTTTAATTCTTAAAAATTAATTTATGTCACCCTCATTGATAAGAATAAAGCTATTTCAATATGTCTTTAGCAAAGATTCCGAAGACCTCTGCACTCATGTCCCAGTTAGATATTCAGTTTAATCGCCATTCTTCACTCCTACTTATACTTCCATAATAAATTCCTTCTTAATAACATGATAGAAAGAAAAATCTCTGCTGCATCATTATGCTGCATTCATTACTATATAACATTTCAGTTTGAGAAGCATTGGTTTCATACATTTCAAATCATTACATTTTCTCTTCAATTTCAAATTTGGCAATGGCAAAATTTATATTATTGAATAATCTAATTTTCTTCTAATTGTTGCAAAATGAAGCTGTCTTTGGAAATGGTAATTTATCCTTTTTCAAAAAAAATACCTCAAATAAAACCATTGCTCGAAAGAGAAAAAAAAACTGCTGCCTTAACCTCTATGCATTGAAAGAAATTCAGGTATAACGACGTCCTATATATTAATTTTGCAATTTCAGTTGAAGTATGAGCAGGCAATAAGTAAACAAACTTCCGCAGGCAGAAAGAATAAAATTTCTTCAAAAGCTGAACATTCCCCACCCAGACAAAATATTGATATCTGTTTCTTTAATTATTTTCACTAATGAAATGTCTGCGTGATGACCGGACGTTGCAAGAGTCTCCAAAATCTTTGGTAAAATTTTTCGAATTATATATTCTTCTGTTGAAGAATTGTCTTCTTCGTTGATCTCTGATGCTGAAATTGCAATTCCAAGAAATGGCACTGCACTCTCCAGGAAATATACTAACAGATTGATTGCGAATGTGAGAGAAAAGTTGGAATTCGAAACTCCAAATAAAAGTGCACAAAAGATAAACAGGTGAAAAAAATTCATTGCTGTGACTAGAAATATTGGAAATGATAATACATCTTCCATCAGACTAATCAGAGACGAGACTTCACTGTACATTTTCAGGCTTTGAACAAATAGATTTCTGTCAGTGCTTGATGCGACATTCTTCTGCAAATTTTCTTGACAACACTTCATCATTCTTTTCAGATGGATGCAAAGAAATATGTAGAGCAGAGTCACAAAGTTAGAAACAGAATACATATTAACGATATCAAATACGGAATGCAGGAAGAAGTGGACAATTGAAAAAAATGATTTTATTCCGATATTTAAGCAAAAAAAGTAATAGCAATTATGAGCACTATTATCTGATTGTGTGAATATATTTGAGAAAAAGATGGACAAAACAACTGGGATTAGAAAGATAAAACATATGCATGCTTTAAGAAAATAATTCTCAAAAGAACGTTTTCGAATCGGGTAATCCGCACCATTAAAAATGTTCAAAATCCGGGATAAAGTAAGTAAGCGAGGTCTTCTAAATCTCAGATTATACCACAAAACAAAGGAAATCACATGGATGAATCTACGAGAAATCTGAACCTTTAAATTTCCCTTTTGCCATACGATGGCTGAGAAGATTACGATTGTTACTGAATAAATTAAATATAAATGCATCATCAGAGCTATCAGGCTGGTAAACGTATTGTAAAACCATCTTTTTTTACCTTTACGATGTTGAAAAACATCAATGCCTGCTGCTGCGAATGCCTTCATTATGAGATTGAAGTCAACCATTTTATCACTCAGTTCGCAAACATATCTCTGCTGTTCAGATCCGCAAGTCTGTATAAGAACAAAATAATTTGTTGTACTGGGATTACAAGATCCACGTTTAATGTCCACAATATTATTATGACGATTAAGAGTTTCCTCTAAACGCTCCATGCTGAGTGTTTCAATATTTCATTCGACGTATATTAATTATATTCAATATTTTTCTGTGTTGATAAAGGCAATTCTTAATCAAATCTTTTAGTTTCAAGGCATACTTTTAGTTGTTCGATAGGTTACATCTCCTAAATCCCTTGCTTGAAAATGTCAACTTTCTCGACATATATTGAAAATAAGAAGAAAAATAATTTCAGTCGAAACGTGAGGCTATGAAATATAATTTTCTATCGAAGTTTCACTAAATTAAAATATTTCGAAATGTTGTCTTTTCCTTGTTCTTCGTAGTTTTTAAATTGACCGAAGTTAATATATTATAAAAAAAATTACCTCTTGGTATATTTATATCTCTCACAGTGTAATAAGAAGCATAACATTCATTATTAAGAAACTTATGATTTCTCAAACAATGATTTTCATCAGCTTCATTATATAACTCCAATTCAAGCTGACTGAAAACTAAAGCAATATTAGAATACATACTGTTAAAACTTGCTCGGATTTAAGGACATTAATTTCCCACATACTCTGCAAAATTCAATCTTTCTTTCACGTCTCCTTTTATATATCTCTAGATGTGATAAGAAATACGCTTCAGGTAGCAATTAATTTCCAGAAGTAATTGATTTTCCTCATCCTACAGTTTCAAAGGAAAACAATTTTTTTTGTACAAGGAAAATCGTATATCTGGGTTTTTCATTAGAGAGATATCGTACACTGAAATATTAATTGTGTCTTTATTGTTCATGTATTTTCTTCATCTACAGCTTCAATGGAAACCAAATAATAACGACCCCACCTAAGATTAAAAGCAAACAAATAATAGAAGAAAATAGATATATTCGCAGAAACCATTAGCATTATGGAAGATGTGTTTACATGTTCTTCGCATTTTCGCTTTCCTAAAATTTATTGCACACATCGTATCAGAATAAAAAATGTTGCATTATTTTCTTCATTTAGACAGTGAAGAGATTTTAGCATTTATTGTGTTGGGCTCCAACATTATATTATGCTCCCGGAAAGCGTTCGTGTTTAGAATATCGTTTAAAACTAGTTCGCAGAATATAAACGATTTTAAATTCTTATTTCTCTTCTCTTCTTTGTTGATTTCAAAAATGCTTTCTACTCTGTTGATCGTCATAATTTGTGGTTGATTGTGCAATCATATGGTATACCAGACAAGTTAGTTAACATAATGAGAGCTCTCTATAATAACACTGAGTTGTGTTAGAATTGGTAAGGCGTGTAGCAATTGGTTTAACATTACTTCTGGTGTCCGACAAGGGTGCAATTTGTCTCCTTTTCTCTTTAGCTTGGTTATTGACTATGTTATGCGAAATTCACTTCAAGGGAAAGATTTTGGCCTTAAATGGACTGGAGATAGGAAAATTTCTGATTTAGATTTTGCTGATGATTTAGCCCTTTTGACAAATGATGTTGATGAGATGAACTCTTTTATTCTTGCTGTTGATGAGACTGGTAGTAGAGTAGGTTTGGTTATAAACGGAGAGAAATCTAAAGTGAGGGAAATTGGTCAGGCAGGCTGTGATTGAGTTCATCTGAAAGGTTGCAGTCTTGAGCAGGGTTCACAGTTTAATTATCTTGGGAGCTATGTAACAGATGCTGGTGATGTGCAGCATGAGATTAACAGAGGAATAGGAATTGCTGCCGGGACTTTTAGGAATCTATGGAGAGTGTGGAGAAATAGGCGTATACACCTAAAGACTAAAATTAGACTGTATAATAGTTTGGTTCTTTCTACGGTTAGTTTTGGTAGTGAGACTTGGACATTTTGTAAACAAAGTAATAGGAAACTTCACGGTTTTGATTCTAGATGCTTGTGTAGTATCTTGGGCATTAGGTGGTTCAACTTTGTAACTGATGATGAGGTTAGGCGAAGTAGTCAGCAATCTCCTTTAAGCCGCATAATGTGCAGAGAGAGATCCGCTGGTTTGGCCATTTTGCCCGTATGGATAATTATAGATTGGCGAATTGGGTTATGAACAGTATGCCTAAAGGCCTGAGAAAGAGTGGGAGACCAAGGATGCGGTGGGCAGACAATGTCAAACAGGACCTTCTTAGAATTGGTGTGCAGTGGCCAAATGCAGTAGGTGTAGCTCAAGATAGACTTGCTTGGAGAACTAAATCGCACGGTCTGGTTGGACCCCCGTAGCCCTTGGCTGCTTGATGATGATGATGATGATGATGATGATGATGATGATGATGATGATGATGATGATGATGATGATGATGATGATGATGATGATGATGATGATGATGATGATTTTAGAAAGTAGTAGAAAAGGGATGAACATCTTTATTCATTAAACATAGAAACGTAATATCGTTAAATATATTGCAGTGGAAGTTAGTTTTTTCTTTTTGTTTACCTGTCATTATTTACAATCGATACGTTAATGACAGAATTTGCATTAAATATGCTTCACATAGTCATATATGTATGTATATGTAGAGTGACTGACTGAATGCTGACTGACAAGGGTTCATCACGCTAACTCTAACAATGATACAGAAATGGTAGACCTTTGAAAATTTGCACCTAGGGGTAATCCGGGTCGTAGATCTCGTGAAAAATCCGACCAATGACTTCCGATGTATCGTTCCAGTTCAAATACAGATCACGTAGAGGTCAAACAGTGATTTACGAGTACTAGAAAAGGGAAATTTAGGGTTTGTGGGTGTTTCTGCTTGTAGATCTCGAAAAAGTTACGAAATTTTGTATCCGAAAGGTTTTTCTAGGTCAAAGATCAAATTTAAATCTATCAGTGCCAAAGAGCTAAACATTGGTTCCTTAGGGTTTTAGTCATTATATTAATGTTGGAAAATTTTGCACATTACGGGCCTCTCCAAGTCAAAAGTGAAATATTTATCTACCTGTGTTAGAGGACTAAAACATGCGCCTGTGGGTATTATGAGTTACAGATCTCAGAAATTATGTCATATTTGGGATCGATGGATCTTCGAGGTCAAAGGTCAGATTCGATATAGCGGTGCTGGAGAGCTACAAATTGTCGAATAGGGCTATTTCAGAGAGTAGAACTAAGGTAGAAGAGGAATCTTTAGATCCGGTGTAGCATTCAAAGTCAAATAGAGGTCAAAATGCCGTGCTAGAAATCAAGAGGAGCCATCGTTTGATTTCTAGTAATATAATAAATCGATCAAAAATATTGCACTAAAACCGCAAGACAGAACATGTAATGGATAATAGTTTTAAAGATACTATTCGTACTTTCTTTCACAGATAGAAATGGATTTTTTCTGTTGGACAAATACTTATAAAATGCGAGGATTGTATTTGTCAATTGAATTAGTATTACATATTAAGAACAGATAAGAAATATTGTGTCCTACACCACACTCTTGTAGCAAAGAAAAATATGTCTTGATTATATTTTGTGTAATATTTTTATAGTTGCATTTAAAAGCAATTATTTTTTCTTAGGCGATATTTATTTATGGTAACAAAAATAAAAATTTAAACTATATTTAAAAATAAATGTTTTTTTCCTATACAACAGTCTTGTAAGCTGAGAAAAATTAAAGTCTTGATTATATTTCTAAAAAAATGTTTTATAATTATATTTCACTGATAACAAAGTAACCACTTTTAGACATTTTAAAAGTTTAGCCGGAACTATATATTTCTATTTTAATTTATACAGTACCGCTATATTTACAGAGAGGCGTACAAAGAAATTCCGAATAGAAGGGGACAGGGCTAAAGTGCTTAAGTGTTTGATTTTCAGGAACTTCCTTATAAATTAATCCCTCAAGTGTCGATGGTTATATTCGAAATATATAGAGTTTTTACCTACGTTTCGTTGCAAAGAGAATCTAAATTTAAAAAATGTCTTATTTTTCTCCCCCCCCCCATTTCCCCCAAAAATCAACGATTTTCCAAAGAAATCAATATCCACTAATTCGCTTCACCTGACCTAGAATGTAACGAATGGGAACTTGCTTCCTGAAATTTATGTACCTATAGCCTGTCTACTTAGCAAATACTGGATTAAGAGAAATCCAGACTCATCATTTTGCTCTCGAACCCTTTTCCAGCAACAAAAATCAGTACTGTCTCTTTTTTTGCTTCCTTACCTACTTTCCACGATTTAAACGACTTTTCTTCTTTGACCTCAGGAATTGATGCCAAATTACACAAGTGCCCATATCACATAACAGGAGTGGTTTACTCTTTTTCCCAACGTATTCCGTGATATCCAAGTGTAGATCCAAAAGCTATCCAAGCAATGCATGAATTTCTCTTCATTTCCAATTTTTTCAGATTAGTTGGCGCACCACTGAGAAGAGATGTGCGTGCTTGAAGGTGACACCTTGCAGCAGGGTCACCATCTTTATTATAGCGGGTGTAACCTGATCTTGATATATCACTAAAAAGAAAGAATTATTTCTTATTTCACAGTTCCCAATTTCGAGTCCAGTTCGGTTAGCGTTGAGATTTACCTTTACAAAACTCCCCGCCCTACCTCTATCAGTAGAAAACACTGACAAGCTTGGAAGGGTGGCGTCCGTCGGGTGGGACGTGAAGCCATAGTCCCATGTGCCGAAGAGCCGTACCCTGTGCACGTTAAAAAACAAGCTGGATGGCATTGACAGGAGTCTACCATCTCTCCACCAACAACTGTTCTAGTAGGTCCTATCTCCCAATCTTCTCTGAGCCCTCGAGGTTGTTGTAACCTAGCCCTTTAGCCCATTGTGTACATAAAATACCACTCAGAGGTAAAACAACCCAACCCATTGTATTTCGTCAAAAGCTATGTTCAGTTTTTGCGCAATGCATAATCGCTAAAGGATTAATAATAAAATACGTTAGTAACGTCAATAAATGTTTATAAAAGTCCTCCATCTGTTCACTGACGAAAGTAATGGAATAGCAACTAAAAAAGTCATAAAATCGTTATCCAATACGTTAATATATTTTACGAACAGAGAACATTTGCTCTTAAAAATGAAAAGCAATTGCATATGAATGCATATTATCAACTCCTAATGGAAATCAATCTTCTAAGCAAGAATCATTTGTTTACGTTTTTTTCATTTTTCCTTTGGAAACTCGATTATACTATATTCTTAATTTCACCTATAAAAGATTAGATGAACCGAATGCAAATAAAAAGAAGAATAGAAAGAGGGGAAGTTATTAATGCCGGAGATCAATATACAACAATCTTCCTGCAACAGAAACACTTGCATTGTCCTCCATCGTGTATCCGTGTTACAATTTTAGTAAGTAAACTGCATAAAAACAAGTTCTTTCAAAACAGCACTTTGATGATTTTGACCGGTGCCTACGTAATGGGAATGACTGCCGATTTTATACGAATCTCCTTGTTCTTAGCAAACGCGCATAGGAAGCTTCAGAACTTGCCACTTGAGGGTAGCAGGTGAGGATCTTGTGATGGCAATATGGGCTTAGCATTTCAGAGATGTGAATATTTCTACTCCCATTGTTTGAAAAGAGAATAGATACATACTGGCTTTAATGTTGGCCCTCAATCATCGCTTGGCTATCTGTAAATTGAAACTGCATACATTACAAGGAGTGGATGAAATCACCAATGAGATGTTTAAAGCTGGGAACATATGTGATGCCACAAGGCTCACTGAAATGTTGAATATGTTTTAAGATAAAGATGCTGTTCCCAAGGATTTTCCTAGAACTGTTATTACCCCGATTTTAAAAAAGGTGATCGCAGTTCTATTGAATGTTATAGGGGAATTAGTTTACTTTCTGTTCCAGAAAAAGTTCTTTGCATGATTACACTTAATAGAATTCAAACTTTGGATGATGGATAACAGTTTGATGAATAGTGTGCATTCAGAAATGGTAAGGGATGTATAGATCAAATATTTTCACTCAAGCAGATTCTTGAGAAATATTTGGAGTTTCAGAAACCTTTGGTTGCTTGCTTTGTTGATTTCAAAAAGGCTTTGACTCTATTGATCGATATAATTTGTGGTTGATCGTTATATCATGTGGAATACCTTACAAGTTAGTATAATAAAAGGTCTCTAAAATAACACTGAATTATGTGTGAGAGTTGGTAGGGCTTTTAACTCTTTGTTTAGCATTGCTAGTGTAGTTCAACAAGGGTGCATTTTGTCCCCCTTTCTCTTTAGTTTGGTAATTGATTACGTTATGCGAAATTCTATGCAAGGACCTATTTCGGCCTTAAAATTTCTGATTTAGGTTTTGCAGATGATTTGGCTCTGTCCGCTAATGGTTTTTATGAGATGAATTCGTTCACCAGGGCTGTTGATGAGTTTGGTAATAGAATAGGTGTGGTGATAAACAGAGAAAAACCTAAAGTGATGAAAACTAGTCAGGCAGACGGGCTTTGAATGGCTACATTCTTGAAAAAGGGTTTCAGTTGAATTATCTTCGGAGTTATCTAACAGATACTGCTGATGTGCAACATGAGATAAATAGAAGAATACGTATTGCAACTGGAATTTTCAAAAATCTATGGAGAGTGTGAATATACAGGCGTATACAAATAAAGACTACACTTATACCGTATAATAGTTTGGTCCACTCTAAAGTTAGGTAAGGTAGTGAAATATGGACCCTTTGTAAGCAGGATAACAGGAGACTTGATGCCTTTTATTATAGATGCTTACGTACTATCTTGGGAATCAGATGGTTTGACTTTGTAAGTAATGATGAAGTTAGAAGATGGAGTCAACAACCTCCTTTGTGCAGTATTTTGTGCAGAGAGAGTCCCCCGTGTTGCCCATTTTCGTAGCTGCAGATTGTAAAATAAAATTACGAACAGTGTGCCCAATGGCTTCAGCAAAATGGGGTGACATAGGATGTGATGCCACAGACAATATCAAACAGGACCTTGGTAGAATTGGTCTACAGTGGAAAAATGTAGCAGCTGTACCTCAGAACAGACAGTTGTGGAGAGCAAAATTATACAGTCTGCTAGGACCTCCGTAGGTCGTGGCTGCATGTGTATGTAATGTATGTGTTTCATTGGAAGCCAAACTGATTTTAGATATAGGTTGGTATTTACTAGATAATCCGTAAGCACTTTAGCAACATACGTCTCCATTATTTTGTCAATTGCTGGCAATACAGAACATAGTCTGTAATAATCAAACTGCTTCTTTGATACTGACTTGAAAATTGGTCTAATAATTGAAGTTTTTTAGTTCAATAAGAATTATGTGTGTATTATAAATTCCATTCAGCAATTTAGAAAGCTGCTCTGAGATGGTAAATTCACAAATTTCGAGATCTGAGTACTTGATATTACCAATGCCAGGAGATTTTTACAATCAAAATTCATAATGATATTGGTGTACTTTTAAAGGGAGTTTGTTTGTGGGGATGTGTAAATATGAGAAGACCTAATAATAATAAGGGGAGTTGAAATTTATTAGACTGTTGATCATGTTTTCCCTGCAGCTTAGGCACAACATTAGAAAAATAATCTTTAACCCCATTAGCAATATCTTCGGTGGAATTTAAATGTTTAATATTCTGTATAATTACATATTCAACAGATAACTTCTTGCCACCAATGATTTAGTTAATCATTTCCATGTCGAATTCATGGAGTTATTGCATTGAATAATTTGTTTGAGACACACATCGTCGAACACGATACGTACCTTTATACGAATAATCAGCGTAAGAAATATGAGGATGATCAAGGCAACTCTTCTGGAGTTTTTACGAAATAAACACACTCAAACTCGACAACTAGTATTTTTTGGTATGATCCCATGTGGGGCGTATCCCTAAGAAAACTTGGCACAAATCTTCGAGATTAGGACATCTGCATTATTTTCTTACCTGCATAATTACAGCTTTTGTATAAATTTCCTTATACTGAAAATGTTATATTGTTATTTTCCTACCCAATGTAGTTTATTTCGAACACGTGGATGCAAAGGTAAGCTTTTTCGTTCCTTTTTATATTTCTCTCTCGTCTTATTCCGTTTCACAAACTTCTTTCTGAGTTTGTCTTGATACTATTTTTACCGTTTAACGTGGAGACTAATTGGAGTTATTACAAATATGTATCTGCTAATAGAAGAACAGAAAGTTTGTTATTATAAGACACCTTGTAAAGAAATATGTGAAAGGAACGAACATTCCTGGAGATGCTGAAAATTATTCATACTTTTTATATGGACCTTTAATTTTACATAGCATCTGGTGCTTTCATTAGACATTTTTATTTATCATCATAATATGCAATTACATAGAAATGTGTCAATACATGCTAACAATACAAAGGTCTGGGGACGTCTTACAATATTTACTTTCTTATAACGAGTGCAGTTGAAAGACATATGCTGCAATTACAATATTTCTGCTAATGAGATGTACAAATACAATGTTGATCAATCTGTGACATTCTTGACACTTTCTTGAATCGACATATTCAATAAGCTCTTCCTATAAAACATATCCATAAATAATGATTATATAGTAATGCCTTACACATAATCTGCTTGACCTAAAAGTTCATGTTCAATACGTTAAACAACAGCAGTTAAAGTAAAACAAATATTTGAGTTATCTCTTTTTTTCTTTTCAAACACAGTGTTAAAACCAATTTAACATTTATTTTTATTCTCATTATCTATGAAAAAATATCAGAACTATCAAAATATTAATAAGGATGGATATTGTCATCTATTTGCATGTGTATTTTGTGCCTAATGTTACTGGTGTAATACTGGTATATACATTATAATCCTTGATCCTCCAAAGCATAAATGCGATATGTGCGACTCTTTTCTCTCTTCCAAGAGTCTTTCATTGTTAGTAAAGGAAATTTATAATTTCTTAAGAAAAACTTCTCACGTGACGATACCTAAGCCCAGTGCCATGAATGATTTCGCACTGCGACGAAAATTTTCAACATAAAAATGATATTGATTATAATTTTTATAAAAGTAAGACAGTATTTTATAAAGTAAGACAAATTACTTCTCACCAGCTGCTTGCAATTGAGTTTGACAAAAACCCTTCAGAGTAAAAATTTATAGGGAATATCTCTGATGAAGGTGAAATAAGCAAATTATCCATTCGGCCAACTAAAGGATGTGTTTTTCCTGTTAGTCGACATGTAAATTTTCACCACTCTCAGTGTTTTCAAAAAACTGCTTTTGTAAATTATTTTAACTTTTTCTAAAAAAAGTTTTAAAAATGGGGAGGGACAGAGCAGTCGACTCGAGAATATAAGAGTTGGTAGGACAAGAGATTTTTATCTATCCATGGCAATATAACATTTCCTTCTTAGTTTCAGAGGTTTTTAAAATATTTCTTCAAAAATGGGTGACTATGCAGGATGTTAATATTTTTTTTGAATTCCATTATATTTACTGGAGTTCTTAAAAGGTTCATTCAAGTCCATGATTAAGAATAATATATCTTTTAAAATCACGCACGTTTTCAAATTTCCGTGTTCTTTACATTTCTAAATACATTGAAATGTCACGAGGGTTTTAACAGAAATTTCAGAAGGTAATAATAAATATCAAGAGGAAATAAATGAAAAGGTAAATTCTTCATTGGTGGAAGCAGTATTTATGGGAAAGTGACATTACTGAGTTGATTTTTGAAGTTCGATTAAAAACAAATATGCCGTTAGAAATTTTCTACGGGTTGAATTAATATCTCATCTATTGAACCTGAGCATTCTCAATCGAGACAAAAATATTTTATATGACTTTCCTTATTTATTCATCAAATGGAAATTGTGTGAATGATCGCCTGCTTAGGATTTAACACTTGTTCATTGTGTGAAAAAAATCGCACTGTTTGTGATTGTAAATTATTTGAACGTATACAATAGAAATGATCCACATAATGAAACATTTGCTGCAGATAAGTCTCTGGCTCCGTAGTATCGTATTCATTATGTGTGTCATAAATTTAAATGTGATGTAAATAGAAATTATAGCTATTATTAAGCCGTCGTTTAATAGAAACAGATAATTGGGAAAAAATTAATTCATTGCTTAAGAAGGGTCAGTTTTGATACTTTTCCGTGCAACTATGTGTAAGAAAAAAAAATTCTAAAGAGGAAAAAAACGATTTCTTTCGAGTATTCTAGCATTCTGGGATTCCGCATTCTTATCGTGTAAAAGGGAATGCGCTTGGATTAAAAGATTTTCATTTAGTGCGGTTGAATTACATGTATAACATGTTTGTTTATTTTGAAAATAAAGTTTGATTTATTTGGTATCAGTCGCTCTATTTCAGCTGAAGTATGAACAGACTATATGCCAGTAGACTACTAAAGGCAGAAAAGACAAATCCTTGTGTTGAATTTGACCATTTCCATCGAGAGAAAGTATTCATATCATTTTTCCAATCTATTTTATAAGTGGGAAAATAGAATCCTTAGATTCACAGGATGTTGAGAGATTCTTCGCGATCTGCGACAGTGATTTACGAATTGCTTTGTCTTTTTCGTTAACTTCTACTGCTGGGAGAGCAATCCCAAAACGTGACAGTGCGCCGGTGATGGATTTTATGGTTAAATGTATTGCCAAAGAGACAGTAAAGGTGTAGTCTGTAACGCCAAATGCTAATCCCAAGATCACAAACAAATTAAAGAAGCTTACAGTAACCACCAAAAACATCGCGAACGACAATGTCTTTAAAGAGACTGATTAAAGAGGAGATTTGTAAATTTTTATGTTCTGAAAAAGTATATTTCGTTCAGTAGGTGACGACACATTTATCCGCAAACCTTTATGGCGATAGGTCATGTTTCTGATCAATTAAATGCATAGAAGTATGTAGAGCGTAAAAAATATCGATTCATGAAATTTAACATAAAATATAAGAAAAAGTTATACATATTGCAATTGAATTTTGCTGAAATATTAAGCAGAAAAACTTAGACCTACAATGATATTTCAAATCAGATTTTACCCTGATCCAAAAAGTAGAGTCAGAAAAATTAAATCAATCTAAATTTGATCCAAGGCTTAAAAGATTTATAGTTACCTTTGTAAAAATTAATATTATTGAAATCTAAGAGTACGTTTGTTAACTGATGTCATCGTAATCTCAGAGCATGCCACAAAATAATGGAAACCATCTCAATGAACGGATAGAAATCCGAAACTTTAAGTTTCCCGATCGAAATATGACTACTGAATAGATTGGAGTGTCTAATGAAAGATGAAATTTTTATGTTTCCCCAGAGAAATAAGGAAAGCAAGAATTTTAAAAAGTATTTTTTGAATTCATGTTTCTCATTACAATGTCAATTCCTACTAATTGCAAAATTTGGACTTTTAGAATGCTATCAGATAACGATAATTGGCGTATCAGAATAATATGACCACCTACCATAGTATATGTATGGTAGGTGGTCATATTATTCTGAAACGACTGTGTATATATTTCAATTTAATATTATGTTTGAAAAATGATATTGACATGTATGAAGGTGAAATGAGTTTCCCGCTGCCGATCTGTGACCATAGGATCCCCTTCCTTGTCCACCCTTCGAATCTCAATTTCAAGTGTTTCATTTATTCTCTTCCTGTTTAGAGTTTAATGCAATTTGAAAACTTTACTATTTATTAAATAAACCTCAGATATATAATGCTCTAGTTGTCATACATATTCGCCAAAGCCGATAATGCTAATAATATTGACTTGGAACAATGATTTTAGTCATTCTTATATAGAAAATATAAAATAGATATATCGATATATGTTCTGAACAATATGGAAATCTGAAGTTTTTCACCACTTTCAAATTAGTACTTCACAATTATCTACTATGCTCTGCTTAAATTTATTATCAGACGCCACAGAAATGCATCTTGTTCTGAACTGGATTAAGAAGTCGTATATAACCATCAAAAGATGTATCTTTCTTACCGAGATTACTTTGACTTGGACTGTTATACAGAATGGTTTATTGAAAGAGATTACCTAGTCCAGAATTATTGATCGCACAATCTCTTCTAAAGAATGGGATTACTTTGTCCTGAATTGTGATACAGAATTTCTTGTACTGAACGTATCATCTAGTCCTGAAAACTGATCTCATATCCAAAGTTGTGATAAAAAATTCTTGGTTTGAACGGGATTACTAAGTCCATAATACAGATCTGAGAATGCTTTATACTGAACGAGATTACCTTGTTCAGAGTTGTAATCGAGAAGGCCTTGCGCTGAATGCAATTATTTAATCCTGAAGAGTGATATTAGAATGTATTCGCTGAACGAGATTACCTGGTCCAGAATACAGAACTCACAATATCTTTTACTTAACGGGATTAATTTATCCTATATTGCGATACAGAATGCCTTGTATTGAAAGGGATTACCTAGCCCTAAATATTTTCCACATAATTTCATTTAATGGAAGGGATTACCTTTTTCTGAATTGTAATACAGAACGTCTTGCGCTGAAAGAGATTACATAGCCGTCTGATACTGATCGCCGAATTCCTTGTTTTGAACGGTATTACTATGTCTTGAATTGTGATATTAAATATATTGTACTGAACATAGTCCTGAATGCTGATCTCAGAATGTCTTCTACTAAATGGAATTAATTTATACTGAATTACGAAACAGAATGTCTTTTTGCCTGAACGAGTTGCCTAGTCCTGAATACTGATCTCAAAATGCCTTCTAGTGAATAGGATTAACTTATACTGAATTGTTATGCAGAAAATCTTGTGCTGAACAGAATTACCTAATGCTGAATACTGATCTCAGAATGTTTTGTATTCAACGGGATTATCGTGTCCTGAATTGTGATGTAGAATCTATTGTAGTGAACGGGATTACTTAGTCCTTACTAATGACCTAACAATGCCTTGTACTGAAACGGATTACCATATCCTGAATTGCGATAAAGAATATCTAATGCTTAAAAAGGTTACCGTCTGAATATGGATCTCAGAATGTCTTCTAGGAACACGATTATCTACTTCCGAATATTGATAGCATAAACTGTTCTAATTATAAGGGGATTAACATATTGAATTGAATATGTTAATCCCCTTATGAACGAAAGATAATGTTCTAATCTATAAGGGGATTAACATATTGAATTGCGATACAGGATATCTGGTGCCTGAACGAGATTACCTAGTCCTTCTATGTCTTCTACTGCCCACGATTACCTGACCTTAATTGCAATGAGAATGCCTTATGCGGAATATAATTACTTTGCCCTGAATTGTGATATACATTGTATTGTAGTGAACGGGATTACTTAGTCCGGAATACTGATCTCAGAACGTCTTCTACTGAAACGGATAGCCTTTTCCAGAACTGCGCTACAGAATGTCTTGTGCCTGAACGGGATTACTTAGTCCTGATTAGTAGTCTCAGAATGTCTTCTATTGAACAGAATTACCTTGACCTGAATTCTGATACAGGATGTCTTGTGCTGAAAGGGATTAGGTTACCCTGACCACTTATTACAGAATCTCTTCTAGCGAACAGGATTACCTTGTCCTGTATTGTGATACAGAATGTCTTTTACTGAAAGAATTTACCTAGTCCTATACTAATTTCAGAATGTCTTGTACTGAGTGTTGTTACCTTGTCCGAAATTTCAGAACGGAATATATTGTCCTGAACAGGATTACACAGCCCTGAACACTGATTGTAGAATCTCTTCAGCTGAATGGGGTCACTTTTACTGTATTGTGATACAGAATGTCTTGCACTGAACTGGAATACTTATTCCCGAAAAATGATCTCAAAATGTCTATTACTGAATAGGATTACGTTGTCCTAAATTGTGATAGAGAATAACCTGTGCTGAAATGGACTACATAGTCCTAAACACTGATTGCAGAATATCTTCAAATGAATGGGATTTCCTTGTCCTTAATCGTGACATATATTTTCTTGTAATGAATGGGATTACCTAGACCATGTATAATTATCGCAAAATATCGTGTGCTGAGCGGGATTATCTTCTAAACTTTGATCAAAAAATATCTTTCGACGAAGACCATTATCTTCTGAATCGTGATCACAGAATAAAATTTGCTGATAGGTCGAATATTAAATTGAAAGTCGCTTCAGGTTTTTTGCAAATCTAGATAATGTATTGCATATTTAATTAACTTTCAGGTACCCTAATATCTGTGTCTATCATTCAGAATATTTCATTAATCAAAGGTTAATCATATTTTGCGATGAACGGGATTATCTAGTTCCATATAATTATCACATAATAATCTACCGTTATTTGCAAGAAAGATGAAACTTGAATTTTCTATGGTGCTCCGTGAACAATTCGACATTCGGGAATTGTTCATAGCGATGACGGCTACAGTTTCATTCATCTTCTTAGGGGATTTCGAGATCTTAAACTGCTCTGAAAAGAATGAAGCAGTTAATAACCTTTAAAATTATTTCTAGGACTGAACTTGACCCTAAGACTTAGTTATCTGACTCTTAGTTACACTAGCTGCAATGTTTGAATCTAATGCGTTGGCAATCAGGAAAAACCAAGCTTTTTCTTTTCGAATGCAATATATTTATAAGTATGTTCATGAAGTACGAAAGATAATGTATGCTGTGATTGTTTCGCAAAAGCTGATTTTTTTTTCAATGTGATACATGGAGTAGGACATAAGGCAAGTTTGAATAGAAGTAAAGTAAGATGAAATAGGATTTCGAATATTTTTTCCCCTTAGGGGAAAGCAACATCATTAATTAAAAGAGGTATGGAGCTTCAGAAATATGGAAAGGAACGATTGATTAAGAGGATTATTTTCTATTCACTTCTGAAACATTTTCCAATTTACCGATAATTTTATCATTTACTCTCTTTCTTCAATCTACAAGGCTGCATCAGCTTTCGTCTGTTACTTTTTATGTAGGTTATTACTTTACACTCAAGTTTATCGCCCTCTGCGTCACGTCTGAATAGAAGAAAGTTCCGAATATGTGTTTGCTCTTCGGGTGTCTCGCAGATATTTAAGGGACACTATAAGATTAACTTGAAAAAAAAAATTATCGTTCCTTTTATCGCTTTTCACATATTTTACTACAGTGACATGTCACTGTTATGAAAACGAAATAGTCATCAAAACACATTACTTATATTGAAATTTTGATACACTGAAATGCAATAAACAATGCTATGGTAATCACACGCTACAAAATACTCACTATGATAGAATTTTGCCGTGTATTTGCTTAAAAATTTCGGCAAAATTTTAACTGTTTGTTCCAACAAACATCTCTGCAACTCTGAAACACATTATCCGACATATTCTTCCGTGTCTTAATCAAACGGCGAAGTCTTTGCGCTATATTGGCTGCTAATAACGAAACTAATTATCGAACTTAACTAACAATAATAATTAACTGACAAATATAACAAAAAGTTAGATTTAACGAATGATAAAATAAAACGCATGGATTGGAAGTACTATTAGAGAAATTTTCACCCTGGCTACCGTAACTTACAATGCAATCAGAATTTTGTAAATCCCCAATTCTGAAAATTCCCTTTTTATTCTAGGATAATGCAGCAATGCCACTTTACAGTATTATACCTGCACGTGTAGAGAGCATCTATGCCACTCAGTGAGATCGGCGAAAATGCAAGTCGCGCGATTTAAATAGAACATGATTTCTAGCGCTGTGGTTACATGGACCTTTCACAAGGTTTTAAAAAATTTCACCATAGCGAGATGCTAAAATTTGCATATTATTTATGGGTTTTTTATAACTTTCGCTATACTGTTTTTTTCTTTTTCTTTGGTATTCTTCTATTCGTTAAAATGAATAATTTTCACTTAGAGATACATAGTAAATTGGCTAGGGGTCGGAAAATTTTTTTTATTTATACCGACTGTTTCGTTTCTCTAGCGCTCGTTATACCGGCATTTCACTGTATTAACAATAATATTAAAATTTTGACATAACAATTTCATTTTTCATACTTTAAGGTTGGTTGAATAACAAAACCACACCTGAATTCTTCAAGAGTTAAGGAACCTTACTCATTCCATATTTTTTGCCATATAACATTTCAGATTTAATAAATATAGGTCTAAAATTATTCAGCTAGAATTTGATAAAATTAAAATAATAATTAAAATTATAATAAATCATACGAGGTAGAGTATTATTCTAAATATTTTGAAATAAATATATAAATATTTTATTTTGTTGTGTTACTCTATATTTCATATATGCAGTTTTACAACTGCGATTAGAAGACCGCTTGGAAGCCGCAAGATAATAGAACAGTTATTTTCAATCTTTCTCACATTGCGGCGCATCAGCACTGTATACTCTTGCTCACCTCGTCGCAGAACACCTAAAAGCAGGGCGGAAGTAGTACCAGGAAGGTGGGAGAGGCCAAAGGTTTGGGAACCCCTAAACAAAATCCGCTAACTACTTCTCGGATGACTTTCAAAATGTAAATTTCCTATGTCCATGATTGGAATTCGAATATCAGTTTCGCTTATTTCAGTAATAGTGTTGTTTAATATTGAATAATCGAAATTTTTCTCATTATTTTTGTAATGAATTATTACTTTTAATTTATCTCTATAATAAAACAATTCTCTCTTAAAATAGATAATTTGCATTTTTCCCACCCAACTTGGTCTAATAGGTCAACTCATTGCTGCCAATGGAATTCCGTAACCTTCGCATTCCACCACCAAATTTTAAATTTCTAGTATAACCATATCGTTTTCAATACAAATTTGAAATTTCGGAATTTTCGAATTTTGCAACCGTTAGAAGGCGCAATTGAAGATTATGGATGATTCGCAAAATGTAGATTGAAATATTACATCAATATTTGTCGAACCGAATAGAAATTTGTAGCTTATCTCTGAAAACAAAATAGTTGCATTGTCTCACTAATCCTGTGTCTAAAGCGTCAACTCATTGTTGCCAAATGGGAACCTCATCATCACAAAAACAATTTCAAATTTCTAGCATAAACACGTGGTTTGCATATTTTTTTCAATTCTGAAATTTTCAAATTTTTCCACCGTTAGAGGGCGCAATTGTTAAGACGGATCTCCTTTTAAGAATTCTAGTGAGAGTAATAGTGGTACAAAATATTAAACATATTCATATGTCATATAGTTTTAAAGAAATGCTTTTAAACCTGTAAAACGGACGGTTAAGTGTTCTAATATATTGGAAATTCCGTTTCTTGCCCTCGTCCTTTTACATTATTGCGGCTCGATTGTGTTTCTTGCCTCCTCACTCCTTGGTTTTTACTAGATCGGATACCTACTTCGGGTGAATTATATTGGGGACCGGAAAGAAATCTTTAAGAAAAGAAATACTTAATGTCATATGTAAGTGCTTAAAGAAGAAAGTCTAAAGCTTTCAATCGGTCAATACTTGCCGATTGAACGAAACCGCATATGAACTCGATTTAGGCATGTTTTTTGATTAGAGTAGTGTGAAAATATTGCTCATCAGTGTGAAAAAATCATAACTGTGTTCAATGTGCTTTCCGATATATTAATATTGAGGTTAATCAAACATATTTAGTTTGTTTTAAAAGATTCAATTCTTGACTAATGTCACAAATATCACTTAAGCAACAGTTATTCATTAAAATTAAAAGTGATCCATATAACTTTAGATTTCAATATAGGTTAAAATTCATACGTTATCATATAATAGTCAACATTTATGCTATTCGCTTGCTTGTAAGAAGAGATGCATTTCTTGCACCTAAAGTTATCTACTAGGTAGAAAGGTGGAAAACTAAGAAGAGTTGGGAATGTTATGTTCTACTTTCTGCAGAGTACTTTCCCACAAACAGCAAAGACCAGTCTTTCTCACTGACACTCAATGTATATCTATTTTTTTTGAGAGAGCAACCCTATGCAATTTATAAGATTTAGATGTGGTTATGAAATACTCTTCATATTTCAATTATTTCGCTGAGATCTGATTTTCTGCCTTTGTCTGTGTAACATAGCAGAAATGAAATATTATGCATAACTTGGGCGGAATAATGTTTATGGTATGTTTTAACTCTTTCTATGGAATTACATTATGCACTAAGCAATTAGTGTCGATTTTCATTTGTTGTAGTCTAAATGTACATTTCACAAGAAAGTAATATTATAAAGTGATTGAAGTACTGAAGCTATTCACTTGTTCTTTTCACTTATTATTGATTTCACTTAAAAATCACTTATTATTGAAATGGGCGATATGAGGGACAAATATTATTATTTTAATCTTGAAACCTCTTCGAGGTTTACGATATTTGCAGATGACAAAATAATGTTTTTCGTACTAAATCAATTATAAAAGCTGTATTACATGTTATCTGTTATGCCGTGTTATTTCATTGCTTTCCATAGTTATTATGTTTTCTTAGTTGTCTGAAAATCGTTTTTTCGGTATATACAATCACCTAGCGACAAGGGAAGTTAGCGCATGATATAAATATAGCAACAGGGAATTGGCGTATAATAATGCAGGATTACCTTGGTTCATGAAGTCTCTTGCTCTGATGAATAGAGTTCTGTGCAGAGAGCAAAAGTCCATCTGCATCCGCATCCGCTTTCGTAAAACTTTTCGCTACTTAACAACCATCGAGGTTTTGCAAATTATCCAGGTCAAATGATGCATATTTGCAAATAAACTAAATCAGTCTGCTTTTTAGTATTAATTGATTGAAAAATTAATTGTGATTAAACACAATGGCTGTATTTCAGAAAAGTATGCGTTACTAAATGTTTCATAAAAATTTATTTCAATGTAGTTTTGCCCATTCTTCTGACTAAATTTCGATCTTTTAAATGCAGTTATTGTGATTATGGGAAGACATTCCTTTTTATTACCAACTAACTCCCCTCTATATTTCTCCCTTTAAACTTTATGATCTCCACGACTGAAATTTCACAATTAATTCCAGGTTTTTTCAAAACACTCGGAAAATTTTTTGAATTTATATTTGCTTGGTCAACAAAAATATTTTCCTCAATAAAATAAGTTTTTATTTTAATATCTATCTTTGTCCTAGTGATCTTTTTCATTAAATTATCTATCATCATCGGTGGTGGCTCGGGACTAAAAGATTTCTGCGGTACTGTGACTACTAGAAAAAGACCTGGAATGCAGGGAAAACAATGGTTAGGTGCCTCACATTGAATTCAATCGAATAGGGTTGAAAAAAATTGTGTTGTAATGTATGTATTCTTTTTCACCTATTCTCTGAACGCATTATTTAACAAAAATTTTCGGGGAAACGAACACAAACTCGAAATGGGGGTTTTGTCCTTTCTACTTCAATTTAATGTTTTATCCTTTCTACTTCAATTTATTGTTTTGTCCTTTCTACTTCAATTTAATATTTTGTATTTTCTACTTCAATTTAATGTTTTGTACTTCCACTGTACCTATGTATGCATTTTTCGTCTCCGTTCCAGTGATATGATATCTTATGATATCTTTTTTTTGACTGCTTTGCGATCATAAATTTATTTTTATAATTTTAAACTGAATTATTTTTCTTAAATTGTCGCTTGAAAATTTGTCTGTTATGGTTATATTTAATTTACAATACTGATTTATTATATATATTAATTTACTTTACAACGAATTGTAAAAAGGTGATATGGTTTTAAAATATATTATAGAAAATTGACTGAAGAAATAAAACTGAAGTGACAGACACTGGGATCGAACAGTAGACTTTTATGTTACAAGTCCAAAGAAAAAAATCATTATGTAGCACGGAGCCGTCCCGTGGCCGAGTGGTTAGCGCGCTTGTTTACTGAACTAAGGGACCTGGGTTCGAGCCCCGGTTTTCTGTTAAGGTCCCGCCATCCTCACAGACCCTTCTACTATGGCGTATAAAGTGATAGGCTCCTGTCAGACCTCTGTGGTAAAGCAGCTGCTTGAGTGTATACTTATTTATTTCTATTATGTTGCACGGAGCTCTACTTTGCTAATAAAGTGTTATTTCAAAATCAATTATTAACATTCTCTTGCAGACCAAATGCTTAACACATTTTACATTTTCATATCTAATATTGTTCTTAAATTTTTTATTTACATAAAAATAAATACAATTTTAGAAATTTATTTATTTTACAGTTTTTCTCTTTTCTTAGCCTTAGTTGTAAGTAAAGTAATATATATTTTTATAATAATTCTTCTTTTCAAGTTTTAGTCTATTAGTTAATTTATTTCGGAATGCAATGAAAAGATGTGACAGTTCAGTGTCCAAGGATCTTTGTTTATATGATTTATATTTCTCGCTTATGATTATCAATAACTCCTTTATTAATTTTTGAGGTTTAAGTGCAGTTTTTTTATTTTGTATTCTAATACATTTTGTGCAGTTTGCTAATAATATTTAAAGTGATTATAAAAAGTTTGGAAAAGTGAGTCTATCTTTGTTTGTGTATTCATAGAATAATTCTTGTAACTGAACAAAATTTCAAATCGCTAATAAGATATAATTTCCTCTATTTGACAATAGTGCTTTTCATTTATATTTTATATTACACTTCATCACTTTCATATAATATCGTTACCTTTAACTAAATTATGCTTACATTTACAGTATATCGTTTGGACCTGTTAGTGTTAGTAGTATATAATCGAGACATGAAGAATTAGTATAGCTAGTTAATATTTTTATAAAATGAATAAATGCAAGTGATATGACCATAGTACAGTACATCTCTATTATTTTCCAACAGATCAATATTAACAGTCCCACTCATTGAAATATTTTTGTAAACAAATTTCAATAACAAATTATGTAAATCTTTAGTAAATTATTTTTTACGAACATTCCAGCTATAACTTGATATCAAGAAATAATCAGTGCATTTTAATTTGAATGTTAAAATAAAAATATCTGCATTAGCAAATTCTATTACAATCTGATATCCATCCAGCCTATTCTTAAAAATCTTATTTTTTTTTTTTTGCAATACTACATTTATAACCTGAGCTGTAACCTGCTGTACGATACATTGCAATTTGACTATATTATGCCCAGATTTCAGCAAAAATACTAATATTTTTACGACAGATAAAAGTGCTACAATGAACCTTGATGTGATGTGATTGAATTTGAATGTTAAAATAAAAATATCTGCATTAGTAAATTCTGTTACAATCTGATATGCATTCAGCATATTCCTAAAAATCACTATTAAACCTCCAGTATTATTTTTTTTGCATTACTATATTTATAACATGAGCTCTAACCTGCTGTACGATACATTGAATTTGACTATATTATGCCCAGATTTCAGCAAAAACAATAATATTTTTGCGACAGATATAAGTGCTACAATGAACCGTGATGTGATGTGATGAAACGTGTTTGAAAAACCAGGGCAGCCAAGCTAAAATTGGGACCGACTAAGTGTAAACTGTTCCAGCAAGAAGTATATTACATTGGTTATGTCATCACTACATCAAGGATTAACACTGATCCTGCTAAAATAGAAGCTGTACGAGACTGGTCTCCTCCAGAAGATGTTCATCAACTTCGTATTTCTATTGGATTTTGCACGTACTATAGAAGATTTGTCAAGTGTTTCTCCAACATCGCAAGACATCGTCTGACAGATGAGGGCCAGCGATTCATGTGGACCACAGAATGTGAAGTGGCCTTCCAACAGTTGAAGCAAGCTCTATCCACAGCACCAGTATTAGCATATCTGCAAGCTGGAGAACTGTTCATAATAGATACTGAACACGTAGCACAGGAGTTGATGCTGTACTTTCCCAACAAGAAGATGGACAAGAAAGAGTTATTGCATATTTTAGCAAAACTTTTTTTATCCAAACCAGAAAGAAATTATTGTGTCACACGTAAAGAACTGTTAGCAATAGTAAAAGCAATAGAACATTTTCATCATTATCTCTATGGCCAGAAATTTCTTATCCGTACTGATCATGCTGCAGTCAGGTGGTTATTAAACTTTAAAAACTCTGAAGGAGAAATTGCTGGTGGATACAGCGTTGACAAGAGTACGATTTCTCCATTGAGTATTGTAGTGGCAAACTACTTAGAAATGTATTGGCATCTGCAAGCATTGCAATAATGCAGAGTTGAAATATGGTACTAAAAATATAATGCCCATAATACAAATAATATCGACACAAGCAAACGGTGATACTCCTAACATTTGGAATGCAATAGAAATTAGTAAGGCCCAACTAGACGATGTATATATAAGGCCAATATTAAATTTGAATGAAAAATCTGTTATAAGACCTAACTGGGAGCAAATCTCGAGGTATATAGCCCAACTACTAAAGGTTATTGGGTGCAGTGGTCCTAAGAAGTGAAAGACGGTGTCTTAAACAGAAAATGAGGGAATTCCACCGGACGACTGATTCGTTGGCAAAAAATCTTTCCTCGCTCCCGAGTGGAACTAGTGATGAAAGATATGCCTGTTAGTCCCACTAGAGGACACTTCGGTGTTAATAAGACATTAGCGAAATCCAGAGCATGATTTCTTTGGCTGAAAACTAGGGCAGACGTTGAAAGATGGTGTAGACAATGGGAGTGCCTCTACAGCAAAGGAAGGTCCTAAGACTAGGAGTCAGGATAAGCTGCAGATGTATAACTTTGGTGCCACTTTGAGAGAATAGTCATAGATATAATGGGTTCGTTTCCTAAGACTAAGAATGGAAATCGCTCTTTCTTAGTGGTAATGGATTATTTCACGAAGTGGTCTGAAATTTATCCTATCCGAGACCAGGAGTCAACAAACAACTGTTGCACAGATGATAGTGAATAACTTGATTAGCAACTACGGAGTACCTTTGCAACTCCACTTAAAGAACGGAATTTTGGATACAATAGGCATCCGCCAACTATTAGGCATTCAGAAAGCAAAAACAACTCCCCTTCACCCTCAGTTGGATGGTACGGTTGTGAAATTTAATAGGACAATTGCACAATATCTAGCATTGTTTGTCGACGACTATCGACGTGATTGGGGTCGCCGTATACCACTCTTTTTGTTCGCACACAGAACAGCAGTGCATGAGACAACTGTACAGGCACCTTCCCTGATGCTCTTTGAAAGAGAATTACGTCTTCCGTGTGACATTTTATGTGGGCAGCCTGACGTAATGATTGTGTCCACTCCACAATAGGTACAAGAATTACACCAACGACTAGAAAAAATCCACCACTTCGTCAGACATAACATCAATTTGGCAAGCGAGAGAACCAAAACGAGGTACGACAGTAAAACAAATGGAACTGTTTTCAATTAAAATCTTGTCAGGCTGTACAGCCCACATAGAAAGAAGACACTTTCTCCAAAATATCAGAAACCTTGGGAAGGTCCGTATTCGGTAGCTAACAGGATTAACGACGTGGTGTATCGCATTCGTCGACGTCTGTCTACAAAGTAGAAGATGTTTTAAATGGATAATTTGGCTACGTTTCATCAAAGAACTGAAGAAGCTTCGAATCCGGAATTGTTCGAGACGAACAAAAGCTAAGTACGGAGCATTGTTACGGACAGATAAACGTGCTACAATGAACAGTGATGGGTCGTCTAGATACTCGCGTGGACTACAGCGTGAAAATTACGTCACCAACTACTTCGAACGAACTTTACTTAAAAATAAGGAATAAGTTGTAGAAATTAAGGGGAATTGGAGTGTGAAGAAAAGCGTAGTTTATTTTGCTGTGCACTAAAGTATAAAAAAGAAGAAATTATTTATTGATGTGTTCGCTGTTATTTGGTGTTGTCGCGGGAGATTAAATAAGTTTATTAATGTTGATCCTGTTAGCAGACTACAAGAAAAAGAAGGATGTTTAGGATATTGAAAAATGTGACTAAGGAGGTCATATGTTAGTCGAACAAACAGAGCTGATCGCAACTTTTCTGTACGAAAGTTCATTAACTGAAGCATAGTTATATTTAGCTGTTTAGGAATTGATAAGTTTATTCTCGATAAATTGCAGTTTGTTCACAAATATCATTGCCACTTGTAGATTGATGTAAAAGTCTTATTTTATGCTTCGTGTGTAGAGAGTAAGAATAGTAGCAAGGTGTAGCAAATTTGCTATCCAGAGGTTTTTATCCTGTTTCGAATTAAATCGAACTATTACTGGTTTGTGTTTCTTCTCGTTATTTGTTGGAACACGATGAACTGCCTTGAATTTAATATATTCTCTTTTTAATATTAATAGCTTCCTCTATTTTGCCCACAATGTCACATATGTTTCCGTTTCAGCTTATAATAAGTCCATTTAGTTCTATATTTTCAGATCTACTATATTGCTGAAGGTTTCTCAATTGTGTTTTAAATTTTCTCTTTCTTTTTCTTGCCACTTATTTCACCCTTCTAATGTTTCATCATTTTCATTTGATGCATTCAATTGTTTAGTGGTTTCAACCATATGTTTTATTAATTCATCTATTTTATTCGAATGTGTAGTGTTCTCTGATGGTATAGTGGTTATCATACCTAGCATGTTTTTGGGTCATGTGGGTTCGAATCCCACTCCATGAAACGAATATTGTTTTTTTGTCTATACATCATTTTCCTCTGATTTTTCAATACTAAATTTTATTTATTTATTTTATTTGAGAACGAGATAAAAAATGTATAATCTTCCAAGGGCTTATGACGAATTTCAAGATTCCTAAAATATTCATTAACAGACATAGAACTTTACAGTTGAAAATCTCTGCAAACAGAAAAGGGGTTTTCTACTTCAACGGAAAATACTGGAATCGATAACGAATTTTCCATGAGACTGAAAGCTATCTGTCACTAAATAATACAGAATATTTTTAAGTGATAGATTGAGAGAACGTATTTCTACTTGACCACGTACCAATGAGAAATAACAAAAATAACATAATTCTGTTTAGATCAATCCTAAAGAACAAGTAGGGGACTATCACAATGCTTGGTATGAAATGCAAATTTTGGAAATCGAACATATATTGCTTGAAATGGTCTATTCTGGAACTTCACAGTTTAATATAAGCAAATTGTCATGCACGCGTAGGTACGGGGATTCTACCTATCTTCCTACTTAGATACATACATACATACATACATACATAATTCTCAGGGAGATGTATGTATCCTCAGGCTACAGAGGTCTAACCAGACCGTGGCGAAAATGCATCGAGCGTTAGAGCTTTAGATAGACGCATCTGTCCTAATCTACAGCTACTGCATTAGGCCCCTGTACGTCAATCATAAGGTCCTGTTTGACCTTGTCCACAGCACCTTGGTCTCCACTTTTTCTGAAGCCATTAGGTACACTTTTCGCAAACGTATTCCCTAATCTACAGTTAATATATTATCATACAATCGGAATATCTTCGTTTTGACACAGTGAAAGACAAAGCTCCTCATTTAAATCATATTCAATCATATTTCGTATTACCATAAATAATCTCATAAATTTTCAAATGATAATTTACATTTGATCAAATATCACGAAAGTAGTTTAAAATGTCAGAAATGCGTAATCTGAAGTCACATAGGTGTAGTAATTTGTTTGATTTTGGTTAAAATCACACCAAAACGTGAACGTAGACTCCTACGTTTGGCAATACAGAAGATTAAACAGAATTATTTTAATTCTTAAGAACTGATTTATGTCACCCTCATTGATAAGTACAAAGCTATTTCAATATGTCTTTAGCAAAGTTTCTGAAGACTTCTGCACTCATGTCTCAGTTAGATATTCAGTTTAATCGCCACTCCTCAATCCTGCTTATATTTCCATAATAAATTCCTTCTTAATAACTTGATAGAGAGAAAAATCTCTGCTGCATCGTTATCAATATTTTCGTATTTGTTACTGAGCATATACAGTATATTTCAATTCTGAAAAGATAACTACGTATCTTTCTAAGTTAAGACAAAAGAGAGAAGTAATGTTTTCATTACTACGTAACATTTCAGTTTGAGAAGCATTGGTTTCATATATTTCAAATTATTACATTTTTCTCTTCAATTTCAAATTTGGTAATGGCAAAATTTATGTTATTGCATAATCTCATTTTCTTCTATTTGTGGCAAAATGAAGCTGTCTTTGGAAATGGTAATTTATCCTTTTTCAAAAAAAGGTACCTCAAATAAAACCATTGCTCGAAAAAGAAAAAAAAACTTCTGCGTTATCCTCTACGCATTGAAAGAACTTCAGGGTTAATGACATCCTAGATATTAATTTTGCAATTTCAGTTGAAGTATGAGCAGGCAATAAGTAAACAAAATTCCGCAGGCATAAAGAATAAAATTTCTTCTAAAGCTGAACATTCCCCACCCAGACAAAACATTGATATCTGTTTCTTTAATTATTTGCACCAATGAAATGTCTGCGTGATGACCGGACGTTGCAAGAGTCTCCAAAATCTTTGATAAAATGTTTCGCATTTTTTTGTCTTCTTCGTTGATCTCTGATGCTGAGAAAGCAATTCCAAGAAATGGCACTGCACTCTCCAGGAAATATCCGAACAGACTGATTGCGAATGAGAGAGAAAAGTGGTAATTCGAAACTCCAAATAAAAGTGCACAAAAGATAAACAGGTGAAAAAAATTCATTGCTGTGACTAGAAATATTGGAAATGATAATACATCTTCCATCAGACTAATCAGAGACGAGACTTCACTGTACATTTTCAGGCTTTGAACAAGTAGATTTCTGTCAGTGCTTGATGCGACATTCTTCTGCAAATTTTCTTGACAAGACTTCATCATTCTTTTCAGATGGATGCAAAGAAATATGTAGAGCAGAGTCACAAAGTTAGACACAGAATACCTATTAATATTATCGAATACAAAATACACGAAGAAGTGGACAATTGAAAAAAATGATTTTATTCCGACATTTAAGCAAAAAAAAATAGCAATTATGATCACTCTTATCTGATTGTGTGTAAATATATGAGAAAAAGGTGGACGAAACAACTGGGATTAGAAAGATAAAACATATGCATGCTTTAAGAAAATATTTCTCAAAAGAACGTTTTCTAATCGGGTAATCCTCACCATTAAAATTGTTCAAAATCCGGGATAAAGTAAGTAAGCGAGGTCGTCTAAATCTCAGATTATGCCACAAAACAAAGGAAATCACATGGGAGAATCTACGAGAAATCCGAACATTTAAATTTCTCGTTTGCAATACGATGGCTGAGAAGATTAATGTTGTTACTGAATAGATTAAATATGAATGCATCATCAGAGCGATCAGGCTGGTAAACCTATTGTAAAACCATCTTTTTTTACCTTTACGATGTTGAAAAACATCAATGCCTGCTGCTGCGAATGCCTTCATTATGAGATTGAAGTCAACCATCTTATCACTCAGTTCACAATCATATCTCTGCTGTTCAGATCCGCAAGTCTGTATAAGAACAAAATTATTTGTTGTACTGGGATTACAAGATCCACCTTTAATGTCCACAATATTATTATGACGATTAAGAGTTTCCTCTAAACGCACCATGTTGAGTATTTCAATATTTCATTCGATGTTTATTATTATATTCAATATTTTTCTCTGTTGATAAAGGCAATTCTTAATCAAATCTCTGAGTTTCAATGCATATTTTTAGTTGTTAGATAGGTTACATTTCCTAAATCCCTTGCTTGAAACTGACAACTTTCTCGACATATATTGAAATTAAGAAGAAAAATAACTTCAGTCAAAAAGTGAGGCTATGAAATATAATTTTCTTTCGAAGTTTCACTAAATTAAAATATTTCGAAATGTTGTCTTTTCCTTGTTCTTCGCAGTTTTTAAATTGACCGAAGTTAATATATTATAAAAAAAATTACCTCTTGGGATATTTATATCTTGCACAGTGTAATAAGAAGCACAACATTCATTACTAACAATCTTATGGTTCCTCAAACAATGATTTTCATCAGCTTCATTATGTAACTCCAATTCAAGCTGACTGAAAACTAAAGCAATATTAGAATATATACTGTTAAAACTTGCTCGGTTTTAAGGACATTAATTTCCCACATACTCTGCAAAATTCAATCTTTCTTTCACGTCTCCTTTTATATATCTCTAGATGTGACCTAGATGATGACGTGGCCTAGATGATAGATGTGACCATTTAATTTCCAGAAGTAACTGATTTTCCTTAGCCTACAATTTCAAAGGCAAACAATTTTTTTTTGTACAAGGAAAATCGTATATCTGGGATATTTCATTAGAGAGATATCGTACACTGCAATATTAATTGTATCTTTATTGTTCATGTATTTTCTTCATCTACAGCTTCAATGGAAACCAAATAATAACGACCCCACCTAAGATTAAAAGCAAACAAATAATAGAAGAAAATCGATATATTCAGAGAAACCATTAGCATTATGGAACATGTGTTTACATGTTCTTCGCATTTTCGCTTTCCTAAAATTTATTGCACACTCGTATCAGAATAAAAAAAGTTGCGTTATTTTCTTCATTTAGACAATGAAGAGACTTTAGCATTTATTGTGTTGAGCTCCAACATTATATTACGCTCCCGCAAAGCGTTCGTGTTTAGAATACGGTTTAAAACTAGTTCGTGGAATACAAACGATTTTAAATTCTTATTTCTCCTCTCTTCTTTGTTGATTTCAAAAACTTTTTCGACTCTGTTGATCGTCATAATTTGTGGTTGATTGTGCAATCGTATGGTATACCAGACAAGTTAGTTAACATAATGAGAGCTCTCTATATTAACACTGAGTTGTGTGTGAGAATTGGTCAGGCGTGTAGCAATTGTTTTAACATTACTTCTGGTGTTCGACAAGGATGCAATTTGTCTCCTTTTCTCTTTAGCTTGGTTATTGATTATGTTATGCGAAATTCACTTGAAGGGAAAGATTTTGACCTTAAATGGACTGGTAATACGAAAATTTCTGATTTAATTTATGCAGATGATTTAGCCCTTTTGGCAAATAAAGTTAATGAGATGAACTCTTTTATTCTTGCTGTTGATGAGACTGGTAGTAGAGTAGGTTTGGTTATAAACGGAGAGAAATCTAAAGTGAGGGAAATTGGTCAGGCAGGCTGTGATTGAGTTCATCTGAAAGGTTGCAGTCTTGAGCAGGTGTCACAGTTTAATTTTCTTGGGAGCTATGTAACAGATAATGGTGATGTGCAGCATGAGATTAATAGAGGAATAGAAATTGCTGCCGGGACTTTTAAGAATCTATGGAGAGTGTAAGAAATAGGCGTATACACCTAAAGACTAAAATTAGACTGTATAATTGTTTGGTTCTTTCTAGGGTTAGTTATGGTAGTGAAACGTGGCACTTTGTAAACAAGATAACAGGAAACTAGACGCTTTTGATTCTAAATGCTTACGCAGCATCTTGGGCATTAGGTATTTCAACTTTATAATTAATGATGAGGTTAGGTAAAGGAGTTAACCTCCTTTAAGTAGCATATTGTGCAGAGAGGGACTCCGTTGGTTTGGCCATGTTGCCCGTATGAATAATTATAGATTGGTGAATAGGGTTATGAACAGTATGCCTAAAGGCCTGAGCAAGAGTGGGAGACCAAGGATGCGGTGGGCAGACAATGTGAAACCGGACCTTGTTAGAATTGGTGTGCAGTGGCCAGATGCAGTAGATGTAACTCAAGATAGACTTGCTTGGAGAACTCAATTGCACGGTCTGGTTGGACCCCGTAACCCTTGGCTGCTTGATGATGATGATGATGATGATGATGATGATGATGATGATGATGATGATGATGATGATGATGATGATGATGATGATGATGATGATGATGATGATGATGATGATGAACATCTTCATTCATTAAACATAGAAACGTAGTATCATTAAATATATTGCAGTGAAAGTTAGTTTTTTCTTCAATTTACCTGTCATTATTTACAATCGATACGTTATTGACAGAATTTGCATTAAATATGCTTCACATAGTCATATATGTATGTATATGTAGAGTGACTGCTGACTGACAAGGGTTCATCACGCTAACTCTAACAATGATATAGAAATGGTAGACCTTTGAAAATTTGCACCTAGGGGTAATCCGGGTCGTAGATGTCGGGAAAAATCCGACATTTGACTTCCGACGTATCCTTCCAGTTCAAATACAGATCACGTAGAGGTCAAACAGTGATTTACGAGTACAAGAAAAGGGAAATTTAGCGTTTGTGGGTGTTTCTGGTTGTAGATCTCGAAAAAGTTACGAAATTTTGTATCCGGAAGGTTTTTCGAGGTCAAAGATCAAATTTAGATCTATCGGTGCCAAAGAGCTAAACATTGGTTCCTTAGGGTTTTAGTTATTATATTAATGTTGGAAAATTTTGCACATTACGGGCCTTTTCAAGTCAAAAGTGAAATATTTATCTACCTTTGTTAGAGGATTAAAACATGCGCCTTTTGGTATTATGAGTTACAGATCTCAGAAATTATGTCATATTAGGGATCAATGGATCTTCGAGGTCAAAGGTCAAATTCGATATAGCGGTGCTGGAGAGCTACAAATTGTCGAATAGGGCTATTTCAGAGAGTAGAACTAAGGTCGAAGAGGAATCTTTAGATCTGGTGTAGCATTCAAAGTCAAATAGGAATCTTTAGATCTGATGTAGCATTCAAATTCAAATAGAGGTCAAAATGCCGTGCTAGAAATCAAGAGGTGCCAAAGACATCGTTTGATTTCTACTAATATATAAATCGATCAAAAATATTGCACTAAAACCGCAGGACAGAACATGTAATGGATAATAGTTTTAAAGATAATATTCGTACTTTCTTTCACAGATAGAAATGGATTTTTTCTGTTGGACAAATACTTATAAAATGCGAAGATTGTATTTGTCAATTGAATTAGTATTACATATTAAGAACAGATAAGAAATATTGTGTCCTACACCACACTCTTGTAGCAAAGAAAAATATGTCTTGATTATATTTTGTGTAATATTTTTATAGTTGCATTTAAAAGCAGCTGTGAAATTTTCTTTCTTAGGCGATATTTTTTTATGGTAACAAATTAAAAATTTAAACTATATTTAAAAATAAATGTTTTTTTCCTATACAACAGTCTTGTAAGCTGAGAAAAATTAAAGTCTTGATTATATTTCTAAAAAAATGTTTTATAATTACATTTCACTGAAAACAAAGTAACCACTTTTAGACATTTCATAAGCTTAGACGGAACTATATATTTCTATTTTAATTTATACAGTACCGCTATATTTACAGAGAGGCGTACAAAGAAATTCCGAATAGAAGGGGACAGGGCTAAAGTGCTTAATTGTCTGATTTTCAGGAACTTCCTATAAATTAATCCCTCAAGTGTCGATGGTTATATTCCAAATATTTAGAGTTTTACTTATGTTTCGTTGCAAAGAGAATCTAAATTTAAAAAATGTTTTATTTCTCTCCCCCCTTCCCACTTCTCAAAATAATCAAAGATTTTCCAAAGAAATCAATATCCACTAATTCGCTTCACATGACCTAGAATGTAACGAATGGGAACTTGCTTCCTGAAGTTTATGTACCTATGGCCTGTCTACTTAGCAAATACTGGTTTAAGAAAAATCCAGACTCATCATTTTGCTTTGCTTTCGAATCCTTTTCCAGCAACAAAAAACAATAATGTCTCTTTTGTTGCTTCCTTACATACTTTCCACGATTTAAATAACTTTTCTTCTTTGACCTCAGGAATTGATGCCAAATTACACAATTGCCCATATCATCTAACAGCAGTGGTTTACTTTTTTCCCCAACGTATTCCGTGATATCCAAGTGTAGATCCAAAAGCTATCCAACCAATGCATGTATTTCTCTTCATTTCCAATTTTTTCAGATTAGTTGGCGCACCACTGAGAAGAGATGTGCGTGCTTGAAGGTGACACCTTGCAGCAGGGTCACCATCTTTATTATAGCGGGTGTAACCTGATCTTGATATATCACTAAAAAGTTCCTGAAAAGTTACAGAATTTATCATATTTCACAGTTCCCAGTTCGAGTTCAGTTCGGTCAGTGTTGAGATTTACCTTTGCAAAACTCCCCGCCCTGCCTCTATCAGTAGAAGACACTGACAAGCTTGGAAAGGCGCCGTCCGTCGGGTGGGACGTGAAGCCATAGTCCCATCCATGTGCAGAAGAGCCGTACCCTGTGCACTTTAGAAATCAAGCTGGATGGCTTTGACAGGAGGCTACCATCTCTCCACCAACAACTGTTCTAGTAGCTCCCATCCACCAATCTTCTCTGAGCCCTCGAGGTTGTTGTGACCTAGCCCTTTAGCCCATTGTGTACATAAAATACCACTCAGAGGTAAAACAACCCAACCCATTGTATTTCGTCAAAAGCTATGTTCAGTTTTTGCGCAATGCATAATCGCTAAACGATTAATAATATAATACGTTAGTAACGTCAATAAATGTTTATAAAAGTCATCCATCTGTTCAATAACGAAAGTAATGGAATAGCAACTAAAAAAGTCATAAAATCATTATCCAATACGTTAATATATTTCACGAACAGAGAACATTTGCTCTTAAAAATGAAAAGCAATTGCACATGAATGCATATTATCAACTCTTGATGGCTGTCAATCTTCTAAGCAAGAATCATTTGTTTACGTTTTTTTCATTTTTTCTTTGGAAACTCGATTATACTATATTCTTAATTTCACCTCTAAAATATTAGATGAACCGAATGCAAATAAAAATAAGAATAGAAAGAGGGGAAGTTATTAATGCCGGAGATTAATATACAACAATCTTCCTCCAACAGAAAACTTGCATTGTCCTCTCTCGTGTTTCCGTGTTACAATTTTACTAAGTAATCTAGATAAAAACAAGTTCTTTCAAAACAGCACTTTGATGATTTTGACCGGTGCCTACGTAATGGGAATGCCTGGCGATTTTATACGAATCTCCTTGTTGTTAGCAAACGCGCATAGGAAGGCTTCAGAACTTGCCACTTGAGGGTAGCACCGTTCCGCGGTAAGCTAACCTATGTTAACGGCAAGTATATAGCGATCTGGCTGAAGTCATATGGTAAAGAATCAGACAGATGGTTAATCATATGCAATAAACTAGAATCTTTCTCAGAGATGCAACGGAATAATCATTTAAACTCTCCGTAATGAAAAATATGTTTCAAAATAATCGTGTTACAATTGAAAATTATTATTCATTAAAATCCGAAATTTTCAAGTGTTTACCCAATAATGTTATTAAACGGTAATTCTTAATTAATAATTAACAAAATTTAATGTTTTTCCGAAGCAATTCTTTATCTAATTTAATAATTTTAATTATTATTCCAGAAGAGCTTATTGTTAAGGGGAATTCATAAGCAATAGATTTAGGCAAAATTATTTTGATATTAATACTCGATTTTTTTTAATTATGCATGAGATGAAAAATTTACTTAAAAATTAAAGATTAAAAGTAATAGTTTTTTAAATGCAATAGGCTCAAAATTTATGTTGCAGTGCATAATTGACTCTTTATATGTTAGTCTTTTTATTTCAATTACTTCTCCCGATCTACAGATCTACTTACTCAACTAATCCCGATCTACCTGGTTATTTGCTTGTTTTAAAATAATGTTGTTTTTTATCGTGTCAATTAACGATTTTTCATAGAGTTGTCAATTTTCATTATTTTTTAGTTTAGAAAGATAAAAGGGGCTCCATTTAGGATGTAGCTCTAAGGCTCTAATTTAGAACTTTGTTCCAGGGCACTCATTTGGAACTTGGTTCGAGGTCTCCCAATTGCTTAATGCGCCCTGGTTCATACACATATTTGTGCAGTTCAGAAAGCTCATAAAGAGTTATAAACTTCAACATTATATCAGTCATATACAAGACTGGTTTCAGAAGAGAAGGGGGGAGGGGGGACAAGAGGGTCCAGGTCGAAGAAAATGAGCGACATTTTTACTACTATACTTAGCACTGTTTTTTTCTTTAAGTAATACAATATTTGAATGAGTGAAAAATTTTAAATTGATTGCAACAATATTATGCTCAAAGAAAGCTATCGCATTATCTTTCCATGTTATTTCAATGGGAATCTAACTATGAAGCTCTATAACAGAGAGGACCAAACTTTTAGACTACGATCACTATTAAGACAGAAAATCTTTCGCGATCGATCATAGTAATGCATAATAATGATTTAACACTGCTTGACCAGCTAAGCATAAAATAAAATTTAGCATCAAACATATTAGCGTGACATTGTTACATTAATTGAAATCTTTTCCACCTGAAACTGGTAGTTATGCGTTCGACTGTTCGGTCATTTCTGCTCTATAACATCTAAAATATGCATTTAATAGAGAAACGTGATGAAAATAAAGGTCGTGAATTGTAGACCCTCAGGGCTAGGTTCTTTTCGAGCAGCTCGTGTGTGCAGAAGAGTACTTGTCTCTCCCTTGTCAGGATGCTGCTGCTATCTAATTGGTCGATGAACACAAACTCAGATTTTACATGTACGCATTTGATGCATTTAATGAAAAACTGAATGAAGTTAACGATAACCAAATTTATTTAAATCTCGATATATCATCAATGTTCGTTCAGTATTTAAAGGGTTATTGAAGTGGAATGTTTAATAATAAATTATCTCGTTTTATAAAAATCATTCATAATTATCTAACATCGAAATAATTATTATGCAAATTTTAAAATTTATATTTAATTAAATGATTTGAAACAATACTTATTATTTAAGTTTTAATTAATATCTGAAATAAATTTTTATGACCCATTCTGTTGTGAAATATTATCTAACTTCCATAATTCCTTAAATACTAGACGAATGCTGTTGAAAATCGAGTTTAAATAGATAAGATTACAATCTTGAATTTATTTTTAGTAATATTCTTTCGTTAAATGAATATGTTAGAAGTCACAGAGCTTCCAAGTAAGATTCCCATTCACATAACACAGAAATTCTCTAATATTTTGTTAGGACAGTGTAACTCAGTTCCGTATATTGTAAAGGTTTCTGCGATTCCAAAATATGATTTATTCGAAAGTGATCTCAGAATTTTTTTCTAATTACTCATGTCATCGTTATGTTGCCGACATATTGATGCAGCTACCAGTCTTGCAAATCCAGTTGGGAGGAGATTCGATTGAAACTGCGTTTCGCTTGAAGGGAACGGAAGGGAAGGGCTGCCAGTTCAGTATGGCCTACTGGTCTCGTCATCTATGGCCACTTTTTTTCATTTTTTTCAAACCTGCTGAGGAGTGGTCAACTTCACAGGGTCCTGGTGCTGACCATTTATACCCTATTAGACTCGACTGGTTTATGGATTTGAGCTTGACTATGGATCCTGGACTTGCTGCACTGGTGGGCCTCTGTTGAGGGAGAATCTGCCGCTGTGTTTCCTGTTTGCTTCTGGGTTGCCAGCCCTAAGTGAACAGAGCCATGGGATACCTTATGTCAGCTAGTGGATAACCCTAATCAGAGGCCATCGCAGGTACCTGAACCTCGCTTAGCTAGTTGGACATCGTCAATCCTAAACTGGAGTAATGTGTCTCAGGCAAGCCATAGGCTCTTGAAAAAGTGCACTTGAAAAGGTGGTGCCTGAAGTTCCTACCAGCATCGGTGACTTCAGCCTTTAGCGGAGGAGGAACAGGTCTTTGCCCCATGCCTGCGATCAGGGGGCTGTTTTATATTGTTGGCCCTATCTATCTCAATAAATCTAGTTTCTTTAAAAAACCTACTAATCATTTTCTCTCTACAGGAACGTGGAACGTGAGGAAATTATATAGAGATTATTCTCTTTATGTCCTCACGCAGGAATTCCGCACTATAACATAGATATTCTAGGCTTGCAAGAGACCAGATGGACAGGTAAATGTGAGATACTTAAAAATAACTTTAAATATCTCTTTACAGGGAGGGAGGATGGAAAGCATCAGCAAGGTGTGGGTCTGCTTCTCAGCAGACACGCTAGTGATGCTCTTCTAGGATATGAGTGCATTAATGAAAGGTTTCTTACAGCAAAATTACAGACAAGCATTAAAGACTTGAATGTTATCTGCTGTTATGCCCCCACTGAGGATGCCGATGAGGATGAGAAGGATACATTTTACGGACAACTTTAGGATATTTTGAATTCTGTCAAGAAAGGAGATATTACCCTTGTTCTAGGTGACTTCAATGCCAAAGTTGGTACTGACTCTGACCTGTGGGGAGGAGTGATAGGCCCTTTTGCTATTGGTAGCTGCAATAGCAATGGGCAACGTCTCCTACAGGTAAGTAAACTCAATGGTTTCACAATAATTAACAGGTATTACAAACACTGCGATATACATAAGTACACATGGGTTTCACCTGATGGGCTGCATAAGAATATGATTGATTATATATTAATTAACAGAAAATGGGCTAGTTCTGTTAGGAATACCAGGTCATATAGGGGAGTTGAAATTGGATCTGACAATTACCTCCTTAAAAGTGTCTTGCAACTTAAATTTAAAAAGTGTTGTGCTAGGGTTAAAAAATTTACTTTAATACTGAAACTCTGAAAGACCCAGTTATAGCTAAAGCTTACCATGATAGGTTACTTAGTCATTATGACAGTCATGGTTTGCTTACTACTGAAGTTGAGGAAGAATGGGGCCATTTTTAACAGGCTTTTTTGGAAACTAACAGTATTCTTTTAGGATAAAAGGAGCATAGGAGACAGAATTATTAAACTGAAAAGGCACTTGAGCTTATTTCAGAAAGAAGGTATTGCAGGAATGGCCTTAATCAGTACCCTACTAGTCCTAATAGAAAGGATTACAGAGAGCTTAATAAACATGTAAAGGATCAGTTAGCTACTGATAAGAATCTTTGGTTTGATGGCTTGGCTGACAAAGCTGAGGAAGCAGTTAGACAGCACAACAGCAGAGAGCTGTACCAGATAATTAGTGTTTTATGTGGTAGAAAACGGACAGGCATACAACGATTGCAGGATAAACAAGGTAAGGTTGAGGATTCTGTCATGGCTAGGTGGGCTGAGCATTTCAGTGATGTTCTAAACAATGTGGTTAGTTCTACTCCCATTGTTTGTAATGATGATAGATGCATTGGCAGCTTTAATGTTGGCCCTATAACACAATCTGAAGTTATTTTGGCTATCTCTAAATTTAAACTTCATAAATCCCCAGGGGTAGATGAAATTACTACAGAAATGCTCAGAGCTGGGAATGTTTCGGTTACCACTTGGATGACTAAAATTTTGAATAACTTTTATGATAAAGGCATGGTTCCTAAAGATTTTACCAGAGCTATTATTTTCCCTATTTTCAAAAAAGATGATCGCAGTTCTTGTGATAACTATAGGGGTATCAGCCTACTCTCTGTTCCAGGTAAAGTTCTTTCCATGATTGTGCTTAATAGAATTAAGAATCTGGTTGACAGGCAATTGCGTGATGAGCAATGTGGATTCAGAAGTGGTAGGGATGTGTGGATCAGATATTTTCACTTAGGCAGATACTTGATAAATGTTTAGAGTTTCAGAAACCTTTGGTTGCTAGCTTTGTTGATTTCAAAAAGGTTTTCGACTCTGTTGATCGTCATAATTTGTGGTTGATTGTAAGATCATATGGTATACCAGACAAGTTGGTTAACATAATGAAAGCTCTCTATAATAACACTGAGTGGTGTGTGAGAGTTGGTAAGGCTTGTAGCAATTGGTTTAGCATTACTTCTGATGTTCGAGAAGGGTGCATTTTGCCTCCTTTTCTCTTTAGTTTGGTTATTGATTATGTCATGCGAAATTCACTTCTAGTAAAAGATTGTGGCCTTAAATGATCAGAAGATGTGAAAATTTCTGATTTAAATTATGCTGATGATTTCACCCTTTTGGCAAATGATGCTGATGAGATGAACTCTTTCATTTGAGCTGTTGATGAGGCTGGTAGTAGAATTGGTTTGGTTATAAACAGAGAGAAAACTAAAGTGATGAAAATTGGTCAGGCAGGCTGTGATTCAGTTCATCTGAATGTTTGCAGTCTTCAACAGGTGACACAGTTTAAATATCTTGGGAGCTGTGTAACAAATACTAGTGATATGTGGCATGAGATTAACAGACGAATAGGGATTGCTGCTGGGACATTTAAGAATCTATGGTGTGTGTGGAGAAATAGGCGTACACCTAAAAACTAAAATTAGACTATATAATAGTTTGGTTCATTCTAGGGTTAGTTATGGTAGTGAAACTTGGACGCTGTGTAAACAAGATAACAGGAAACTAGATGCTTTTGATTCCAGATGCTTACGTAGTATCTTGAGTATTAGGTGGTTTAACTTTGTAACTAATGATGAGGTTAGGCAAAGGAGTCTGCAACCTCCTTTAAGCAGCTTATTGTGCAGAGAGAGACTCCTTTAGTTTGGCCATGTTGCCCGTATGGATAATTATAGATTGGCGAATAGGGTTATGAACAGTGTGCCTAAAGGCCTCAGAAAAAAGGGGAGACCTAGGATGCGGTGGGCAGACAATGTCAAACAGGACCTTGTTAGCAGCGCCGCCGACAGGGGGGGGGGGGCAAGGGGGACTAGTGCATAGGGGCCCCCGTCAGCAATAAGGGTCCGTCAGATTAAGTGACTCTACATTTTCTTACAAAAATTATTCTTAGTTAGGCTATATATCGATCCTATGCTAAAACGTTTTATGTGACACAAACTGTGTAGGCCTATGTTTTTGCATGCCTGACTGCGCAACAGGCTTTTTTTCCTCTGTATGTCATCATTGTGTCCAGAATAATTACTATTAATGATTTGTAAAGATAAGAAGTTTTCAAGAGGGGCCCCGAGCATAATATTACATAGGAGCCCATAAATTCTCTCGGCGGCCCTGCTTGTTAGAATTGGTGTGCAGTGGCCGGATGCAGCAGATTAGCTCAGGACAGATATGCTTGAACAATTAAACTGCACGTCTGGTTGGACTCCGTACCCAATGGCTGCTTGAGGATGATGATGATGAAAACATCACAATACTGTATTATCGTTCAGACTTCTAGTTAAAGACAGCAGAAAGTAGACAGAGCAGTAAATAATCGCTTACGAACAATCCGTATCAGAATCCAATTTTGAAGCAAGCGGTAAACAGCTTAATAACATTTACCGCTACGAAGCAAGTAGCAAGCAAAACAGCGGGTCGCCAGCGCCTAACGGACGAAAATGTAACTGGCGCTGCTGTCGCTTCACGTCTTGAAATCGGCAGACATTCCCATTACGTAGCCATCGACTTTGACCCTCACAGAGAGGTTGATCGCTATAGTATAATATATGTGCTACGGATATAAGTAACGTTTTTCGCAATTGTGTGTGCTTCGTTCACGTTGTCCTACAATATAACAAGAACTAGTTATACAAGTCATAGTTGCAGTATGATTAACTGATACTGATTCAGAAACTACTATTTCCCACGTTAGGAGGTTTTCATGATTTCTAATAGTAGTGTCTTTGCTAAGTGTTTTTCAAGCATCCTCAGTGAAGGAAAACTATTGTGAGACTGTTAAGAAGATTTCAGTATCGTGAAAAATACTAATGGAGGTGAGATGATTTGATATTATTTAAACACATTATTAGAAGCAGAGCAGCTAAAGAGCATTAAATATTTCCTTGGAAAGAACATGGGACTATATTGTTAAATTAGTGATAACCATCATTTATAACTGATATTAGAAATCCTCTTTCTTTATCGATTCCTATATATCGAATGTGAGAATTAATGCATTTGAAATTTACGGCAGGGGAAAATTGAAGAGTGAAAAATACTTAAATTTCCATTCATTAAAATTTAAAAAAATTCGATTTACTGTACATTTAAAATGAAACGTGTTAATGAACCTTATGATCTTCAGATTCAAGTAGTGAACATGGAGCACACATCCTGCGATCCGAGTTCAAGTCATGATAATTGTGTTTACCTTAACAATCGACGTTCTACAGATCTGAAGTGTAATGGTGAATTAAAGAATGCAATGTCTGACTTCAATCTCATACTGAAAATGTTCGCTTTACCAGGCATTGGTGTTTTGGAAAAAAGTAACAAAAAGAAAAGATGGATTCATAAAATCTTTCCTTTCTTCTTCATTTTTGGAATGTACTTGTTTTTTGCATACTCCGTAAGCACCTTAATTTTCAAACTAATTGTTTTTCCTAAAAGTGATTTCAAGATAGATATTTCTCGCAGATATATGGAAATGGTTTCGATTTTTTTGTGGCATAATATGAAATTTCGGCGTCATGGAATGTCCAGTTTCTTCCGAGATTTCATCATTTTTGCAGTGTCCACTCGCAAATTTCAAAATGTGAATCTCTTAAACCATGGGTAACATTTTGTGTATGTTTTATTATTTTAAGTCCAGTGTTCTGCTCATTATTGATTCTAATATTTATTACAAAATCAGACATAAAGATTCTTATTCATCATAAATTTTTCTCTTACAAATTGAGAATATATCTGTGTATGCCTATCTGATGGTATTTTTTCATTTCACATGCAGCTTTACGAGCTTATATTTCATGCAATGTTCTGTGGCAATGATGTACATATTATTATGTATCCATTTGAAAAGAATGTTGCAGATTTGTCACACCAGTTTGCAGATGGGTATGTCACCACATATTGAAACAAATATCTTTGTTAAGCGCCTTAACACCTACTGTAAAATATCCTCCATGATTGTTCTCATGGAAGATTTGTTATCCTTTCCGATATTTTTAGTTGCAACAGCACAATTTTTCAATTTGTTCACATTCTTCGGATTTATATTTAATTTTCGGAATTCTCACCTTTCTTCAATGTTTGCCTTAATTGTTATATTAGTAACATTTTTTTATAGTGCAGTGTCATTTATTGGAATTTCTTTTGCTACTGCAGAGGTCAATGAAAAAGATAAAGCAATTAGAAAAACACTGTCACGTATTTCCGAGAATCTATCAACATCAACAAATAGTCCAAACATCGCTTTATCATTAGTAAAAACAATTAAAGAAAATGACATTAATATTTTATCCGGATGGGGAATGTTCAATTTCAACCGAAGCTTTATTCTTTCTGCCTGTGGAAGTTTGTTAACCTATTGCCTGCTCATACATCAACTTCAACTCTAAAATAGACTAAATAGAAGTCATAATCATGTAGATATATAAATGAATGGAATTGGGGTATACTGGAACTCCTATGAAATTATTTTACCCTCTCGGATATCTGAATTTCCTTCACTGCACGCATTTGCAAGAATACACAGCCAACAATTCTGTGTTCACCAATCAATACTATAATTTTACAGTAAGCATTATTTTCTAGAATATTTGAAATATTTACTCAAGATTTGTATCAGGATATTTTTGAAAGCACTGCGAACAGGAAAGAAATTAATAACTTTAAAAAACATAAATAAATAAAAACGGAACATTTTTTGAAGATTGTATTTAAACAGATTAATAGTCACAGACCAATGGTATAATATTGATTATACTCAATAGCAAACATTAATATATATATTATATTCATTATTATAATGAGTATCATGTCTTTTGTGTTTAAAAATATCACATGTGAACATTCCTTAATCGCACTTCCCTTCTACGAACCAATATTGAATCAAGACATATTAAGCATGTTTTCGGGGAAAATAACGTATTTTTTATTCCAATTATTATAAATGTCTCTATTTGAATAAGGAAAAGAAAGAACTTATTATGATATTTCACAGATATATATATATGAAATACATAGATAGAATAGAAGATATCTATCATAGATAAAAAGTGATCTAACTCAAATGGCAAATACAGTTTGGACTTTGTTTCACTACGAACCTTTCAGAGTGCAGTTTGGTAATTGAGCATTTACGATTCTAAACTATGAGGCTCAACGTGTGTCAGTACATAATTCATCTTCTTCAAAGGCGTTCAAAGGAATGAAGACAATAGATTTGTGGAGTATGACTCAAATATTGAAGATTTCTATGGTATGAGAGTATTGCTAGGTCAGTAAAAGGCTACAGATACTAAAATATGGTTCCAGGAATCGTGATTAAAAGATCCCCAAAGTGGCTCAGTTGGTGACGACCAAAAGATCTTAGAATATTGCTTGATCGATGAGAACCTATAGATTCTGAAATGTGGTTAAGTTAACATTGATTAACAGATCCAGTAAGTGGCGACAAAGAGATCGGGAAAGAAGTTTGATAACTGAATGATAACCAGGTAAATTTATTTTCCTGGAACGTGGCTTGGTCAATATATTTCTACAAATGCAAGAATCTGATTCAATTACTGAGTATACATTGCCATAGAATTTGGTTTGTCACTTTACTCCAAGTAGCTCGTCCACTCTAGGTCTTCACATGTTTATTTCGCCAACGATTCGCTGATCATTCATCCAGGATTAGTGTAACGTTCTTGATTGTCATTATTCTGAGACAGTTGGTAAATTTTTGTCGTAACGCTGAATCAAAAATGGCTCAATGTTACCTAAAATAATAGCCAAAAAATATTGCAAATATTAATGAAACTTGTGGAGACATCTGGTGATATTAATTTCCATTAATTTTCACTTTTTGTAAGAAATTAGTGTTTATTTAGGAAAAAGAAATAATGGAATATGTTTGGGAGAGTAAGAACGTAAAGGATTAATCTTCCTTTAATGTTGCAAGATCAATGATAACCCAAAGATGCTAAAATGTTGTTCATTTAAATATTACGTTACGAGAATATTAGTCAAGTTTTGAAGTATCATTGGACGAATACACCTCAAAATTGGGTCCAAACCATTAAGCAAGCAAGCATCTAATGTTAAACGTTAACAAAACTCTTGCTGTCATTTACTGATGTAATTTAATTATAATTCTTTCAGTTGTGCACCAGGAGTGTGCACTAAACTGGAAAGTGCCTTCTGGACCAGAGTCTTCAATTACAGTCAACTACATTTACAATGACTAATTCTGTGGTATAACTTATAGGGGATGATTGTTCGGTGGCTGGTAGCTCAGTGGTCAGAGCACCTGAAATGTTATCAGGAAGGTGTGGGTTCAACTCCCACCTAGCTAATGACAATATTTCATCTATATTTATCTAACAAATTACGAACAGGTGTATATCTGAGAGATTCTATTTTTTTATATCTAAGGAACCTAAAATGAGCTTCGAAGAATGAGAACGAATGCGACGTTCACGAATGTGAGCGAATGCCTACAGTTGGGAAGTCATCACAGTCATTTGAGAAATTGATTACAGCAACCAATATCAATGCATCCATCACTAAGAAATGTTTTATAGTGTGGGGCATGCAAGTTGATTGAGAATAATCTGATCAGAGTTCTGTTCCGACATATAAATATATAATAACTATTTACCCTCATCTTAATGGTCTTTGAACAATATTCTTCCAAATTATGGGTTGTTTTATCTCTTAGCTACATATATTTCCGCACAATGAATTCAAAGACCTGTCACAAAGACCGCAATTGTTCAGAGAATGTTGGGGAAGGTGATGCCCTGGATAACTGTTAGGAGACAGATGAAGGCCTCCCTAAGGACCATCCAGCGTGTGTTAGCATCAGTGTTAGCACAGTAGTTCAGTTCCACCAACAGTTAGCATATTTCCAGTAGGAACTGGAACTGGGAACTATAGACTATGAGCTTGGTATGCAGCCGACAGAGACAACTCTTCCACCCTGAAAATTATGTATAATGCATATATTTACTCTTTGTTCGCCTCCTCTCGGTTATTAGAAATCACAAGGAGAAGGTTACCATACTGCCCTTCATGTTTGACATATGCGTAGCAAAAATATTGCTTAATATTTGGTTTAAATTTGTGGTTAACGTTATAGGCCAATTATGACCAACATTTATTTTCAGCTTTCAAAAAATCTCCTGTGCCTGGCACAGGAGATTTTAAATGCTGATAATAGTCGGATTTATAATTGAAAATTTCTTATTTATTTTTGAAAGCTGCAATAGTCAGATTTATTTTTCTACATTTTTGCCGTTTTTAAAAGAACCAAATATGGTTTTTCTGTTGTTTTATCGTCTTGTATTGGTGATACTTCGCTTTATAATAGTGAAACTGAATTTTTCGCTTATCATATGAGATTACTAATTGGCTGCAGGGGTGGAAATGAGTTTTGAGAACTAGGTGGACGTTCAGAATCATAAGAAAAGAGACCCCGTAGTTGAAATGGCGATGGGAAGCAAAATATAAAAAAAAATTTAAATGTTCAAGAATTATGACCAAATATATTATAAAGGAGTATATATATAAACTGTATATGTAACCGTGGATCTATTTCCTAATGCTAAATATACGAGATCAGCAACAACAAGAACAAAATACACTGCAACTAGGAAAACGGCGTTATTTCAATGCCCCCCTCCTCCTCTGTTCTTACTGTAGTATCTAAATCTAGGACAAAATAGTCGCTCCATTACAGCTGATCTTATCTCGAAATGTGTGTGCGGAGGACACATAAATATCGAGATCAGATCAGGTGTAATGGAGCGACTATGTTGTCTCAGGTTTAGATACTACAGCTAGAACAGTTCACTCCTTACTAATTTATACACTACAAAAATTGTTAAAAAATAAATAGTTTTTACTGCCCTTATCAGTTGTCCTCATCACCACCAGCATCATCAATATCTAACACATAGGTTAGAGTGGGAGATTTTGGGAACAGTGGCAAAAGCAGATATGGCTGTAAGTTAATTTGTGCGATAAAAATTTTTATGTTCCAATTATTTTACGTGACTTAAATCAAAATATAAAAGTAAAATGGCAACTTAAATGATGAAATTGTGATATGAAGATCAAGTGAGAAAGAGTTGGCAAGAATTTAGTAAGTTATAACTCAGATTATGTGAGACAGTTGCAGTGTTTTCAGATATTAGCAAAATATTTGATTCAGTGGATCACAAATCTTTGTTACATAAGTTATATAATACTGGAATAAGTGATATTGCATATCAATGGTTTAAGAGTTATACATCAAACAGAAAACAAGCAGTTTGTATTTGCACTCAATTCAGTAACTATCTAAATATTAAGAAGGGAGTTCTTCAGGGTTCTGTAGTGGGAATAATTTTATTCTTAATACTTATAAATGATTTCTGTTCTCTTGATCTATGTTGATTACTAACATGTTTTGCAGATGATGCTGCAGTTGTTTGTACTGCAGACAGTTTAAATGAGTTAAAAACAATTCATTTAAACTTTAATAAAATAAGAAATTTGTTTACCAGAAATAACTTATGTTTACGTGTTCAGAAAACTATATATATATTTTTTGAGTTGCATGAATGTAATACTGACTTTGAAATGAAGTATCATAAATTAAATTGTAACTTAACACAAGTTTGTAACTGTACTGTAATACAGAGAGTAAAAAGTTATAAATATTTAGGTGTAATCATAGAAGGCATCTTAAAATGGAAGAAGCATGTTTCTAAATAGATTGAGATACACGTTATATAAGTTTTGTCATTTAAAATACTGTTACAAGTTCTTTTCTTCATTCTTTATATTTTTCATGTGTTTCTTCAAATATACAATATGAGATTTGTTGTTGGGGGGAAGACTATGAGACAAACCTAATTAATGTAAACAATATTCATAAGAAAATATATAAGCTTATATTCAATGTGAAAAGTTACAAAGACAATGAATCCCTGAAATTATTTCACTTTTATAATATATGACAAATTTATATTTTTAAAATTCTCCTGTTTGTACATGTGAACCATGATTGACTAGATAGTGTAAAGCGACCGTACAGCACGAGAAGAAATAATCAATGTATTCTGCTCTTACCATATAAATACATTTTGAAAAAACATTTCGTTTTCCTTACACCAATGATTTATAATTTTTTAGGAAATTGCATAAAAAATGAAACTAATTTGCGAAGTTTTAAGCAAAAAAATTAGTTTTTTTTGTTAATCATCGAAAATATTGAAATTTTTCTGAGATTCAATTAGCTTGGAATATTAAAATTCATACAAATTAGCATATTATATTTTGATTTTAAAATAGTACTAGCCAATTATCTGTTGCTACTACTTATTCAATTATGCAAGTCTTTTGAACTTGGATGGGTTGTAAAACTATTTGGCTCAAAATATTTATGACCAAAATTCTGGTTTCTTTCTTTTATCAGTTGTTTTATTGTATTTATACTGTATATGTATTTTGCATTGTGTTTGTGTTTCATTGTGATGTATTATGCATTAATGTATTAAAGTACATTCTTATTGAAGTATAATCTAAATCATTAAAGTAGGCTTCTAGAGATTACTCCTAGGTTTGTACAGAGCCAAGTATTAAAAGTACAATTGTACAAATACTATTTAAAAAAAATTGTTTTCAATAAGGAACTATTCCATTTCGGAACTTGATAATACGAAATGAAATCTATTGATCTTTCTGACCAGGAAAATAAGTAATTAGGATATGCATCCGAATTTTCCATAGTCATTTTCGTTTCAAAATTGTGAAGATGCAATATTCTAAAATACAATACAGTATTTTATTTCCTTAATAAATAATGCATTTGATTATATTGCTGTAACCCAGGAAATTTACAGAAATCCACAAGAGTTTAAAAACTCGCCTGTGGAATTTATTAAAACTCAATATCTGATTATCATTTTTGACAGCAAATAATCTAAACGTATTAAGCATTTTTAAAGTAATCAAAGAACAAAAGACAAAATAATTTGAGCAAATAAAAAGCAAAAAAGTATGAAAAACGTTAAAAAAATATGAAATTAAATTACAAAAAAAAGAATTCATTATCATCAAAATGTAGTAGCCATCTACAAATATTTGAAGTAAAGCTATGAATTTTTTTCCGTTTTCTATATTACAAGGAGTGAAAAACATTCCTGAAAATGATTAAAGAAAATTAAATTACGCAAAGATGTAGTTTACCATTTATAGCTTTATTTTTTCCCCTCCTAGTCATGTCCGATTTAAATCGCGAAGTCTATATTTTAAAGTTCAGTATTGCAACTTATCTGCACCATTTAAACTGGCCAAACGCATAACAAGAAACCCGACTGTGAACAGGTTAATGGAAAATTATATGATAGTATAAAACAAAGGTATTAACGCATGCTACCCTTGGTGAATTCTCTTCTTGCTGGCTAAAGGTGAAAAAATTTTGGGATGAATTTATCCTTTCAGAATCTTTATAGATTTGTATCTATAGGTAAGAACGGCCGGACCTACGCATATTACTAAGCTATAGCCTACGCCCTCATGACATGAATGGTCTCAAAGAAATGTATTTCAAGTTTTACTGCATTACGAAAAATATTTAATATTTAATCTATTGTGCGAACACTGTTCATCTTTGGTTACCAATCGTAGAAAAATGTTTTCACCACATCAATTTCGTTTTTAGTTTTCAATGTTCCTTTCAATCAGAATAATTATTCATATTTTTCGACTTTCGAATTTTTTGGGCCTCTTAAATGTGCCTTAGTTTAGGGCCTCAGAAGGTCATTGTCCGTCCCTTGGACATTCACCTTCTGAGGTCTTCTTCAATTTCAAATTCTTCAATTCTAGTAACATTCTTCAATTTCAAAGAAGGAAAATGAAGTGTCGGAAAAGGAAGACTTCTTTGGAAGAGATGGGTGCATTGTCACCGACGTCCTCATTCATGAGCTAAAAAGCTATAGGAAATTCGTTTCAGAGCTATAGGAAATTCATTCAAGAGCTAAGAAGCTATAGGAAAGAGAAAATGTTGTTAATTTAATGTTGAGAAAAATATCTTAATAGCCGTGGTGAATTTAAACAATTTAATAAATATTTACACCTTTAATTTCGATAATTCTTATATATATATAATCAGAGGCTATCATAATCAGCATGAGCCCTGGCGCAACCTTTCTGTATGGGACACCCCAGAGCATAAATTTGAAATTTGTTTTTAAAACGTAATTAGCAAAACGCGCATTGGCGATTTAATCCTTTCTAGATTTGTACAGATTCTCATTTGAATCTGTAATGAACAATTAGATGATTTTCCTAGAATTTAGCTTATTTGACCTAGTTAAGCACTGAATTCAGCCTAATTAATAACGATAATTCACGTCTGTGTTAAAAATGTATACGCTCGCGTATGTATGCTAAATAACAATTGATATAACTTTGGTACTCTCATAGATATATATCCTTAATACATAATAATATTTCAAGTGCAGAGTAAACATTTCCAAGAAAATATAATTTTTATTAACTTATTAAGCAAAGATTAATGTAAATAAACATCTGCCAGTTTCCTGATAAAAAAAACTTCCAGAGCATTATACCCAAATCAGAATAGTATATTTTGACAAATAAACCATTTACAACACTTAATGGATGTCAGAAATCACATTGAAGCTTTCAAAAAAGTCACTCCTGAATTCTGTGATAGCTCTTCAGAAGGAAGTACTGAGTGTCTTCAATCCAAAGCGATTCTCTACACTTATAAATCTCTAGTCCTCATACAAGGTACTATTCACATATTATTTACAGAATCTCTATATTACATTCTCCAAATATTTTATATATGGCAACCTGTAATGCTGTAAAAAATTTTAAACAAAGTTTTTGTAAAATTTACATAATTACAAATTAAAATAATTTTAATGAAATAAACTTTAATTTCATTATGGCAACCCAGATTCTGACTAGAAAATGAGTGAGCACAAAACTTAAATGTTAAGAAAATTGTTCAAACATTGTAGAAATGAAAGTAAGGGAATAGATTAAAAAAAAAAAGGCAAACTTCTGTCTTTTAACTTCTGAGATTTTTTTTCAATTTTAATTTAGAAATTAGTGTTTTGACGTTGCTACAGTTAACGGTAGCGTTAAAAAGAACAAGAAAGCAGTATACACATCTGAAAAAGCTGAAATAATAGCATACTTTGAATAATCATAATTTAGCAATTTCCATTATATAAACATAGAAATGTTTGCTCTTTTCGGCAGGTCCTAGCTAGTCCTAAATCATAGAAGTTGTTTCCGTTCCAAGCTAATCTAAATCACAGATATTGAGCACCAAATGCAGATGTTAAGTCGGATTTATATTGCCTGTTGGCAAGCATTGTAGCTTCCTTTACTTCTACTGTATTTCGCGGGTTCTTATATGATTTCCCTGCTGAAATCTTTCTGTACATTACGTTTTTTTTATCTTAATTATGCAATCAGCCTTAACAAAAAAAAAGTAGAACTTATTGCAATCTTGGCGAACAAACACTTACATATTATTTTACAATCAACATGACTTCACTTACATTAAACAATCGGTTGAGTGGAGAAAAACATATGGTGACATTTCATCTGACTGTACTATAGCATTCTAGGACCCTCTTTGACCTTTCTCCTCCCGCAACCTAAGACTTCGTGTTTTTTCCTGTCCAGAGTATTCTTTGTCACCAAGGCATCATCTACTTCTCCCATTGGTAAGCGTCAACTAATTAGGAAGGGCAAATATTCGTGGGGGCTTGAGACTTCCTTTCATCTTGCTCTCGCTACCATGTGGGTCGCTTTCTTTCCCAGGGTCGCTGTGATGCCGTGGTCTTGATTGCCTCCCTGGATATGTATCAGCTGGTAGGAGAGCTGTTGCACGTAGAGATACAGGGGAAGTGCTCGTTCACTTCAGTCTCTGGGTACGTCATCACAGCTTATATGAATGCAGGACTGCAGACGTGAATGCAAATTCTGGTGCCAGTCAGCCACAACCCGCCGGAAATGCCTCGCAAGATATTGAGCCCTGTGACGAGAGTGCTGAGCAAAGAATTAGAAAGCACTTTCGATATCGTTCTGAGTGTATGTGAAAATCTACGCAGAACACTTCTCATCGTTAATGCTTAAAACGTTTTGGAAGCATGCAACGAAAGTGTCAGCAATCTCATTTAAACTATTGAAACGCCTTTTGAGTTCTATAATGGCTCTGTTTTGAAGCCTTTATAACCTCGATTTTGTAGCCGATTTTCTGCATTCATAATCCTCTAGTCTTCACATAGTTCACCGTCATACCTTTGTTTTTAGGGGCCCGAGAAATCGGGAATCTTGGTTCTACGCCCACATTAACACCACTTGTGCCGCTTAATCAATCTATCTGTTTGTACAGCAGAAATGCAAAATTACTCCTTTTCCTTTTGTGAATGTTTCCCTTGCTATGAAAACTGGCATGTAAAAATATATTTGCTATCAGTTCCTGTAAATTTAAAAACAAAAGTAAACTTTATTTTTCTTATCTTTTGGGCCATTTGAGCTTAGGGCCCTGGTGCAGCTGCACCACCTGCACCACTGGATGAGACTTCTCTGTTTGTAGTAAAATCTCTATAGTTCAAAATATATGTTTTATGCCTAAATATATATACAGGGTGAATCTGAAAAAGTGGGCAAAACTTTACGGGGTGGTAGAACGCAGCTATACGAGCAATATTCGTCATAGAAAGTATATGCGGAACGCAAACGGCGAGCCGCTAGGTGGCGTTGGAAATGGTATAAAAGGGTCGGTCCTCGCACCCAACGGCATTTCCACCGTGGATTGCCGAGAGGATGGCTGGTTATACTAACCACGAAATGGCGGATATGCACTTTGTGTACGGTGCGGCGGACGGGAATGCAAGTGAGGCACAGAGTATCTCCTCTCCTTCTTTTGTTCATTCTTTAAATGTTACAGTGGAAAACTACCTTTTAACTTCTCACCACTTGCGTTCCGACCATACATTCTATGACGAATATTGCTCGTATAGCTGCGTTGTACCACCCCGTAAAGTTTTGCCCACTTTTTCAGATTCACCCTGTATATATGTGGTACAGGGAATATATTCAATGCTCCAGTTTTCCAGATATCTGGTTGCTATATAAAATGACGTTTACTGAAATATTAGAAAAAAATTTAATTAACGTAAAACGGACCGATAAATTGTGAATGCCAGTTCAACGAAGAAATGAAGATATACTAGCCTAAAAATTGTTATATTTTAGAAAAAGGAATTCTATGAATTTAGAAATTACGCGACTTATATAAATGTATATGTGCATCTAATCTTGGGACATCAATATAGCGAATTGATTAAATTGTTCTTTTATAATGATAGATATAACAAGCCACCAAATTTTGCTACATTAAAATTAAGAAAAAATTGCAGCCTCTAAGTTTTTTTTATTCGTTACGTCACTTAATCCTAAGAGGAATGTTTTCATAATATCCTTATGACTGAAATAGTATTATCTAAAATGCAAAAGTTTGCCTTTGAATCCCTGCTATTTTCTTAACTATCACATTATATATTTATTCACAATCTTCATCCTATTTTTAGTGGTATATAAATGAATTTTATATCGTACTCACTACTTATTACTAAACACAAACGAGTTATGGTCTCCGTGGTTTAAACACTCTGTTCGAGCCCCGGGTAAGGCATGGTGTCGTTTTTCTGCTGAGGTCTTGCCATCCTCTCAGACCTTCTACTATGGCATATAAACTGGCAGGCTCCTGTCAGACCTCTGTGGCAAGCAGCTGCTTCAGGGGGTATTTATTATTTATTTATATTGCATTTTATGTTATATGAACACAATGAACCATGTAGTGAAACACTGGACACTTGATTATTAGTAAAAATGTGCTTAAGAAATTAATCTCTTTTTACTTATTTATATTAATCTGTACATTGTCTTGTTGCATGTAATAATAAATACTATCAGAAGTAAATGAAATGTTTAATTTTTGTGGAATTATTTTTTCTACCCTCCAATTGTGTATGGACTTAAAAATTTTAAAAAAATAGCGCATTCCTACTATGGCTACTTTTCTTTCTACCCTGCTGAGGAGTGGACAACCACACAGGGTACTGGTGCTGACCACATAAACCCACTGGACTGGACAGATATATGGCTCTGAGCTTGCTTATGGATCCTGATTTTGCTGCACTGGTGGGCTTCTGTGGAGGGAAAATCTTCCGCTGTGTTTTCTGTTTGTGGGTTGACAGCCCCAAGTGAATAGATTCACAGGATATGTTTATCAGCTGGTGGAGGATCAGCTGAGCAGAGGTCATCGCAGGCACCTGAACTCTTTGCTTCTATTGGCATCGTCAAATTCTACATTGGAGGAAGTCTTCCATTGTAGATGGCTTCAGCCTTTAGTGGTGGGGGAACGGGTCTTTGCCCCATGTCTGAGATTATGGGGCTGTTTGATATTGTCGGCATTCCCTCTCTCAATAAACATAGTTTCTTTAAACATTCCACTAACTCTGCACAGAGCTCTTGTGTGAAGACTTGATGTCCTCACACAAGAATTCCACCATTATAATTTAGATATTCTCGGCTTGCAAGAGACCATATGGACAGATAAAGGTCAGATTCTTAAAAATAATCTTAAATATGTCTTTTCAGGGAGGGACGACAATAAGCATCACCATGGTGTGGGTCTGCTTCTCAGCAGACACGCTAGTGATGCTCTTCTACGATACGAGTGCATTAATGAAAGGTTTCTTACAGCAAAATTTCAGACAAGCGTTAAAGACTTGAATGTTATCTGCTGTTATGCCCCCACTGATGATGCCGATACGGATGAGAAGGATAGGTTTTATGAAAAACTTCAGGATATTTTGAATTCTGTCAAGAAAGGATATATTACCCTTGTTCTTGGTGACTTCAATGCCAAAGTTAGTACTGACTCTGACCTTTGGGGAGGAGTAAAAGGTCCTTTTGGTATTGGTAGCTGCAATGGCAATGGGCAACGTCTCCTACAGGTAAGTAAACTCAATGGATTCAGAATAACTAACACTTATTACAAACACCGCGACATACATAAGTACACATGGGTTTCACCTGATGGGCTGCATAAGAATATGATTAATTATATATTAATTAACAGCAAATGGGCTAGTTCTGTTAGGAATACCAGGTCATATATGGGAGTTGAAATTGGATCTGATCATTACCTTCTTAAAAGTGTCTTGCAACTTAAACTTAAAAAGTGTTGTGCTAGGGTTAAAAAATTTACTTTTAATACTGAAGCTCAAAAGACCCAGTTATAGCCAAAGCTTATCATGATAGGTTACGTAGTCATTATGACAGTCATGATATGCTTACTACTGAAGTTGAGGAAGAATGAGATCATTTTAAATAGGCTTTTTTGGACACTAACAGTACTCTTTTAGGAAAAAAGGAGCAGAGGAGACAGAATTATCTGAGTGATAAAACACTTGAGCTTATTTCAGAAAGAAAGAAACTGCAGGAAAGTCTTTAATCAATACCCTACTAGTCCTAATAGAAAGGATTACAGAGAACGTAATAAACGCGTAAAGGATCAGTTAGCTGCTGATAAGAATCCTTAGCTTGATGACTTGGCTGACAAAGTCGAGGAAGCAGTTAGAGAGAGCACAACAGCAGAGAGTTGTACCAGAGAGTTAATATCTTTGTGGTAGAAAACGAATAGATATACAGGGATTGAAGGATAAACAAGGTAAGGTTATAGAAGGTGAGGATTCTGTCATGGCTAAGTGGGCTGAGCATTTCAGTGATGTTCTGAAAAATGTGGTTAGTTCTAATCACATTTTTTGTAATTATGATAGATGCATTGGTGGCTTTAATGTTGGCCCTACAACACAATCTGAAGTTATTTTGGCTGTTTGTAAACTTAAACTTCATAAATCCCCAAGGGTAGATGAAATTACTACTGAAATGCTTAAAGCTGGGAATGTTTCGGTTACCACTTGGATGACTGAAATTTTGAATATTTTTAAGATAAAGACATGGTTCCTAAGGATTTTACCAGAGCTATTATTATCCCTATTTTCAAAAAAGGTGATCGCAGTTCTTCTGGTAACTATAGGGGTATCAGCCTACTCTCTGTTACAGGTAAAGTTATTTTCATAATTGTACTTAATAGAATTAAAAAACTGGGTGACAGTCAATTGCGTGATGAGCAATGTTTATTCAGTAGTGTTAGGGGATGTGTGGATCAGATATTTTCACTCAGGCAGATTCTTGAGAAATGTTTAGAGTTTCAGAAACCTTTGGTTTCTTGCTTTGTTGATTTCAAAAAGGCTTTCGACTCTGTTGATCGTCATAATTTATGGTTGATTGTGACATCATATGGTGTACCTGACAAGTTAGTTAACATAATGAAAGCTCTCTATAATAACACTGGGTCGTGTGTGAGAGTTGGTAAGGCTTGTAGCAATTAGTTCAGCATCACTTCTGGTGTTCGAGAAGGGTGCATTTTGTCTCCTTTTCTCTTTAGCTTAGTTATTGATTATGTTATGCAAAATTCACTTCAAGGGAAAGATTTTGGCCTTAAATGGACTGGAGATACGAAAATTTCTGATTTAGATTATACTGATGATTAGCCCTTTTGGCAAATGATGTTGATGAGATTAACTCTTCCATTCGAGCTGTTGATGAGACTGGTACTAGAGTAGGTTTGGTTATAAACAGAGAGAAAACTAAAGTGATGAAAATTGGTCAGGCAAACTGTGATTCAGTTAATCTGAAGGGTTGTAGTCTTGAGCAGGTGTCACAGTTTAATTATCTTGGGAGCTATATAACTGATAATGGTGATGTGCGGCATGAGATTAACAGACGAATAGGGATTGCTGCTGGGACTTTTAAGAATCTATGGAGAGTGTGGAGAAATAGGCGTATACACCTAAAGACTAAAATTAGACTGTATAATTGTTTGGTTCTTTCTAGGGTTAGTTATGGTAGTGAAACTTGGACACTTTGTAAGCAAGATAACAGGAAACTTGATGCTTTTGATTCCAGATGCTTGCGCAATATCTTGGGCATAAGGTTGTTCAACTTTGCAACTAATGATGAGGTTAGGCAAAGGAGTCGGCAACCTCCTTTAAGCAGCATATTGTGCAGAGAGAGACTCGTTGGTTTGGCCATGTTGCTCATATGAATAATTATAGATTGGCGAAAAGGGTTATGAACAGTGTGCCTAAAGGCCTCAGAAAGAGGGGGAGACCTAGGATGCGGGGGGCAGACAATGTCAAACAGGACCTTATTAGGATTGGTTTGCAGTGGCCAGATGCAGTAGATGTAGCTCAGGACAGGCATGCGTGGAGAACTAAATTGCACGGTCTGGTTGGACCTCCATAGCCCATGATGATGATGATGATGATGATGATGATGATGATGATGATGATGATGATGATGATGATGATGATGATGATGATGACCATTTTAGCATCTCTTCAGAAATATTGATTTAGAAATTAATTCATTGCTTAAGATAAGTGAGCTCTGATAAATTTTCGTGTAAAATTTTCTAGGGAAACATATTCTAGAGAGAAAATCAATACTTTTAGACTCTTCGAGCATTCTAGGATTCCGCAAACACATAATGTGAAACGGTATGCAGTTTGCAAAGTTCAGGTTCAATTGAAGCGAGATTATTTCACCATTTGGGTATTTTCTTACAGTATATTTATGTTTTAATCGCGCTCCCGAAGATAAATAAAGATACACTAAGAATCAATAATACATTGGAAAATACATTGGAAATTAAATCTAATTCGGTTGAATCATATTATAATGCATAAAATCATTGTTTTTAAAAAACGTTTCATTTCATTTGATTTATTTAAGATCTGTCTTATTATTTCAGCTGAAGTATGAGCAGACTATATGTAAGTAAGCTTCCAAAAGCAGAAATGACAAAGCTTTTGTAGAAATAGAACATTCCCCATCCAGACAAAGTATTGATATCATTATTACTAATATCTTTGATAAGTAAGAAAGTAGCATCCCTAGATTCATAGGATGTTGAGAGATTCTCCGAGAGCTGCGACAGTGTTTTACAAATTGCCTTGTCTTTTTCGTTGATCTCTGCTGCTGAGAAAGCAATTCCAAAAAGGGAGAGTGAACACATGATAAATTTTATGATTAACTGTATTGCAATATAGGCAGAAATCGTGTAGTCCGTAAAGCCAAATGCGAATCCTAAGAACATAAACAGATTGAAGAAGCTTCCATTTGTCACCAAAAATATTGAAATTTTTCAGCTTTTTCGGATATCAATATTACTTATTTTAGCGTTAATCAGATTTCAAGTATTCTCACTTTCTGGTGCATCACTTTCAAAATATTTCATTAATCAGAAGAAAAATTTATGGAAAATCTCTCTTGAAAATTATTGTGTATCTTAAAAATAAGATACACAATAATTCAAATCTAATATTTTGTTTTCCTGATACTTTTTGAACAATTCGATATTCGAGAATTGTCCATAACGATAAGAACTACAGTTTCATTCAACTTCACAAGAGACGTCAAGAACTTAACAGAACTCTTAAAATAAAGCAGCAGTGAATGACCACGAAAATATTTGTAGTTATAGTGTTAAACTGAAGGCAACTCTACGACTCTGTTAGTTGTTCCTTGGTTAAAAGAGCTGCAATATTTTAAACTACTCTTTTGTTAAGTGAGAAAATTATTCTTTATCCATTTTGAAAAAATTGCACCTCTATTAATTTTGGTTGTAATTTTAGGATCTTATGACATAAAAAAAAAAATAAAAATTACCCCCTCAAGCAGCTGCTTGCCACAGAGGTCTGACAGGAGCCTGTCAGTTTATATGCCAAAGTAGAAGGTCTGAGAGGATGGCAGGACCTCAGCAGAAAAACGACACATACATCCATGCCTTACCCGGGGCTCGAACCCAAATCCCGTAGATCAGTAGCCAAGCGTGCTAACCACTCGGCCACGGGACGGCTTATGACATAAAGCTTAATTTAAATGATTCAGGTACATTCACCAGTCTTTCTTGATGCCACCACTAATCACTCTTGAAAATTACTTAGGCAAAATTTAATTTCTTCAAATTTCTTTCGATTTACGAATGTTCGTTCGCATCAAAAATCACAGATAATGTTATATGGCTATACACGTTGTGCCATTCACGTATTCCATAATATATGATGAAATATGTTTTTCAAAGCAATCTCATTAAAAAACACATGTGATTTTCATCTGGCATTGTCATATACCACGGCTGAATGAACCACATCACTTGATTTAATAATTTTCACTTTGCACAGGAAGCACAAACTAAGCAATCTCTTCGCGGCTGCAATATATTTATGTACATGAAGCACGAAAAAAATTTATGTTGTATGTGTTGCGCAAAAGTTGGATACCTTTTTTTTCTCCAGTATCATTAAGTACACATAAAACATTTATGACTAGAAGGAAAGTAAGATGGAAGAGCATTCTGTACTAACGAAATTGATTCTCGTTTCCCTCTATTATTCCAGCGACGCAAACAACTGCAGGGGAAAGTAATTTCAAAAATTGAAAGAGATATAGAGCTATAGAAATATTAAAAGAACGATTGGAAAAGGGTATTAATCTGTATTCTATTTTTCCGATATTTTTATCATTTGCTCTCTTTATTCAATCGACGTTAAGAATGCATCAACTTTCGTCTGTTAGTGTTCGTGCAGTGTCATTATTTTACATTTAAATTTATTGCAGTGTTCATGATGACTAAACAGAAGAAAGATCCGAGTGTGTGTTTGCTATTCGGGAGTCTCCCAGATATTTCGAGGCCACTAAAATATTAATTTGTACATTGTTTTTATCTGTCCTCTTATCGCCTTTTCCATAATCCTACTACAGTGAAATTTCCGTATAACGAAATCGAACGGTCACCAAAATATATTCGTTTACTAAAATGCAATAAAAAAGTACTGTGATAATTACATATGCAAAATGATCATTACGAAAGGAATTTACGTGTACTAGAATTGACGTCTTAACGTACGAATTGACGTCTTACCATATGCATGACTGAAATGTTTAATGTCTTTTATTTTATTATCCTAAGGATTTTACCAGAACTATTATTATCAGTATTTTCAAAAAATGTGATCGCAGTTCTTATGATAACTATAGGGGTATCAACCTACTCTCTGTTCCAGGTAAAGTTCTTTCCTTGATTGTGCTTAATAGAATTAAGAATCTGGTTCACAGTCAATTGCGTGATGAGTAATGTGGATTCAGATGTGGGATGGGATGTGTATATCAGATATTTCACATAAGCAGATTCTGTGAGAAATTTTTAGAGTTTCAGAAACCTTTGGTTAATAGCTTTGTTGATTTTAAAAAGGATTTTAACTCTGTTGTTTGTGATTGATTGTGAGAACACATGGCATACCAGACAAGTTAGTTAACATAATGAAAGCTCTCTATATGAACACTGAGCCATGGGTGAGAGTTGGTAAGGCTTTTAGCAATTCAATTAGCATTGCTTCTGGTGTTCGACAAGGGTGTATTTTGTCTCATTTTCTCTTTAGTTTGGTTATTGATTATGTTATGCGAAATTCACTGCAAGACAAAGATTTTGGCCATTAATTGTGCAGAGATCTAAAATTTCTGATTTAGATTATGCTGATGATTTAGCCCTATTGGCAAATGATGTTGATGAGATGAACTCTTTCATTAGAGATGTTGATCAGATTGGTGGTATAGTAAGTTTAGTGATAAACAGAGAGATAACTAAAGTGATAAATGTTGGTCAGGCAGACTGTGATTCAGCTAATCTGAATAGTTACACCCTTGAGCAGCGGTCATAGTTTAATTATCTTGGGAGCTATGTAACAGATACTGGTGATCTGCGGCATGAAATTAACAGACGAATAGAGATTATTAGCGGGTTTTCTATATATGTATATATAATCATACTGAAGCATAAATAAAATTATTATTAGTAGTAGTAGTAGTATACAGATGCACAGGCTTACAGCTGAGTGTGACTTCAGAATAAAATATAGACTAGATACACATAGATTATACATTTGCATATTATTATTGTTATTAAATTGGGGGAGACCTAGGATGCGGTGGGCAGATCATGCCAAACAGCACCTCGTCAAAATTGGTATGTATGGCAAGATGCAACAGATGTAGCTCAGGACAGATATTGCTTGGAGAACTAAATTGCACTGTCTGGTTGGACCTCCATAGCCCATGGCTGCTTGAAGATGGTGATAATAATGATGATGATAAAAATAAGAATATTTCGATCTAATAATTTTATTTATCCTACTTAATATATCCGAGACTTTAAGTTTTGTTGGTTCACAAATACACACCCTGAATGCTTCAAGAGTTAAGGAACTCTTACTCATTAAAATATCTTTTGTAATATATCATTTGAAATTTGATAAACATAGCCCTAAAATTAATCAGTTATAATTTGATGACATTAAAGTAATGATTAAAATTATAATAAGTCATACAACCTAGAGTCTTTCAAGTATTTTAAAATAAATTTATAAATATTTATTTTGATGTGTTACTCTATAATATGTAGTGGCGGATTTACAACTGTGGTTCAAAGACGGTTTCCTAGAGCAGTGATTCTCAATGTTTCTCACAGTGCGGCACTATTAGCACTGTATTCACTTCACCGCATCATACCTAGTTCTGGACTCACCTCCACGCAGCACACAAAATATTTAGGCTGGGATGCATCTGAGGGAGATACCGGATTCCCCAAACAAATGATGCGGTCGTCTGATACGAAATCTCAAACTTGTCCACCTGCTTTTAAATCCAAAACCATTGTCTTGGCATATTTTTATTTTTGCACCATAGTATTAGTCCGACAATAATATTATATTTAAAAAACAACTATAAAGTGTTATTCCATAGAGAATATCATTTTAAGGTATCTTGATTTAGTAACTATAACCTGTTTTAATCCTGAGTTTTAGTAATTGGGAAGCCCTACTCAAGTCTTATTCTCAGACTCCCCTCTCGGATTATCCCCCCCCCACAACTTCGCACTTAGAAACAAAACTGTCGCCCCCTAGAAACTAAATCCTGAGTACTTACCTATATTTCAATCTAAAGCGAAATCTCCTGAAGTTATATCTAATGCATGTTTTATTATATTTTTTCTCTCTTAACAACCCAAAGGTGATATTTGTGTTTATTACCTTGTATTATTATGAATTTCAATTTTACATTTGTGAGACGGGATTTTTCCTTTGCCAGAGGATTTTATTCATCAGCTGAGATTCAGTGACTATATCGTTCCAGGTTTAGATAATACAACTAACACAGCCTACTCCTTACAATTGTGGAAATCCTCATGTTTTTGCTGCTGGCATTATTAACTTTAACACTACCAGCATCACTATTATTTAACATATTACACAGAGAAGGCTTCTAGAGGTTACTCCTAGCTTACACAGCACAAAGTATTAAAATTTCAAGTGTACAAATAAGATTAAAATAATTTTGTTTTTAATAAGTATCTATTGCATTTTGTTATCATATCAATTCGAAATGATTTCTCAAGAGAGTCAAAATGAAAGCTCATGCTCTTTTTGACCAAGAAAATAAGTAGTTAGGATATGTAACGGAAATTTTTCATAAACATATTCATTTGAAAATTATGTAAATGTATTGTTCTGAAATCTTCGTCAAAAGGACAGAGAAAAATTGGTTTTAAAGAATGAAAATATTATTTGTTTTCAAAGTTGCAATTTATTATTTATAATTTATTTTTCCTCAGCACCTTAAAAGTCAAAACCGATTTAATTGTGAAGTCTATATTTTAATCTGCAGTCGCACTCAGCTGTAGCCCTGTGCATCTGTCTGCACTAATTAAACTGATCAAACGCATAACAAGAAATCCGACTGTGAACAGGTTAATGAAAAATTATACAATATTATAAAACAGAAACATCATCGCACGATTAATATGCTAATATTAATGATATGATTCACATATTATTAGTATTAGTATATTAATGATATTTAAGCATTATTAGCATAAGTGATAAATGAAGAATAAAATGAGCTACATACATCAACTGTGTCTTGTATTTTTCTTTCTTTTCGTCAATCCAATAATTTGAAAATGTGATTTGAGGAAGATTTCCATTCTTCAAACACGTTGGCCCTATTAATGCCGTTCAATGAAAGTGTCCTGCTTAATGTCTCCAAAATTATTCGTTATTTCACCTTTCTGAAATGACATCCTTAATTATGTTCTCTTAAATGTCAGAGCGGCGAAGTTTATAGTTAAAAATTCAAATAACAATTCGAATAGTGTTAGATTTCCTACAAGAAATCAATTGTAGAAATCTACCTTTCATTCTTGTAGGGAATCTTCTTCTCTTAATACACGGTCGTATCAGAATAACATGATATTAATCTGATACGACTGTGCATATTTATAGCAGAAGTATATTAAAATTATTTTTATATTTCAATTCTTTTTGAAACACAAAAATTTAAACTATATAAAAACAATAATAAATTGCTATTTGGAGAAAAACATTAAAAGGAATGCGAAGTAGATTACAATATGGTTTATAGTAAATTAATTCAATTAAAGATCCAACTAAAACATAATATAACCTTTACAGTATTCTTTTCCATATATGTTGAGGACTAACATAAACAAACCGTACAACACAAGGAATCATTTCCTAGTATCAGTGCACACAGAAGTAACTGCAGTTGGCTACATTTTGAGGACTCAATTTTGAACAGAAGTTAAATATGTGGAGTAAACATGTTTAACATCTCTGGTACTGTGTAAATTAACACAGTACCAGAGATGTACGACATACCAGTGTGTTAAATAAATAGTGTCAATTTATGTAAAGGCTTGTGAAAAAATATATGGAATAATAATTATCTTATCGATAAAAGCATTTGAATGAATTAACTTTAAAATAAAACACTGTTTCAGTCTGCGATTGTTTGTAAATCGCTATCCTCTGATATATTGCCTACATTATCTTAACCACTATTGTTTTGTATCTCAACAATTATATTTTCAAACATTTGTTCACTTATTACGTCTACTGCCATACTACAGAATCTGCCTACACTGTATTTGTCCATGTTTCATCTAAATATTAAATTTTCTTTTATTTCCAAGGTACACTTTATTTGTCGTAAAACGTTCTTTCTTGTTGATATCATTATATCATATTGTTCAGTTAAAGTAGCGTCTCTTTTGCGAGTGAAAATCTAAACTCGAATATGTATAGCGTTAAACTGAGATTAGCAAATGAGGCTACGAGTTTATCGACTTTAATATTCTGTTCAAACAGAGCAATTTATTTCTGATGGAGAATTCCTAACTCTTTCTCTGCTAGCTCTCAAGTAAATAGTTCACACATTCGTAACCATTAATTATTTGCCATTATTTACCTGATGTGTTGCACAGGAATGTTGTACCATGCTGAAAGATTGTGTCGCACAGTTGCTGCAAATTGGACGCCAGCCTAGTCACGCTGTAAACAGCCTTTTCCATCTCATCCAAAAGGTTACCGATAGGGTTTATTTATTCTGTGATATATCATATCGGTATATATATTCTTGAACTAACCGAATATTTTTTGGATATTCCGATAGGATATAATTTTCTTTTAATCTTATTTCTACACTTGTAATTTTAATGCCTTGTGCTGTATTATTCTTGCGGACTGTACAGGCCATGAAACACTGAAAACTCGTCGGCATATACCTGGAATAATTCAGTGATGATTCGTGCCTTGTGAGCAGTTGCATTATCGAGCTGAACATGTCCATCTAATTGAGTGTAAACTGTAGCTATGAAGGAAAAAACTTGGTCAGCAAACATGGTCAAATACACCATGACGTTCAAATCTCTTTCAATGGTTATCAGGAGGCCTGAAGTGTGCAAGGAATTCCCACCATTAGTCTCTACTGTTAACATAAGACAAGATGGCTCCATGGCGTCAGGTTGCTTGCTCCAAATTAGTATCCTTTCATCAGCATGATGCAAAAGGAATCTTGAATTATTCGACCACACTACCTTTTTCCAGCCCTTAATGGTCCAGTGTCGATATTCCTGCAGCCACTGGAAAGGCGCTTTCGTGTTCTTCGCTCGACATGGTCAGCGGCTGTTGTAGCCCATTCGAACCAGGTCCGATATGTGGTGCATTGAGAGATGACCTTCTGCACTCTAATGTTTAATTCTGCTGTGATTGATCTGGTTAAGGCTATCCTGTGCGCTAGTGTTTAGCGTTCTTGGTTATTGATTTACGGGATCAGGATTTGAGTCCTGGATAAGACATGGATAATTGTTTTTCTGCTTTTCTCACCATCCTGACAGACCTTATACCATGGCGTATAAACTGACAGACTCTTGTCAGACCTCTGTGGCAAGCAGCTGCTCTGGAGAGGTTATTTATTAATTTAGTAGCTGAACGTACCGCCGCTGCACGGATGTCACTTTTAACTCGTATATTCTTATTTTCACTGCACTAAAGGTAAATTTTATAAGTACATCCCCACCCACGACATTTTAGCACAAATATTCAACAGGAAGAAATTTGCCTGGTGTTTGCTTGGATCGTTGTTGACTTCAGCGAGTTCTCTCATAGCCCGTGGCTTAGTTTCTGCGTAAGTTATCGAGATTTTTATTTCCGTTACCACAGATTTTGCTGCCCTATGGCTCCCGTGATATTCGTCCGCACGGTCCACATTTCCTGCACAGCGTCCCCCGTGTGCCCTGGTGATTGGTTTAAAAAACAGGTTCCCACTTGACCCGTGGCTTCGTTTCTACACAAATTGTTACAGCTCGGGTATCACTTTTAATCTGCATATTTTGTTATTTCTTGCACTAATGGTTAGTTTGTGAGTATCTCCCACCTGACATTTTATCACAGTTCAACCCTTTCGGCCCTGCCGGTGGCATTTGCCACCTTAATATATAAAGAGTTCTAGCTACTGGCTGAGTATCTAATTTCACCATAAAGCACTAGATGTCACCTGTACAAAGTATGTGAATCACATTTCATGACATGGTTCAACAAGAAGTGAGTGTTTACATATCTGAGTGACCAGTATTGTTCTGCTATTCAAGATGAATGCTAATAACCTGAACACCATGTTTGGTAAACACCGATCTAAAATCGAAATCTAAAAATTGTTTCAAAATTTTTCACACGAAATAATTTGATAAGATCTTTGTATAAAAACATTATTAAAATGAATAAAAAATATGCTTCCATTTTTATCTCTAAGTCCTGATGGTGGCATTTGCCACGATTTCCTAGTTTCTAAACCTGTGACGGAAACCGCTCAAACTTAGTAGGGGAGTCCTTGTATGTCTTACATTCAATTATTAATGATAAAAAAAAAATTATTTTTCAAATTAAAAATTCAGGTTAAAGATTTTCCCGGTGTTGCAAAGGTCATTGCTGACTCGTAGCGCACTCTCAGAGCCAGTGGCAAATGATCGAGATCATTCGTCAGATTTTGGCATTCTGTAATTCCCAACGTATTTCACCGAAAGGTCCCAAATTTCGTAGGCGGGTTCCTATGCCTGACCTCATGATTGGTTAGAAAGTCGCTAGCTGCAATCGAACCCCTAAATAATGCTTTGAAAATGTGGGGAATCTGACAACGGCATGAGGTTTGCAGCAGAAGATTTAAATGCTATTTTAACTCTTTACTTTCACAGTTAGGGAGCAATAAATGGCAATAGTAAATTTGACAGCGATTCTCGTTTCCCGTAGGAAGAGCATGGTAACATATTTTTGTTTTAGCAAACCCCCCTTTTGGACTTTCGACTTGAAATTTGGTACTGCAATCCGGACCACAACCCGAAACATTCTCTGAAATTTTGGAGCGTGTACGTTTATTTTCCGATGAATTATGACTGCCACAGACGGACAGACAGACACACACACACAGATACCTTTTATTATATAGATTTTGCCTTGTTGTGGTCCGTCTGTTCGCTAGCACGATTCTCTATAGTTTCCTTTGATCCCTCTGATCCACAACTGTTTTCTTCCACAGGATCGCCATCGTTGGTAGCTTTTTTTTTTCTTTTTCCCACTACTTCTGGCAAACCCTTGAAACGATTGTGCTTGAAAAGCCCAAGAGGACGGCCGTTTGGGTAATGCTAGAATCAGCACGCCTAGCACCAACTATCAGGCCACGTTGAAGGTCGCTCATTTTGCCTATTCAGGCGCTCAATCCAACTCTAATTGATGCTTGAAGAGGTGGTCTGTCTGATTTATACGGCACACCGCCTTCACGTGACGTATTATGTGTGGAAATGAACTTTTTACGTGGCAAGACTTGTGTACCTCTTAAACTGGCATCTCAGTCTATAGTGCATCCAATACTGAGATATCGATATGACAAATTGATTAAATTGTCCTTTAATAATACCAAATATAACAAGCCATTAATGTTTGTTACAGTAAAAAACAGAAAATTGTAGCCTCTTAAGTTTTGAATTCTCTACTTGACCTAATCAAAGAGAAATGTTTTTCTAAAACAGATATGACTGCATTATTTATATCTGCAATGTAAAAGTTTGAGTTTAAAACGCTTCCTAATTTTTTAACTCTCACATTATACAATATAGATATTTATTGACAAACTTCATCCTTCTTTTTGTCAAATAAAAATGAATTTTTGTCACTGTAAACTACTTATTGATAAATACAAGCGAATAATGATCATCCTGGTTTAGAATCTCTATGTTATAATGAAAACATTCAACCCTGTAGTACACTGAATGCACAAATTATTATATACACACCGATAACAATATGCAAAGCAGTAGTATCGTTCCAGTCACTTGGGACACTGAAACTGGCAATGCCTGTATACAGAACAGGTCTCTATGCATTGGAAACAGTCACGGAGAAGTAATCATGGGTAAAGGCAGGGACATATGTGAGTTTGACTGTGGCCAGATAGTAGATGCAAGGAAGGCCAGTTGTTCAATCATTGCAACTGCTGAACTATTCGAATTTCCACGTCAGACTATCGGACGTGTATACCAAGACTACGTGAAATACGATAAACTTCCAACCAGCGGAAGAATATGGACGAAACGTGCAATTGACTCTCGAGTTGAGCACAAACTGTCCCGCATCATTGCAAGGAATCACACGGCTACCGTGGAGTAAATTACGTTGGAATTGAATGAGTCTCGTCCACAAACTTCTGCACAAAGACTATCCGTCGTACCATGGTAAAAATAGGCTATGGTAGTCGACATCCACATGGTGTCCCCTTGTTGACTGCAAGACACCGAAAGATTAGGCTGCAATTTGCAAAGGCCTATTGCAAATGGAGTGCATAGGACTGGAAACACGTCATCTGGTCTGGCGAATCACGGTTTCAACTCTTTCACGCCGATTGGAGGGTGTGTGTGTGGCTTCAACCACACCAAGCGATGAACCCAGCTTTTCTAGTTGGGGCGATACAGACAGATGGTAGCGGTGTAACAGTTTGGGGCGATACAGACAGATGGTAGCGGTGTAACAGTTTGGGGTGCATTTACATTGGCTTCCTTGGGGCCCCTGCACAATTCATGTGAACATCCTCGCCGACCATCTACACCGGTTCATAACGATTCTCTTTCCGCACCATGACGCCATCTTTCAACATGACAACTCCACACCACACACTTCCCAAATGGCGACTAACTGATTCCAGTTGTATTCCAGTGAGTTTACCACACTCGAATGACCTCTCTCGATCGTCAGATCTCAACCCCATAGAAAATGTGTTGGACAAATTGGAAAGATCTGTTCGAGCCGCCACCAACAATTATGGATGATCTACGACAAGCGATCCTCGCTTCATGGGCTGCATTACCACCTCCGTGCTTTCAACACCTTATTGAGTTCTTACCAAGACGTCTGGCTGTTGTTGTGAGGGCAAAAGCTGACGCAACACATATAATAATTTGAACATTCAGTGTATATCTGCACTTATTATTAAAAATCATAATGCATAAGAAATGAATTTTTTTGTCTATTTGTATTTAATCTGTGCATGTGTTGAAGTGTTTGTGTTGCATGTAATTATATATATACTCTTAGAAATAATTAAAAATATTTTATCTTTGTCGAATTTCTTTACTTCCACCCCAATGCCATATGGTCTTGATATTAGGGAAAGTTAAAAAAATAAAAACACTCTCCTTGTCTCCTCTAGAAGACAAGGTGAACCAAATGAAATTATTATAATTCATACGAAAAATATTTGAGATGAAATAATTATTCATCTAAATTTCGACAGCGGTAATTTGCTTATGTAGGATTTGTAAAGGCTAGAGTCCACATTATTAGGGAAATGTGCTATACTAGCCTTGTTACTGTGTGAAAGAATGGACAATAAAATTATAAATGAAACTACTATATATTACCTAAAACTTAGATAAGACTGAGGTAGTTAATTTATATTTAACAGTGGATTCCAACGTTTCTCCTAACGGCTGTCCAGTAGATCCCTTCCCAAACCTTCTTTGAACCGTTGGATTCCTTGTGACCTGGTCATTGACCCTACTGTGTGAAAAAGAAGTAAAAAAAGCAACACAATCTAATCTTTTCTACCCTGAGTCACCCCTGTCTTAAATGTTTGGTTTGCACCAGTAAAATATTTTTGTGTTTGATACTTAATTATTTTATTTTGAGATAAGTGACAACTTCCGATATTTTATATTATTTAAAGCACAGCTTCAAAAATCTTAATTACCGTTACCATACTTTTACTTGAAGTGTTGAAGGTAGAAGGAAATATTTAATGCTTGACAAGCCCTTTGTCACTCGACTTGATCCTGTCCTCCTGAAGCGTTTTGCGCACCCCTGCTCTACAGATATACCTAGCTTATCCTTGACTGTTTTATTATTCATCAGGTATTTTCTTTGAATGCTGGCCTGTTTGCAAAAGTAAGTTTTGGTTTAATCTCATGTTGATAGAACCTTAAGAATCATTAAAGTGAATGTGGTATTGTTATCTGAATATGGAAACCGAATTTATCAAAATTAGTACTTTATCATTTCCTTGCTGAAATATAGGGACTTACAGTAATTAAAACAAGATATCACTTTCAGTTTCGAAAAACATGCTTACTCTTTCTCAATGAAAGAATTTGCCACATTGATTTACCTCTAACTGGCACTTATGTACTCACAGTGGAATTAAAGGCCAGGTCGAAAACACAACGAAGTGTTCAGAGAAGGTGGGACAACTGTTAGGTAAGAGATGAAAGCCCGTTAAAGCCATCCGTATCCTCTAATATAACACAAGGTAAGCTCCTCTGCACATAGGGCCTAATGTCCCAATCGAACGGCTGTTTTTCCAAACCCAAAATACTCTTTATCAACGAGGGTAGACCGAGGATTATTAGAGGATATCTCAGACCTGGCACATTTGAGACTCAAAACTTGGAACATCAGATTGCGATACGGACGCGCTACTTGACAAGAAGCTATTTGCTACTAGGCAATCGGTTCAAACCGTACAAGTGCGATTCGAAAAAGTTGTAAGAAAGAAAGTGCTGATGTCATACTTTCAAACATCAAAAGTATAATGTTGGTTTGGTATAATTAAAAAATAACTCTGTTTTAATATATATCTTTCATTTCAAATATCAGAATTATTATTCTTTGTTCTGAGTACTTCTGTAGTGTGTTGAGTCAGAATACTCATATAGTTCGGTCTTTCTGAAAAAATCTTCATACTATCCAATTAACCTATTCGACAAAATAGCTTTTGGTGATTTAACATTTTGTAAATATTTGTGCAATGAAGGAGTATTTGAATAACCTAGAACTCAAAAACAATTTTCCATAGATTCTGCCTCTCTTGGATTCCAATGATTTTGAACATTGTGTATCCTATCTCTATGCTTTAAAAAATCAATGGAAGTATGGGTAGATTATAGTTAAACAACAGAGGAGAAACTTCAAAAACGCATTGACTTTTTTTAATCAAATATACTGATACTCTTTTTAGCTGCCATGCTATATTAAGAACAGAGTAAACGTTTTTTTTTTTCGAAATTCTGTGGAACTTGTTGTTATGGGCACTTTTCTATGATCCAATCAAAATACTTACAGTTACTATAGGCCTTGTATTTGTATGACCACCCTCTATTCTGGGAACAAGTGGCAACAGGAAAAAAACCCTTGAAGTAAAATATCTTGCATATTTCATTATCTAATAATTAGAAACAGAATATGAATACTTCGTTTTCACAAGGCATATTACTATTTTTTTTTATTCTTCTTAACGTAGAAAACAAATTTTTCACTAGCAGGCAAAAACATTAGTTGGTCTTTTGAACGAGATGTGTTTGGACAAAAGTTAACACTTTGTGACCCAGTATTTGAGGATCAAAGTCAGAACTTTGCTATCGCATACGAATCCATCTGCTGAATGCATTATTACAGATGAAATTTTTTGCATGATTCCCAGTATTTAAAACACATCTTTTTTCCTACAGAGCATCCCAGCAGATGTCAATTTAATTACTTTCGTCGGTCAGAGAAATTTTTGGAAAGAACGTGACACAGATCAAAATGGAGTAATTAGCATGTTGTTTTTAATTTTCTGTTAAAAAAAAACTAGAGCTCACGGAAACCGACAAAGTGTTAAAAACCGAATTACTATATAATATAACTTAGAATATATAACGATACCTAAAAGCGTCTTCGTTCCCCTTCGGAGTTCTCCCAAATTTGCATACTTTCAAGATTAGACATACTTTGCTTTGATATACTACAGTGACCCACAAAAAGGAGGAGGAAGGAGGAATTCACCTGCCCGTAAAACTGCTCATGGCGCTCGCTAAGAAACTCTTTCAGAATACATTTTGTAAATCTGTATTTATATAATATGAGCCTCTTTTATTTCATAATTGTTTCAACCTAGGCCTATCTTTATTGGTTCCTAGTATGAAAACTGAATGTCTGAGAAATGTTATTGCAATAAAAATAAAAATTTCTGTATAATGACATATCGCAATAAAATAATAATAATCTTCAATCCGTGGTTGTTATTGTTCTCAAGTAAAGTTAGTTTCATCGAATAGTAAAAGTTTTAAATGACTTTTATAATTCATTGGACAAAAAATGGGAATAAAGATAATTTTACATATTAAACAATTTTTCTAAAAGTGAAATTCGGTGATACTTTCAATAATATTTTCAAATTAACTTTAAAGGAAATTTATTCAAATACTAAATTTTGTTGCAGTGTCCTGTAAACTCACGATCGACGAATAACGGCCTCGAAACTTTTCGCGAAAACAGAAATCCGCAAACAATAATTTTGCAATCGGTGAGGGGCTACTATGTTAAAGTCCCTAACTAGGTAAAAAAATTGCATTACCCTTTCAAAATTTTGTTTTCTGGCACTTTTTCCGTACGTAGAGAAAACGTGAAATATATTACAATTATTCAAAATATTGGAAAGAAACAACAAAAATCACATTTTGATCTTTAAATTTTCGTACAACGGGGAATTTTAATTTCATATTTTACAATTACGAATACTTTAAAATAAAAAGTATTCGTATTATACAAGTTCAAAAGAATAAATTCTCCTAATTGCAGCCAACGTAACAGCAGAGAGAATATAGCCATTGTTTTATTAAATTGCCCAAGATACCAAGAAGAAAGAAACTTGTTATTCTCACATTTATATAATTTACAGATCTCAGAGATGACCCTTCAAATTCTATTAGCCAATCCAGATAATCAGAAAAGAATTAAAATATTCAAAAAATTATTCAATTTTTATACGACAGTCAACTTTTTAATAGAATCTAAGAATTATTAATCCTATTCTGATGGACATGCTGTTTTAAAGAACGCTAGATTTACTTTGTACATGAGGCATTTAAAAAAATTATCTGCAACTCATTCATATGTACAAGGTGCCTCAATAAATTTTGTTCATGATCACCTTTTGCAGGTCATGCTTGCTTCATCCTACATCCTACAGAATTTCATTGAGCAGGAAGCACCAAGAAAAATTCACGTACAAAATATAACCTAAGCAGAAGCAAAATATATATATATAGGAAGGCACCAACAGCTGAGCCTTTTCCAGTCTCCCCTGGAAGCGGACCTCCTCGTTGCGCTTCGGCCACGATTGTTAATTCCGTCCTTCCTCAACTTCTCTTATATCCCATACCTTTCGATCAAGCCTTCAACCATCCTCATATCGCTCTGTGTGGACTCCTAACTGTTACATTTATGGGTTTGTTAGTCACACCTAGTTGCTAGAGATAAATCCGAGGACAAGTTGAGAGAAAGAAAACGATGGCAGAACCTCAGCAGAAAAACAACACATACATTCATGCCTTACCCGGGGCTCGAACCCAGGTCCTTAGATCAGCAGCCAAGTGCGCTAACCACTCGGCCACGGGACGGCTATGGTCATTTAATTTCCCAATAGGTATTTAGCAAAGCAATAATCGTTTAAGGTATTATTGAGGAGGCAATGTCCAATTCTATTCTTGTTATTACTACTTGCTGTTTTCTGTTAAGATAGTTGGGCTTGATATTTGTTATTTTATTCTCAAGGTTTCTTCTGTAGTTGAATTCATTGCTTGAAGTGGAGGTGAAGTTATCTTCTTTGGTTCTTTAGCGATGTTCTTTGATTTTGTTGGCAATCATTATATGATGAGTGGGAATGTTAATAATTTTGTCTGGAGTTGATGATATCTTTGGCCATTTGGTCAGTAATTTCGTTTCCAAGGATGCCTGAATGGCTGGGTATCCATTGTAAGAAGTATTGGTTTTTATTTTTGATGTTCAGGAGGTGGATATCTGTATACATTTCATTTATTACTTGTGGATATATGGTATACTCATTTATTACTTATAGATGTATGGTATACGTATTGTGGATGTATGGTTAGTGATTCCAGGGCTGATTTGCTGTCAGAAAGGATGACGAAATTTGTTCGTTTTTCATGTTTTGTCCATTTGATTGCTTCATGGATGGCTACTAATTCAGCTATGATGATTGTGGAGTCATTTTTCAGTATGAATTTTTTCTTGCAGTTTTCGTCGGAATGCTCCACTAGCTTGTTTTGTCTCTGGATTGTATGAGCCATGTGTGTATATCTGTTTGTGTTGAGGATATTTTTCTTTGATTTCCATATGCGTTCGGCTTCTCTTCTCTTCTATGGAGAGATCAATTTTTTTTATTTATACCTTCTATGCAGAGTTTTATTTTGGGTCTATGATACTTCCAGGGGGGTTATTGGGGTATAGAGAATACTGTGGTTGGCATTTTTTTATTTCATTGTACATGGGATGGTTTTTTATCTCTGTTGCAATACTGTTATTTATTTCGCTATCTATTTTCTTTTTGATGTGGTGATAGTTATGCTTCATTGTTATTCTGGCATAGTATTTAATTAATTGTGTTTGTCTTCTCATGGCGAATGTAGCAGCATCAGTTTCAGCCAGGGTAGATAATATAGGACTACTTGTGAGCATGCCTGTCCATGCCCTCAAGCAGTCGTTTTGAAAAGTGTCCAATTTTTTTATGTTACTCTTGGAGACTTTGGCATTACTAATATGCCGTAGTCCATTTTTTGTTTGATGATGGCATTATACAATTTGAGAAGATTCGCTGGATGACTCCCCCATATGGTGCTGCCCAGGCATTTAATAAGCTGCAGTTGTTTTTTCCCCTTTTCGATAATTTGGTTGATATGTGGGGTCCAGGTGAGTTTGGAGTCAATAATCATACCAGAGAATTTTTTTTCCTTGACTTGTTGTACAACTTGCTTGTTTATTTTTACTTGATATGTTGGTATTTTCTTAGTGTAAGGTCTGTAGAAGGGAAGAATAGCTGATTTGTCACGCGCAATTTTTATTTTCCACTGGTCACAATATTTTTCCGTATGGTTCAATATCTTTTGAAATTTAGATTCGTTGCGGCAATGTAATGTGTCACTGCGCCACAAGGGCCGTCCTCTCAGACCTTCTACTATGGCATATAAACTGACAGGCTCCTGCCAGACATCTGTGGCAAGCAGCTGCCTGAGGGGGTATTTATTATATTATTTATGCGTCATGCCCCTTTATCTTTTTTATTTGAAGAAGCACTATTAGGATCATAACAAAAATAATAGATATAAACTTCTGTAAAATACTTAAAAACTCTGTGGTATCTTTTAAAGGTAACATGGAATTTATTTTGTAAAAATTGTAATTGTTTATTTTAGGCTGTATTTGGAATCCAGAGGAGAAGCTATTGAGCTTCGTGGGACTTAATTTTGTACTAAGAAAGTTATGGAAAATAAAGCATGCAGGAAATAATCCATGCAGAATGCAGAAATTAGCATTTTGTACTACTTAGCAGGTTTCGACCTCTATGTGCTACATGGAAACAAGAGAAATATATCACAAATTGAAAATGCGTGAAACAGTACTTGAACTGGAAACGATCTGAAGGAGTTGGGAAATATTGGGTCACAAAATCATTTTCAAAAGAAACAGTTAAGTTTTAACTTCAAACTTTATTCATAGATTTACATGAAATAAAAATATTTTTCATTAATGAACCATTTGTTACTGTTCTATGTCATTCATTTTAATTCATCACAGAGCAATGTTACCTAATTCCTTTATTTAATATTTTTGTTTTCCTTAATACTGGTGGAAATCAGAATATTCGCTTTATTACACAACTCGAAGATTCAGCTCAAAAGTCTTCACTACAATTAGAATTACAATTAATTTCAGTGAATATTGAGAACTTGAAGACGTTTATAAGAAAGAATCCTTTACTATTACTTTTAAATGATTTTCTCCCTTATTCAACGAGGTCTATTTGTAAGACATTCTTTTAGATCACGCATTTCCATCAAACTACTTCGGCCTATTTTTATTTCAGTAGAGTGAAATATTCTTCACATATTTCCAAAAATATCCTTTCATTTTTCTTCATGAGTTCAACTACAATGAATTGAGCGTTCAAGTTCAAATTCCTTCCCGCAATTTTCACTATCAGTACATTTACCAAATGATATACTAACACAGGCATGGCCAACTGTTTTTGCCCCCGGGCCGGATTGGAAAAAAAAATATTTTCACGGGCCGGATTGGAAAAAAAAAATATTTTCACGGGCCGGACGAAATATTAAAATTGAAAAATGTTAAGCAAAACACTTATTTCTTTAAGTAAACAAAATTTTATTATGAAATTTGTTTATGAATAATTGTAAGTAAATCAATACAACAAATTAACATAATAACTAATGCGATGTGTTGAGGCGGTTTGCATCGCTTATTATTTCTTTAATATCTGGTTCTATACGTGAAAAAAAGCTATTCTTAACATAGCCTCCAAATGTAAATCATTCAATCTTGATCTTGTTGTACTTTTATTTAGATTCATTAAAGAAAAGGTTTGTTCACAAATATAAGTTGAGCTAAAGATTACTAAATACGTCTTGGCAAGTTTTTTTAAATTTCCATATTTTTCATTATTCAATTGCTTATAAAAATTACACAAATTTTCTTGCTCTTCTCGACATTTCTCATGTAATAATTCATCACATTGTAAATTAATTATTTCTAATTGTATATCAACAGGAACGTCATCAACTTGTACAGAAAATGGATTTTGGATAATAGATAAAATTTTATCAATTTTTTTGAAGCAATCGAATCTCTGCTCGAAATCTGTCATTAGTGCAAGGATGTTTTTATTAAATGTTTTAACCTTTTCTTTTAAAATATTTAAAGATATGGTCTGTAACGTTGGAAAATGATCAAATTTACATTCAGCCAGAATTGTAGAAAAAAGGCTAAGCTTCATTTTAAAAGCTCTTAATTTCTGTATTAAATCATGAGCAAATAAATTTTTTCCTTGTATACATGTGTTAAATTCGTTCAAATGTGTGAGAATATCCAAAGAAAATGCTAAATCACAAATCCAATTTGGATCTAATAATTCAGGAAAATCCTCATTTTCTTTAAGCATTAAAAATATTTTTATTTCCTCTTGAAGGTCCCACATACGTCTTAAAACTTTTCCCAAACTTAACCAACGGATTTTATTGTGATATAGTACATCTAAATGACTGGTATTTAGTTCTTCAAGGAGATCAATAAATTGCCTGTGATTTAATCCTTTTGATCGTAGGAAATTCATTAATTTCACAACTACATTTGTAACATGATCGATTTTTAAAATATTTTTGCACTATGCAAAAATATTTTACTCGCCTGCTGGCAACGTCGCTTGAATATCGAGTGCAGATGAGTATAAAAGTTTTAATTCTTTATAACGGAATCTTTTTTAAAAAATATAGAAGTATCGAGAATTCATTCGATTAATTACTAGAAGTTAAATGTTAATATTGAAAAATTGTTCGCGGGCCACATAAATTCATTACGCGGGCCGGATCCGGCCCGCGGGCCGTATGTTGGCCATGCCTGTACTAACAATTTCTTTTTTAAAAAAGAACATAAAGAATGCATTTTCTAAACTTTTTTTCACAAATTCCCAATTTGTGATATGTTATTGTTCTTTCCATGTAGCACACAGAGGTCGAAACCTCACAAGAAGTACTAAATATTAATTCCTGCATTCTGCGTGGATTATTTCCTGCATAATTTGTTTTCCCATGACATTTTAGTACAAAATTAAGTACCACGAAGCTAAAAAGCTTGTCCGCAGGAATCCAAATACAGTATACAATAAACATTTATAATTTAAAAAATAATAAACTCCATATTACCTTTGAATGATACCACAGAGAAAACTTTATTTAAATATTTTTCAGAAGCCATGTCTTGAAAATTTTTTAATATGCATAATTTTTTTAAATGAATAACTCCTTAGGATTAATGTTGAACACAGAGGAAATTTCGTAATTTCTATAATTTTTTCCTATAATTCTTTCTAAAATGTGATAATTTGTATTTATCTTTAGATTTATATCTAGTATTTCATTATGATTAATCTCGAATTCGTAAGTATTATCAAAGTAATTTGAAGTATTAATTTGTATTTAAAGAGTTGAATGATATGTAATATATTCATAATAGCGTAGCCATTTTGGTATTCAGGAGTTTATTTCTAGTGGTTGGTACAATGTCTAACAATTGTATTTTGAATGTTTCTCATTTTGGCTATGTGTGAACAATACGTTTTACCATAAATACTTAAACCATATCTTATGATTGATTCTCCAATTATATAAAACCATTTGACAGACATTTAATGGTAAGGCAGCACGGTGTGTAGACAAAATTACAGAGATTATTACAGAATTTATTATCTTAATTTGCCACAAATATGTATTTACAGGTTTCTTTCACCTGAATAAATCTTCAACAATTGCCATCTTCAACATTTATTAGAGGGAAAATAGAATTCTTAAGAGAGTATTATTCAAAACATGGGAATCGCTTCATATTTTCACTGCGGTAAATACTATAACAAAGTGTCGAAGCAATAGTTACAACATGCTATATTTTTCAAAATTCAAAAATTTCTCTTTTGAAATTAAACCTGAGTTTAATTAAATTTTGATTCATTGTAGGAAAACGATTTCCAATTCCTACCGTTCCCTTCCAAAAGAGAATATCTCTTCTGGAAGGTACTAACAGCCTGCACTATGAAAAGGCTTTGCCGGACATCAGGTGCTAGGCCTGGCAGGTCTATGCATCATCAGTGGGGATTGGTATACTATTATCCTTTCAGTGTATGCCTAGCTATAGTTGAACACTAAATTAACTGCAGCATTTTTCTGATGAAATAAATGGAAGCCTGAACAAGGGCAACATTGTGCGAACACTAGTCCTTGATTTCCAAAAGGCATTCGATATATTATACCATAAGATATTACTAAATCGCATACATAGGATTTACGGGAATTTATTTTTTACTTCATTCAAAATTACTTAAAAGATAGACTTAATGTAACAAAAGTTAGTAACGTCACTAATGAACACAATCAAGTTCACTACGTAGCTCCCAAAAGCCATTACTTTTCTTGATCGATATTAATGATATCATTAACCTAAAGATCAATTCTTCTATCTATTATATACTGACAACATTGTGATATTAAGCAGTAGTAAAAATTTTGGAAAAGTTAATCGTGACTTGCAAAAAAGGTTTAGATATTATTTCAATACGGTTGCAAAAAATATAATTAAACACAAAGAAGTCTAAGGCCATGATCTTCCATCTACCTAATATATCAATTCCTGATACCAATCAAATTTTAAACCATTCAGTAAGTTGCCTAAAAAATGTGGACAGGAGCATTTCAGGTAGTTGTAAGTGTAATGTCACTGAAGCATCTAGGTCTTTGTTGAAAGATTATTCAGGTGGAAGAAACATGTAAATTATGGTTAAATTAAAGAAATATTTCAGACGTATTTATTCATATATTAAGGAAGATATTACTCTGAATTTTAGGTCGATCAATTTTCGAGGAAATATTGCGTTGAGCAGGGTGGGATACGAACCCACGACCTCCGGATAACATGTCAGGTGCTCTGGACCACTGAGCGGCGGCCGGTAGATCAGTTACCCAGAGAACCTGACGGCTCAAGACAACCCCGGCTCAAGACAACTTTTCCTCTAAAATTGATCGACGCTAAATTCAGGATGGTATCTTTCTTAATGTAAATTACTTTTGTGGCAAATTAATATACTGCTCTATAATTTTGTCCAGACTCCGTGCTGTCTTACCATTAAATATCTTTGAAATGGTTTATCATACAATTGGAGAATCAGTCATAAGCTATGGTTTGACTATTTATGATAAAACGTACTGTTCACATATAGCTAAAACAAGAAACATTCAAAACACAATTGTTACACACATTGTACCAACCAACAATAATAAACTCCTGAATATCAAAAAGGGCTAACGCTTTTATGAATATATTACCTGTCGGTCAACTATAAAAATAGATGATGATCTATGATTTCGGCAAAATCGCTTACTAAACTTATTCTGAGATTTCATTAATTAAATTTTGCGATTTCGGTTTATGAAATATCAATAACATAAATTAATAATATTTTTATAATAATTATAAGAAAACGAAAGAAACCCTGATAATGAGATTGAAAGTATGAACACAGATTTCTAAAGGTTTTGAACATGAAGAGCAAAAAATAGGAACTCTTGATGAACAGATTCGAGCAAATAATGTCTATTTCCTCTGGGCATACTCTGAGATTTCGGCAAAATCGCTTACCAAACTTATTCTAAGATTTCATTAATTTAAATTTTGCGATTTCAGTTTATGAAACATCAATAATATAAATTAATAATATTTTATAAGCTATTATTTTGATAATACTTATAAATTCAAGATTAATCATAACAAAAGTACTAGATATAAACTTCTGGAAAATTTTTAAAAACTCTGTGGTATCTTTTAAAGGTAATATGGAGTTTATTTTATAAAATTTATAACTGTTTATTGTATGCTGTATTTGGATTCCAGAGGACAAGCTTTTGAGCTTCGTAGGACTTAATTTTGCACTCTTAAATTTATGGAAAATAAAGCATGCAGAAAATAATCCATACAGAATGCAGCAATTAACATTTTGTACTTCTTAGCAGGTGATGGCCTCTGTGTGCTACATGGAAACAACAGAAGCATACCAAAATTGGGAATTCGTGAAAAAAAAAAGTCTGGAAAATGTATTCTTTACGTTCTTTGGTAAATAAAAAAGTTGTTAATATATTATTTGGCAAATGTATTGATAGTGAAAATTGCAGGAAGGAATTTGAACATGAACATTGAATTATTTGGAGTTGAACTCATGAAGAAAAATGAAAAGATATTTTGGAAATATTTGAAGAACATTTCACTTTACTGAAATAAAGAAAGGCAATATTAGTTTAATGAAAATACGTGATCTAAAATAACCTCTAAAAATAAGCATCGTTGAATAGGTGTGAAAACCATTTGAAAGTAGTGGTAAATGATACGTTTCTTACTACATCCTTCATTATTACTTTTAAACCTTTAAATCTTTAAGTTATCAAAATCAACTGAAATCAATTGTAATTCTCATTGTACTGAATATTTGTGAGCTTTGAATCTACCAGATATTGTAAGAGAATTAATATTTTAGTTTCCATCAGCATTAAGCAAAGCAAGAATATTAAATAAAGGAATTCAGTAACATTGTTCTGTGATGAATTAAAATGAATGACTCAGAACAGTAAAAAATGATTTATTAATGAAAAATATCAATATTTTATGTAAATCTGTGAATACGTTTACAGTTAAAATTCAGTTGTTTCATAAAAAAAAGGATTTTGTGATCACAAACAAGTCACTTATTTCAGGTCATTTCCAGCACCACTTCATTGGATATCAATGTGAATTAAAGCTTAATATGACAAATTATTTTGATGAACTAACTTTACCCTTTTGAATAGGCGCATAATTGCCATTCTTTTTGGTGCGCCGCAAAACGCAAAAAACGAAAAAGAAATCAATATTGGTGAATAATTCCAGAATGTTAAAATCACAACATGTAAATATTTTTAATGTTCTTAACTATGGCAAGAAATAATATAAAATTAAAAAAAATTTAATAATATTGGTTTTAATATATTTAAAACATTAATCGCAAAAAACGATCTGGACATATCTAAATTTTGCTTACTTAATATTAAAATTATCGTTACTAAACACTTCCAACATGAAGAGGGCAAAATAATTTTTGTGATCGTGTGATTGAAACTATGGACCTAAAGATCAAAAATTTGCAATAAAGAGTAAGGAACTCCTGAATATCAGAGTGAAAACGGCGGACATAGATTATCAAAAATTTCAATACACATTCGGAGAGGTAAATAGTAATAATTATAAGAGAACGAAAGAAACCCTGATAATGAGATTGAAAGTGTGAACACAGATTTCTAAAGGTTTTTAACATGAAGAGCAAAAATACGAACTCTTGATGAACAGATTCGAGCAGAGGACATAGATTGGGAATCGTGCAATCAAAAATCATCGTCAGAAATTTCATTACGCCTTTATATATGTCATTCTCAGTACCATGGATTTAATGGTAGAATAAACCATACGATGTCTTATATTAATATCATAATCCAAAAGTTGTCTTTAGCAGAAATCAAAGTTTTCAATCGAAAAAAATGAGAAGGAAGGATTCTGTTTTTAAAATTTTTACCTATTTGAATATTCTAGGCATACATTTTCATTTTACATATCCTGTAAGTACTCTAATCATGTCTATACTGATATTTCGGAAGGAAAATTTCGAACTACGATTAGATATTAAATAAATTTCAAATAATATCTATTTCCTCTGGGCATACTCTGAGATTTCGGCAAAATAGCTTACTAAACTTATTCTAAGATTTCATTAATTTAAATTTTGCGATTTTGGTTTATGAAATATCAATATTTAAACTTGTGGGTCAAATTGAGAATTGTTTCATCTTTCTCATGACTTTTGTTTCTTTTCACAGAATCAAACGTAAATGATTAGAATTGTTTCAAATTTCGCTGCTTGAAATTTCAGCAATGTTCACTGGAATATCTGCTTCCATTCTTGTATTTTACGTTCACTTTATGAATTTATATTTCATGCCGAATATCGCGGAAAATGCGGTGCATTTTTCGCTTCATCCATTTAAACAGAATTATGCAGTTTTGCCATGACTTTTTGCATCACCTGCTGAAAGAATTCCATTTGTCCAACGCCAAAACCCATAGACAAAAATGTTTTTTTCATCTGCCTCATAGACGATTTAATGTTATTTCCTATATTTTAGTGATAGCAGTAAACCTCTTCCAAATGCTTTTATTTTTGGGATTTTTATTGCGCTTTTCAAAGCCTTCATTCTCGATTGAAACTTTTTCTGCCTCTGTTGCAGTTCTTTTACTCATCCCATTCATCAACAATTCAGTGTCACAGTCAGGTTTATGATTTTCTCCTTCAGCAAATAGGATCAATGAAAAAACAAAGTTATCAGAAAAATACTGCCGAAATTTCAGCAAAATTGGCAACATCAAGTGATCATTCAGATATTACAATGTTTTTGGTAAAAACATTTAACAAGAACGATGCAATTGCATTTTCTTGTTAGGAAATATTCACCTTCATGAGAAACTTTATGCCTGTGGAAGTCTGTTTATTTAATAGTGGCTAATACTTCAGCTGAAACCATAAGACAGTTTCCTTGAAATGCATAATATTATAATTGATAAAATTCAGAATTCTCTAAAACTTTAGTTAGTGATTTCAACTCTCTAGAAACTCGAACAGCAAACAAGAAAGCCTTTTCTTATCAATGGATTAGTTTCAAAATTCGGATATTTTTTCAGAGATGTTGAAAAGCGATAAGATGACAGTGGCGAATCCACAGGGGGGCGATCGGGGTCAAGAAGAACGGAAAATTTCATCCCATTTTTTAACATATTGAATGAGTTATGTTTACGTTCTTGGGTGCGCAAAACGTCGATCAGACAGGTTAAAATACCTCAGGATAATCAAATAAAAATCAATCATGAGGTATGAAGTATTTGGTCATTTGATTTCCGAAAATGGTATTAACCGAAAAATAATCTTTCAAAGTGATGGAGTTTTAAAATTCTCATAATTACACATTGCTAAGAATTCCTATATTTCATTATTATCCTGAGTGGTCAACTTGACAGGGTCGTTGTGTTGACCATTTAAATCTACTACACTGACTGGTTTATGGCTTTGAGCTTGATACGCTTCCTGGACTTGTTGCACCGGTGGGCCTCTGTTGAGGCAGATTACCGCTGTGTTTTCTGTTTGGCTGTGGGTTGCCAGTCTAGGTGAACAGAGGCACGGGATACCTTGTATCAGCTGGTGGATAATCCTGATCAGAGACCATCGCAGGTACCTGAACCCTCACTTATCTAGTTGGACATCGTCAATCCTGAACTGGAGTAATGTGCCTCAGGCAGGTCTTATGGCTCTTGAAAATGTCCACTTGAAAAGGTGGTGTCTGAAGTTCTTACCAGCATGGGTAATTTCAGCCTGTAGCGGTGGGGTTACAGGTTTTTGCACCATGTCCGAGATCCTGTTTGTTATCGTTGACTCTTCCTCTCTCAATAAATCTAGTTTTTTAAAAATCCTACTAATCATTTTCTCTCTGTAGCTACGTGGAACGTGAGGACATTACATAGATATTATTCTCTTGATATCCTCACGCTGGAATTTCAGCGTTATGATCTAGTTATTCTAAGCTTTCAACACAACACATGGACAGGTAAAGGTCAGATACTTAAAATAACTTTCAATTTCTCTTTTGAGGGAAAGAGGATGGAAACATCTTCAACGTGTAGATGTGCTTCTCAGCAGACATCCTAGTAATGTTCTTCTATGATATGACTGCATTACTGAAAGATTTCTTACAGTAAATTTTAAAGCAAAAATTAAATTCATATGTTGTTATGCCTCCACAAACGGTTCTGATGAGAACGAGAATGATACGTTTTACAGACAGCTTCAGGATATTTTGAATTCTGCAACTAAATTCCCCAATAATAATCTGTGAATTCTGTGAAGATAGGAGATATTTCTCTTGTTCTAGGTAACTTCAATGCTAAAGTTAATACTGACTCTCACCTTTGGACAGCATTTTTAGTTCCTTTTGGCATTGATAGCTCCAATGGCAATGGAGAACATCTCCTACAGTTAAGTAAACTTAATGGTTTGCGAATAACGAACACATACTACAAACACCTGGATATTTAACAACACAAATGGGTTTGACCTGATGGGTTGCACAAGAATAAGATAGATTACTTTTTAATTAACGGAAAATCGGCAAAATCAGTAGGGTAAATGGGCAAAATCATACAGGGGAACCGAAATGGGCCTGGCCATTACTTAGTCAAAAGTGTCTTGCAGCTGAAGCTGAAGAAGCATTGTGCGAAGGTTAAGATAATTACTTTTAACATTGAAATTTTGTAGAATTCAGATGTAGTCAAACGATAGCATGAAAAGCTAATTGGTCATTATCAGAATCATGGTTTGCTTGCTGCTGAAGTTGAGAAGAAATGGGACATGCTTTTCTTGAGACCATCAGTATTCTTTTCGTTAAAAAGCAATAGAGTAAAAAAATTATTTGAGTGATAAGGCTATGAAACATATTTCTGAAAAAAGGAAGTTTTGAACCCTTTGTCATTTGTTACTCTTTGAAAACATTTCGGCAGGAATAATATGAATTAAGACCCTACTAGTTCTCACAGACGACATTACAATGAGCGTAATGAACCTGTGAAGGATCAGCTAGCAGCTGATAAGAATCTTTGGTTTGACAGATTGGTTGACACATATGGTAAGCGATACATATGGTAAAGGAATTGAGCGATACACATGGTAAAGAGATTGCAGGAGAGGATCTTGTGAGGGCAATATGGGCTTAGCATTTCAGAGATGTCCTAACGATATGAATATATCTACTCCCATTGTTCGAAAAGAGAATAGATACATACTGGTTTTAATGTTGGCTATCAATCACATTTTGAAGTCGCTTGGCTATCTTTAAATTGAAACTGCATACATTACAAGGAGTGGATGAAATCACCACTGAAATGTTTAAAGCTGGGAACATATGTGTTGCCACATGGCTCACTCAAATGTTGAATATGTTTTAAGATAAAAATGCTGTTCCCAAGGATTTCCCTAGAGCTATCATTACCCAGATTTTTAAAAAAGGTGATCGCAGTTCTGTTAATTATTATAGGGGAATTAGTTTACTTTTTGTTCCAGGAAAGGTTCTTCGCATGATTACACTTAATAGAATAAACACTTTGGTTGATGAATAAAAGTTTGATGAATAGTGTGGATTCAGAAATGGTAGGGGATGTTTATAGTATTGTAGATCAAATATTTTCACTCAAGCAGATTCTTAAGAAATCTTTGAAGTTTCAGAAACCTTTGGTTGCTTGCTTTGTTGATTTCAAAAAGGCTTTGACTTTATTGATCGATATATTTTGTGGTTGATCGTTAGATCATGTGGAATACCTGACAAGTTAGCATAATGAAAGGTCTCTATAATAACACTGAGTCATGTGTGAGATTTCGTAGGGCTTTTAACTCTTTGTTTAGCATTGCTAGTGCAGTTAAACAAGAGTGCATTTTGTCCCCTTTTCTCTTTAGTTTGGTAATTGATTACGTTATGCGAAATTCTTTGCAAGGGGGCTTTGCAAGGACCTATTTCGGCCTTATATTGACTAGAGGTTTCACAATTTCTGATTTAGATTATGCCGATGATTTGGCTTTGTTGGCTAATGGTTTTGATGAGATGAATTTGTTCACCAGGGCTGTTGATGAGATTGGTAATAGAAAAGGTGTGGTGATAAACAGATAAAAACCTAAAGTGATGAAAACTAGTCAGACAGACGGTGCTTCAATTGCTTTGAATGGCTACATTCTTGAAAAAGTGTTTCAGTTGAATTATCTTCGGACTTATGTAACATATACTTGTGATGTGCAACATGAGATAAATAGAAGAATATGTATTGCCTCTGGAACTTTCAAGAATCTATGGAGAGTGTGAAAATATAGGCGTGTACAAATAACGTATGCGGTATAATAGTCTGGTCCACTCTAAAGTTAGGTAAGGTAGTGAAATATGGACCCTTTGTAAACAGGATAACAGGAGACTTGATGCTTTTGATTATAGATGCTTACGTAGTATCTTGGGAATCACGTGGTTTGACTTTGTAAGTAATGATGAAGTTAGAAGATGGAGTCAACAACCTCCTTTGTGCAGTATTTTGTGCAGAGAGAGTCCCCCGTGTTGCCCATTTTCATAGCTGCAGATTGTAAAATAAAATTACGAACAGTGTGCCCATTGGCTTCAGGAAAAAGGGGAGACATAGGATGCGATGCCACAGACAATGTCAAACATGACCTTGGTAGAATTGGTCTACAGTGGAAAAATGTAGTAGCTGTACCTCAGAACAGACAGTTGTGGAGAGCAAAATTGTACAGTCTGGTAGGACCTCCGTAGGTCGTGGCTGCATGTGTATGTAATGTATGTGTTTCATTGGAAGCCAAACTGATTTTTAGATATAAGTTGGTATTTCCTAGATAATCCGTAAGCACTTTAGCAACATGCCTCTCCATTATTTTGTGAATGCTGGCAATAAAGAAAATGGTCTGTAATTATCAAACTGCTTCTTTGATCCTGACTTGAAAATTGGTCTAATAATTGAAGTTTTTTAGTTCAATAAGAATTATGTGAGTATTATAAATTCCATTCAGCAATTTAGAAAGCTGCTCTGAGATAGTAAATTCACAAATTTGGAGATCTGAGTACTTGATATTATCAATGCCATGAGATTTTTACAATCAAAATTCATAATGATATTGTGTACTTTTAAAGGGAGTTTGTTTGTGGGGATGTGTAAATGTGATAAGATCTAATAGGGGAGTTGAAATTATTAGACTGTTGATCATGTTTTCCCTGCAGCTTAGGCACAACGTTAGAAAAATAATCGTTAAAGCCATTAGCAATATCTTCGGTGGAATTTAAAGGTTTAATATTCTGTATAATTACATCTTCAACAGATAACTTCTTGCCACCAATGATTTAGTTAATCATTTCCATGTCGAATTCATGGAGTTATTGCATTGAATAATTTGTTTGAGACACGTGGAACACGGTACGTACCTTTATACGAATAATCAGTGTACGAAATAGGGGATGATCAAGGCAACTCTTCTGGAGTTTTTACGAAATAAACACACTCAAACTCGACAAATAGTATTTTTGGTATGACCCCATGTGGGGCGTATCCCTAAGAAAACTTGGCACAAATCTTCGAGATTAGGACATCTGCATTATTTTCTTACCTGCATAATTACAGCGTTTGTATAAATTTTCCTGATACGAAAATGTTATACTGTTATTTTCCTACCCAATGTAGTTCATTTCGAACACGTGGATGCAAAGGTATGCTTTTTCGTTTCTTTTTATATTTCTCTCTCGTCTTATTCCGTTTCACAAACTTCTTTCTGAGTTTGTCTTCATACCATTTTTACCGTTTAACGTTGTGACTAATTGGAGTTATTACAAATTATGTATCTGCTAATAGAAGAACAGAAAATTTGTTATTATCAGACACCTTGTAAAGAAATATGTGAGAGGAACGAATATTCCTAGAGATGCTGAAAAACATTCATACTGTTTATGTGGACCTTTAATTTTACATAACATCTGGTGCTTTCATTAGACATTTTTATTTATCATCATAATAAGCAATTACATAGAAATGTGTCAATACATGCCAACAATACAAAGGTCTGGGGACGTCTTACAATATTTACTTTCTTATAACAGTGCAGTTGAAACACATATGCCGCAATTACAATATTTCTGCTAATGAGATGTACAAATACAATGTTGATCAATCTGTGACATTCTTGACACTTTCTTGAATCGACGTATTCAATAAGCTCTTCCTACAAAACATATCCATAATAATGATTGTTGCCTTACACATAATGTGCTTGACCCAAAAGTTCATGTTTAACATGTTAAACAACAGCAGTTAAAGTAAAACAAATATTTGATTTCTCTCTTTTTTTTTCTTTCAAACACATTGTTAAAACCAATGTAACATTCCTTTTTATTCTCATTATTTGTGAAAAAATATCAGAATTATCAAAATATTAATGAGGATGGATTTTGTCATCTATTTGCATGTGTATTTTGTGCCTAATGTTACTGGTGTAATACTGGTATATATACTATAATTCTTGATCATCCGAAGCGTAAATGCGATATGTCCGACTCTTTTCTATCTTCCATTGTCAGTAAAGGAAATTTTTAATTTCTTAAGAAAAACTTGTCACGTGACGATACCTAAGCACAATGCCATGAATGATTTTGCACTGCGACGAAAATTTTCAATATAAAAATGATATTGATTATAATTTTTATAAAAGTAAGACAATATTTTATAAAGTAAGACAAATTACTTCTCACCAGCTGCTTGCAATTGAGTTTGACAAGAGCCCTTCTGTGTAATAAGTTATAGGGAATATCTCTGATGAAGTTGAAATAAGCAAATTATCCATTCGGCCAACTAAAGGATGTGTTTTTTCTGTTAGTCGACATGTAAATTTTCCCCAATCTCATCGTTTTCAAAAAACTGCTTCTTTAAAATGTTTTAACTTTTTCTAAAAAATTGTTTTAAAATGGGGCGGGACAGCGCAGTCGAGTCGAGAAAATAATAGGGGGGAAGACAAAAGATTTTTATCTGTCCATGGCAATATAACATTTCCTACTTAGTTTCAGAGGTTTTTAAAATATTTTTTTGAAAAATGGGTGAATATGAAGGATGTTAATTTTTTTTTTGAATTCCATTATATTTACTGGGGTTCTTAAAGGGTTCATTCAAGTCCATGATTAAGAATAAATATCTTTTAAAATCACGTACGTTTTCAAATTTCCGTGTTCTTTACATTTCTGAATACATTCAAATGTCACGACGGTTTTAACAGAAATTTCAGAATGTCAAGAGGAAATAAATGAAAAGGTAAATTCTTCATTGGTGGAAGCAGTATTTATGGGAAAGTGACATACTGAGTTGATTTTTGAAGTTTGATTAAAATACAAATATGCTGTAAAAAAATTTTAACAGGTTGAATTAACATCTCATCTGTTGAACCTGAGCATTCTCAATCCAGACAAAAATATTTTAAATGACTTTCCTTATTTATTCATCAAATTAAAACTGTGTGAATGATCGCCTACTTAGGATTTAACACTTGTTCATTGTGTGAAAAAAAACGCACTCTTTATGATTGTAAATTATTTGAACGTATACAATAGAAATGATCCACATAATGAAACATTTGCTGCAGATAAGTCTCTGGCTCCGTAGGATCATATTCATTATGTTCGTCATTAATTTAAATGTGATGTAAATAGAAATTATAGCTATTATTAAGCCGTCGTTTAATAAAAACAGATAATTGACAAAAAAAATTCATTGCTTAAGAAAGGTCAGGTTTGATACTTTTTCGTACAACTATGTATAGGAAAAAAAATTCTAATGGAGGAAAAACACGATTTTTTCCAGTATTCTAGCATTCTCGGATTCCGCATTCTTATCGTGTGAAAGGGATTGCGCTTGGATTAAAAGATTTTCATTTAGTGCGGTTGAATTGCATGTATAATATGTAGTTTATTTTGAAAATAACGCTTGATTTATTTGGTATCAGTCGTTCTATTTCGGCTGAAGTATGAGCAGATTATATGCAAGTAGACTACGAAAGGCAGAAAGGAGAAATCCTTCTGTTGAATTTCAACATTCTCCATCCAGACAAAGCATTGATATAATTTTTCTAATCTATTTTATAAGTGAGAAAATAGAATCCTTAGATTCACAGGATGTTGAGAGATTCTCCGCGATCTGCGATAGTGATTTACGAATTGCTTTGTCTTTTTCGTTAACTTCTGCTGCTGGGAGAGCAATCCCAAAAAGTGACAGTGCGCCGGTGATGGATTTTATGGGTAAATGTATTGCCAAAGAGACAGTAAAGGTGTAGTCTGTAACGCCAAATGCTAATCCCAAGATCACAAAAAAATTAAAGAAACTTACAGTTACCACCAAAAACATCGCGAACGACAATATGTCTTCAAAGATACTGATTAAAGAGGAGATTTGTAAATTTTTAGGTTCTGAAAAAGTATATTTCGTTCAGTAGGTGACGACACATTTATCTGCAAACCTTTATGGCGATAGGTCATGTTTCTGGTCAATTAAGAGCATAGAAATATGTAGAGAGTAATAAAATATCGATTCATGAAATTTAACACAAAATATAAGAAAAAAGCTGTATATATATTTCAATTGAATTTTCCTGAAACATTAAGCAGAAAAACTTAGACCTACAATGATATTTCAAATCAGATTTTACCCTGATCCAAAAAGTAGAGTCAGAAAAATTAAAGCAATCTAAATTTGATCCAAGGCTTAAAAGATTTATAATTACCTTTGTGAAAATTAATATTATCGAAATCTAAGAATACGTTTGTTAACTGATGACATCGTAATCTCAGAGCATGCCACAAAATAATGGAAACCATCTCAATGAAACTTATAGAAATCCGAATCTTTAAGTTTCCCGATCGAAATATGACTACTGAATACATTGGAGTGTCTGAATGAAAGATGAAATTTTAATGTTTCCCCCAGAGAAATAAGGAAAGCAAGAATTTTAAAAAGTATTTTTTGAATCCATATTTCTCATTACAAATGTGAATTCCTACTAATTGCAAACTTTGGACTATTAGAATGCTATGATAATGATAATTGGCATATCAGAATAATATGACCACCTACTATAGTATATGTATGGTAGGTGGTCATATTATTCTGAAACGACTGTGTATATATTTCAATTTAATATTATGTTTGAAACATGGATTTGACATGTATGAAGGTGAACTGAGTTTCCCGCTGCCGATCTGTGATCATAGGATTCGTTTATTCTCTTCCTGTTTAGGGTTTAATGTAATTTGAAAGCTTTACCATTCATTAAATAAACCTCAGATATATAGTGCGCTAGTTGTCGTAATTCTCTATTCGCCAAAGCCGATAATGTTAATATTATTGACTTGGAACACTTATTTTAGTCACTCTTATATAGAAAATATAAAATAGATATATCGATATATGTTCTGAACAATATGGAATTCTGAAGTTTTTCACCACTTTTAAATTAGTACTTCACAATTATCTACTAAGCTCTGCTTAAATTTATTATCAGACGCCACAGAAATGCATCTTATTCTGAACGGGATTAAGAAGTCGTATATAACAATCACAAAAAGGCCCTTTTTTACCGAGATTATTTTCACTTGGATTGTTATAGAGAATGGCTTGTATTGAAGGAGATTACATAGTCCAGAATATTGATCGCACAATCTCTTCTAAAGAATGGGATTACTTTGTCATGAATTATGATCAGAATGTCTTGTACTGAACGTATAATCTAGTCCTGAAAACTGATCTCATATCCTAAGTTGTGATAAGGAATTCTTGGTTTGAACGGGATTACTATGTCCATAATACAGATCTCAGAATGCTTTATACTGAACGGGATTACCTTGTTCAGAGCTGTAATCGAAGAGATTATAGCTATTATTAAGTAGAAGTCTTGCGAGATAGAAGTCTTGCGAGAAGGTCTTGCGCTGAATGCAATTACTTAATCTTGAAGAGTGATATCAGAATGTATTCGCTGAACGAGATTATTAGTTCCAGAATACTGAACTCACAATATCTTGTACTTAACGGGATTAATTTATCCTATATTGCGATAGAGAATGCCTTGTATTGAAAGGGATTACCTAGCCCTGAATATTTTCCACATAATTTCATTTAATGGAAGGAATTACCTTTTTCTGAATTGTAATACAGAACGTCTTGCGCTGAAAGAGGTACATAGCCGCCTGATACTGATCGCCGAATTCCTTCTTGTGAACGGTATTACAATGTCCTGAATTGTGATATTTAATATTTTGTACTGAACATAGTCCTGAATGCTGATCTCAGAATGTCTTCTACTAAAGGGAATTAATTTATGAATTCTGCATAACTGAATTGTTATGCAGAAAATCTTCTGCTGAACAGAATTACCTAATGCTGAATACTGATCTCCGAATGTTGTGTATTCAACGGGATTATCTTCTCCTGAATTGTGATGTAGAATGTATTGTAGTGAACGGAATTGCTTAGTCCTTACTAATGACCAAACAATGCTTTGTACTGAAACGGATTGCCATATCCTGAATTGCGATAAAGAATATCTAATGCTAAAAAAGGTTACCGTCTGAATATGAATCTCAGAATGTCTTCTAGGAACACGATTACCTACTTCCGAATATTGATAGCATAATCTGTTCTAATGAAGGGGATTAACATATTGAATTGCGATACAGGATATCTGGTGCCTGAACGATATTACTTAGTCCTTCTATGTCTTCTACGAGATTACCTAGTCCTGAATACTGATCTGAGAATGTCTTCTACTGCACACGATTACCTGACCTAAAATGCAATGAGAATGGCTTATGCGGAATAGGATTACCTTGCTCTGAATTATGATATACATTGTATTGTAGTGAACGGGATTACTTAGTCCTGAATACTGATCTCAGAACGTCTTCTAGTGAAAGGGATTGCCTTTTCCAGAACTGCGATACAGAATGTATTGTGCCTGAACGGGATTACTTAGTCCTGATTAGTGATCTCAGAATGTCTTCTATTGAACAGAATTACCATGACCTCAATTCTGATACAGAATGTCTTGTGCTGAAAGGGATTACGTTACCCTGACCACTTATTACAGAATCTCTTTTAGCGAACAGGATTACCTTGTCTGTGTTGTGATACAGAATGTCTTTTACTCAACGAATTTACCTAGTCCTATACTAATTTCAAAATGTCTTTTACTGAACGAATTTATCTAGTCCTATACTAATTTCATAATGTCTTGTACTGAATGTTGTTACCTTGTCCGAAATTTCAGAACGGAATATATTGTCCTGAACAGGATTACACAGCCCTGATTGTGTAACACAGCCCTGATTGTGTAACACAGCACTGATTGTAGAAACTCTTCAGGTGAACAGGATCACTTTTACTGTATTGTGATACAGCATGTCTTGCATTGAACGGGAATACTTATTCCCGAAAAATGATCTCAGAATGTCTATTACTGAATAGGATTACCTTGTCCTAAATTGTGATAGAGAATAACTTGTGCTGAAAGGGACTACATAGTCCTAAACACTGGTTGCAGAATATCATCAAATGAATGGGATTTCCTTGACATAGATTGTCTTGTAATGAATGGAATTACCTAGTCCTCTATAATTATCGCAAAATATCGTGTTCTGAGCGGGATTATCTTGTGAACTTTGATCAGAAAATATCTTTCGACAAAGACCATTATCTTCTGAATCGTGATCACAGAATAAAATTTGCTGATAGGTCGAATATTAAATTGAAAGTCGCTTTCAGGTTTTTTGCAAATCTAGATAATGTATTGCATATTTAATTAACTTTCAGGTACCCTAATATCTGTCTCTATCATTCAGAATATTTCATTAATCAAAAGTTAATCATATTCTGCGATGAACCGGATTATCTAGTTCCGTATAATTATAACATAATAATCTACCGATATTTGCAAGAAAGATGAAACTTGAATTTTCTATGGTGCTCCGTGAACAATTCGACATTCGGGAATTGTTCATAGCGATGACGGCTACAGTTTCAAACATCTTCTTAGGGGACTTCGAGATCTTAAACTACTCTGAAAAGAATGAAGCAGTTAATATCCTTTGAAATTATTTCTAGAACTCAACTTGACCCTAAGACTTAGTTATCTGACTCTTAGTTACATTAGCTGCAATGTTTGAATCTAATGCGTTGACAAGCAGGAAAAACCAAACTTTTTCTTTTCGAATGCAATATATGTATTAGTATGTACATGAAGTACGAATAATGTATTCTGTGATTGTTTCGCAAAAGCTGAATATTTTTTCAGTGTGATACATAGAGTAGGACATTAGGCAAGTTTGAATAGAAGTAAAGTAAGGTGAAATAGGATTTGGAATGTTTTTTCCCCTTAGGGGAGAGCATTTTTCGGGTGTCTCGGAAAGATCATTCGGAAATATCATTCGGGTGTCTCGCAAATATTTAGGGGACACTACAAGATTTACTTGAAAAAAAAATTATCGTTCCTTTTATCGCTTTTCACATAATTCTGCTACATTGATTCCCAATTCTGAAAATTCCCTTTTTATTCTAGGATAATGCAGCAATGCCACTTTACAGTATTATACCTGCACGTGTAGAGAGCATTTATGCCACTCAGTGAGATCGGCAAAAATGCAAGTCGCGCGATTTAAAATAGAACATGATTTCTCGCGCTGTGGTTACATACATCTTTCCCAAGATTTTAAAAAATTTCAGATGGTAAAATCAGATGCCAAAATTTGCATATTAATTATGGGTTTTTTATAACTCTCGCTATACTGGTTTTTTTTTTTTCTTCGGTATACTTCGTATTGGTTTTCTGCTGAGGTCTTGCCATCTTCTCAGATCTTCGACTGTGGCATGTAAACTGACAGGTTCCTGTCAGACCTCTGTGGCAAGCAGCTGATTGAGGGGGTATTTATTTATTTATTTATTATACTTCTATTCGTTAAAATGAATAATTTTCACTTAGAGATACATAATAATTTTGCTAGGGGTCGGAAAATTTTTTTATTTATACTGAATATTTCGTTTCTCTGGCGTTCGTTATACCGGCATTTCACTGTATTAACAATAATATTAAAATTTTGACAAAACAATTTCATTTTTCATACTTTAAGGTTGGTTGAATAACAAAACTACACCTGAATTCTTCAAGAGTTAAGGAACCTTACTCATTGCATATTTTTTGCCATATAACATTTCAAATTTAATAAATATATTTCTACAATTATTCAGCTAGAATTTGATAAAATTAAAATAATAATTAAAATTATAATAAATCATAAGAGGTAGAGTATTATTCTAAATATTTTGAAATAAATATATAAATATTTTATTTCGTTGTGTTACCATATATTTCATATATGCAGTTTTACAACTGCGATTAGAAGACCGCTTGGGAGACGCAAGGTCTTAGAACAGTTGTGTTCAATCTTTCTCACAATGCGGCGCAGTCAGAATTGTATACTCTGGTTCACCTCGTCGCAGAACACCTAAAAGCAGGGCGGAAGTAGTACCAGAAAGGGGGAAGAGGCCAAGGGTTGGACTCCTAAACAAAATCCGCTAACTACTTCTCGGATGACTTTAAACATGTAAATTTCCTATGTCCATGGTTGGAATTCGAATATCAGTTTCGCTTATTTCAGTAATAGGGTAGTTTAATATTGAATAATAGAAATTTTTCCCATTATTTTGGCAACGCATTATTACTTTTAATTTATCTCTATAATAAAACAATTCTCTCTTAAAATAGATAAGTTGCATTTTTCCCAACCAACTTGGTCTAAAAGGTCAATCATTGTTGCCAATGGAAATTTCGTAACCTTCGCATTCCACCACCAAATTTTAAATTTCTAGTATAACCATATCGTTTCTAATAGTCATTTGAAATTTCGGAATTTTCGAATTTTCCAACCGCTAGAAGGCACAATTGAAGATTATGGGTGATTCGCAAAATGTAGATTGAAATATTACATCAATATCTGTCGAAACGAAAAAAAATTTGTAGCTTATCTCTGAAAACAAAATAGTTGCATTGTCTCACCAATCCTGTGTCTAAAGCGTCAACTCATTGTTGCCAAATGGGAACCTCATCATCACAAAAACAATTTCAAATTTCTAGCATAAATACGTGGTTTCCAATATTTTTTTCAAATCTGGAATTTTCAAAATTTTCCACCGTTAGAGGGCGCAATCGTTAAGACGGATCTCCTTTTAAGAATGCTAGTGAGAGTAATAGTGGTACAAAATATAAACATATTCATATGTCATATAGTTTTACAGAAATGTTTTTTATAACCTGTAAAACGGACGGTTAAGTGTTCTAATATATTGGAAATCCAGCATCTTGCCCTCGTCCTTTTACATTTTTGCGACTCGATTGTGTTTCTTGCCTCCTCACTCCTTGGTTTTTACTAGATCGGAGACCTACTTCGGGTGAATTATATTGAGGACCGGAAAGAAATCTTTAAGAAAAGAAATACTTAATGTAATATGTGAGTTTTTAAAGAAGAAAGTCTAAAGATTTCAATCGGTCAATACTTGCATCAGATAGCGCATATGAACTCGATTTGGGCATTTTTTTGATTAGAGAAGTGTGAAAATATTCCTCATCAGTGTGAAAAAAATCATAACTGTGTTCACTGTTCTTTCCGATATATTAATATTGAGGTTAATCAAACATATTTAGTTTGTTTTAAAAGATTCAATTCTTGACTAAAGTCACAAATATCACTTACGCAACAGGTTATTCATCACAATTAAAAGCGATCCATATAACTTTAGATTTCGGGACGTTCGTGTGTTTCAATATAGGTTAAAATTCATACGTTATCATATAATAGTCAACATTTATGCTATTCGCTTGCTTGTAAGAAAAGATGCATTTCTTGCACCTAAAGTTATCTACTAGGTAGAAAGGTGGAAAACTAAGAAGAGTTGGGAATGTTCTATTCTACTTTCTGCAGAGTACTTTCCCACAAACAGCAAAGACCAGTCTTTCTCACTGACACTCAATGTACATCTATTTTTTTTGAGAAAGCAACGCTATGCAATTTATAAGATTTAGATGTGGTTATGAAATACTCTTCATATTACAATTATTTCGCTATGAGATCTGGTTTTCTGCCGTTCTCTGTGGAACATAGCAGAAATGAAATATTATGCATGACTTCGGCGGAATAACGTTTATGGTATGTTTTAACTCTTTCTTTGGAATTACATTATGCACTAAGCAATCAGTTTCGATTTGCATTTGTTGTAGTCTAAATGTACATTTCACAAGAAAGTAATATTATAAAGTGACTGAAGTACTGAAGATATTCACTTATTATTTTCACTTATTATTGATTTCACTTAAAAATCACTTATTATTGAAATGGACGATATGAGGGGCAAATATTTTTATTTTAACCTTGAAACCTCTTCGAGGTTTTCGATATTTGCAGATGACAAATTATTGTTTTTCGTATTAAATCAATTATAAAAGCTGTATTACATGTTATCTGTTATGCCGTGTTATTTCATTCCGTTCCCTAACTATTATGTTTTCTTTGCCGTATGAAAATCGTTTTTTCGATATAAACAATCACTTAGCGACAAGGGAAGTTAGCGTATGATATAAATATAGCGACAGGGAATTAGCGTATAATAATGCAGGATTACCTTGGTTCATGAAGTCTCTTGCTCCAATGAATAGAGTTCTGTGCAGAGAGCAAAAGTTCCATCTGCATCCGCAACCGCATTCGTAAAACTTTTCGCTACTTAACAGCCATCGAGGTTTTGCAAATTATTCAGGTCAAATGATGCATGATTGCAAGTAAAACGAATCAGTCTGCTTTTTAGTAAAAACTAAGAATTAATTGAAAATTACATTGTGATTAAACAAAATCCCTGTATTTCATAAAAGTATGCGTTATTAAATATTTCATAAAAATTTACTTCAATGTTGTTTTGCCGATTCTTCTGAATAAATTTCGCTCTTTAAATGCAGTTATTGTGATTATGGGAAGACATTCATTTTATTACCCACTAACTCCCCTCTATATTTCTCCCTTTAAACTTTATGATCTCCACGACTGAAATTTCACAATTAATTCCAGGTTTTTTCAAAACACTCGATAAATTTGTTGAATTTATATTTGCTTGGTCAACAAAAATATTCGCCTGAATAAAAGAAGTTTTTATTTTAATATCTCTCTTTGTCCTAGTGATCTTTTTCCTTAAATTAAATTTCATCATCGGTGGTGGCTCGGGGCTAAAAGATTTCTGCGGTACTGTGACTACTAGAATAAGAGCCTGAATGCATGGAAAACAAAGGTAGGTGCCTGACATTGAATTCAATCGAATAGGGATGGAAAAAATGTTTTGTAATGTATGTATTCTTTTTTTTTCACCTATTCTCTGTACGCATCACTTAACAAAAATTTTCGGGAAAAAGAAGACAAACTCGAAATGGGGGTTTTGTGTTTTCTACTTCAATTTAATGTTTTGTCCTTTCTACTTCAATTTATTGTTTTGTCCTTTCTACTTCAATTTAATGTTTTGTACTTTCTACTTCAATTTAATATTTTGTCCTTCCACTCTACCTATGTATGCATTTTGGGTCTCTGTTACAATGATATTTTCAAAAAGTATTCTTGATATATGGGTTTACTCTTTTTTTGACTGCTTAGCGATCATAAATTTATTTTTATAATTTTAAACTGAATTATTTTTCTTAAATTGTCACTTGAAAATCTGTCTGTTATGGTTATATTTAATTTACAATACTGATTTATTGCATATATTAATTTACTTTACAACGAATTGTAAAAAACTGATATTGTTTTAAAATGTATTATAGAAAATTGATTGATGAAATAAAACTGATGTGACAGACACTGGGATCGAACAGTAGCCTTTTATGTTACAAGTCCAAAGAAAAAAAAAACATTATGTAGCACGGTGCCGTCCCGTGGCCGAGTGGTTAGCGCGCTTGGTACTGATCTAAGGAACCTGGGTTCGAGGCCCGGTTTTCTGCTGAGGTCCCGCCATCTTCACAGAATATTCTACTATGGCGTATAAACAAACTAATAGGCTCCTGTCAGACCTCTGTGGCAAGCAGCTGCTTGAGAGGATAGTTATTTATTTCTGTTATGTAGTACGGAGCTCTGCTTTGCTAATAAAGTGTTATTTTAAAATGAATTATTAGCATTCTCTTGCAGACAAAATGCTTAACACATTTTACATTTTCATATCTAATATTGTTCTTAAACTTTTTATTAATATAAAAATAAATAAAATTTTAGCTCTTTTCTTAGCCTTAGTTGTAAGTAAAGTAATATATATTTTTATAATAATTCTTCTTTGCAAGTTTTAGTCTATTAGTTAATTTATTTCGGAATGCAATGAAAAGATGTCACAGTTCAGTGTCCAAGGATCTTTGTTTATATGATTTATATTTCTCGCTTATGATTTTCAATAACTCTTTTATTAATTTTTGAGGTTTAAGTGCAGTTTTGTTATTTTGTATTCTAATACATTTTGTGCAGTTTGCTAATAATATTTAAAGTGATTATGAAAGTTTGGAAAAGTGAGTTTACCTTTGTTTGTGTATTCATAGAATAATTCTTGTAACTGAATAAAATTTCAAATCGCTTATAATATATAATTTCCTCTATTTGAAAATAGTGCTTTTCATTTATATTTTATATTACACTTCATCACTTTCATATAAGATCGTTACCTTTAAATAAATTATGCTTACATTTACAGTATATCGTTTGGACCTGTTAGTGTTAGTAGTATATAATCGAGACATGAAGAATTAGTATAGCTAGTTAATGTTTTTATAAAATGAATAAATGCAAGTGACATGACCATAGTACAGGACATCTCTGTAATACTATTATTTTCTAACAGATCAGTATTAACAGTCCCACTCATTGAAATATTTTTGTAAACAAATTTCTATAATAAATCATGTAAATCTTTAATAAATTCTTTTTTTTACGAACATTCCAGCTATAACTGGATATCAAGAAATAATCAGTGTATTTTAATTTGAATGTTAAAATAAAAATATCTGCATTAGTAAATTCTATTACAATCTGATATGCATTCAGCCTATTCTTAAAAATCACTATTAAACATCCACTATTATTTTTTTTTTTGCATTACTATATTTATAACATGAGCTGTAACCTGCTGTATGATACATTGCAATTTGACTATTATTATACCTAGATTTCAGCAAAAAAAATAATACTTTTACGACAGATAAAAGTGCTACAATGAAACGTGATGTGATGTGATGAAACGTGTTTGAAACACTTAGGGTAGCCAAGCTAAAATTGGGACCGACTAAGTGTAAACTGTTCCAGCAAGAAGTATATTACCTTAGTTATGTCATCACTACATCAAGGATTAAGACTGATCCTAGTAAAATGGAAGCTGTAAGAGACTGGCCTCCTCCATAAGATGTTCATCAACTTCGTAGTTCTATTGGATTTTACACCTACTATAGGAGATTTGTCAAGGGTTTCTCCAACATCGCAAGTCATCGTCTGACAGATGAGGGCCAGCGGTTCATGTGGACCACTGAATATGAAGTGGCTTTCCAACAGTTGAAGCAAGCTCTTTCCACAGCACCATTATTAGCATATCTGCAAGCTGGAGAACTGTTCATAATAGATACTGAACACGTAGCACAGGGGTTGATGCTGTACTTTCCCAACAAGAAGATGGACAAGAAAGAGTTATTGCATATTTTAGCAAACCTTTATCCAAACCAGAAAGAAATTATTGTGTCACACGAAAAGAACTGTTAGCAATAGTAAAAGCAATAGAACATTTTCATCATTATCTATATTTCCAAAAATTTCTTATCCGTACAAATCATGCTGCAGTCAGGTGGCTATTAAACTTTAAAAACCCTGAAGGACAAATTGCTAGGTGGATACAGCGTTGACAAGAGTACGATTTCTCCATTGAGTATTGTAGCGGCAAACTACTTTGAATTGTATTGGTATCTGGAAGCATTGCAATAATGTAGAGTTGAAATATGGTGCTAAAGATATAATGCCCTTAACACAAATAATATCGACACAAGCAAACAGTGATACTCCTAACATCTGGAATGCAATAGAATTCAGAAAGGCCCAAGTAGACGATATATATATATATAAGGCCAACACTAAATTTGATCGAAAAATGTGTTATACGACCAAATTGGGAGCAAACTCGAGGTATATAGCCCAACTACTAAACGTTTTTGGGGGCAGTGGTCCTTAGAAGTGAAAGTCGGTGTATTATACAGAAAATGAGAGAATTCCACCGGACGACTGATCCGTTGGCAAATAATCTTTCCTCGCTCCCGAGTGGAACTAGTGATGAAAGATATGCATGTTACTCCCACTGGAGGACACTTCGGTGTTAATAAGACATTAGCGAAATCCAGAGCATGATTTCTTTGGCTGAAAAGTAGGGCAGACGTTGAAAGATGGTGTAGGCAATGGGATTCCTGTACAGCAAAGAAAGGTCCTAAGACTAGGAGTCAGGGTAAGCTATGCAGATGTATAGCTTTGGTGCTCCTTTGAGAGAATAGTCATAGATATAATGGGTTTGTTTCCTAACACTGATGATGAAAATCGCTATTTCTTAGTGGTAATGGATTATTTCACGAAGTGGTCTGAAATTTATCCTATCCAAGACCAGGAGTCAACAAACAACAGTTGCACAGATGATAGTGAATAACTTGATTAGCAACTATGGAGTACCTTTGCAACTCCACTTAAAGAATGGAATTTTGATTACAATAGGCATCTGCCAACTATTAGGCATTCAGAAAGCAAAAACACTCCCCTTCACCCTCAGTCGGATGGTATGGTTGAGAAATTTAATAGGACAATTGCACAATATCTAGCATTGTTTGTCGACGACTATCAACGTGATTCGGATCGCCTTATACCACTCTTTTTCTTCGCACACAGAACAGTAGTGCATGTGACAACTGTACAGGCACCTTCCATGATGCTCTTTGAAAGAGAATTACGTCTTCCGTGTGACATTTTATGTGAGCACCCCGAGGTAATGCGTCCACTCCACAATGCGTACAAGAATTACAGCAACGACTATAAAAAATCCACCACTCCGTCAGACATAACATAAACTTGAGAAGCAAGAGAACCAAAACGAGGTCCGATAGTAAAACAAATGGAACTGTTTTCAATTAAGGATATCTTGTCTGGCTGTACGACCCACATAGAAAGAAGACACTTTCTCCAAAATATCAGAAACCTTGGGAAGTTCCGTATTCGGTAGTTAAAAGGATTAACGACGTGGTATATCGCATTCGTCGACGTCTGTCTACAAAGTACAAGGTGCTATAGGTGGATCATTTGGCTACGTTTCATCAGAAACTGAAGAAGCTTTGAATCCGGAATTGTTCGAGACGAACAAAAGCTAAGTACGGAGCATTGTTACGGACATATAAACGTGCTACAACGAACAGTGATGGGTCGTCTAGATACTCGCGTGAACTACAGCGTGAAAAATACGTCACCAGCTACTTCGAACGAACTTCACTTAAAAATAAGGAATAAGTTGTTGAAATTAAGTGGGAATTGGAGTGTGAAGAAAAGCGTAATTTATTTTGCTGTGCACTAAAATATAAAAATGAAGAAATTGTTTATTGGTGTGTTCGCGGTTATTTGGTGTTGTCGCGGGAGATTAAATAAGTTTATTAACGTTGATCCTGTTAGCGGACTACAAGAAAAAGAAGGATGTTTAGGATATTTAAAAATGTGACTACGGAGGTCATACGTTAGTCGAACAAAGAGAGCTGATCTCAACTCTTCTGTACGAAAGTTCATTAACTGAAGCATAATTATATTTAGTTGTTTAGGAATTGATAAGGTTATTCTCGATATATTGCAGGTTTGTTCACAAATATCATTGCCACTTGTAGATTGATATAAATGTCTTATTTTATGCTTCGTGTGTAGATAGTAAGAATAGTAACAAGGAGTAGCAATTTGGCTATCCAGAGGTTTCTCTTCTGTTTCGAATTAAATCGAACTATTACTGGGTTGGATTTCTTCTCATTATTTGTTGGAACACAATGAGCTGCCTTGAATTTAATATATTCCCTTTTTAATATTAATAGTTTCCTCTATTTTGCCCAAAATGTCACATATGTTTCCGTTTCAGCTTATAATAAGTCCATTTATTTCTATATTTTCAGAACTACTCTATTGCTGAAGGTTTCTTAATTGTGTTTTAAAATTTCTCTTTCTTTTTCTTGCCACTTATTTCACGCTTCTAATGTTTCATCATTTTCATTTGATGCATTCAATTGTTTAGCGGTTTCAACCATATGTTTTATTAATTCATCTATTTTTTTCGAATATGTAAGTGTTCTCTGATGGTATAATGGTTATCATACCTGACACGTTTTTGGGTCATGTGGGTTCCAATCCCACTCCAAGAAACACCTAGATATTTTTGTCTATAGATCATTTTCCTCAGATTTTTTAATACTAAATTTTATTTATTTATTTATTTTATTTGAAAGCGAGATAAAAAAAAGTTATAATCTTCCAAAGTCTTATGACGAATTTCAAGATTCCTACAAATATCACTGATTGCATTCATTAAGAGACATAGAACTCTACAGTTGAAAAACTCTACAAACAGAAAAGGGGTTTTCTACGTCAACGGAAAATACTGGAATCGATAACGAATTTTCCATGAGGCTGAAAGCTATCTGTCACTAAATAATAGAGAATATTTTTCAGTGATAGATTGAGAGAACTTATTTCTACTTGACCACGTACCAATGAGAAATAATAAAAATAATATAATTCTGTTTAGATCTATCCTAAAGAACAAGTAGGGGACTATCACAATACTTGGTATGAATGCAAATTTTTGAAATCGAACATATATTGCTTGAAATGGTCTATTCTGGATCTTCGTAGTATAATATAAGCAAAGTGTCATGCACGCGTAGGTACCGGGAACTACCTACATTCTTACTTACATACATACATAGATACATACATAATCCTCAGGGAGATGGTATCCTCAGGCTACAGAGGTCTAACCAGACCGTGGCGAAAATGCATCGAGCTTTTCGAGTTAAAGCTTTAGATAGATGCATCTATCCTAATCTACAGCTACTGCATTAGGCCACTGTACGTCAATCATAAGGTCCTGTTTGACCTTGTCCACAGCACCTTGGTCTCCACTTTTTCTGAAGCCTTTAGGCACACTGTTCGTAAACGTATTTCCTAATCTACAGTTAATATATTATCATAGAATCGGAATATCTTCGTTTTGACACAGTGAAAGACAAAGCTCCTCATTTAAATCATATTCAATCATATTTCCTATTACCATAAATAATCTCATAAATTTTCAAATGATAGTTTACATTTCATCAAGTATCACGAAAGTAGTTTAAAATGTCAGAAATGCGTAATCGAAGTCACATAGGTTACATTCCAATCCAAACTTTTTCTTCACACAAATATGAAAGATTAATCTCTCTTTCTCTATGAGTTCACAAACATATCTATGTATTTGAAAAGAGTAGGCGGTAAAACAAATTGTAAACTGAAATTATGTTGCCAAAGAAATTTTATTCCCTTTTTACTCACTTATAGGTGTTGGAACAAAAAGATCTTTTAGCAATGAAATAAGTTTGTCCTATAGTCGAACACTATCTCTGGAATAACAATGTAGGAATTTGTTTGATTTTGGTTAAAATCACACCAAAACGTGAACGTAGACTCATACGTTTGGTAATGCAGAAGATTAAACAGAATTATTTTAATTCTTAAGAACTGATTTATGTCACCCTTCTTGATAAGAATAAAGCTATTTCAATATGTCTTTAGCAAAGTTTCTGAAGACTTATGCACTCATGTCTCAGTTAGATATTCAGTTTAATCGCCACTCCTCACTCCTGCTTATATTTCCATAATAAATTCCTTCTTAATAACTTGATAGAGAGTAAATTCTCTGCTGCACCATTGTCAATATTTTCGTATTTGTTACTGAGCATATAGAGTATATTTTAATTCTGAAAAGATAACTACGTATCGTTCTAAGTTAAGACAAAAGGGAGAAGTAATTTTTTCATTACTACGTAACCATTCAGTTTGAGAAGCATTGGTTTCATACATTTCAAATTATTACATTTTCCTCTTCAATTTCAAATTTGGCAATGCCAATATTTATATTATTGCAGAATCTCATTTTCTTCTAATTGTGGCAAAATGAAGCTATCTTTGGAAATGGTAATTTATCCTTTTTCAAAAAGAGATACCTCAAATAAAACCATTGCTAGAAAAAGAAAAAAAAACTTCTGCCTTATTCTCTATGGATTGAAAAAACTAAAGGAATAATGACATCCTAGATATTAATTTTGCAATTTCAGTTGAAGAATGAGCAGGCTATAAGTAACCAAAATTCCGCAGGCAGAAAGAATAAAATTTCTTCTAAAATTGAACATTCTCCACCCAGACAAAACATTGACATCTGTTTCTTTAATTATTTTCACCAATGAAATGTCTGCGTGATTACCGGACGTTGCAAGAGTCTCCAAAATCTTTGATAAAATTTTTCGAATTTTTTTGTCTTCTTCGTTGATCTCTGATGCTGAAAATGCAATTCCAAGAAATGGCACTGCACTCTCCAGGAAATATCCGAACAGACTGATTGCGAATGAGAGAGAAAACTGGTAATCCGAAACTCCAAATGAAAGTGCACAAAAGATAAACAGGTGAAAAAAATTCATTCCTGTGACTAGAAATATTGGAAATGATAATACATCTTCCATTAGACAAATCAGAGACGAGACTTCACTGTACATTTTCAGGCTTTGAACAAGTAGATTTCTTTCAGTGCTTGATGCGACATTCTTCTGCAAATGTTCTTCGCAAGACTTCATCATTCTTTTCAGATGGATGCAAAGAAATATGTAGAGCAGAGTCACAAAGTTAGACACAGAATACCTATTAACATTATCGAATACGGAATACAGGAAGAAGTGGACAATTGAAAAAAATGATTTTTTTCCGACATTCAAGCAAAAAAAGTAATAGCAATTATGATCACTATTATCTGATTGTGTGTACATATATGAGAAAAAGGTGGACAAAACAACTGGGATTAGAAAGATAAAACATATGCATGCTTTAAGAAAATATTTCTCAAAAGAATGTTTTCTAATCGGGTAATCCGCACCATTAAAATTGTTAAAAATCCGGGATAAAGTAAGTAAGTGAGGTCGTCTAAATCTCAGATTATGCCACAAAACAAAGGAAATCACATGGGAGAATCTACGAGAAATCCGAACCTTTAAATTTCCCGTTTGCAATAAAATGGCTGAGAAGATTAGGATTGTTACCGAATAGATGAAATATAAATGCATCATCAGAGCTATCAAGCTGGTAAACGTATTGTAAAACCATTTTTTTTTACCTTTACGATGTTGAAAAACATCAATGCCTGCTGCTGCGAATGCCTTCATTATGAGATTGAAGTCAACCATCTTATCACTCAGTTCGCAAACATATCTCTGCTGTTCAGATCCGCAAGAGTGTATAAGAACAAGATTATTTGCTGTACTCGGACTACACGATCCACGTTTAATGTCCACAATATTATTTTGAGGATTAAGAGTTTCCTTTAAACGCTTCATGCTGAGTATTTCAATATTTCATTCGATGTTTATTATTTTATTCAATATTTTTCTGTGTTGATAAAGGCAATTCTTAATCAAATCTTTGAGTTTCAATGCATGTTTTTTGTTGTTCGATAGGTTACATCTCCTAAATCACTTGCTTGAAATTGTAAACTCTCTCAACATATATTGAAAATAAGAAGAAAATCAACTTCAGTCAAAAAGTGATGCTATGAAATACAATTTTCATTCGAAGTTTAACAAAATTAAAATATTTCGAAACTGCGTCCTTTCCTTGTTCTTCGTAGTTTTTCAATTGACCGAAGTTAATATATTATAAAAAGATCATTACCTCTTGGGATATTTATATCTCGCACAGTGTGATAAGAAGCACCACATTCATTACTGAGAATCTTATGATTCCTCAAACAATGATTTTCATCAGCTTCATTATGTAACTCCAATTCAAGCTGACTGAAAACTAAAGCAATATTATAATATATACTGTTAAAACCTGCTCGGTTTTAAGGACATTAATTTCCCACACACTCTGCAAAATTCAATCTTTCTCTCACGTCTCCTTTTATATATCTCTAGATGTGACCTAGATGTGATAAGAAATACGCTTCAGGTAGCAATTAATTCCCAGAACTATTTGGTTTTCCTCAGCTTACAGTTTCAAAGGACAACAATTTTTTTGTACTTGGAATATCGTATATCTGGGTTTTTCATTAGAGAGATATCGTACACTGAAATATTAATTGTGTCTTTATTGTTCATGTATTTTCTTCATCTACAGCTTCAATGAAAACCAAATAATAACGAACCCACCTAAGATTAAAAGCAGAAAAATAATAAGATAAAATCGATATATTCGGAGAAACCATTAGCACTATGGAAGATGTGTTTACATGTGCTTCGCATTTTCGCTTTCCTAAAATTTATTCCACATATCGTATCAGAATAAAAATAGTTGCATTATTTTCTTCATTTACACAGTGAAGAGACTTTAGCATTTATTGTGTTGGAACATTATATTATGCTCCAGGAAAGCGTTCGTGTTTGGAATATCATTTAAAACTAGTTCGTGGAATACAAACGATTTTTAATTCTTATTTCCCTTCTCTTCTTTGTTGATTTCAAAAAGGCTTTCGACTCTATTGATCGTCATAATTTGTGGTTGATTGTGAAATCTTATGGTATACCAGACAAGTGAGTTAACATAATGAGAGCTCTCTATAATAACACTGAGTCGTGTGATTGAATTGGTAAGGCGTGTAGCAATTGTTTTAGCATTACTTCTGGTGCTCGACAAGGGTGCAATTTGTCTCCTTTTCTCTTTTGCTTCGTTATTGATTATGTTATGTGAAATTCACTTCAAGGGAAAGATTTTGGCCTTAAATGGACTGGAGATACGAAAATCTCTGATTTAGATTATGCTGATGATTTAGCTCTTTTGGCAAATGATGTTGATGAGATGAACTCTTTCATTCGTGCTGCTGACGAGACTGGTAGTAGAGTAGGTTTGGTTATAAACAGAGAGAAATCTAAAGTGATGAAAATTGGTCAGGCAGGCTGTGATTCAGTTCATCTGAATGGTTGATGTCTTGAGCAGGTGTCACAGTTTAATTATCTTGGGAGCGATGTAACAGACAATGGTGATGTGCGGCATGAGATTAACAGACGAATAGGGATTGCTGCCGGGACTGTTAAGAATTTATGGAGAGTGTCCAGAAATAGGCGTATACGCCTAAAAACTAAAATTAGGCTGTATAATTATTTGGATCTTTCTAGGGTTAGTTATGGTAGTGAAACGTGGACACTTTGTAAATAAGATAACAGGAAACTAGATGCTTTTGATTCTAAATGCTTACGCAGCATCGTGGGCATTAGATTAGGTATTTCAACTTTGTAACTAATGATGAAGTTAGGAAAAGGAGTCAACCTCCTTTAACCAGCATATCGTTGGTTTGGCCATGTTGCCCGTCTGAATAATTATAGATTGGTGAATAGGGTTATGAACAGTATGCCTAAAGGCCTGAGAAAGAGGGGGAGACCAAGGATGCGGTGGGCAGACAATGTCAAACAGGACCTTGTTAGAATTGGTGTGCAGTGGCCAGATGCAGTAGATGTTGCTCACGGCAGACTTCCTTGGAGAACGAAATTGCACGGTCTGGTTGGACCTCCATAGCCTTTGGCTGCTTGATGATGATGATGATGGTGGTGGTGGTGGTGGTGGTGGTGGTGGTGGTGGTGGTGGTGGTGGTGATGATGATGATGGTGGTGGTGGTGGTGGTGGTGGTGGTGGTGGTGGTGATGATGATGATGGTGATGATGATGATAAACATCTTTATTCATTAAACATAGAAAAGTAATATTATTAAATATACTGCAGTGAAAGTTAGTTTTTTCTTCAATTTACCTAATGTCATTATTTACAATCGATACGTTATTGACAGAATTTGCATTAAATATGCTTCACAGCGTCATATATGTATGTATATGTAGAGTGACTAACTGACTGCTGACTGACAAGGGTTCATCACGCTAACTCTAACAATGATACAGAAATGGTAGACCTTTGAAAATTTGCACCTAGGGATAATCCGGGTAGTAGATCTCGGGAAAAATCCAACATTTGACTTCCGACGTATCCTTCCAGTTCAAATACAGGTCACGTAGAGGTCAAACATTGATTTTCGAGTACTAGAAAAGGGAAATTTATCGTTTGTGGGTGTTTCGGTTTGTAGATCTCGAAACAGTTACGAAATTTGGTATCCGGAAGGTTCTTCGAGGTCAAAGATCAAATTTAGATCTATCGGTGCCACAGAGCTAAACATTGGTTCCTTGGAGTTTTTGTTATTATATTAATGTTGGAAAATTTTCACACTACGGGCCTTTCCAAGTCAAAAGTGAAATATTGATCTACCTGTGTTAGAGGACTAAAAATATGCGCCTGTGAGTATTTTCAGTTACAGATCTCAGAAATTATGCCATATTTGGGATCGATGGATCTTCGAGGTCAAAGGTCAAATTCGATATAGCGGTGTTGGAGAGCTACAAGTTGTCGAATAGGGCTATTTCAGAGAGTAGAACTAAGGTAGAAGAGGAATCTTTAGATCCGTTGTAGCATTCTAATTCAAATAGAGGTCAAAATGCCGTGCTAGAAATCATGAGTTACCAAAGACATCGATTGATTTCTAGCAATATAATAAAACGATCAAAAATATTGCAGAAAACCTCAAGACAGAACATGTAATGGATAATAGTTATAAAGATATTATTCATACTTTCTTTCACAGATAGAAATGGATGTTTTTTGTTGGACAAATACTTTTGAAATGCGAGGATTGTATTTGTCAATTGAATTAGTATTATATATTGAGAACAGATGAGAAATATTGTGTCCTACACCACACTCTTGTAAGCAAAAAAAAATATATCTTGATTATATTTCGTGTAATATTTTTATAGTTGCATTTAAAAGCAGCTGTGAAATTTTCTTTCTTAAGCGATATTTATTTATGGTAACAAAAATAAAAATTTAAACTATATTTAAAAATAAATGTCTTTTTCCTATACAACAGTCTTCTAAGCTGAGGAAAATTAAAGTCTTGATTATATTTCTAAAAAAAGGTTTTATAATTATATTTCACTGATAACAAAGTAACCACTTTTAGACATTTCATAAGTTTAGACAGAATTATATATTTCTATTTTAATTTATACAGAAACGCTATATTTACAAAGAGGCGTACAAAGAAATTCCGAATAGAAGGGGACAGGATTAAAGCGCTTAAGTCTCTGATTTTCAGAACTTCCTTATAAATTAATCCCTCAAGTGTCGATGGTTATATTCCAAATATTTAGATTTTTACTTATGTTTCGTTGCAAAGAGAATCTAAATTTAAAAAATGTCTTATTTCTCTCCCCCCCCCCACAATGTCTTGTCTTCTTTGACCTCAGGAATTGATGTCAAATTACACAAGTGCCCATATCACCTAACAGGAGTGGTTTACTCTTTTCCCCAACGTATTCCTTGATATCCAAGTGTAGATCCAAAAGCTATCCAAGCAATGCATATATTTCTCTTCATTTCCAATTTTTTCAGATTAGTTGGCGCACCACTGAGAAGAGATGTGCGTGCTTGAAGATGACACCTTGCAGCAGGCTCACCATCTTTATTATAGGGGGTGTAACCTGATCTTGATATATCACTGAAAAGATTCCTCAAGAGTTACAGAATTTATCATATTTCACAGTTCCCAGTTTCGAGTCCAGTTCGGTTAGTGTTGAGATTTACCTTTGCAAAACTCCCCACCCTGCCTCTATCAGTAGAAGACACTGACAAGCTTGGAAAGGCGCCGTCCGTCGGGTGGGACGTGAAGCCATAGTCCCATGTGCAGAAGAGCCGTACCCTGTGCACTTTAAAAATCAAGCTGGATGGCATTGACAGGAGTCTACCATCTCTCCCCCAACAACTGTTCTAATAGGTCCCATCCCACAATCTTCTCTGAGCCCTCGAGGTAGTTGTGACCTAGCCCTTTAGCCCATTGTGTACATAAAATACCACTCAGAGGTAAAACAACCCAAACCATCGTATTTCGTCAAAAGCTATGTTCAGTTTTTGCTCAATGCATAATCGCTAAAGGATTAATAATAAAATACGTTAGTAACGTCAATAAATGTTCATAAAAGTCCTCCATCTGTTCAATAACGAAAGTAATGGAATAGCAACTAAAAAAAGTCATAAAATCGTTATCCAATACGTTAATATATTTCACGAACAGAGAACATTTGCTCCTAACAATGAAAAGCAATTGCATACGTCTGCATATTATCAACTCTTAATGACTATCAATCTTCTAAGCAAGAATCATTTGTTTACGTTTTTTTTTTTCATTTTTCCTTTGGAAACTCGATTATACTATATTTTTAATTTCACCTCTAAAAGATTAGATGAACGGAATGCAAATAAAAAGAAGAATAGAAAGAGGGGAATTTATTAATGCCGGAGATCAATATACAACAATCTTCCTGCAACAGGAAACTTGCATTGTCCTCCATCGTGTTTCCGTGTTACAATTTTAGTAAGTAATCTACATAAAAACAAGTTCTTTAAAACAGCACTTTAATAATTTTGACCGGTGCCTACGTAATGGGAATGACTGCCGATATTATACGAATCTCCTTGTTGTTAGCAAACGCGCTTATGAAGCTTCAGAACTTTCCACTTGAGGGTAGCAGGTGAGGATCTTGTGATGGCAATATGGGCTTAGCATATCAGAGATGTTCTAACAATGTGAATATTTCTACTCCTATTGTTTGAAAAGAGAATAGATACATACTGGCTTTAATGTTGGCCCTCAATCACATTTTGAAGTCGCTTGGCTATCTGTAAATGAAACTGCACACATTACAAGCAGTGGATGAAATCACCACTTTACAGCTGGGAACATATGTGATGCCACATGGCTCACTGAAATGTTGAATATGTTTTAAGAAAAAGATGCTGTTCCCAAGGATTTTCCTAGAACTCTTATTACCCTGATTTTAAAAAAAGGTGATGGCAGTTCTATTGAATATTATAGGGAAATTAGTTTACTTTCCGTTCCAGAAAACGTTCTTTGCATGATTACACTTAACAGAATTAAAACTTTGGTTGATGGATAACAGTTTGATGAATAGTGTGCATTCAGAAATGGTAAGGGATGTATAGATCAAATATTTTCACTCAAGTAGATTCTTGAGAAATGTTTGGAGTTTCAGAAACCATTATTCTCTTGCTTTGTTGATTTCAAAAAGGCTTTGACTCTATTGATCGATATATTTTGTGGTTGATCGTTAAATCATGTGGAATTCCTGACAAGTTACTATAATAAAAGGTCTCTAAAATAACACTGAGTCATGTGTGAGAGTTGGCAGGGCTTTTAACTCTTTGTTTAGCATTGCTAGTGCAGTTCAACAAGAGTGCATTTTGTCCCCTTTTCTCTTTAGTTTGGTAATTGATTACGTTACGCGAAATTCTATGCAACGACCTATTTCGGTCTTATATTGTCTAGAGGTTTCAAAATTTCTGATTTAGATTTTGCAGATGATTTGGCTCTGTTGGCTAATGTTTTTGATGAGATGAATTCGTTCACCAGGGCTGTTGATGAGATTGGTAATAGAATAGGTGTGCTGATAAATAGAGAAAAACCTAAAGTAATGAAAACTAGTCAGACAGACGGAGCTTCAATTGCTTTAAATGGCTACATTCTTGAAAAAGTGTTTCAGTTGAATTATCTTCGGAGTTATCTAACAGATACTGGTGATGTGGAACATGAGATAAATAGAAGAATATGTATTGCCACTGGAACTTTCAAAAATCTATGGAGAGTGTGAATATATAGGCGTTTACAAATAAAGACTACACTTATGCGGTATAATAGTTTGGTCCACTCTAAAGTTAGGTAAGGTAGTGATATGGACCCTTTGTAAGCAGGATAACAGGAGACTTGATGCCTTTGATTATAGATGCTTACGTAGTATCTTGAGAATTAGGAAGTTTGACTTTATAAGTAATGATGAAGTTAAAAGATGGAGCTGTATTTTGTGCAGAGAGAGTCCTCCGTGTTGCCCATTTTCATAGCTGCAGATTGTAAAATAAAATTACGAACAGTGTGCCCATTGGCTTCAGGAAAAAGGTGAGACATAGGATGCGATGCTACAGACAATGTCAAACAGAATCTTGGTAGAATTGGTCTACAGTGTAAAAATGTAGCAGCTGTACCTCAGAACAGACAGTTGTGGAGAGCAAAATTATACAGTCTAGTTTTGGTAGGACCTCCGTAGGTCGTGGCTGCATGTGTATGTAATGTATGTGTTTCATTGGAAGCCAAACTGATTTTTAGATATAGGTTGGTATTTCCTAGATAATCCGTAAGCACTTTAGCAACATGATCATCATCATCATCATCATCCTCAAGCAGCCATGGGCTACGGAGGTCCAACCAGACCACGCAGTTTAATTCTCCAAGCATATCTGTCCTGAGCTACAACTGCTGCGTCCGGCCACTGCACACAAATTCTAACAAGGTCCTGTTTGACATTGTCTGCCCACCGCATCCTAGGTCTCCCCCTCCTTCTCAGGCCTCTACGCACACTGTTCATAACCCTATTCGCCAATCTATAATTATCCATACGGGCAACATGGCCAAACCAGCGGAGTCTCTCTCTGCACAATATGCTGCTTAAAGGAGGTTGCAGACTCCTTTGCCTAACCTCATCATTAGTTACAAAGTTAAACCACCTAATACCCAAGATACTGCGTAAGCATCTAGAATCAAAAGCATCTAGTTTCCTGTTATCTTGTTTACACAGCGTCCACGTTTCACTACCATAACTAACCCTAGAAAGAACCAAACTATTATACAGTCTAATTTTAGTCTTTAGGTGTATACGCCTATTTCTCCACAATCTCCATAGATTCTTAAAAGTTCCGGCAGCAATACCTATTCGTCTGTTAATCTCATGCCGCACATCACCAGTATCAGTTACATAGCTCCCAAGGTAATTAAACTGTGACACCTGCTCAAGACTGCAACCATTCAGGTTAACTGAATCACAACCTGCCTGACCAATTTTCATCACTTTAGTTTTCTCTCTGTTTATAACCAAACCTACTCTACTACCAGTCTCATTAACAGTTCGAATGAAAGAGTTCATCTCATCAACATCATTCGCCAAAAGGGCTAAATCATCAGCATAATCTAAATCACAAATTTTCGTATGTCCAGCCCATTTAAGGCCAAAATCTTTCCCTCGAAGTGAATTTCGCATAACATAATCAACAACCAAACTAAATAGAAAAGGAGACAAAATGCACCCTTGTCGAACACCAGACGTAATCCTCATGCCTCTCCAATATTTTGTCAATTGCTGGCAATACAGAAAATGGTCTGTAATTATCAAACTGCTTCTTTGATCCTGACTTGAAAATTGGTCTAATAATTGAAGTTTTTTAGTTCAATAAGAATTATGTGAGTATTATAAATTCCATTCAGCAATTTAGAAAGCCTCTCTGAGATAGTAAATTCACAAATTTGGAGATCTGAGTACTTGATATTATCAATGCCATGAGATTTTTACAATCAAAATTCATAATGATATTGTGTACTTTTAAAGGGAGTTTGTTTGTGGGGATGTGTAAATGTGAGAAGATCTAATAGGGGAGTTGAAATTATTAGACTGTTGATCATGTTTTCCCTGTAGCATAGGCACAACATTAGGAAAATAATCGTTAAACCCATTAGCAATATCCTCGATGGAATTTAAATGTTTAATATTCTGTATAATTATATCTTCAACAGACAACTTCTTGCCACCAATGATTTAGTTAATCATTTCCATGTCGAATTCATGGAGTTGTTGCATTGAATAATTTGTTCGAGACACATATCGTCGAACACGATACGTACCTTTATACGAATAATCAGTGTACGAAATATGAGGATGATCAAGGCAACTCTTCTGGAGTTTTTACGAAATAAACACACTGAAACTCGACAACTAGTATTTTTGGTATGACCCCATCTGGGGCGTATCCCTAGAAAACTTGGCACAAAGCTTCGAGGTTAGGACATCTGTATTATTTTCTTACCTGCATAATTACAGCGTTTGTATAAATTTTCCTGATACTGAAAATGTTATATTGTTATTTTCCTACCCAATGTAGTTCATTTCGAACACGTGGATGCAAAGGTATGCTTTTTCGTTTCTTTTTATATTTCTCTCTCGTCTTATTCCGTTTCACAAACTTCTTTCTGAGTTTGTCTTGATACCATTTTTACCGTGTGACGTTCTGACTAATTGGAGTTATTACAAATTATGTATCTGCTAATAGAAGAACAGAAAATCTATTATTATAAGACACCTTGTAAAGAAATATGTGAAAGGAACGTATATTCCTGGAGATGCTGAAAAATATTCATAATTTCATACCTTTAATTTTACATAACATCTGGTGCTTTCATTAGACATTTTTATTTATCATCATAATAAGCAATTACATAGAAATGTGTCAATACATGCTAACAATACAAAGGTCTGAGGACGTCTTACAATATATACTTTCTTATAACGAGTGCAGTTGAAAGACATATGCCGCAATTACAATATTTCTCCTAATGAGATGTACAAATACAATGTAGATCAATCTGTGACATTCTTGACACTTTCTTGAATCGACATATTCAATAAGCTCTTCCTACAAAACATATCTATAAATAATGATTGTATATTCATGCCTTACACATAATGTTCTTGACCAAAAAGTTCATGTTCAATACGTTAAACAACAGCAGTTAAAGTAAAACAAATATATGATTTCTCTTTTTTTTTTCTTTTCAAACACATTGTTAAAACCAATTTAACATTTATTTTTATTCTCATTATCTATGAAAAAATATCAGAACTATCAAAATATTAATAAAGATGGATTTTGTCATCTATTTGCATGTGTATTTTGTGCCTAATGTTACTAGTGTAATACTGGTATATATACTATAATTCTTGATCCTCCGAAGCATAAATGCAATATGTGCGACTCTTTTCTCTCTTTCAAGAGTCTTTCATTGTTAGTAAAGGATATTTATAATTTCTTAAGAAAAACTTCTCAAGTTACGATACCTAAGCACAGTGCCATGAATGATTTCGCACTGCGACGAAAATTTTCAATATAAAAATGATATTGATTATAATTTTTATAAAAGAAAGACATAATTCCTTATTTATTCATCAGAAATATAGAATATAAAGAAAGACAAATTACTTCTCACCAGCTGCTTGCAATTGAGTTTGAAAAGAACTCTTCAGAGTAAAAATTTATAGGGAATATCTCTGATGAAGGTGAAATAAGCAAATTATCCATTCGGCCAACTAAAGGATGTGTTTTTCCAGTTAGTCGACATGTAAATTTTCATCACTCTCATTGTTTTCAAAAAACTGCTTTTGTAAAATGTTATAACTTTTTCTAAAAAATTGTTTTAAAAATGGGGAGGGGGCAGCGCAGTCGGGTCGAGAATATATTAGGGAGAAAGACAAGAGTTTTTTGTCTATCCGTAGCAATATAACATTTCCTACTTTGTTTCAGAGGTTTTTAAAATATTTCTTCAAAAATGAGTGAATATGCAGGATGTTAATTTTTTTTTTGAATTCCATTATATTTACTGGAGTTTTTAAAGGGTTCATTCAAGTCCATGATTAAGAATAATATATCTTTTAAAATCACGCACGTTTTCAAATTTCCGTGTTCTTTACATTTCTGAATACATTCAAATGTCACGAGGGTTTTAACAGAAATTTCAGAATGTCAAGAGGAAATAAATGGAAAGGTAAATTCTACATTGGTGGAAGCAGTATTTATCGGAAAGTGACATTACTGAGTTGATTTTTGAAGTTCGATTAAAAACAAATATGCTGTAATAAAATTTCCACGGGTTGAATTAATATCTCATCTATTGAACCTGAGCATTCTCAATCGAGACAAAAATATTTTATATGACTTTCCTTATTTATTCATCAAATGAAAATTGTGTGAATGATCGCCTGCTTAGGATTTAACACTTGTTCATTGTGTGGAAAAAATCGCACTGTTTGTGATTGTAAATTATTTGAACGTATACAATAGAAATGATCCACATAATGAAACATTTACTGCAGATAAGTCTCTGGCTCCGTAGAATCATATTCATTATGTGTGTCATTAATTTAAATGTGATGTAAATAGAAATTATTGCTATTATTAAGCAGTCGTTTAATAAAAACAGATAATTGGCAAAAAATTAATTCATTGCTTAAGAAAGGTCAGTTTTGATACTTTTTCGTGCAACTATGTATAGGAAAAAAAATTCTAAGGAGGAAAAAAACGATTTTTTTCCAGTATTCTAGCATTCTCGGATTCCGCATTCTTATCGTGTGAAAGGGAATGCGCTTGAATCAAAAGATTTTCATTTGGTGCGGTTGAATTACATGTATAATATGTATGTTTATTTTTAAAATAAAGTTTGATTTATTTGGTATCAGTCGTTCTATTTCAGCTGAAGTATGAACAGACTATATGCCAGTAGACTACCAAAGGCAGAAAAGACAAATCCTTCTGTTGAATTTGAACATTTCCATCGAGACAAAGTATTGATATCATTTTTCTAATCTATTTTATAAGTGGGAAAATAGAATACTTAGATTCACAGGATGTTGAGCCGCGATCTGCGATGCCGCGATCTCCGCGATCTGCGACAGTGATTTACGAATTGCTTTGTCTTTTTCGTTAATTTCTGGTGCTGGGAGAGCAATCCCAAAAAGTGACAGTGCGCCGGTGATGGATTTTATGGGTAAATGTATTGCCAAAGAGACAGTAAAGGTGTAATCTGTAAACCCAAATGCTAATCCCAAGATCACAAACAAATTAAAGAAGCTTACAGTTACCACCAAAAACATCGCGAACGACAATATGTCTTCAAAGAGACTTATTAAAGAGGGAGATTTGTAAATTTTGAGGTTCTGAAAAAGCATATTTCGTTCAGTAGGTGACGACACATTTATCCGCAAACCTTTATGGCGATAGGTCATGTTTCTGATCAATTAAATGCATAAAAATATGCAGAGCGTAATAAAATATCGATTCATGAAATTTAACATAAAATATAAGAAAAAGTTATATGTATTTCAATTGAATTTTGCTGAAATATTAAGCAGAAAAACTTAGACCTACAATGATATTTCAAATCAGATTTTACCCTGACCCAAAAAGTAGAGTCAGAAAAATTAAAGCAATCTAAATTTGATCCAAGGCTTAAATGATTTATAGTTACCTTTGTGAAAATTAATATTATCGAAATCTAAGAATACGTTTGTTAACTAATGTCATCGTAATCTCAGAGCATGCCACAAAATAATGGAAACCATCTCAATGAAACTTATAGAAATCCGAATCTTTAAGTTTCCCGATCGAAATATGACTACTGAATAGATTGAAGTGTCTAATGAAAGATGAAATTTTAATGTTTCCCCAGAGGAATAAGGAAAGCAAGAATTTTAAAAAGTATTTTTTGAATCCAGGTTTCTCATTACAAATGTTAATTCCTACCTATTGCAAATTTTGGACTATTAGAATGCTATCAGATAATGATAATTGGCATATGAGAATAATATGACCACCTACTATAGTATATGTATGGTAGGTGGTCATATTATTCTGAAACGACTGTGTATATATTTCAATTTAGTATTATATTTGAAACATGGATTTGACATGTATGAAGGTGAATTGAGTTTCCCGCTGCCGATCTGTGATCATAGGATTCGTTTATTCTCTTCCTGTTTAGGGTTTAATGTAATTTGAAAGCTTTACCATTCATTAAATAAACCTCAGATATATAGTGCTCTAGTTGTCGTAATTCTCTATTCGCCAAAGTCGATAATGTTAATATTATTGACTTGGAACACTGATTTTAGTCATTATTCGTATATAGAAAATATAAAATAGATATATCGATACATGTTCTGAACAATATGGATTCTGAAGTTTTTCACCACTTTTAAATTAGTACTTCACAATTATCTACTAAGCTCTGCTTAAATTTATTATCAGACGCCACAGAAATGCATCTTGTTCTGAACGGGATTAAGAAGTCGTATATAACGATCACAAAATATCTCTTTCTTACCGAGATTACTTTGACTTGGATTGTTATACAGAATGGCTTGTATTGAAAGAGATTACCTAGTCCAGAATTATTGATCGCACAATCTCTTCTAAAGAATGGGATTACTTTGTCATGAATTGTGATACAGAATTTCTTGTACTGAACGTATCATCTAGTCCTGAATACTGATCTCATATCCTAAGTTGTGATAAGGAATTCTTGGTTTGAACGGGATTACTATGTCCATAATACAGATCTCAGAATGTTTTATACTGAACGGGATTACCTTGTTCAGAGTTGTAATCGAAAGGCCTTGCGCTGAATGCAATTATTTAATCCTGAAGAGTGATATCAAAATGTATTCGCTGAACGAGATTACCTGGTCCAGAATACTGAACTCACTATATCTTGTACTTAAAGGGATTAATTTATCCTATATTGCGATAGAGAATGCCTTGTATTGAAAGGGATTACCTAGCCCTGAATATTTTCCACATAATTTCATTTAATTCAAGGGATTACCTTTTTCTTAATTGTAATACAGAACGTCTTGCGCTGAAAGAGATTACATAGCCGCCTGATACTGATCGCCGAATTCCTTGTTGTGAACGGTATTACAATGTCCTGAATTGTGATATTAAATATATTGTACTGAACATAGTCCTGAATGCTGATCTCAGAATGTCTTCTACTAAATGGAATTAATTTATACTGAATTACGAAGCAGAATGTCTTTTTGCCTGAACGAGTTGCCTAGTCCTGAATATTGATCTCAAAATACCTCTAGTGAATGGGATTAACTTATACTGAATTGTTATGCAGAAAATCTTGTGCTGAACAGAATTACCTAATGCTGAATACTGATCTCAGAATGGTTTGTATTCAACGGGATTATCTTGTCCAGAATTGTGATATAGAATGTATTGTAGTGAACGGGATTCATTAGTCCTTACTAATGACCTAACAATGTCTTGTACTGAAACGGATTACCATATCCTGAATTGCGATAAAGAATATCTAATGCTAAAAAAGGTTACCGTCTGAATATGGATCTCAGAATATATTCTAGGAACACGATTATCTACTTCCGAATATTGATAGCATAATCTGTTCTAATGCAGGGGATTAACATATTGAATTGCGATACAGGATATCTGGTGCCTGAAGGAGATTACCTAGTCCTTTTATGTCTTCTACTGCACACGATTACCTGACCTTAATTGCAATGAGAATGCCTTATTACTTTAATTGCAATGAGAATGCCTTATTACTTTAATTGCAATGAGAATGCCTTAATAGGGATTACCTTGTCCTGAATTGTGATATCATTGTATTGTAGTGAACGGGATTAATTAGTCCTGAATACTGATCTCAGAACGTCTTCTACTGAAAGTGATTGCCTTTTCCAGAACTGCGATACATAATGTCTTGTGCGTGAACCGGATTACTTAGTCCTGATTAGTGATCTCAGAATGTCTTCTATTGAACAGAATTTCCTTGACCTGAATTCTGATACAGGATGTCTTGTGCTGAAAGGGATTAGGTTACCCTGACCACTTATTACAGAATCTCTTCTAGCGAACAGGATTACCTTGTCCTGTATTGTGATACAGAACATCTTTTACTGAACGAATTTACCTAGTCCTATACTAATTTCAGAATGTCTTGTACTGAATGTTCTTACCTTGTCCGAAATTTCAGAACTGAATATATTGTCCTGAACAGGATTACACAGCCCTGAACACTGATTGTAGAACCTCTTCAGGTGAACGGGATCAATTTTACTGTATTGTGATAAAGAATGTCTTGCACTGAAAGGGAATACTTATTCCCGAATAATGATCTCAGAATGTCTATTACTCAATCGGATTACCTTGTCCTAAATTGTGATAGAGAATAACTTGTGCTGAAAGGGACTACATAGTCCTAAACACTGATTGCAGAATATCTTCAAATGAATGGGATTTCCTTGTCCTTAATCGTGACATAGATTGTCTTGTAATGAAAGGGATTACCTAGTCCTGTATAATTATCGCAAAATATCGTGTGCTGAGCGGGATTATCTTCTGAACTTTGATCAGAAAATATCTTTCGACGAAGACCATTATCTTCTGAATCGTGATCACAGAATAAAATTTGCTGATAGGTCGAATATTAAATTCAAAGTCGCTTTCAGGTTTTTTGCAAATCTATGTAAGGTATTGCATATTTAATTAACTTCCAGGTACCCTAATATCTGTCTCTATCATTCCGAATATTTCATTAATCAAAAGTTAATCATATTCTGCGATGAACGGGATTATCTAGTTCCGTATAATTATAACATAATAATCTACCGTTATTTGCAAGAAAGATGAAACTTGAATTTTCTATGGTGCTCCGTGAACAATTCGACATTCGGGAATTGTTCATAGCGATGACGGCTACAGTTTCATTCATCTTCTTAGGGGACTTCGAGATCTTAAACTACTCTGAAAAGAATGAAGCAGTTAATAACCTTTATAATTATTTCTAGAACTGAACTTGACCCTAAGACCTAGTTTTCTGACTCTTAGTTACACTAGCTGCAATGTTTGGATTTAATGCGTTGACAAGCAGGAAAAACCAAGCTTTTTCTTTTTGAATGCAATATATTTATAAGTATGTACATGAAGTACGAAACATAATGTGTGCTGTGATTGTTTCGCAAAAGCTAATTTTTTTTCAATGTGATACATAGAGTAGGACATAAGGCAAGTTTGAATAGAAGTAAAGTAAGGTGAAATAGGATTTCGAATATTTTTTCCCCTTAGGGGAAAGCAACATCATTAATTGAAAGAAGTTGGAGCTTCAAAAATATGGAAAGGAACGATTGAATAAGAGGATTATTTTCTATTCACTTCTGAAACCTCTTCCAATTTTCTGATAATTTTATCATTTACTGTTTTTTTTCAATCTACAAGGCTGCATCAGCTTTCGTCTGTTACTTTTCATGCAGCGTTATTACTTTACACTCAAGTTTATTGCTCTCTGCGTGACGTCTGAATGGAAGAAAGTTCCGAATGTGTGTTTGCTATTCGGGTGTCTCGCAGGTATTTAGGGGACACTATAAGATTAAAAAAATTATCGTTCCTTTTATCTCTTTTCACATAATTCTACTACAGTAACATGTCACTGTTATGAAAACGAAAGAGTCACCAAAATACATTCCTTATATTGAAATTTTGATACACTGAAATGCAATAAACAATGCTATGATAATCACATGCTACAAAACAGTCATTATGAAAGAATTTTACCGTGTATTTTCTTAAAAATTTCGGCAAAATTTTAACTGTTTGTTCCAACAAACATCTCTGCAACTCTGAAACACATTGTCCGATATATTCTTCCGTGTCTTAACGAAACGGCGAAGTCTTGGCGCCATATTGGCTGCTAATAACGAAACTAATTAACGAACTTAACTAACAATAATAATTAACGGACAAATATAACAAAAAGTTAGATTTAACGAATGATAAAATAAAACGCATGGATTGGAAGTACTATTAGAGAAATTTTCACCCTGGCTACCGTTACTTACAATGCAATCAGAATTTTGTAAATCCCCAATTCTGAAAATTCCCTTTTTATTCTAGGATAATGCAGCAATGCCACTTTACAGTATTATACTTGCACGTGTAGAGAGCACCTATGTCACTCAGTGAGATCGGCAAAAATGCAAGTCGCGCGATTTACAATAGAACATGATTTCTAGCGCTGTGGTTACATAGACCTTTCACAAGGTTTTAAAAAATTTCGGCGTAGCCAGATGCTAAAATTTGCATATTATTTATGGGTTTTTTATAATTTTCGTTGTACTGTTTATTTTTTTTTTCTTTGGTATACTTCTATTCGTTAAAATGAATAATTTTTACTTAGCGATTCATAGTAAATTGGCTAGGGGTCGGAACAATTTTTTATTTATACTGACTATTTCGTTTCTCTGGCGTTCGTTATACCGGCATTTCACTGTATTAACAGTAATATTAAAATTTTGACATAACAATATCATTTTTCACACTTTAAGTTTGGTTGAATAACAAAACTACACCTGAATTCTTCAAGAGTTAAGGAACCTTACTCATTCCATATTTTTTGCCATATAACATTTCAGATTTAATAAATGTAGTTCTAAAATTATTCAGCTAGAATTTGATAAAATTGAAATAATAATTAAAATTATAATCAATCATACGAGGTAGAGTATTATTCTAAATATTTTGAAATAAATATATAAATATTTTATTTTGTTGTGTTACTCTATATTTCATATATGCAGTTTTACAACTGCGATTAGAAGACCGCTTGGGAGACGCAAGGTCCTAGAACAGTTATTTCCAATCTTTCTCACATTGCGGCACAGTCAGCACTGTATACTCTGGTCGCAGAACAACTAAAAGCAGGGCGGAAGTAGTACCAGGAAGGGGGGAGAGGCCAAAGATTTGGGACCCCTAAACAAAATCCGCTAACTACTTCTCTGATGACTTTAAAAATGTAAATTTCCTATGTCCATGATTGGAATTCGAATATCAGTTTCGCTTATTTCAGTAATATTGTAGTTTAATATTGAATAATCGAAATTTTTCTCATCATTTTTGTAACGTATTATTACTTTTTATTTATCTCTATAATAAAACAATTCTCTCTTAAAATAGATAAGTTGCATTTTTCCCAACCAACTTGGTCTAAAAGGTCAACTCATTGTTGCCAATGAAAATTTCGTAACCTTCGCATTCCACCACCAAATTTTAAATTTCTAGTATAACCATATCGTTTCTAATAGTCATTTGAAATTTCGGAATTTTCGAATTTTGCAACCGCTAGAAGGCGCAATTGAAGATTATGTGTGATTCGCAAAATGTAGATTGAAATATTACATCAATATCTGTCGAACCGAAAAAAAATTTGTAGCTTATCTCTGAAAACAAAATAGTTGCATTGTCTCACCAATCCTGTGTCTAAAGCGTCAACTCACTGTTGCCAAATGGGAACCTCATCATCACAAAAACAATTTCAAATTTCTAGCATAAACACGTGGTTTGCAATATTTTTTTCAATTCTGAAATTTTCAAAATTTTTCCACCGTTAGAGGGCGCAATCGTTAAGACGGATCTCCTTTTAAGAATGCTAGTGAGAGTAATAGTGGTACAAAATATTAAACATATTCATATCTCATATAGTTTTACAGAAATGTTTTTTATAACCTGTAAAACGGACGGTTAAGTGTTCTAATATATTGGAAATCCCGCTTCTTGCCCTCGTCCTTTACATTATTGCGACTCGATTGTGTTTCTTGCCTCCTCACTCCTTGGTTTTTACTAGATCGGAGACCTACTTCGGGTGAATTATATTGAGGACCGGAAAGAAATCTTTAAGAAAAGAAATACTTAATGTCATATGTAAGTGCTTAAAGAAGAAAGTCTAAAGCTTTCAATCGGTCAATACTTGCATCAGATAGCGCATATCAACTCGATTTGGGCATGTTTTTTGATTAGAGAAGTGTGAATATATTCCTCATCAGTGTGAAAAAATCATAATTGTGTTCATTGTTCTTTCCAATATATTAATATTGAGGTTAATCAAACATATTTAGTTTGTTTTAAAAGATTCAATTCTTGACTAAAGTCACAAATATCACTTACGCAACAGGTTATTCATCACAATTAAAAGCGATCCATATAACTTTAGATTTCGGGACGTTCGTATGTTTCAATACAGGTTAAAATTCATACGTTATCATATAATAGTCAACATTTATGATATTCGCTTGCTTGTAAGAAAAGATGCATTTCTTGCACCTAAAGTTATCTAGTACGTAGAAAGGTGGAAAACTAAGAAGAGTTGGGAATGTTCTATTCTACTTTCTGCAGAGTACTTTCCCACAAACAGCAAAGACCAGTCTTTCTCACTGACACTCAATGTATATCTATTTTTTTGAGAGAGCAACGCTATGCAATTTATAAGATTTAGATGTGGTTATGAAATACTCTTCATATTACAATTATTTCGCTATGAGATCTGGTTTTCTGCCGTTCTCTGTGGAACATAGCAGAAATGAAATATTATGCATGACTTCTGCGGAATAAAGTTTATGGTATGTTTTAACTCTTTCTTTGGAATTACATTATGCACTAAGCAATCAGTTTCGATTTGCATTTGTTGTAGTCTAAATGTACATTTCACAAGAAAGTAATATTATAAAGTGACTGAAGTACTGAAGATATTCACTTATTCTTTTCACTTATTATTGATTTCACTTAAAAATCACTTATTATTGAAATGGGCGATATGAGGGACAAATATTATTATTTTAACCTTGAAACCTCTTCGAGGTTTACGATATTTGCAGATGACAAATTATTGTGTTTGGTATTAAATCAATTATAAAAGCTGTATTACATGTTATCTGTTATGCCGTGTTATTTCATTGCGTTCCCTAACTATTATGTTTTCTTTGCCGTATGAAAATCGTTTTTTCGATATAAACAATCACTTAGCGACAAGGGAAGTTAGCGTATGATATAAATATAGCGACAGGGAATTAGCGTATAATAATGCAGGATTACCTTGGTTCATGAAGTCTCTTGCTCCAATGAATAGAGTTCTGTGCAGAGAGCAAAAGTTCCATCTGCATCCGCATCCGCTTTCGTAAAACTTTTCGCTACTTAACAACCATCGAGGTTTTGCATATTATTCAGGTCAAATGATGCATTTTTTGCAAATAAAATAATTCAGTCTGCTTTTTAGTACAAACTAAGAATTGATTGAAAAATTCCATTGTGATTAAACAAAATGCCTGTATTTCAGAAAAGTATGCGTTACTAAATGTTTCATAAAAATTTACTTCAATGCAGTTTTGCCCATTCTTCTGACCAAATTTCAATCTTTTAAATGCAGTTATTGTGATTATGGGAAAACATTCCTTTTTATTACCAACTAACTCCCCTCTATATTTCTCCCTTTAAACTTTATGATCTCCACGACTGAAATTTCACAGTTAATTCCAGGTTTTTTCAAAACACTCGGTAAATTTCGTGAATTTATATTTGCTTGGTCAACAAAAATATTCGCCTGAATAAAATAAGTTTTTATTTTAATACCTATCTTTGTCCTAGTGATCTTTTTCCTTAAATTAAATATCATCATCGGTGGTGGCTCGGGACTAAAAGATTTCTGCGGTACTGTGACTACTAGAGTAAGAGCCGGAATGCAGGGAAAACAATGGTTAGGTGCCTGAGATTGAATTCAGTCGAATAGAGCTTAAAACAATTGTTTTGTAATGTATGTATTGTTTTTTTTTTCACCTATGTTTATTAATATAAAAATAAATAAAATTTTAGAAATTTATTTATTTTACAGTTTTTCTCTTTTCTTAGCCCTAGTTGTATGTAAAGTAATATATATTTTTATAATAATCCTTCTTTGCAAGTTCTAGTCTATTAGTTAATTTATTTCGGAATGCAGTGAAAATGTGTGACAGTTCAGTGTCCAAGGGTCTTTGTTTATATGATTTATATTTCTCGCTTATGATTTTCAATAACTCCTTTATTAATTTTTGAGGTTTAAGTGTAGTTTTGTTATTTTGTATTCTAATACATTTTGTGTAGCTTGCTAATAATATTTAAAGTGATTATAAAAAGATTGGAAAAGTGAGTCTATCTCTGTTTGCGTATTCATAGAATAATTCTAGTAACTGAGCAAAATTTCAAATCGCTTATAAGATATAATTTCCTCTATTTGACAATAGTGTTTTTCATTTATATTTTATATTACACTTCATCACTTTCATATAAGATCGTTACCTTTAACTAAATTATGTTTACATTTACAGTATATCGTTTGGACCTGTTAGTGTTAGTAGTATATAATCGAGACATGAAGATTTAGCATAGCTAGTTAATGTTTTTATAAAATGAATAAATGCAAGTGATATGACCATAGTACAGTACATCTCTATTATTTTCTAACAGATCAATATTAACAGTCCCACTCATTGAAATATTTTTGTAAACAAATTTCAATAACAAATCTTGTAAATCTTTAATAAATTTTTAATTTTTACGAACCTTTCAGCTATAACTTGATATCAAGAAATAATCAGTGTATTTTAATTTGAATGTTAAAATAAAAACATCTGCATTAGTAAATTCTATTACAATCTGATATCCATTCAGCCCATTCTTAAAAATCCTATTATTTTTTTTTGCAGTACTATATTTATAACATGAGCTGTAACCTGCTGTACGATACATTGCAATTTGACTATATTATGCACAGATTTCAGCAAAAATAATAATATTTTTACGACAGATAAAACTGCTACAATGAACCGTGATGTGATGTGATGAAATGTGTTTGAAAAACCAGGGCATCCAAGCCAAAATTGGGACCGACTAAGTGTAAATTGTTCCAGCAAGAAGTATATTACCTTGATTGTGTCATCACTACATCAAGGATTAAGACTTATCCCAGTAAAATAGAAGCTGTAAGAGACTGGCCTCCTCCAGAACATGTTCATCAACTTCGTAGTTCTATTGGATTTTGCACCTACTAAAGAGATTTATCAAGTGTTTCTCCAACATCGCAAGTCATCGTCTGACAGATGAGGGCCAGCGGTTTATGTGGACCACTGAATATGAAGTGGCCTTCCAACAGTTGAAGCAAGCTCTATCCACAGCACCAGTATTAGCATATCTGTAAGCTGGAGAACTGTTCATAATAGATACTGAACACGTAGCACAGGGGTTGATGCTGTACTTTCCCAACAAGAAGATGGACAAGAAAGTGTTATTGCATATTTTAGCAAAACTCTGTCCAAACCAGAAAGAAATTATTGTGTCACACGAAAAGAACTGTTAGCAATAGTAAAAGCAATAGAACATTTTCATCATTATCTCTATGGCCAGAAATTTCTTATCCGTACTGATCATGCTGCACTCAAGTGGCTATTAAACTTTAAAAACCTTAAGGACAAATTCCTAGATGGATACAGCGTTGACAAGAGTACGATTTCTCCATTGAGTATTTTAGTGGCAACCTACTTAGAAATGAGTTGGCATCTGCAAGAATTGCAATAATGAAGAGTTGTAATATGGTACTAAAGATATAATGCCCATAACACAAATAATATCGACACACAAACAGTGATACTCCTAACATCTGGAATGCAATAGAAATTAGGAAGACCCAACTAGACGATGTATATATAAGGCCAATACTAAATGTGATGGAAAAATCTGTTATAAGACCTAATTGGGGGCAAATCTCGAGGCATATAGCCCAACTACTAAAGGTTATTGGGTGCAGTGGTCATTAGAAGTGAAAGACAGTGTATTTTACAGAAAATGAGAGAATTCCACCGGACGACTGATCTGTTGGCAAATAATCTTTCCTCGCTCCCGAGGGGAACTAGTGATGAAAGATATGCATGTTACTCCCACTGGAGGACACTTCGGTGTTAATAAGACATTAGCGAAATTTTGAGCATGACTTCTTTGGCTGAAAAGTAGGGCAGACGTTGAAAGATGGTGTAGACAATGGGAGGCCTTTACAGCAAAGAAAGGTCCTAAGACTAGGAGTCAGGGTAAGCTGCAGAGGTATAACTTTGGTGCCCCTTTGAGAGAATAGTCATGGATATAATGGGTTCGTTTCCTAAGACTAAGAATGGAAATCGCTATTTCTTAGTGGTAATGGATTATTTCACGAAGTGGTCTGAAATTTATCCTATCCAAGACCAGGAGTCAACAAACAACAGTTGCACAGATGATAGTGAATAACTTGATTAGCAACTACGGAGTACCTTTGTAACTCCACTTAAAGAACGGAATTTTGAATACAATAGGCATCCGCCAACTATTAGGCATTCATAAAGCAAAAAGAACTCCCATTCACCCTCAGTCGGATGGTATGGTTGAGAAATTTAATAGGACAATTGCACAATATCTAGCATTGTTTGTCGACGACTATCAACGTGATACAGATATACTTTTCTTCGCACACAGAACAGCAGTGCATGAGACAACTGTACAGGCACCATCCCTGATGCTCTTTGAAAGAGAATTACGTCTTTCCTGTGACATTTTATGTGCGCAGCCCGACGTAATGCCTGTGTCCACTCCACAATACGTACAAGAATTACACCAACGACTAGAAAAAAATCCACCACTCCGTCACACATAAGATCAACTTGGCAAGCGAGAGGACCAAAACGAGGTACGACAGTAAAACGAATGGAACTGTTTTCAATTAAGATCTTGTCTGGCTGTACAACCCACATAGAAAGAAGACACTTTCTCCAAAATATCAGAAACCTTGGGAAGGTCCGTATCCGGTAGTTAACAGGATTAACGACGTGGTATATCGCATTCGTCGACGTCTGTCTACAATGTACGAGGTGTTTTAAATGGATCATTTGGCTACGTTTCATCAAAGAACTGAAGAAACTTCGAATCCGGAATTGTTCGAGACGAACAAAAGCTAAGTACGGAGCATTGTTACGGACAGATAAACGTGCTACAATGAACAGTAATGGGTCGTCTAGATACTCGCGTGAACTACAGCGTGAAAATTACGCCACCAACTACTTCGAACGAACTTTACTTAAAAATAAGGAATAAGTTGTTGAAATTAAGGGGAATTGGAGTGCGAAGAAAAGCGTAGTTTATTTTGCTGTGCACTAAAATATTAAAATGAAGAAATTGTTTATTGGTGTGTTCGCGGTTATTTGGTGTTGTCGCGGGAGATTAAATAAGTTTATTAACGTTGATCCTGTTAGCGGACTACAAGAAAAAGAAGGATGTTTAGGATATTTAAAAATGTGACTAGGGAGGTCATACGTTAGTCGAACAAAGAGAGCTGATCTCAACTTTTCTGTACGAAAGTTCATTAACTGAAGCATAATTATATTTAGTTGTTTAGGAATTGATAAGGTTATTCTCGATAGATTGCAGGTTTGTTCACAAATATCATTGCCACTTGTAGATTGATGTAAAAGTCTTATTTTATGCTTCGTGTGTAGAGAGTAAGAATAGTAGCAAGGAGTAGCAAATTTGCTATCCAGAGGTTTTTATCCTGTTTCGAATTAAATCGAACTATTACTGGTTTGGGTTTCTTCTCGTTATTTGTTGGAACACGATGAACTGCCTTGAATTTCATATATTCTCTTTTTAATATTAATAGCTTCCTCTATTTTGCCCACAATGTCACATATGTTTCCGTTTCAGCTTATAATAAGTCCACTTAGTTCTATATTTTCAGATCTGCTATATTGCTGAAGGTTTCTCAATTGTGTTTTAAAATTTCTCTTTCTTTTTCTTGCCACTTATTTCACGCTTCTAATGATTCATCATTTTAATTTGATGTATTCAATTGTTTAGTGGTTTCAACCATATGTTTTATTAATTCATCTATTTTATTCGAATGTGTAGAATGTGTCGAATGTGTTATCTATACTCTGATGGTATAGTGGTTATCATACCTGGCATGTTTTTGGGTCATGTGGGTTCCAATCCCACTCCATGAAACGCCTAGTGTTTTTTGTCTATACATCATTTTCCTCTGATTTTTTAATACTAAATTTTATTTATTTATTTTATTGAAAACGAGATAAAAAAAGGTATAATCTTCCAAGGGCTTATGACGAATTTCACGATTCCTAAAATATTCATTAAGAGACATAGAAATCTACAGTTGAAAAACTCTGCAAACAAAAAAGGGGTTTTCTTCTTCAACGGAAAATACTGGAATCGATAACGAATCTTACATGAGGCTGAAAGCTATCTGTCACTAAATAATACATAATATTTTTAAGTGATAGATTGAAAGAGAGTATTTCTACTTGACCACGTACCAATGAGAAATAACAAAAATAACTGACATAATTCTGTTTAGATCAATCCTAAAGAACAAGTAGGGGACTATCACAATACTTGGTATGAAATGCAAATTTTTGAAATCGAACATATATTGCTTGAAATGGTCTATTCTGGATCTTCGTAGTTTAATATAAGCAAAGTGTCATGCACGCCTAGGTACGGGGAACTTACCTATCTTCTTACTTACATACATACATACATACATAATCCTCAGGGAGATGTATGTATCCTCAGGCTACAGAGCCTGAGACCAGACCGTGGCGAAAATGCATCGAGCGTTAAAGCTTTAGATAGACGCATCTATCCTAATCTACAGTTACTGCATTAGGCCACTGTACGTCAATCATAAGGTCCTGTTTGACCTTGTCCACAGCACCTTGGTCTCCACTTTTTCTGAAGCCTTTAGGTACACTGTTCGCAAACGTATTCCCTAATCTACAGCTAATATATTATCATAGAATCGGAATATCTTCGTTTTGACACAGTTAAAGACAAAGCTCCTCATTTAAATCATGTTCAATCATATTTGGTATTACCATAAATAATCTGACAAATTTTCAAATGATAATTTACGTTTGATCAAGTATCACGAAAGTAGTTTAAAATATCAGAAATGCGTAATCTCAAGTCACATAGGTTACATTGCAATCAAAACTTTCACTTCACACAAATATGAAAGGTTAATCTCTCTTTCTCTATGAGTTCACAAACATATCTATGTATTTAAAAAGAGTAGGTGGTAAAACAAATTGTAAACTGTAATTATGTTTGCCAAAGAAATTTTATTCCCTTTTTACTCACTTATAGGTGTTGGAACAAAAATATCTTTAGCAATGAAATAAGTTTGTCGTATAGTCGAACACTTTCTCTGGAATAACATTGTAGGAATTTATTTGATTTTGGTTAAAATCACACAAAAGCGTGAACTATATATGTACTTGTGTATTGCCAAACTCCTACGTTTGGCAATACACAAGTTTAAACAGAATTATTTTAATTCTTAAAAACTGATTTATGTCACCCTTCTTGATAAGAATAAAGTTATTTCAATATGTCTTTAGCAAAGCTTCTGAAAACTTATGCACTCATGTCCCAGTTAGATATTCAGTTTAATCGCCATTCTTCACTCCTACTTATACTTCCATAATAAACTCCTTCTTAATAACTTGATAGAAAGAAAAATCTCTGCTGCATCATTATCAATATTTTCGTATTTGTTACTGAGCATATACAGTATATTTTAATTCTGAAAAGATAACTACGTATCTTTCTAAGTTAAGACAAAAGGGAGAAGTAATTTTTTCATTACTATGTAACATTTCAGTTTCAGAAGCATTGGTTTCATACATTTCAAATTATTACATTTTACTCTTCAATTTCAAACTTGACAATGGCAAAATTTATATTATTGCAGAATCTCATTTTCTTCTAATTGTGGCAAAATGAAGCTGTGTTTGGAAATGGTAATTTATCCTTTTTCAGAAAAAGATACCTCACATAAAACCATTGCTCGAAAAAGAAAAAAAAACTACTGCCTTATCCTCTATGCATTGGAAGAACTTCAGGGATAATGACATCCTAGATATTAATTTTGCAATTTCAGTTGAAGTATGAGCAGGCAATAAGTAAACAAAATTCCGCAGGCACAAAGAATAAAATTTCTTCTGAAGCTGAACATTCCCCACCCAGACAAAACATTGATGTCTGTTCCTTTAATTATTTTCACTAATGAAATGTCTGCGTGATGACCGGACGTTGCAAGAGTCTCCAAAATCTTTGATAAAATTTTTCGAATTTTTTTGTCTTCTTGGTTGATCTCTGATGCTGAAATTGCAATTCCAAGAAATGGCACTGCACTCTCCAGGAAATATACTAACAGATTGATTGCGAATATGAGAGAAAAGTTGGAATTCGAAACTCCAAATAAAAGTGCACAAAAGATAAAGAGGTGAAAAAAATTCATTGCTGTGACTAGAAATATTGGAAATGATAATACATCTTCCATCAGACTAATCAGAGACGAGACTTCACTGTACATTTTCAGGCTTTGAACAAGTAGATTTCTGTCAGTGCTTGATGCGACATTCTTCTGCAAATTTTCTTTACAGCACTTCATCATTCTTTTCAGATGGATGCAAAGAAATATGTAGAGCAGAGTCACAAAGTTAGACACAGAATACATATTAATATTATCGAATACGGAATACAGGAAGAAGTGGACAATTGAAAAAAATGATTTTATTCCGACATTTAAGCAAAAAAAGTAATAGCAATTATGATCACCAATATCTGATTGTGTGTACGCATTTGAGAAAAAGGCGGACAAAACAACTGGGATTAGAAAGATAAAACATATGCATCCTTTAAGAAAATATTTCTCAAAAGAATGTTTTCTAATCGGGTAATCCGCACTATTAATATTGTTAAAAATCCGTGATAAAGTAAGTAAGTGAGGTCGTCTAAATCTCAGATTATGCCACAAAACAAAGGAAATCACATGGGAGAATCTACGAGAAATCTGAACCTTTAAATTTCCCGTTTGCAATAAAATGGCTGAGAAGATTAGGATTGTTACCGAATAGATGAAATATAAATGCATCATCAGAGCTATCAGGCTGGTAAACGTATTGTAAAACCATTTTTTTTTACCTTTACGATGTTGAAAAACATCAATGCCTGCTGCTGCGAATGCCTTCATTATGAGATTGAAGTCAACCATCTTATCACTCAGTTCGCAATCATATCTCTGCTGTTCAGATCCGCAAGTCTGTATAAGAACCAAATTTTTTGCTGTACTGGGACTACAAGATCCACGTTTAATGTCCACAATATTATTATGACGATTAAGAGTTTCCTCTAAACGCTTCATGCTCAGTATTTCAATATTTCATTCGATGTTTATTATTATATTCAATATTTTTCTGTGTTGATAAAGGCAATTCTTAATCAAATCTTTGAGTTTCAATGCATATTTTTAGTTGTTCGATAGGTTACATCTCCTAAATCCCTTGCTTCAAACTGTCACCTTTCTCGACATATATTGAAAATAAGAAGAAAAATCAACTTCAGTCGAAAAGTGAGGCTATGAAATATAATTTTCTTTCGAAGTTTCACTGTATTAAAATATTTCGAAATGTTGTCTTGTCCTTGTTCTTCGTAGTTTTTAAATTGACCGAAGTTAATATATTATAAAAAAATTACCTCTTGGGATATTTATATCTCGCACAGTGTAATAAGAAGCACAACATTCATTACTAAGAATCTTATGATTCCTCAAACAATGATTTTCATCAGCTTCATTATTTAACTCCAATTCAAGCTGATTGAAAACTAAAGCAATATTTGAATACATACCGTTAAAACTTGCTCGGTTTTAAGGACATTAATTTCCCACATACTCTGCAAAATTCAATCTTTCTCTCACGTCTCCTTTTATATATCTCTAGATGTGACCTAGATGTGATAAGAAATACTCTTCAGGTAGCAATTAATTTCCAGAAGCAATTGATTTTCCTCCGCCTACAGTTTAAAATGCAAACAATTTTTTTTTTTTGTACGAGGAAAATCGAATATCTGGGGTATTTCATTAGAGAGATATCTTACACTGAAATATTAATTGTGTTTTTATTGTTCATGTATTTTCTTCATCTACAGCTTCAATGGAAACGAAATAATAACGACCCCATCTAAGATTAAAAGCAAACAAATAATAGAAGAAAATCGCTATATTCGGAGAAACCATTAGCATTACGGAAGATGTGTTTACATGTTCTTCGCATTTTCGCTTTCCTAAAATTTATTGCACACATCGTATCAGAATAAAAGAAGTTGCATTATTTTCTTCATTTAGACAGTAAAGAGACTTTAGCATTTATTGTGTTGGGCTCCAATATTATATTATGCTCCCGGAAAGCGTTCGTGTTTAGAATATCGTTTAAAACTAGTTCGTGGAATACAAACGATTTTAAATTCTTATTTCTCTTTTCTTCTTTGTTGATTTCAAAAACGCTTTCGACTCTGTTGATCGTCATAATTTGTGGTTGATTGTGATATCATATGGTATACCAGACAAGTTAGTTAACATAATGAGAGCTCTCTATAATAACACTGAGTTGTGTGTGAGAATTGGTAAGGCTTGTAGCATTTGGTTTAGCATTACTTCTGGTGTTCGACAAGGGTGCAATTTGTCTCCTTTTCTCTTTAGCTTGGTTATTGATTATGTTATGCGAAATTCACTTCAAGGGAAAGATTTTGCCCTTAAATGGACTGGAGATACGAAAATTTCTGATTTAGATTATGCTGATGATTTAGCCCTTTTGGCAAATGATGTTGATGAGATGAACTCTTTCATTCTTGCTGTTGATGAGACTTGGTAGTAGAGTAGGTTTGGTTTTAAACGGAGAGAAATCTAAAGTGAGGGAAATTGGTCAGGCAGGCTGTGATTGAGTTCATCTGAATGGTTGCAGTCTTGAGCAGGTGTCACAGTTTAATTATCTTGGGAGCTATGTAACAGATAATGGTGATGTGCAGCATGAGATTAACAGAGGAATAGGAATTGCTGCCGGGACTTTTAAGAATCTATGGAGAGTGTGGAGAAATAGGCGTATACACCTAAAGACTAAAATTAGACTGTATAATAGTTTGGTTCTTTCTACGGTCTTTCACAGATAGAAATGGATTTTTTCTGTTGGACAAATACTTATGAAATGCGAGGATTGCATTTGTCAATTGAATTAGTATTATATATTGAGAACAGATGAGAAATATTGTTTTGGTAGTGAGACTTGCACATTTTGTAAACAAGGTAATAGGAAACTTCATGGTTTTGATTCTAGATGCTTGTGTAGTATCTTGGGCATTAGGTGGTTCAACTTTGTAACTGATGATGAGGTTAGGCGAAGTAGTCAGCAATCTCCTTTAAGCAGCATAACGTGCAGAGAGAGATCCGCTGGTTTGGCCATTTTGCCCGTATGGATAATTATAGATTGGCGAATAGGGTTATGAACAGTATGTCTAAAGGCCTGAGAAAGAGTGGGAGACCAAGGATGCGGTGGGCAGACAATGTCAAACAGGACCTTCTTAGAATTGGTGTGCAGTGGCCAAATGCAGTAGGTGTAGCTCAAGATAGACTTGCTTGGAGAACTAAATCGCACGGTCTGGTTGGACCCCCGTAGCCCTTGGCTGCTTGATGATGATGATGATGGTGGTGGTGGTGGTGGTGGTGGTGGTGGTGATGATGATGATGATGATGATGCTGATGATGATGATGATGATGATGATGATGATGATGATGATGATGATGATGATGATGATGATGATGATGATGATGATGATGATGATGATGATGATGATGATGATGATGATGAACATTTTTATTCATTAAACATAGAAACGTAATATCGTTAAATATATTGCAGTGAAAGTTAGTTTTTTCTTCAATTTACCTGTCATTATTTACAATCGATACGTTAATGACAGAATTTGCATTAAATATGCTTCACATAGTCATATATGTATGTATATGTAGAGTGACCGACTGACTGCTGACTGACAAGGGTTCATCACGCTAACTCTAACAATGATACAAAAATGGTAGACCTTTGAAAATTTGCACCTAGGGGTAATCCGGGTCGTAGATCTCGGGAAAAATCCGACATTTGACTTCCGACATTTGCTTCCAGTTCAAACACAGATCACGTAGAGGTCAAACAGTTATTTACGAGTACAAGAAAAGGGAAATTTAGCGTTTATGGGTGTTTCGGGTTGTAGATCTCGAAAAGGTTACGAAATTTTGTATCTGGAAGGTTCTTCGAGGTCAAAGATCAAATTTAGATCTATCAGTGCCAAAGAGCTAAACATTGGTTCCTTAGGGTTTTAGTTATTATATTAATGTTGGAAAATTTTGCACATTACGGGCCTTTCCAAGTGAAAATTTATCTAAAAAGTGAAATATTTATCTACCTGTGTTAGAGGACTAAAACATGCGCCTGTGGGTATTATGAGTTACAGATCTCAGAAATTATGTCATATTTGGGATCGATGGATCTTCGAAGTCAAAGGTCAAATTCGATATAGAAATCAAGAGGTGCCAAAGACATCGTTTGATTTCTAGTAATGTAATAAATCGATCAAAAATATTGCACTAAAACCGCAAGATAGAACATGTAATGGATAATAGTTTTAAAGATACTATTCGTACTTTCTTTCACAGATAGAAATGGATTTTTTCTGTTGGACAAATACTTATGAAATGCGAGGATTGCATTTGTCAATTGAATTAGTATTATATATTGAGAACAGATGAGAAATATTGTATCCTACACCACACTCTTGTAAGCAAAAAAATATGTCTTGATTATATTTCGTGTAATATTTTTATAGTTACATTTAAAAGCAGCTGTGAAATATTCTTTCTTAGGCGATATTTATTTATGGTAACAAAAATAAAAATTTAAACTATATTTAAAAATAAATGTCTTTTTCCTATACAACAGTCTTGTAAGCCGAGGAAAATTAAAGTCTTGATTATATTTCTAAAAAAATGTTTTATAATTATATTTCACTGATAACAAAGCAACCACTTTTAGACATTTCATAAGCTTAGACGGAATTATTTATTTCTATTTTAATTTATACAGAAATGCTATATTTACAGAGAGGCGTACAAAGAAATTCCGAATAGAAGGGGACAGGGCTAAAGTGCTTAAGTCTCTGATTTTCGGGAACTTCCTTATAAATTAATCCCTCAAGTGTCGATGGTTATATTCCAAATATTTAGATTTTTACTTATGTTTCATTGCAAAAAGAATCTAAATTTATAAAATGTCTTATTTCTCTCCCCCCCCCCACTTCCCAAAAAAATCAACGATTTTCCAAAGAAATCAGTATCCACTAATTCGCTTCACATGACCTAGAATGTAACGAATGTGAACTTGCTTTTTGAAGTTTATTTACCTATGGCCTGTCTACTTAGCAAATACTGGTTTAAGAAAAATCCAGACTCATCATTTTGCTTTCGAATCTTTTTCCAGCAACAAAAATCAATAATTTCTCTTTTGTTGCTTCCTTACTTACTTTCCACGATTTAAACGACTTTTCTTCTTTCACCTCAGGAATTGATGTCAAATTACACAATTGCCCATATCATCTAACAGCAGTGGTTTACTTTTTTCCCTCAACGTATTCCGTGATATCCAAGTGTAGATCCAAAAGCTATCCAAGCAATGCATGCATTTCTTTTCATTTCTAATTTTTTCAGATTAGTTGGCGCACCACTGAGAAGAGATGTGCGTGTTTAAAGGAGACACCTTTCAGCAGGATCACCATCTTTATTATAAAGGGTGTAACCTGATCTTGATATATCACTGAACAGATTCCTCCAGAATTACAGAATTTATCATATTTCACAGTTCCCAGTTTCGAGTCCAGTTCGGTCAGCGTTGAGATTTACCTTTGCAAAACTCCCCGCACTGCGTCTATCAGTAGAAGACACTGACAAGCTTGGAAAGGCGGCGTCCGTCGGGTGGGACGTGAAGCCATGGTCCCATGTGCGGGAGAGCCCTACCCTGTGCACGTTAAAAAAACAATCTGGATGGCTTTGACAGGAGGCTACCGTCTCTCCCCCAACAACTGTTCTAGTAGACCCCATCCACCAATCTTCTCTGAGTCCTCGAGGTTGTTGTGACCTAGCCCTTTAGCCCATTGTGTACATAAAATACAACTCAGAGGTAAAACAACCCAACCCATCGTATTTCGTCAAAAGCTATGTTCAGTTTTTGCGCAATGCATAATCTCTAAAGGATTAATAATATAATACGTTAGTAACGTCAATAAATGTTTGTAAAAGTGCTCCATCTGTTCAATAACGAAAGTAATGGAATAGCAACTAAAAAAGTCATAAAATCATTATCCAATACGTTAATATATTTCAGGAACAGAGAACATTTGCTCCTAACAATGAAAAGCAATTGCATACGTCTGCATATTATCAACTCTTAATGACTATCAATCTTCTAAGCAAGAATCCTTTGTTTACGTTTTTTTCATTTTTCCTTTGGAAACTCGATTATACTATATTCTTAATTTCACCTATAAAAGATTAGATGAACCGAATGCGAATAAAAATAAAAATACAAAGAGGGGAAGTTATTAATGCCGGAGATCAATATACAACAATCTTCCTGCAACAGGAAACTTGCATTGTCCTCTGTCGTGTTTCCCGTGTTACAATTTTACTAAGTAATCTACATGAAAACAAGTTCTTTCAAAACAGCACTTTGATGATTTTGACCGGTGCCTACGTAATGGGAATGCCTGCCGATTTTATGCGAATCTCCTTCTTGTTAGCAAACGCGCATAGGAAGCTTCAGAACTTGCCACTTGAGGGTAGCACCGTTCCGCGGTAAGCTAACCTATGTAACGGCAAGTATACAGCGATCTGACTGAAGTCATATGGTAAAGAATCAGACAGATGGTTAATCATATGCATTAAACTAGAATCTTTCTCAGAGATGCAACGGAATAATCATTGAAACTCTCCGTAATGAAAAATATGTTTGAAAATAATCGTGTTACAATTGAAAATTATTATTCATTAAAATCCGAAATTTTCAAGTGTTTACCCAATAATGATATTTAACGGTAATTCTTGATTAATAATTAACAAAATTTAATATTTTTCCGAAGCAATTCTTTATCTAATTTAATAATTTTAATTATTATTGCAGTAGAGCTTATTATTATGGGGAATTCATAAGCAATAGATTTAGGCAAAATTATTTTGATATTAATACTCGATTTTTTTAATTATGCATGAAATGAAAAATTTGCTTAAAAATTAAAGATTTAAAGTAATAGTTTTTTTTAAATGCAATAGGTTCAAAATTTATGTTGCAGTGCATAATTGACTCTTTATATGTTAGACTTTTTATTTCAATTACTTCTCCCGATCTACAGGGCCTCTCCTGGTTATTTGCTTGTTTTAAAATAATGTTGTTTTTATCGTGGCAATTAACGATTTTACATAAAGTTGTCAATTTTCATTTTTTTTCACTTTAGAAGGATAAAACGGGCTCCAATTAGGATGTAGCTCTAAGGCTCTAATTTAGAACTTTGTTCCAGGGCACTCATTTGGAACTTGGCTCCAGGTCTCCCAATTGCTTAATGCGCCCTGGTTCACACACATATTTGTGCAGTTCAGAAAGCTCACAAAGAGTTATAAACTTCAACATTCTATCAGTCATATACAAGACTGGTTTCAGAAGAGAAGGGGGGAGGGGGGACAAGAGGGTCCGTGTCGAAGAAAATGAGCGACATTTTTACTACTATACTTAGCACTGTTTTTTTTTCTTTATTTGAATCAGTGAAAATTTTTAAATTGATTGCAACAATATTATGCTCAAAGAAAGCTATAGTATTATCTTTCCATGTTATTTCAATGGGAATTTAACTCTGAAGCTCTATAACAGAGAGGACCAAACTTTTAGACTACGATCGACTATTAAGACAGAAAATCTTTCGCGATCGATCATAGTAGTGCATAATAATGATTTAACACTGCTTGACCAGCTAAGCATAAAATAAAATTTAGCATTAAACATATTAGTGTGACATTGTTACATTAATTGAAATCTTTTCCACCTAAAACTGGTAGTTACGCGTTCGACTGTTTGGTCATTTCTGCTCTATAACATCTAAAATATGCATTTAATAGAGAAATGTGATTAAAATAAAGGTCGTGAATTGTAGACCCTCAGGGCTAGGTTCTTTTCGAGCAGCTCGTGTGTGCAGAAGGGTACTTGTCTCTCCCTTGTCAGGATGCTGCTGCTATCTAGGTGGCCGATGAACACAAACTCAGATTTTACATGTACACATTTGATGCATTTAATGAAAAACTGAATGAAGTTAACGATAACCAAATTTATTTAAATCTCGATATATCATCAATGTTCGTTCAGTATTTAAAGGGTTATTGAAGTGGAATGTTTAATAATAAATTACCTCGTTTTATAAAAATCATTCATAATTATCTAACATCGAAATAATCATTATGCAAATTTTAAAATTTATATTTAATTAAATGATTTGAAACATTTCTTTTGAACTTATTACTTTTATTTTGAACTTATTACTTTCATTTTGAACTTATTACTTAAGTTTTAATTAATATCTGAAATAAATTTTTATTCTGTTGAATGACCCATTCTGTTGTGAAATATTATCTAGCTTCCATAATTCCTTAAATACTAGACGAATACCGTTCAAAATCGAGTTTAAATAGATAAGATTACAATCTTGAATTTATTTTTAGTAATATTCTTTCGTTAAATGAATATGTTAGAAGTCACAGAGTTTCCAAGTAAAATTCCCATTCACATAACACAGAAATTCTCTAATATTTTGTTAGGACAGTGTAACTCAGTTCCGTATATTGTAAAGTTTTCTGCGATTCCAAAATATGATTTATTCGAAAGTGATCTCAGAATTTTTTTCTAATTACTCATGTCATCGTTATGTTGCCGACATATTGATGCAGCTACCTGTCTTGCAGATCCAGTTGGGAAGAAATTCGATTGAAACTGCGTTTCGCTTGAAGGGAACGGAAGGGGACGGCTGCCAGTTCAGTATGGCCTACTGGTCTGGTCATCTATTCCCACCTTTTTTCATTTTTTTTTCAACCCTGCTGAGGAATGGTCAACTTCACAGGGTCCTGGTGCTGACCATTTATACCTACTAGACTCGACTGGTTTATGGATTTGAGCTTGACTATGGATCCTGGACTTGCTGCAAGGTGGGCCCCTGTTGAGGGAGAATCTGCCGCTGTGTTTCCTGTTTGCTTCTGGGTTGCCAGCCCTAAGTGAACAGAAACATGGGATACCTTTTATCAGCTGGAGGATAAACCTAATCAAAGGCCATCGCAGGTACCTGAACCTCGCTTAGCTAGTTGGGCATTGTCAATCCTAAACTGGAGTAATGTGTCTCAGGCAGGCCATAGGCTCTTGAAAAAGTCCACTTAAAAAGGTGGTGCCTGAAGTTCCTACCAGCATCGGTGACTTCCTCCTTTAGCGATGGAGGAACAGTCTTTGCCCCATACCTGCGATCAGGGGGCTGTTTTATATTGTTGGCCCTATCTATCTCAATAAACCTAGTTTCTTTAAAAAACCTACCAATCATTTTCTCTCTACAAGGTCGTGGAATGTGAGGACATTACATAGAGATTATTCTCTTGATGTCCTCACGCAGGAATTTCAGCGCAATAACCTAGATATTATAGGCTTGAAAGAGACAAGATGGACAGGTAAAGGTGAGATACTTAAAAATAACTTTAAATTTCTCTTTACAGGGAGGATGGAAAGCATCACCAAGCGTGGGTCTGCTGCTCAGCAGACATGATAGTGATGCTCTTCTAGGATATGAGTGCATTAATGAAAGATTTCTTACAGCAAAATTTCAGACAAGCATTAAAGACTTGAATGTTATCTGTTGTTATGCCCGCACTGAGGATGCCGATGAGGATGAGAAGGATAGGTTTTATGAACAACTTCAGGATATTTTGAATTCTGTGAAGAAAGGAGATATTACCTTTGTTCTTGGTGACTTCAATGCCAAAGTTGGTACTGACACCGACCTTTGGGGAGGTGTAATAGGCCCTTTTGGTATTGGTAGCTGCAATGGCAATGGGCAACATCTCCTACAGGTAAGTAAACTCAATGGATTCAGAATAATCAACACTTATTACAAACACCACGACATACATAAGTACACATGGGTTTCATCTGATGGGTTGCATAAGAATATGATTGATTACATATTAATTAACAGCAGTGGGTTAGTTCTGTTAGGAATGCCATGTCATATAGGGGAGTTGAAATTGGATCTGACCATTACTTTCTTAAAAGTGTCTTGCAACTTAAACTTAAAAAGTGTTGTGCTAGGGTTAAAAAATTTACTTTTAATACTGAAGCTCTGAAAGACCAAGTTATAGCCAAAGTTTACCATGATAGGTTACTTAGTCATTATGACAGTCATGATATGCTTACTACTGAAGTTGAGGAAGAATGGGATCATTTTAAACAGTTTTTTTGGACACTAACAATACTCTTTTAGGAAAAAAGGAGCAGAGGAGACAGAATTATCTGAGTGATAAAACATTTGAGCTTATTTCAGAAAGAAAGAACTGCAAGAAAGTCTTTAATCAATACCCTACTAGTCTTAATAGAAAGGATTACAGAGAACGTAATAAACGTGTAAAGTATCAGTTAGCTGCTGATAAGAATCTTTAGCTTGATGACTTGGCTGACAAAATCGAGGAAGCAGTTAGAGAGCACAACAGCAGAGAGTTGTACCAGAGAGTTAATGTCTTGTGTAGTAGAAAACGAATAGGTATACAGGGATTGAAAGATAAACAAGGTAAGTTTATAGAAGGTGAGGATTCTGTCATGGCTAGGTGGGCTGAGCATTTCAGTGATGTTCTGAACAATATGGTTAGTTCTACTCACATTGTTTGTAATTATGATAGATGCATTGGTGGCTTTAATGTTTGGGCTCTCGCAACAGTTTTTAATGTTGGGCCCTCACAACAGCAGCCAGTCGTCTTGGTAAGGACTCAATTAGGTGTTGAAAACATGGAGATAGTGTTGTGCACCCCACCAGCTCTGGGCGATGGGATGGCTACAACTGGGGGATAAATCGTGTACGATTAAGTTCCCCCAAAAAGACAAGTGGGTTTGCGTTGTGTATTTTTAATTAAGCTCATTCGTTTGGCAATACTAGCTTTCACTTGATGCTCAGCTTAGTCAACTACCAGCACTTCAGGGTACAAAATAACATTTTTTTTATTTACATTATTCATTATTCACTAAAAGAAGAAGAATTACAGTTAGCTACTGTTGGCGACCCACAACTGGGACGTTCTGCACGAGCCGCGCTACAACTCGGCCTCATTGGCGGAGACTAACGTGAAGTCCGTTGTCACTCTCTAAATTCACAATCTCTTTTTACTTTAAATATACTATATTCGATTTGATTATTATCGTTATGGGAGTCCATGCGACGGAGGCTAGCAACTGTCCACCTATGCAAAAAACCTGATTGTCGAAATTGTCCCTACCTCATTATACTTTGACTGCCGAAGTTGGTGGATGCCGATCCCATTGTCCTTCTCCCGCCACTTTCCTCCTACTCAGGCCACTGGCTGGACACGTCCGCTCACATTGCAGGTGACGACAAAAAGCTCTCTCGGCCGCCTCATCACACACACAAGTCGCTTTGTTCAAGTCTTTGTTCTTCACTCCAGAGTCAATCTGTCCAATTAGAGGTCGGCCGGCAAGAGGTGTCCTGACCTCATTGGTCCGAAGGTTCTAGAACACCGGGGGAAGGCCCCCGCTCCGGGGTCCTTGGTGCAGGTCATGCGGTACAGTGTCGTGCTCGCTCCACGCCGAGAAGAAGAAGGGGAGGGGAGGGGAGAAAGCTTGACCTCCACTGCTGCTTGGTGTCCGTTGATCATCCCAACATGGAGGCCAGCCCACCAGTCAAAATGTTCGCGAACCTTCCAGCTCCCCAAAAGTCGTGTCCACAGGACTAGCTCGCTGTGGGCACGACACACCTATCCCCCTTTAGGGAGGGGGGGGGGAATCGGTGTGGCATGCGAAGGCCTGGGGCGAGCTGGAAAGGATCTGGTCCATATCACTTTTATTCCCTTTTTGACAAGGCCAGGAGGTTTTCTCGGACGCAGCATCACAGTTCATCTTTTTGGAAAGGCCAGGAGGTTTCTTGGTCGCAGTATCACAGTTCATCCTTTTGAAAAGGCCAGGAGGTTTCTTGGTCGCAGTATCATAGTTCATCTTTTTGAAAAGGCCAGGAGGTTCCTTGGTTGCAGCATCACAGTTCATCTTTTTGAAAAGGCCAGGAGGTTCCCTGGTCGCTTGGTTGGGGCCCACCTGGGCCGCTCCCGTGGTAGCCGTTCCGCAGGGGACTCCAGGGCACATGACATGAAAAAGAAGAAATGGAGGGCAAAATCAACACCAGGCTTCTCCACATTACACACATGTGGCTGTGCAGTTCGTTGCCGTGCCTACCGTCACGTGACTTCCTGACGCATAGAAACTTCAAAATCTCTGGTATAAATTATACTCCTAATCAAATCACACTGATTATATTTCATCTAATCCTTCGGCAATTAATTCATTTTTCATAAAAACTTAATCAAGTCACAACTGGTTCAGCTCATCACATCAAATTAATACTTCATTCATCCACCGTAAAACTTAATCAAGTCACAACTGGTTTATCTCATCACATCAAATTACTACTTAATTCATCCACAGTAAAACTTAATCAAGTCACAACTGGTTTATCTCATCACATCAAATTACTACTTAACTCACTCTTTATAAAAACTAATCAAATCTTAATTTACTCCTTATAAGACTAATCAAAACACAACTAATCACATCACAACTCCATTAATTCTTAATAACTCAAGTGTCAACCATCTCTTCCTAATAACTACACAATTAATTCCATCATCAGTTTAATCTACACTCAATTCATTCTATAAAAACTCAATGTAACTCTTAAAAACTCAAATGTTAACCATTTCTTCCTAATAACTGCACAATTAACTCCATCATCAGCAGTTTAATCTACACTCAAATCATTCTTAAAAAAAATCAATGTAACTCTTAAAAACTTAGCAAGAAATGTTAACCATTTCTTGCTAATAACTACACAATTAACTCCATCATCAGCAGTTTAATCTACACTCAATTCATTCTTAAAAAAAAAAACTCAATGTAACTCTTAAAACTTAAATGTTCGTGCGCAAAAGAGAGGGGGGGGGGTTGGACAATGCCGGTGTGTCCAATGTCGTGGCTCTCGCAGTCCATCTCCCTGGCCCGGTGAGATGAGACGAACGCTATGACATGACGTCATTCCTCCGGTCAGCGTTCCTGTCCGGTGCATGGGGGGGGGGGGGGTCATCGATCGCCTCACGCGAGTCCACTCAAGGAACATCACCAATCCGCGTGCAAGCCGGATCTGCCACTGCGCACGGGAGAGATCTCGTGATCTCTCGCACGAGCATGATCTCTCAGCTCAGATTTCACTGCTCCGTTGCGCTTGACAGCCGGGGGGGGGGGGGGGGGGGTTCGGTGCTTGGATGGCCGGGGAGTGTACAAGTGTAACATCAGAGACCTTGAGTGACGGACACGACCGGGGGGGGGGGTCGCCGGTAGGTGCGGCGTTGCGGAGGCGTACCTTCGCAACGACATTTGCCCCTGAAGTGGAACTCGCCTCAGCAGGGTCGTCGAATGTCCCAGCTTTCTGTGTTCTCCAGCGTCATCTGCTTCGGGGTGGCCATTGCGGTAAAGGAGGGGGGGCGGATCCAGTGGGTCTGTTAACGTCGAAACAAGCCAAATTTGGTGAGGATGTATCAGCGACGATGGTCGGGGATGGCATGACTCTCCCGTCTTGCCCACGTGGTCGTAATTCGTACTGGTGTGGCGGACTGGTCGCTGTAGCAGGTGACGGCGGTGGTAAGCTTGCCGTGGCAGGGCGCGTCTGCGCAACAGGCGCTGGACGGCCTGCGACGTGATCCCGTGTGACCCGGGGGTTCGGTTCCCAGTCGTCTTCTTCCGATTCGGGCTCAGGGAGGGGTCGTGATGGGGGCGTCGGGGTTTCCGGTGTGGGTTCCCTCTGAACAAGGGGCTCACCTAGCAGATACGAGCGGCGTTTCTGCAGTTTCGTGAGTCGATCAATGTGCACTGTCTCAATTTTGTGTGGGTTGGTGACCAAGGCGATCCTATAGTTTACTTCGGTGAGGCGCTGCAACATTCGCCATGGTCCCGTGGACATTCTCGTTAACTTCCTGGTATTTCGGCAAGGGACCCGTGGGCTGTACAAAAACACTAGGTCACCGGGCCGAATTCCCTTATCCACAGCTACTTTCCTTCGCTGCTTCTCTTGATTTGCAGCTGCCGCTTCCAGATTTGCCTTTACCAACTCATAGGCTTCGTTCAGCTTGTTGGTCAGTTGTTCGCCAGAGCTCTCGGTGTCGGCGTAGGTCGGGGGTCCTTTCGTCTGCCACAACTGGTAAGGCAGGGCAACGTCTCGGCCATAAAGTAAAAAATATGGGGTCTCATGGGTGCAACTGTGGGTGGCGCTCCGATAGGCCATCAAGACAAATGGCAGATGCTAGTCCCACACATCATTCTTGTCGGCCACCAGATGAGACAAAATGGAGGCTATGGACTGGTTGAATTTTTCCACGAGGCCGTTGGAGCTCGGGTGATAGAAACTCGTGTTCTGTTTCGTGACACCTAGTCGGCTGAATACCTCGGTCATCACGCGACCGGTAAAGTTTCGCCCATTATCATTGATAACAGTGGTGGGAATTCCATGCTTAGGAATAAAGTCTTCCACAAATGCTCTGGCAATGGACTCTGCCGACTGGTCAGCCAGCGGGTAGACCTCTGGCCATTTGGTAAAATAATCCATAATCACTGGGGCATACCTATTTCCTCGCTGAGTGAGGGGGAGAGGACCTAAAATATCCATGCCTATCCACTGAAAGGGACGGCTTGTGAGTGGGGCTCGAACCAGATTTCCCTTCTTTCTCTCTTGGTAGCCTCTTCGCTGCAGACAAGATGTGCAGGTCTGGACGTAATTTCGAACATCGGAATACATGCCGGGCCAGTAATACTCCGACCTTACCCTTTGCAAGGTCTATATTCTCCCAGGTGGCCTGAGCATGGGTTGTCGTGGCATAATTCTAATATCTGTCCTCGAACACTGACGGGGATCGCTAGTTGCTCCGTTGCTTCCGTGCAGGGGCTATGGCCAAATGGTATAAAATACCCTCTCTCAAATAAAACGGTTCGGCGGCACTGGCGGGTGAGTCGGGTGTCCTTTTCTCCAACATTTCGATAGTGTTCCTAAAAGTGGGGTCCTCCAGCTGTAGGTTCCTTAGATGGGCTAAATCGCCAAAGGGTCTCTGGGAGGGGGTCTCTTTCTCTACTGCCTGTATGTGACGGGACAGAGTATCGGCGGGGACATTGTGTTTCCCAGGCCGATAAATGATATCAAAATCGTAGTCCTGTAGCGTTAAATTCCACTTGGCCAGTCTATTGGAGGGATCTTTGAGCTTCAGCAAATACGTGAAGGGGGCATGGTCAGATATGACCGTAAATCGTCGTCCATGCAAATATTGTTTCAACTGTGTAATGGCGAAACGTATGGCGAGGGCCTACTTCTCAATCGTTGAGTAGCGGGTTTCCGAGGGCTTCAACTTCCGACTGGCGTAGGCGACCGGATGACAGAGTCCGTCGTCCGTTTCCTGCTCGAGTATGCCGGCTACCGCAATGTCCGACGCATAGGTTGACAGGAAAAACTTCCATCCAAAGTCAGGGTAGAGGAGAAGGGGTTCTGTCATCAACTTTCTCTTCAACACTTCAAACGCTTCCTCAGCTTCCAGGGACCATTTAAAACTGGTGTCCTTCTTCACCAAATGAACTAAGGGGGCCGTGAGGTCGGCGTAGCGATCGATGAAACGTCGGTAGTAGCCGGTTAGGCCTAGGAAGGCCCGAACGTTTTGGACACTACGGGGGCGGGGGAAATCTTCGATGTCTTGGACGTTCCGCGAGTCCGGCTGGACCCCTTCTGCAGAAATCAGATGTCCCAGGTACGTGAGGGATTCCTTCATGAATTGACACTTCGCTGGTTTCAGCTTCAAATTGTAGGCCCTTAGGCGGTCAAATACCCTCTGTAACCGTTCACCGTGCTGTTCGTGAGTTTATGTATACCTAGATGACATAATTGGGAGGCCACCATTATGTCGTCTAGGTATACAAGAACTTGCTCTTGTCGTATTCCCATTAGCACGTGGTCCAGTAAATGCTGGAAAGTAGCGGGACTGTTCTTCAGTCTAAATGGTAAGTAGTTAAACTCAAATAACCCTTTCCTGCTAATGAATGCCGTTTTCTCCACGTCACGTGGGTGAACGGGAACCTGCCAATATCCGGATACCATATCCAGCGAGCTGAAATATTTGGTATGAGCCAGTTGGTCGATAATTTCTTTGATGAGGGGGAGGGGGTACGAATCTGGGACCGTTTTGGCGTTTAGCGCCCTGTAGTCGACACAGAATCTGTATGTAGAGTCTTTCTTCTTCACTAAAACGATGGGTGACGCAAAAGGAGTGGCGCTTTCTCTTATCATCCCTTGCTCTAACAACTCATCCACCTGTCGGTCCAATTCCCCTGCAGCGCGAATGGCACCCTGTATGCCCGTTGCCTCACGGGGCGGTCGTCGGTGAGGTGGATCTTGTGGTACACGACGTCTGTGCCGGTCAATTCACTGACATCTCTAGCAAAAACGTCCCTATTTCTCATCAATAATTTCCCCAATTTATTCTTCTCTCGGGGCCCAAGATGGTCCAACTGGAAATCCTCCAGGGACAGGGGCACTTTTCTTCTTTTTGGGGGAACCCTAGGGGGCTCTATTTGTTCGGTGTCAAGTGCTTCCAGCGGGGCAATGCACGTACTCTTGTTCAGCCAGATGGGGGCCAAGGAGGTATTGGCGACCCGTACGTTAAGTCGGCCGCTACCGTCCACACAGTTCACCCAACGAGCCACGTGCAGGGAACCAGTTTTCAGCTGCTCATGTGGCTGAGCCAAGATCGTGCAGCCTCGGAGCTGGGGGGCAGAACACTCGACGAGGGCTATGCACTCAGCTCGGGGAGGGACGCAGAGCTTCTGCACCATGCGCCCAATGTACGTGGGTGTAGGGGAGGGGGGTGAAGGTTGCTCCTGGGCAGGGTAGGCGGGCAATGTGAGAGGGGGGTGCTCCTATGGTTCGATTCCTTGTCCTCTTTCCTTCGCAGTGTGCCCGAATGACAATCAATAACGAATCGGTGCTTTTTGGAGGATATCGTCTCCCATTATCATGTCGTACCGTGGAGTGTCAATATCGAGGGCTACTATCGGGTGCTCAAAACTAATCTCGTCGAATGTGAGGGTCACCATGAATCTGCCTAGCACCTGAAGAGGGTGTCCATCTACTGTTTTCAACTGATGCTGAATTTTTCAGCATCAGCACCATTTTGTGGAGGAATTGGGTCTTCAAGCGCTGGAAGCATCGGCTATCCATGACGGACATAGTGGCGCCGGTATCGATGAGGGCAGACACCTGCGCGTCCTCCTTGCGGTCAGACACAATTGGTGAATTCTCATCACTGCTTAAGATGGCACACGGCGTAATGCGGATGGCTAATGCTTCGAGGGGACTCTAGGAAAGTGCATCCGGAGCTTCCCTCCTGTTCCAGTTTAAAGGAGCCGCATGATGGTTGGCGAGCTCCGTTTCCTCTCTACATTGATCCTGGGCTTGCTGGGGGAAAAAGGCGTGAGGGCCATTGCTTCTCGTCCCTTGGGTTCTCCATGAAATTTCTCGATCTCGATTCTGTTGCGGGGCTCTCCCTGTTTGGTACCGCGGGCTGCGTGGGCTCGGGGGTGACGCACACTGACGGGCGTAATGTCCTACCCCACCGCACGCAAAACACGTGACACCACGGTGATCCGTCCGGAGGTGCCGTTGTGGCTGGGGCCGATCGGTGCTATTTTGTTCTTGTCGTCCTTCAATCCAGTGGAGGCGCTCCATCAGGCGTACTAAGTCTGCCTGGATCTGGCACAGCGGAAGGGCTGCCAACAGGTCCTGGATCTGGGGAAGAGGGTTCGACTCCGGGGGCCTTGTGGGGACTTCCTCGCCCAGCGCCCTTATGGCAGCGGTCCATCCGGAGGCACGTCCGTTGCTTTCTTCCAGTATAGCCTTCGCTAAAGCCTCCTCAAAAGTACGAGGATTATGGGACAGTACGAACCGCTTGAGTCGTGGGACCAGACCCGCCAAAAACTGGGCAAGGCGCATCTGATCACCAATTCCCTGATCCTCGCTCTCCAAGTTCCTTCCTACGGATCCCAAAAACTCTCGTTCGCTGCTTGCTGACAGCTTGTGAATTCGTGCAAACGGGTGGCTAATGGCGTCTCACTATCAAACCTTTCCAGCACCGCTCTTTTAAATAGGCCGAAAGCTTCTTCGTTCCTCAGTTCCGGTGATTGGTTAACAAATTCCACAGCGGCTCCTCGCAACTTCGAGCGGGCAATGATGGCCATTTCGCTCGGCTGCCATCATGCAATTTTTCCCACTCCCTCTAGTTGTTCGAAAAATGCTGCTGCAGTACGGCTGCTGTCCCCTTCATACGGGTTTACTAAACTCACGAACCCCGCCAGGAAAGGTCCCGCCACTGGGGACGGCTCCTGGATGGGTGGCGTACTCGCATCCTTGGCTATCCATGGGCCTTCTATCGAATAGAGAGTGTGCTGTATGTTGTTGTGGTGTTCGAATCTTTTGTATCCTCCAAAAGTCCTACATTCTACTCCTGGGCCTAGCTAGGATCTTTCACTTATCTTACAATTATTACCAAACATAATGCACCATTCATGATACTATATTGAAATCAAAAACACTTTCTTTTCACAGATGTCCCTGAAAATCCTGCCTAAGAACATATATGTCACTCTAGCTAGACCAGAAAAAAAAATTTCTTACTAGACATACGCAGTTTAACAGAGTACAGTATAGCAGTTTCTAGCACCACCTTGTCTCCACATAACTATACATTAGCAATCCGCCATACATTACATTAGCAATCCACAATAATTTTCCATTAAAAATCCGCAATAACATTACATTAACAATCCGCAATAATTTTCCATTAACAATCCGCAATAATTTTCCATTACCAATCCGCAATAACATTACAGTGTTCGAATGATCCTGGTCATGGAGACCAATCTGTTGTGCATCCCACCAGCTCTGGGCGATGGGATGGCTACAACTGGGGGATAAATCGTGTACGATTAAGTTCCCCCAAAAAGACAAGTGGGTTTGCGTTGTGTATTTTTAATTAAGCTCATTCGTTTGGCAATACTAGCTTTCACTTGATGCTCAGCTTAGTCAACTACCAGCACTTCAGGGTACAAAATAACATTTTTTTTATTTACATTATTCATTATTCACTAAAAGAAGAAGAATTACAGTTAGCTACTGTTGGCGTCCCGCAACTGGGACGTTCTGCACGAGCCGCGCTACAACTCGGCCTCATTGGCGGAGACTAACGTGAAGTCCGTTGTCACTCTCTAAATTCACAATCTCTTTTTACTTTAAATATACTATATTCGATTTGATTATTATCGTTATGGGAATCCGTGCGACGGAGGCTAGCAACTGTCCACCTACGCAAAAAACCTGATTGTCGAAATTGTCCCTACCTCATTATACTTTGACTGCCGAAGTTGGTGGATGCCGATCCCATTGTCCTTCTCCCGCCACTTTCCTCCTACTCGGGCCGCTGGCTGGACACGTCCGCTCACGTTGCAGGTGACGACAAAAAGCTCTCTCGGCCGTCTCATCACACACACAAGTCACTTTGTTCAAGTCTTTGTTCTTCACTCCAGAGTCAATCTGTCCAATTAGAGGTCGGCTGGCAAGAGGTGTCCTGACCTCATTGGTCCGAAGGTTCTAGAACACCGGGGGAAGGCCCCCGCTCCGGGGTCCTTGGTGCAGGTCACGCGGTACCGTGTCGCGCTCGCTCCACATCGAGAAGAAGAAGGGGAGGGGAGGGGAGAAAGCTTGACCTCCACTGCTGCTTGGTGTCCGTTGATCATCCCAACATGGAGGCCAGCCCACCAGTCAAAATGTTTGCGAACCTTCCAGCTCCCCAAAAGTCGTGTCCACAGGACTAGCTCGCTGTGGGCACGACAGTAGTACTGTCGCCCATGAAGCGAGGATCGCTTGTTGTAGAGCATCCACAGTTGCCGGTTCGACCAGCTGGGCTCAAACAGATCTTTCCAATTTGACCCACAAATTCTCAATGGGGCTGAAGTCCAGTAATCGAGGAGTACATTCGAATGTGGGAAACTCACTTGAATGCTCCTGGAGCCAATTGGTTGCCCCTCGGGAAGTATGCGGTGTGGCATTGCCCTGTTGAAAGATGGCGTCATGGTCCAGAAAGAGAATCGTTACGAACTGGTGTAGATGGTCAGCGAGGATGTTAAGATACCCTGTGGCATGGAACGAGGTCACGGCGGGTACGAAGGGCCCCAAGGAAACCCATGTAAACGCACCCCAAACTGTTACACCGCTTCCACCGTTTGTATGACCTCAACCTGGCAAGCTGGGTTCATCGCTCTGTGTGGTTTACGTCACACACGCACCTTCCCATCGGCGTGATAGAATTGAAACCGTGATTCGTCACATCACATTACGTGTTTGCAGTCCTCTGCACTCAAGTTGCGATAGGCCTTTGCCTTTCTTTCGGTACTGAATCTTTCGGTGACTTGCAGTTAATATGGACATTTACTGCCATCTCTATTTTTCCATTGTACGAAGAATAATGTTTTGCGCATATGCTTGTGAACACGCCCTCATTCAATTCCGATGTTATCTGCTCCATGATAACCATGCGATTCCTTCAAACGATGCAAGACAGTCTGTGATCACCTCGAGAGTCAATTGTACATTTTACGCCCATATTTCTCCCTCTGGTAGGAAGTTTTGCCTAGTTCATGTAGTCTTGGTATACACAGAGACAGTGTGATGTGGAAATCCCAACAGTTCAGCAGTTGCAGCGATTGAATATCCGGCTTTCCTTGCACCTACTATCTGGCCATGGTCAAACTCACTTATATCTCTGCCTTTACCCATAATTACTTTTCCGCGACTGGTTTCCAATGCATAGAGATCTGTTCTATTTATAGGCATTGGCAGTTTCAGCGTCCCAAGTCAGTGGACACAATACTTCTGCTTTAAATATTGTTATTGGGATGTATAAAATAATTTGCCCATTCAGTGCAAGATGTAGCTCAATCATTTTGAAGAAATCGTCATATTATCAAATTAACCTATTCGACGAAGTTGGAGCCATTGGTTTTCCTTAACCAACTGCATCCATATTCCTTTAAGTGACTGCTCAATAAGAAGGTAGTAAATGTTTTGGCGAAATTCTGCAGAACTTGTTATGGGTACTTTACTATGGTTCATTTAAAATGGTTTACAGGTGCTATGGAGATACAATTGGTTGCAATGCTTACAATTATCTATATGGACATCTTTCTATTCTGGAAACAAGTGGCAATAGGAAGCAAAACCTTCAAATAAAATATTCTGCATATTGTATCAATTAATACAAACAGCATGTAAACTGAAAGTCTTCTGTCAGACCTCTGTGGCAAGCAGCTGCTTGAGGGGGTATAAAACTTCGATTTAATGAAACAAAAGACATCTTTTGTAGGTGAAAGTGGCTTCTAGCATTATCGAGGTTCCGAAACGAAAAGTGTTGAAAAATTTCCTTTCATAATAGACTGATCATGATTAAAACTGGGCAACAAGTATTCTTATGAAATTTCTTATTATTAAAAACAAATTATCTCTCTTCGTAAAATATATCGACTTATTGCACAAATACGATATATTCTACAATTCAGTAATAAAGTATCACATGATATACCCTGTTGAGCAGAAACACTTGAAAACGTTTCTTGAAAAAATTCGGTTTCGTCCTCAGTGGATGCGAACTCACATCTCCCATAAGCATGACAAGCATTATAACCCACTCAAGACGAAATCAGTTTTTTTTTTCAGCAATTATTTCAAATATTCTACAATAGTTTGATTTCCTTTTTTCTCACAATCAATAAAAGCCTTTTAAACTTAACTGAGAAATCAGTCGGTTTTTAACGCGCCTTTTCATTCCTTGGCTATAAAAGAGCACTAACTCAATTTGAGCTACTTAAATCTGTCCTTACAGCTACTTAATCCTGTCCTTTTCATCTCAAGTTTATTAATTATTTCTGGACATCATTTCCATAATTCTAGCACCTATAGATCATAATCAGATCAGACTCTGATCGTTATTTGCCTTAAAAAGCCACTTCGGATATAAAATTCTGCAATTCTTTTAAGATTCAAACACGAATTTCTTCTAGGCACCATTTTTCACATTTCTAACACTTATACGTAGATATAGTTCTATGGTTACACCGAATTCTCACTTTTATCTAACCCTCAACACCAAGTCGGTGCTCAGATTTCTACTATTGTTTAATATCTGCAATCTGAATTATCCGCAGGTTCAATATTCAGAGTTGTACAAGTTCCGCATCAGAGTTAGAATTAACTTATCTCCCATCCCTCTCACGCACAGTCAGATTCATATATAGGGGGTAACAAAATTCGAATCATATGCTTATTCTAGCAAATGTTAAAGCTAACACTAGACAACAAATTTTCATAAACGTCATGCCTCTGAGATAAAAATAGCCATTTCTTAAAGATTTCAAGATGCTGAACACGAATATGACAGTGTAAATGCAAAACTGGCTACTATTTCTGAGGAAATCCGCAATAGTTTCCTATATAATAAAATAATAGGTGCAAATGATATGTATCGGTAAAACTTCGCTTCTACTTCCGACGTCGCTTTGCCCCGTCGCTTGTACAGCTTCTCAGGATCATTTCTGGCGAGCGTCCACCAGTAGTCAGCCAACATTGAAGTAGAACCAGTTTCCCTGGTATCGTTTATCCATCGTTACAATGTCCTGGTGAAAACGTTCACTGTGCTCATCACTAACCATGCCGCAGTTGTCAGGGAAGAAATCTAAGTGGGAATGGGGAAAGTGGACATATTCCAGCCACGTTTGTGATACAGAGACATGTCCTTAAACAGTTTCTTGTAGTTATCTGCTCTGACATTCCCGAGGACTTTAGTTGACACCAGAAGAAATGCATCCCAAGCCTTTATCTCGTCACCCTAAAGCAGGTTGTCGAACATCTGGTCTCTGAACAGCTCGAGGATCTGTGGACCCACAAAAATTCCCTCTTTAATTTTCACTTCGCTGAGTCGAGAGAATTTTTCAGCTAAGTAATTGAAAGCTGATGCAGTCCGGTCCATGGATTTTACGAACTTTTTCATCACACCACGTTTCATATATAGAGACGGTAGCAAGATTTTGTGCGTTTCTGCCAGTGCTGGGTGTCCACATTCTTCTTTCCGTCCTTCAGAGATTTTCTCCGAGGCCAGTTTCTCTTAAAAAAATGCAAAGTCTTTGCTCGGCTGTCCCATTCACATAAGAAACAGGAGTACTTCGTATATCCCAACTGCTGACCCATCAACAGAGCCACTACCTTCAAGTCACAATAGAGATGTCAGTCATATTTGCTGCATTAAAGACAGTTCAACAGCTGTTTTAGGTTGTCGTAGGTTTCTTTCATGTAGACAGCGTGTCCGACCAGAATGGATGGAAGTCGATTTCCATTATGCAGCAACACTGCCTTGAGACACAATTTCTAGGAGTCTGTGAATAGTCGCCATTCTTGAGGGTCATGTTTGATTCCGAGGGCATTCATTAGGCCATCTACATTGGAGCAGAACACTAGGTCATCTTCCTTTCTGAATTAAGGCGCAAACTGCTCATGACGAATTCAAAACGAAGTCACCAGCACATTTTCCTTGAGAAAGTTCCATTGTTAAAATCTTGATCGAAGTAACTCTGCTTTGGCCTTGGACAGCTCCAGATCACCAACACGATCGTTCATTTCTTCTTCGGTGAGAATGTGTGGCGCAGGTGACGCACTGTGGCAGACGTATGGATCATTATTAGACACTAAAAGCTGCGGAGAACTCGAGATCGGTTCACCTCCCTCCTCATCTGAATCGATAGAAAATTCTTTTGGAGGTTGGGGAACGGGGAGACCTTCGCCTTGTGGAACCAGTTGGACAGCAGATTGTATATTCGGGTATGCTGTAATCTACTTCTTTTTCTTTGTGATGCCTCCAGAAACAGGTGGAACCATGCAGAAGTAGAAGTCATTTGCGTTATTGCTTGGCTTTCTCCAAACCATAGGAACAGCAAACGGCATCGCCACTTTTTCGCCTTTCAGCTACTTCGGAAGATTTCTTGCACACGTACTGCTGCATATATTTGTGGCCCAGGATTTTCCTTCTCCACGATCGTTCATCTAAAATAAAATTCATATGCTGCTTTCACTATTGGAGTGATGACCCTTTTCCTGGCTTGCAAACGTCACATCCCCGCAAATGTAACAAAATGTATCTGCACTATTAAAACAGTTACGAGGCATCACTACTGCTGGATTGAAACTGCAAGGATCACTTGTGTTGTACTTATAACTCAAGGGTAAATGACTTACCCTATGAGACATTGCTTAAAACTAACGATTGCATCATCTTTTGGCCACGATGTCATGACTCAACTACATTGCATCAGACAATTATGCAATACCTCCGGGGGTTATGTGTATGGCGGGTTGATGCAATATGTTGCAATCTGGACTTTAAAACACAGCTTTGCGAAATGGTTACCTATGTACTCAATGCGGACTGAGTTGTTTATACATGACCATCTCTGTCTTTCCTACACAAAAGCCAACTGACAAATTTTATTGTCAATTGGCTCAGGATCACAGGGTCACAGGGTCAGCACCTCGAAATTAGTAAAGTTTGGCTGTTTTCATTTCAAAGCCTTTTTGTGTGTTGCCCAGTGTAATTAATTAATATAATCCTTGGAGTGTGTTGCAGGTATGAACTCGACTTTTGTACTTTCAGTCATTGTATGCAGTGTATCCGTACTGTTGGGTTGTTTTACCTCCGAGGGTTCATTTTTGCACACAATAGGCTAAATGACAAGGTCACAAGGACCCGAAGGCTTAGAGAAGGTTGGGGGAGGGTGCCCACTGGACAACTTTTAGGAGAGAGATGGCAGCATCCCGTCAAGTCTCTCCAATGTATTCTTTAACATACACAGGGTATGGCTCTCCCGCTCCCGGAGCAAGAGCTAAATGTCGCATCCAATGGACAGCATCATTTTCAAGCCCATCAGTGTTCCCACCTTACCGAGAACAGGGCGGGGAGTTTTGAGAAGATAAATCTCAATGCTGGCACAAGTGGAACTGAACCGGAGAACTGCGGATTATGAACTGTATTCTTTACCGACTGAGCTACCCCATAACCGTACTGATTTTTTCCACATTGTCAATAAAGTGTTAGCAGACGGTTGTCATACACAGCTGATTTCAAATGCCCCCTGAAAAAAAATCTAGAGGAGACAGGTCTGATGATCTAGAGTAGGGGTTCTCAACATGGAACAACCATGTTCAAGATGTTTCATGGAACAACCATGTTCAAGATGTTTCATGGAACAATCATGTTGAAAACTAAAAATTTTCAATGCCCCCTGAAAAAAAAATCCAGAGGAGACAAATCTGATGATCTGAGTAGGGGTTCTCAACATGGAACAACAATGTTCATGATGTTTCATGGAACAATCATGTTGAAAATTAAAAATTGCCTCTTTAATTTTCCCTTTTTAACTTATATTAATAACCTTATAATATATATGTTATATATATATATAATATATATATATAATATTTCTAACTTATATTTTAACCCTAATAATTTTAAAATTCCTTTTTAATTTAAAAATTCCCTTGAAACATGGTTGAACAACCATGTTCAACCATGTTTCAAGTGTTTCTGCTCAACAAATGTCGTGGAGAAGAAAGGGGTACGCGGTAAAATGTTTTGAGGTACGCCGTGAGACCTCAAAAGTCGCTTGATATATGTTATACATATATATGTTTTATTTTATTCCCATTGTTATACTATAACTATAGTTTTATCTATACAAGTGGTACGCCAGTTACATACACATTTTCAGGGGGTACGTGAAACATAAAAGGTTGATAACCACTGATCTAGAGGACCATTCCAGTGATCCACACGATCGATAAGTTTTATTAGTATCGTGGCATTTAACCACGGCTAATTAAAACAAAGATTGAAGTGTCTCATGCTGCTGAAACCAGAAACGTCGTAACGATTCAAGCGGCATATCGTCTTCTCAGATTTCATTCAAGATAATTTTCATGGTTTACACTATCATCAAAATAAGTATGGTCCAAGGAGTAATGCTGTCCTATGGATGTCACACCAGACTATTAATTTCGGATCATTCTGAACATGGATCTCTTCCGTCCAATAGGACTTCTCATTCGACAAATAACGTCAGGTATTGGGGTTTGTAATTCCTCTTAGATGAAAGATAGCCTCACCGCGAATAGATGAAATAAATAGAATAAATGAAAGAGTGCACTAATTGTTACTGTTTATGTCACGAAATTCTTCAAGTCTCTTGCAATCCATCCCGCAAAGCTTTTGCACACGTATCATTTTGTAAGTATGGCACTTGTTTCGCTTTAAATTAGGGACAACACACCTGTGACTTATTCCATTTTCTTCACCCATTTTTCGCATACATTCAGAAATGCAGCCAATCGAAATTGGTTGCATTTTTAGCCATGCAAAACCGAAACCATCTAAACTGAGTACCGTGTAAATCGAAGAAAAGGTGTATAAATATATATATAGGTATTTTTTCGTTTTTAAAATGCTTTTTTTTCTGTTTTTAATCAAATTAATTGCTTTATCAGTAATCCAAGAATTATATTTAATTTCTGTTTTCCTATAAATGAGAATTCAAATGTCAATGATATATATCAAATTTTTGTAGGGTTATTAATAATACTATACTAAAGAGCACACAAATGCATCTAATTTTCAAACCTTTGTGTACACTTTTATGCCCGGAAAAACTCTTTCATTTCATTTCATCTATAGTGTTATTCGTGTTGCAGTTAACATTCGTGAGACGAAGAGCAGATCCACAGAAAAATTTTCCCTCAATTGTTTGGTAAATTCTGGAACCGGAAGAGATGTATTCATTTTCGTTCTCGCTCTCTTCCACAACTTGTTTGTAATAGAAGTGAAATATTGAAATTTTATTTTTTAATAACCAAGTTTTTTTTTTGGTTTACACATAAGTTTTAAATATTTCTAAGACACGCTAATGATGCTCTTCTAGGATATGAGTGCCATAATGAAAAATTCCTTACAGCAACATTTCAGACAAGCATTAAAGATTTGAATGTTATCTGCTGATATGTACCCACTGAGTATGCCGCTGAGAAAGATAGGTTTTACGGACGATTTCAGGATGTTTTCAATTCTATCAAGAAAGGTGATATTGTTCTAGGTGACTTCAATGACAAAGTTGGTACTGACTCTGACCTATGAGAACGGATGATAGGTCCTTTTGGTATTGATAGCTGCAATGGCAATGGGCAACGTCTCCTACAGGTAAGAAAACTCAATGGTTTCAGAATAACTAACATTTATTACAAACACCGCGACATACATAAGTACACATGGGTTTCACCTGATGGGCTGCATAAGAATATGATTGATTATATATTAATTAACAGCAAATGGGCTAGTTCAGTTAGGAATACCAGGTCATATAGGAGAGCTGAAATTGGATCTGACCATTACCTTGTTAAAAGTGTCTTGCAACTTACAATTAAAAAGTGTTTTGCTAGGGTTAAAAAATTTACTTTAATACTGAAGCTCTGAAAGACCTAGTTATAACTAAAGCTTACCATGATAGGTTACTTAGTCATTATGACAGTCACGGTTTGCTTACTACGGAAGTTCGGGAAGAATGGGACCATTTTAAACAGTCTCTTTTTGGAAACTAACAGTACTCTTTTAGGGAAAAAGGAGCAGAGGAGACAGAATTATTTGAGTGATAAGACACTTGAGCTTATTTCAGAAAGAAAGACTGCAGGAATGTCCTTCATCAATATCCTACTAGTCCTAATAGAAAGCATTACAGAGAGCTTAATAAATGTGTAAAGGATCAGTTAGCTCCTGATAAGAATCTTTGGTTTGATGGCTTGGTTGACAAACCCGAGGAAGCAGTTAGACAACAAAACAGCAGAGAGCTGCACCAGATAGTTAATTTTCTGTGTGGTAGAAAATGGGCAGGTTTACAGGGATTGAAGGATAAACAAGATAAGGTTATAGAATGTGAGGATTCTTTCATGCCTAGGTGGGCTGAGCATTTCAGTGATGTTCTGAACACTGTATTTAGTTGTACTCGCATTGTTTGTAATGATGGTAGATGCATTACTGGCTGTAATATTTCCCTACAACATAGTCTGAAGTTATTCTGGCTATTTATAAACTTAAACTACTTAAATCCACATGGATAGATGAAATTACTGCGGAAATGCTTAGAGCTGGGAATGTTTCGGTTACCACTTGGATGACTGAAATTCTGAATATCTTTTATGATAAAGGCATGGTTCCTACGGATTTTATCAGAGCTATTTTTATCCCTATTTTTAAAAAAGGTGATCGCAGTTCTTGTGACAACTATAGGGGTATCAGCCTATTCTCTGTTCCAGGAAAACGTTCTGTGCATTATTGTGCTTGATAGAATTAAGAATCTGGTTGACAGGCAATTGTGTGATGAGCAATGTGGGCATCTCGAGTAAACTTTGTCCACTCGGTGTTTCTCATAACCGGCGGTCAGGGCCTCCAATCATCGTTAGGGCCCAAGATCCCTTAATTCCCTCGCTAGAGCCCAACCTCTCCCCCTTCCCATCTCGGAGAGGCTTCAAACAGCAGCGATGTTAAATAATAATATCTTTCTCTAAACCAGGAGGTACCGTGGCACCCGCTGATGTCCCTTTGATCTCTCTTCTCAACCACTAGCTCATTTATATCTACGAGGTAGTGTTGAGTAGTGGGGATTGAAGCTGAGAGAACTGTCACTGGCCCTCGCAGAATTCGCTGAACCGAAGACACTCTTTCCCACATAAAAGTTCAGAATCCCTTGTTTAATCCATCTCCGAATTTTCGCTTCCTGCAACTTGTATGCTCACAATTTAAAAAGAATGTTCGTAGAATCGATCATAAAAATCAGTGGATATTTTGCCCTTCACAGAGTAACATGTCCATAAATAAAAGAAAGCGCTTGTCTATTACGAAAACGTTGAGATTATACGAGAGTTAAAATGTGAAGAACACAAAATCCCAGTGACATCGGTGCCAACTTATTCTCAAGCTCAGTTTGCGATGGTAAGGTCGATTTTTCTTTTACTATTAAACCAGTGACACTTCCGATAGTGTTATTAATGAACTAAGTGTAATAAGAAAAAATCGAAGAGACTTAAAAGTGAAGTCTTTGAAACAGGCTAAAATTCAAAATTATCTTTGTAAAAAGGCTGTGATACATAATCCAGCTGTGAGAAAATTTTATATGTGTGTTAACTTTTAATTATTTACTCTATAGTTCATATGTGCTCACTATGTAAATCATACCTTCTATTTATTATTTATTAGTACTTATGCAATATAAAATGCATTCTCATTTATCTCTTAAAACAAAAATGTTTTCTCAACTCCCTGGTGTTTAGGGGTCAAAGCACTCACTGTAAGGGGGACGGAATTTGATTCAGGCGATAGCATACTAGATTCGAAATTTGCAGTTTCCAGGTACGAGTCCCGACAATGTAATCACTAAGATTTATCTCTGGTAAACCCACCCTGCCTTCGGTCAGAAAGAGGAAACCTAAACGCTTTTAAAGGCAGCTGTCCGTTGTATGGGACTTTAAGCTGTGGTCTACATTCAGGAGGGCCATACCATGTGCACGTAAAAGAACACGCTGGGTGACTTTGCCCGTAGGATTCCATCTCTTTCCTAATAGTTATTCAGTGCGTCCCCTTCCTTCAAACTTCTCTGAGCTGTTGGAATCCTTGTGGCTTGATCATTTCGCCCATGTATGCAAAAGAGATCACACATAGGTAAAAACAACCCACAACCTAACCCAGTCATTATAAATCCCCTGATTATCACACACTACCACTAAAATTTCGAATTTGTATCATAGATAAATCGTTTTTTATCAAGAATAAACTATTTATTTAAAATTACTTATTCTTGATAATTTATATTATTAAAATGATTATTTCAATTATTTATATAATTATTTAAGATTATTAAAATTCTTTAAAAAAGGAAAATTAAATTATAATTTATTAAATAATTATTTATTTAAAGACAGAAATTAAAACTTTCCGAATTATTAAAGATTGTGATTCATAACATTTTTTTAGTTCCTGCCCAATTGAAAAAGAACGATTGATTTAGCTGTTAAAAAGTTGTTTTACCATTATTCTATATAATCACAACATTGATTGAATCTAAAGTTGTAAATATGCAGCAGACTTCCCTTTATCCGCGATAATGACTGTAAGGACTACAACGGATAGTCCAAACATGTCCATTTCCAGCCAGCCTCTATGCCAAAATACAGCAATATACTCTAAATATAAATTATGTTTAAGTTAAGAAACTGAGATTGCTAATTAACAAAACAATAAATTATACTAAGGATCCAAAATTTCACAACATTTTTGAGATCTACGACACAAAATACTCCAGCCACCAATTTTTAGCTCTCTAGCACCGATAGATCTAGACTTGAAATTTGACCTTGAAGGACCCTCTGGATCTGAAATTTCGTAATATTTCCGATATCTTCATCCCGAAACGCCCCAAAATACCAATTTTATTGTGTCTAACACCCGTAGATCAAGGTTTCAGCCTCTATTTGACCTCGAAGAACATGTTGGAGATCAAATTTTAGACACCCATCACGATATCGACGACCCGAATTACCCCAAAGTTCAAATTTTCAGAGCTTTACCATTTCTGCACCATAGTTAGAATTAGCTTGATGCCCTGTCAGCAGCTGTCAATCACTCACAATCGTTTAAATATATATTGCATGATGATTTATTGAATCTAAAAAAATCGATAAAGCAAAATAAGTGCTCTTACAAGTGCTCGCTGAAAAGATTGAGTTTCGCAGAAAATGGAATCCGAACCCACGATCTCCTGAAAACGTTTTTTGGAACTCTTGTGTTCGGATACCATTCTCGGCGAAACTCAGTGTATTCAGATAACGCTTGAATTAGGATCAACCTATAAATATATTTTAAAGCATATTTGGGTTAATTTGATGTTGAAAGAAGCCAAAAACAATAGAAAAGCATTCAGGTATTTTAAACATGCCTTTTATCGAAAATATTCATTAGATTTCTCCCATAAAATTTTGCAATAGAGATAAATGCTCTCCATTCAGCAAACACTTAAGATTATAAAGACGTTAAAAACGAACTGTTTGCGATACAAAAACATCCTTATTGATCAGTTTAAGGTAGAAATGCATAATAGTGAATTGTGAAAGTAACTTTAGTTAAAGCATCATAACAGAAGGGCAGTATTGCTCTATCAGAGAAGACTTCTTTCAGTTCAGATCATTTTTAACACTGATAATTTTTCCCCTTTTTTTACTTTCAGAGAAGGCTACTGCTATTCCGCTTTTTTTTCGAGAGCGCTGAACTTTTTCAATGGAGTTTGTGTTGAAAGAGCACAAATTATTTGACCTACCTTTGGATGAAACATTAAATAATACTCTTATTTTCATGAAGACCAAAAAGGGTGAATGACAGCGATAGAAGATTAGTTTCTTTGACTCTAAAAGTGGTCTCCATTCTACTGTAGCCCACGCTCGTTTTCGTAACTCAGCAATTTAATACTTAGCGCAAGAAACATAAACAGAAATTCATGAAAACACCGCCATTGAATTGATCCTATCATTCCAGCCAATCACCTTTTCAGTACCTTTTTTCCTAATATGCAATTCGCTGAAACTTTTGTTCAGTCGTCATCATCATCATCATCCTCAAGCAACCATGGGTTACGGAGGTCCAACCAGACCGTGCAATTCAGTTCTCCAAGAATATTTGTCCTGAGCTACATCTGCTGCATCTGCCCACTGAACACAAATTCTAACAAGGTCCTGTTCGACATTGTCTGCCCACCGCATCCTAGGTCTCCTCTCTTTCTGAAGCCTTTAGGTACATCATTCATACCCTATTTGTTAATCTATGATTATCCATACGGGCAACATGGCCAAACCAACGGAGTTGTTGCCCAATAACACTGGGCAATAAATTTTCATAAAAGTCATGCCTCTTAGATAGAAGTAATCATTTCTTAAAGATTTCAAGGTGCTGAACACGAATATGACAAAGAAAATGCAAAATTGGCTACGATTTCTGAGAAATCCGCAAACGTTTCTTATATAATAGAGTAATACGAACATATGACATGTATCGTAAAAACTCCGCTTCTACTTCGGACGTCGCTTTGCCCATCGCTTGTACAGCTGTTCAAGATCATCTCTGGAGAGCGTCCAACAGTCAGCCAACATTGAAGTGAACCAGTTTCCCTGGTATCATTTCTCTATCATTTGCAATGTCCTTTTTCAAACATTTACCGTGCTCATCAGTAACCATGCTGCAGTTGTCGGGAAGAAATCTAAGTGTCAATGGAGAAAATGGGTCTTTAAGAACATATTCCAGCCAAGTTTGTGATACACAGACAACATGTCCTTAACCAGTTTCTTGTAATTGTCTGCCCTGATATTCCCGAGGAGTTTAGTTCACACCAGACGAAACGCGTCCCAAGCCTTTTTCTCGTCACCCTAAAGCAGGTTGTCGAACATCTGGTCTCTGAACAGCTCGAGGATCTGTGGACCCACAAAAATTCCCTCTTTAATTTTCGCTTCGCTGAGTCGAGAGAATTTTTCAGCTAAGTAATTGAAAGCTGATGCAGTCCGGTCCATGGATTTTACGAACTTTTTCATCACACCACGTTTCATATATAGGGACGGTAGCAAGATTTTGTGCGTTTCTGCCAGTGCTGGGTGTCCACATTCTTCTTTCCGTCCTTCAAAGATATTCTCCGAGGCCAGTTTCTCTTAAAAAAATGCAAAGCTTTGCTCGGCTGTCCCATTCACATAAGAAACAGCAGAACTTCGTATATCTCAACTGCTGACCCATCAACAGAGCCACTACCTTCAAGTCACAAGTCAGTCATATTTGCTGCATTAAAGATAGTTCAACAGCTGTTTTAGATTGTCGTAGGTTTCTTTCATGTGGACAACGTGTCCGACCGGAATGGATGGAAGTCGATTTCCATTATGAAGCAACACCGCCTTGGGACTCAATTTGGAGGAATTTATGAATAGTCGCTATGCTTGAGGGTCGTGTTTGATTCCGATGGCATTCATCGGAGCAGAACACAAGGTCATCTTCCTTTCTGAAGTAAGGCGCAAACTGCTCATGACGAGTTCGAAACGAAGTCACCAGCACATTTTCCTTTAGAAGATTCCATTGTTAAAATCTTGATCCAAGTAACTTTGCTTTGGCCTTGGGCAGCTCCAGATCGAGAAAAAGATCGTTCATTTCTTTTTCAGTGAGAATGTGTGGCGCAGATGACGCACTGTGGCAGACGTATAGATTATCATTAGACACCGAAAGCTGCGGAGAACCTGACGCCAGTTCGCTTCCCTCCTCATCATCTGAATCGATGGAAAATTCTTTTGAAGGTCCGGTAAGGAAAGGCCGTCGCCTTGCGAAACTTTTCAGACAGCAGATTGTATGTTCGGGTACACTTTTGTCCACTTCTTTTTCCTTGTGATGCCTCCAGAAACATGTAGAACCATGCAGAAGTAGCAGTCATTTGCGTGATTGTTGGCTTTCTCCAAACCTTAGGAACAGCAAACAGCATCGCCACTTTTTCGCCTTTCAGCCACTTCGGAAGATATCTTGCACACGTACTGCAGTATATGTGTGGTGCCCAGGAATTGTCCTGATCCCCGATCTTGCATCCAAAATAAAACTCATATGGCGCCTTAACTACTGGAGTGATGGCATTTTTCTGACTTGCAAACGTCACACTTCCTCGCAAATGTGACAAAGTGTATCTGCACTATTAACACAGTTACGAGGCATAACTACTGCTGGATTAAACCTCAAAGAATCACCTGTGTTGTACATATGACTCAGGGGTAAATGGGAGTCACTCAAAAGACTTGCTCACCCTACGAGATGTGGTTTACATCTAACGATTTCATCGTGTTTTGTCCGCGATTTCATGACTCAACTACCTTCATCAGAGAATGATGCAAACCTCCGGGGTTTGTATGTATGACGAGCTGATGCAATACAATGCAAAAGGTTGCAATCTGGAGTTTAAAATACAGCGTTGCGAAATAGTTACCTATGTACTCAATGCGGACTGAGTCGTTTATACATGACCATCTCTGTCTCTCCTAAACAAGAACCAATCGACAAATTTTATTGTCATTTTCGTGTTCAGCACCTCGAAATTTGTAAAGATTGGCTATTTTCATTTCAAAGCCTTTTTGTGTGTTGCTCAGTGTAATTTGAAAAGGTGATGTAATAACACTGCACGAAAGATAAGAAACGAAATTATATATAAATATTTTAAAGGCTGTCAAAGGAAGAGAAATAATACACCTTCAGCTACAAATATCAAAACTGTATAAACACATTTCAATAACAGAGAAATGATACAGTACGAATATTTAATTTGTACATAAAATCAATAACCTATTTTCGCCGAAATGTTCTTTTCATCTTTTCCATTATTTCAAAACTTCATTCGCCTTACTATGTTATTTTCTGTTTCAGTGAATACGTTGTTGGTTATTCCGTGAAAAGAGTTGAAATAAACTCTTTGGATACAAAAGGTTTTGTTCAGCATCTTTATTTGTCACAAAAAAAAACAAAACCTACTTTGTAATAGAATCTTTATCTCCAAAGATGTAACAATGAAAAGAAATCCGTTTTTTGACGAAAAAAAGATAATATACAATGCTTTTCAGAACACGCCTGAATCTCAACCATAGATATATATTGGGAGCTCTGGGAAATTTTAAGGTTTAACGTTGGCATTTTTCTGAAGTGATATATCTGAGTGGGAAATATTTTCAGCATTCTGTATTCGTTAGCAGTTTTCTAACGTCCTGCGCGGTGCATGATGTTTTCATATAAGTTCACAAATTGTGTGTAAATGTGCTTGCGTTTCATAAATTATGTGCTTCCTCTTATACTGGGAAAACAAGAGAGTGCCACAAGTGATAACTATTTTATGCTGATTTATTAATACAATCGTCTGACAAAAGTTTTTTTCTGGATCATAGATAATTTTAGACATTAATAAGTTTCGCACATAGTATTATTGTGACTGCGTTTGGTAAAAATGAGCGGTTTTTAATAATATGACGTTCGGTGAGTAAAGAAATTGAGAGTGTGAAAATAATTGAACTACACTTGATTAAATTTAAACTGAATTGTTATATTAAGATTTAAATACGGAATATCTTAAAATCCTTACAAACAATGGTTAAAGTTTTGGGATTTTATAAATGGAATCATATATTTCCTCACTTCTATAATCATGAAAGGAAAATGAAACTTCAAATATTTTGCATAAGAGAAGAAGTTGCTAACCAATTCCCTTAAGTTGTGCTCGATAAACTTTCGTCAGTGACATTAAATGATTTCTACCATGAAGATATCTTTGGAGTTTTTAATACTACGAAGGAAGATTAATGATATTATCAGTCTGATGAGCATGATGAAATCTTTGGGAATGTAGAATCATTCAGACATATTCTCTATAATCATAAACATTTGTGTTTAGATTTTCGATTACTTTGACAGAGATAAAACTTTTTTAACAAAGGTTTTTTTAACAGTATGACGTTCTGGTGAGTTTACCCTATTTCTCTATTAAGACTGGACTGAACATAAATAAAATGTGATTTATTATTGCAAAAATTTTATTTGCAATAAAAGTAAAGATTTGTCTGATCGAGAAAATAAATTGCGTCTTGCAATCAAGTTTGATATTCATAACATTCCATTAAGACTGGTTTCACTTCTTTCAAGATATTGGATTCATTTCTGCATAGCATTATTACGACGTGTTGTTTTGGATTGAAACAACGAAAAATTCAGCCGATTTTTCAAAGAGAAAACGAAAAGCTACGTTTGTTTACGCTTAAGTTTCTGCTGTTTTAGCTTCCAATATAGCAAGAATTTAATAAGCATTTTATTCAAATATTTTTGATAACATTAAATAGGAGCAAATGCAAAAATTTTGCTTTTAAAAATTACCGTTAATTGATATAACGCTTCTTTTTGGTTACCTGAAACTGTAAGTTAAAACTGTAAGTGAAACTGAACTGTTTCATAAATGAAACCCGAAATCTCCAGATTCAAAGAGTAAACGTGGAGAGAGGATCCTCCGATCACATGACAACACCAGAAAACTCAGTTCCCCTTCGAACTTACATTTCTTCACACAGAAAAGAAAATAATGAGTTAAAGCACGCAATATATTATTTCAATTTCCTAATCAAAATTTTGTCTTTAGCAGGTACTAATATCTTTAGAAAGAAATGTGGAGGGAGAAAAAAGATTCTAGACATTTTTACTATCTTGATTGCTCTGGCGATACATTTGCATTTCATCTATTCTGTAAGCACCCTGATCTTTAGAGCTGTCGTATTTGGAAGCGGAAATATAAAGATGCGGATTTCTGACAGACTCAGCCATATGATTTCGATTGTCTTGTGGCATACTATGAGATTTCAAAGACACCACTTACTCAAACTATTCTTAGACTTGAAAAATTTTTATTTCAATGGCTTTGAAGCAAATAAATACAATTTTCCAAAATCTTGGATGAACTTAAATGTATGCTTTATTTTCCTCATGCCAGTGTTTTCGTCCTCTCTACTTGCCTTTTTCCTTACTGACTCAGAAATCGAATATCACAAATCTTTTCACTTTTTCTGTTTAGACTTTGAGAAATATTCACCCATTAAATATCTGCTTATTTTTCTTTATTACTTGCTTTTCTTCATTAATCTATATTTTATCCCGAATATTATCACAGTGTTGTATATTTCTCTCTGCATGTTCTTGAAAAGCACAATGCAATTTTGCCTCAATGGTTTTCGGAAGAATATCTCTTCTCGTAGAGAACAAATTTTATTAATTTATCACTTAAAAACGTTCTATAAAATATGTTCGTTGATCGATCTCATGGAGGATACATTATCGTTTCTAATATTTCTAGTGATTGTAGTAAATTTCTTCCAACTGTTTATATTGTTGGGATTCGCATTTGGTTTTTCTCCTTATACCTTAAATACTTCCTTCGCAATTAACATATTCGTAAGAATGACTAACAGTGCAGTATCGTTGTTTGGAATTGCTTTTTCAGCTGCAGAGATCAACGAAAAAGATAAAAAATTAAGAGAAATACTTAAACAGATTTCTGAGAATCTCGCAGAATCCTATGATCCTACAGATATTTCTCTGCGTTTAGTAAAAATGAGCGTAGAAAGAGATGTAAATGTTTTATCTGGATGGAAAATGTTTAGTTTCACCAGAAGATTTATCCTTTCTGCCATTGGAAGTTTGTTTACTTATAGTCTTCTAATACTTCAATTGAAATAGCAAATTTAGTTTTGAAATCCACACAATTTTATCACATTTTTTATCTCCACTGCTTGCGGAAGTCAACCCGAAATCCTCTCACAAATGATATAATGTCATATGATGATTATTTCCCCTTATAACTTATACTTCTGCCAAAACTTTAGCTTTTCTTCGATTTCATAAAGAGCAATGATTTTAATTCTTTAAGCATAAATCTATATAATTAAAGCAATTATCATTAATTAATAATATCAATGAGAAGTCAACTCGAAATCTTTTCAGAAATGATATGATATAATAATATGATTTTTTTTCTCTAAGCCAAAGACAATTTCTTTTGTTACGTTTATAAAAAAAATAACGATTTTAATAATTTAAGAAGTAATTTAAGTAATAAAAATGTTTAATTATCATTAATACATACAATCAATGACAGTTCATAAAAGCCTCCAAATTCTTCATAAGCCTTTCCAACGCTAATTTTCGTTATCATTACATATACATTTTTTCACTTCACTTTAACGAAAGGAATCTTACATATTTTTGCTGTGAGTGGTCTTATTTACTGTATAGTTTGTTGAACTTTGTTTGCACACTTAGTCAACAACGAAGAACTGGTTTTGTGACTGATACTACTCTTGTTGCATCTCAAATATTATTTAGACCTAAATTAAATCATTAGTCTAAAATGTTAATTATCAATGAGACACTACGAAATTATCGGGACGATCAAAAAACTAGACAAAAATCTATGTGAAATTCTTTATTGGAACGATTTCTATTTGTTTGAAATAGCGACGTCAGTGAATTTATTTCTAAGGTGTCTTTGCCATCTTCCAAGATTTTGTGGTGTGCAATAGAATACAGTGGACTTATGTGGCATTGAAAGTAGAGAGGAAGGCTTTATCCTTTTTTTAATATTTTCTAATGCAATATTAATCATCTCTTTATTAATAGAGAGTGATTTCTTTTCTGTGTGGCAGGCTGGAATTGAAATCTCCATGTGAAAATTTGAATTAATTCTCAAAAGAGGTACTCTATGTTACTCTTCCAGGAGTATAACTTTTTTCTTCGCAAAATGATGAAAATTATTAAGCTGAGAATTCGAAATATTTCCAAAAAGATCGCGGAAATTTTGTGATTCCCTCTGATGTTTTAACACACGTCATTGATCAAAATTATTTTGATAGCTAAAAGTTTTTTACAATAATACCAATGGTTTTCCCATCAGCTGTACGATTCTTAACCGAGAATCGTAACTATTGTGTCTGGTATTATCAGTATTGCCATTTTCTTCTACCCCTTCTTAGTAGACAAGAGAAACCAAATTAGTACTGTCTTGGTAGGGCATAAAACTTAATTTCGATGTGCAGAATAGCTAATCACTTAGTAATTGGATGGTTTTGTGGGTGGCTCTCACGTATCATTGACAACTTTTCATTGATTTCACCTTAATCCACAATGATCGACTTTTTTGCACTGTAGAAGAAACAATGTTATTAAAGATGGGATTACGGCAATCGAAGTTTCTCATATCCATTAAGCAGTGGCGGATTAAAATATCTGAATGCCCTAGGCTCAAAAGGTCCTATACAACGGGCAAAAAAATTTACAACTTACCTGGTATTGTCAGTATTGCCATTTTCTTATACCCCTTCTTAGTAGACAAGAGAACAAAAAAATTACAACTTACTGCAACTTACCGAACTTGCAAATCAACAACTTACTGCAACTTACCAATGGAAAAATTTATAACAGCAGGTTAAATATACTGAATTTCAAAAGTGCATAAATAGAAAATTTTATATTCCTATTATATAAACTTGATCATACTGAAATATACAGAATGATAAATATTTGTAGTTTGTAGTGGATTTTACAAAAAAAAAATATTATACACATTTGGTATTAACTTAAATAAAAACGTGAAATATTTACCTAGTAAGTAGATTCCACTGAATATGAAATATGTTACTAAATAAAATTCGGGGAAAAAAATCGAATTTTGACTGCTTCGCACGCTTTGCTATTGATCTAAGGGACCTGGGTTCGAGCCCCGGGTAAGGCATGGATGTGTGTTTTTTTTTCTGCTGAGGTCCTGCCATCCTCTCAGACCTTCTACTCTGGCATATAAACTGACAGGCTCCTGTCAGACCTCTGTGGCAAGCATCTGCTTGAGGGGGTATTTATTTATATTTTAATTCGAGGCCTCCAAACTAACGTCGAGGCCTCAGGCGACTGCCTCATGAGTCTCTCCCATAATCCGCCACTGCAATTACGCCATTCTGTTTTCAGTTTTCTAAACAGAGGTGAAAACGGAATATTTATTTCAAAATAATAACTGGTTTACTTATCATATTTGAAACATTTGATTCAGATAACATTTAAAATTATTAAATACTCTTCAGACGTCCCCGATGGTTGAATGATTAGAGCACTTGGCAACTGATGCAAGAGACCAGGTTCGAGCCCTTTCTTTTATGTTGTCTTTGTGCTAAGACATCATTTTCCTCACAGATCTTGTTTATGGCCCTATTATACTGTCATATTTCTGTCAGACTTCTAGGAAGAGGCTGTGTAAGGGGTACGTCATTAGTTTTTCAATATCCATCTAGGTATTCCAGATTCAAGAATTGTTATAATGAAATTATCAGAACTTTTTTAGAAGAAAAGAAATGTTTAGAAAATAAAAAAATTTTTCGAGTTACTTTTCTTTTCCGTTTAGGAAAAGAGACCTACCGTGAATGAGTTAACTACAGAGTTTATAGCGAAAAAAGTCACCCAGTATATTGCTTAAAATGCAATATCTATTCGAAAACACGGATTTACTTCCATTCGAAAACACGGATTTACTTCCATTATATGGGGAATGACGACTATCATTCACACAATGGAACCTTACATATCATATAGTGGGATTATCTGGATTAGCCATTTACTATTTACTTCATCTCGAAGCACATCACACAGATTTCTAAATTTGAATCTCAACAAGGCTAAGATTCTTGGAGGATATAGATTGAACTGATGACAACGTGAATATTTCAGAGAGCATTATGACATTGATGACCTTCAATTACTGACTCAAATGCCTGCTGCTTTGAGTCAAGAAAATATGTATTTTGCATTCGTTCATATTTTTAAATCACTATCTCATATATTGTGAAATAAAAGGTGGCAGATCTTGTCCCTATTATATGTGAAGAAATATTGTAATTTCAATGATAATATGAAATAAAACATAAAGAAAATGGTCTTAGATTTCTTTTTTATTCATATTCATTGTGAATTGAAAAGTACCATGTAACTTCGTACGTAAATGAGTTATCGAATAAAACTTTACATTATCATTCAGTGAGATACCAAGATTGGACATATTTTTCCTAAGATTGGCTCTCTTTTGTGAATTACTGAAGAAATAAACTCTTTTAATACTTCTCTAAATTTATAAACTAATTAAAAAATAAAATTTAACGAAGGAGTCTATTCCCCTTTTTAGTTACTACACTGGTATGTGAGATTAAGACAAGAAATTTAAGTGTTTTTTGCAGTTTAATTTTTTAAGCTTCCATTTGACTAAGAAAAGTACAAAATGTTTCATTCACTTGTCTTCCTTTGGTGCTTTTTGGGACATATGCTGCACATTTAACACTAAACATTTTAACACTCTATGATAGATGAAATAACGATCATTCATCTACCATAAAGCCTATGGTCATTCAATAACAGCTGCAAAAATATATATTTTATAAATATTAAGAAGCACTGAAATATCGAACATTTGATGTGAAGATTTGTTTTTCTTTGTTCAAACCACCACCGGTTTCTCAGTTGAGACAGGCACAAAAGGAAATCTTATATTCAATACAATTTAAACTTAATATATTTATATCTTATTGGAAGAAAAGAAGAAAAGTTAGATGGAACAACCTATAAAACCAGCTCTCGTGTTAATGGTAGGAACAAAAAAAATTAACAAAAAACTAAACAACAAATATGATGAAATCTTTAAAATTTCTAAACTACATCAAAGATCTAATTTTTCGTTAAATTAACTTTAATGTCAGAATTCAGCAATGTCCTACTTTTGGGTTGAAATAGTGTTTGATTCCTTGCGCTTTATTAAGAATCTATATGATGTGTCGATGGAATCTTATCCAATGGAAAACTTCCATTCTATATATATGTCCAAAACTTTAAGTTGAAGTTTTAAGATTTGAGGGAACATTTCAGGAATATTCCCAATGGAGGTAATAGTGCCTCGTTTTTTGAATTACTGTTGGAGATGATGATGATTAGGCTCTGAAGCAAATTTTGCCTGCTAATTAATACAAGATAAAGAGTGGTTTTTGTCCTTGAAATTTACTGTTTATACTTCAGACTTTATGTGTCCACTTAATTAGCAGTTTCCATAAATTTTATACAGTAGAACTCTGTTATAACGAGCACCACAAGATTGGTAGTTTTGTTCGATATATCCGTTATTCCTAATACTCATGAAGGCAAAACCATACATGTGTATAATAAACTGACATGCGCTTTTAGTTATTATGAGCTCACAGGACGAAAAATTAGTCACATCTGTAATATCGCATCTTGTACTGTGTAACCCTCTCTTTGCATGAATTACAACAGCAATCCTGTTAGGTATGTACTCTACAGTCGTCAGCTATACACTGGTGCTCAAATTAAAAAATAATCTACAAAAACGTATATTGCTGCCGATATATATAAAACAAAATGCACTGAAAATGAGCGAACATGGATAATAGGCTACGGGGAAAATTATCCCGCATTTACAGTTGCGCACGTAAGCTGATTATGCAAATTAGAAATGCATTAAAAAGACGCGCTATTCTACTCGCAGCTTGTAGCTATTCTAGGCAACTCTTGCTTTCACTTCAGTGGCATATCGAGCTGATTACGTCTCGAACACATCGTAAAGATGATTTTCAGCGGTGGAGATCGAATGGAAGGATGGAAGAGGTCAGTCATAGACGAAAGATTCCAGAGCATTGGTTCCGCAAACTATCCTCTCCAGACTCTGGAGACAGCTTCAACAGACAAGCGATGTTCGTCGTCGAGCAGGACAAGGCCGTCCCAGAGCCACAACTGCTGCAGATAATCGCTATATGAGTCTTACTACAAGACGGAACACAGTGATGACCGCTAGACAATCTTTGGACCTTGCAACAGCTACAGGAACAAGGGTTTCAAGGCATATTGTTTATAAGAGACTTCGTGAACAATGCCTTTATTCCAGGAGACCTGTTTTCTTGGTCCCTCTAACTCATGCCGCCCAGCATGCTCGTTTGACGTGGAGTCGCCAACATCACATTTGGAGTCCAGACCATTGGGCGCATGTTATGTTCACAGATGTATCGCGATTCAGCATAAGTACTGATTCGCGACGTATTCGCTGCTGGAGAAAACCAGGGACCTGCAGCAGTACCTTGAACATCAGAGAAAGGAACTACTCTGGTTGCCATGACGTGATGGTTGGGGCAGGAATCATTATGAACAGGGGGACAGATCTGCACATTTTTCTGAGTGGCTCTGTTACTGCCCTGCGGTACAGAGACACGTTACGGAGCCATATTTAGTCCATTCGGGGGAGCCGTCAGTCTAGATGTTATTCTTATGGGCGATAACGCCAACTCTTATCGAGCTCATGTGGTCGACGATTTTCTCAAAGAAGAAGATATTCGCCGAACGGAGTAGCCACCCAGATCTCCTGACCTCAGTCCCATTGAGCATGTATGGATGCTCTAGACGCATTGGAGCTCGCCAGCCCCTTCCCAGAACACTCCACGAACTCAGAAGAGTAGTTACTGAGCAGTAGTCGTTGCTTGAGCTGCATGGCTGTCAGGGGTGATCATTCTCCATATTACTATACCGTATGTCGTACGTAACACACTTTAAGTATTGTTCCATTGACTGCTCCTTCATATTAATTGTACGATTATTATCTTAACCCACGCACATTATATGATTATGAATTTCTTCTGCTTGATTTACATTTACAATGTAATAGTAAATTTCTTTACCAAATTTCATTGCGTTCCCTTAAAAATACTTTCAGTTATGTACGAATTTTTACATTATCCTTCAATTTTGAGCACCAGTGTAGTTGAAATCAGTTCTAGTCCACTCCTCACCTAAATTACATGGATGCCAATTTCAGTATTTCACCCCCTTTTCCAGATATCTCAATTATTTTCAACATGATTTACAACATGTGATTTTGTGGGCCAGTCGAGGTGTCTCAATGTTACCTCATGCTCCTCAAGTCAGTCGAAGTGTCCTAAGGTCAGTCAGAAGCTATCATTTGACGTATAGCTCGTTGCTTTCCGTATTCGATTTCAGGGGATATAAGAGAACAATGATTTTGATATTTCCTCTTTTTAGGGGGGGAAGAATGCCTTTTATAGCATATGACACTCCTCGAGTCACAAGCTTTCACTAGACGTATACCTCGTTACTTTGGGCACTCGCATTCTGGAGATATAGCGCAACAAAAGTGTTAATATTTCCCCTTTTTAGGGAGCAAGAAAGCATGGGGATCAATTTTTTTATAGCCTATGACACTCTCCACGTTAAAATATTTCATTTGACACATAAATCATTAAGTTTTCCATCGCGTTCAAACGTTATGGTGGAACAAATGTTTGGACAAATACACAAACCGACAAATGTCAAGTGAAAAGCAATAGCAAGATAGGAAATAAAAAGATCAAGCATATGGAGAATTTAACCCAATGCTATAGAGAGTGGTGCTTCCTTAGCTGGTGATTCCTTATTTCTGTGTCATCATTTCCCTCCTTTATTGTTGAAAAAATAAAAAAAACTCTATTTTTTTTCAGAAAATTAAAAAAAGACCATATATAAGTGCGCCTAGGGGCGCTTGAGGTATAAACCCCGCTCTGGTAATGATTATCAAAAAATAAGATATCCTAGAGCTTAACTTTTCATAAATTGTGCGATGTTATTTTCCTTTTTGCTCTAACACTGATGTTAGGGAAGTTCTACACGCGACATAAATCGTTTGCTATGGGTGAAAAATGTTCCACCGGTTGAAGTCTACACATAGTTGATGGAGATTTATGGTGATGGTGTAATGCAATAGTTTAAAGCTGGGATTCCCGAAAAGTCCCGATTTCCGAGCTAAGACAAGGTTTTTCCTTGCAATTGCAAAAAAAAATTATCCACTTCTACTTCTATTTTAAACAACATATTTAGGTGAAACAGCTCTTTTAATTTCTTACAAATATTAAAAATAAAAAAAAATCATTTGTTCTCAGTGGTAGGAGAAATTCTAGTTTGTATATCGAAAATTCGTCCAAAAATTCGTGATAAAGCTTTAAGAGTGGTGAACACTACTAAAAGTTCAGAGAACCCTAGTGAAATGACAGTATAATATATCAGAAAGTGAGGCCGAAATTCTACAAAAGACGATTAAAACTTTTGATGAAGATCTTACTGGAAAGAGAAGCATGTCCGAAAATGATATGAATACTGCGCGAGTGAGAAGTCCAGTTAAAAACAATGGTATAAATGTTTTATCTGGTTGGGGAATGCTCGCCTTAACTAGAAGCTTTATTCTCTCTGCATGTGGAAGTTTGTTAGCTTACAGTCTCCTCATACTTGAACTGAAATCATAAAGACTACGGATTTCGGATGTTGTAAAAGAGAATGGAATTTTGAATGGTGCGGAACTCAACAGTGTTCTACAGTTCGAAACACTAGATCTTTAGAAAACTCTGCTGGTATTTCAATACCCAGAAATTATATATATGATTTCATAGTCTATATATATAGGATATTTCCGACAAGTCAGCTTGTTCCACTGTTGTCCTCATATTTCAGGTTACCTTATAGACATGTATCAAATGCTATAATAGTCATGTGATACTGGAGTGAAAGTAGTTTCAAACCATTGCTGCTGGATTAAAGTCAAGTGATATCTAAATAAATAAAACGATTAAGCACGTGTGTCGAGATACTTGAGGATACCTCAGAATCATGTTTCACGTAATGTGACAGCCGCTACAGTAGTGTAGCTACTGCCGGGATGCCCGGGGACGTCCCCGGACGGGCCCGATGGAATGATGTACGTCCCCGGACGGACCTGATGGATTCAGAGGACGGGCCTGATGGAATCCTCCCGAACTGGGACACACGAGTGTATAGAATGTATATTTTTATACATTTGCCAAATTAATTTTCATTGTTAGAATTAAATGGAATGAGGAAGGAGGTTGTACTGAATTTTTCCCTGGGGGTGGCCCCTTAAGTTGTAGTTACGCCATGCGCAGCGGTGTATTGCAAAACTAAGAATGTTTTAGTTAAACTTTTCTCTATCGTCGTGGTGTGTGTTGTATTAGAACAACTAGTGGAATAACATTGGAAGGTGAATGAAGGGCATCTAATTTTTCTTCTCCCCTGTGTTTCAAAAGGTTTTTTTTTTCAGCAATAACTGAAATCGTGAAATGCGATTTCCGACTCTTTCTGACAATGTAAAAGAAGATGTGAAACTTAGGCGCTGTTCTTAGAAACTGTCTGAATTACAATCAGTAACAATCAATAATGCTTTAGTATTCCCACAGTTTTTAAGATATTATGCATTATAAGTTACCATTAGTAGCAGTTTTATATTACAGCACGGTTCGGTCGTCCGTTTTGCTGTAAGTCGGCGTGGTTAAATTGTTTTGAGACGCATGGAATCCGAACCACGATCTCCTGATGATCTGTCACGTGCACTGATTGCTGAGCTACCGGCCGCTGACGTATACACCTAAAGATTAAAATTAGACTGTATAATAGTTTGTTTCTTTCTAGGGTTAGTTATGGTAGTGAAACTTGGACACTTTGTAAACAAGATAACAGGAAACTAGATGCTTTTGATTCTAGATGCTTACGCAGTATCTTGGGCATTAAGTGGTTTAACTTTGTAACTAATGATGAGGTTAGGCAAATTAGTCGGCAACCTCCTTTGAGCAGCATATTGTGCAGAGAGAGACTCCGTTGATTTGGCCATGTTGCCCGTATAAATAATTATAGATTGGCAAATAGGGTTTTGAACAGTGTGCCTAAAGGCCTCAGAAAGAGGAGGAGACCTCAGAAAGAGGGGTGTGTTCTCGAATGCGGTGGGCAGACAATATCAAACAGGACCTTGCTAGAATTGGGGTGCAGTGGCCAGATGTAACGGATGTAGCTCAGGACAGATATGCTTGGAGAACTAAACTGCATGGTCTGGTTGGACCTCCGTAGCCCATGACTGCTTCAGGATGATGATGACGATTTGTTTCGATCGAGTCGCGCTGGTTGAGTTGATAAGTTTTTTATTTGTGACTGTTTTTTCATTTTCAGCTATGCCTAGTTCTTGTGTAGTGCCAAAGTGTAAAGGAACTATAACTATCAGAATGGGCCCAAAGTCCACTTATTTCGGTTCCCTAAGGATATTTCTCAAAAAGAAGCTTGGTTCAAAGCGATCAAAGCGATCACATCGCCAATTCATAGTAAAGTACGTAACATAAGTTCTTACTCTATATATTCAAAAGCTTATCAGGATTTAAACTGAATTTTTACCAGGAAATCGTTACGCTAAGCTAATATGATCAGTTAATCCAAAGTAAATTTTTGTACTTTTATTATCTAACTTGCTTCATTGTACCAAAACAAAAAATCTTATACGAAATTATTATGAAATTATTTTTTATATTATAAAATAATATAGATTGGTTCCTTCCTCAAAAAGGTGATTCCTTCTAATCCTTCATAATTTTTTAAGATTGAAATTTTCAGCGATTTGTAATTTATTACAAATCGCTGAATTTGAAAATAAATGGTTTGAAAAATGCTGGTTTGTTTGCAGAGTACACTATATCAAACCTGTTGCAAAACGCACTAAGTCAGTGCTCTCTGATTATACTTTTTTAAATGTTAACTTCAAATTAAATAATTCTGACAGTAGTTAATGAATGAAATTTCACATTTTGCACAATTTACAACCCAAAGAAAAAATTTACAATGATTCTGCCGGCAATCCCACAGTATATCAAATTAAATAAATAATGTGTTGTGTAGGCATTAAGGCCACTTGATGTTTAATAAAATAAACATTAAATCTCTTACTTTGATAAAATATTAATGTTATTTGCAAAATCAAACATTATATGTTAAAAATTGTAATAACCAATTTGAATTATTGAATTTGCATGCATTTCAGTATCATTATACTTAGCAAATATTTATAGGAATAAAATAATCGGTAATTTTTCAGGTTAGTAACCATAGAGGAAATGCAGTTTAGGGTGTTTGTAACCACTAAGTTACTGGTGCCAATCAATTTTAACTAAAGTTTATGAATTCAAATTAATTGAAGAGCTGACCATTAATTTGCCAGCCAGCCTAGAAAAGTGTGTGCATTTATATGGTAAAGAAAGTAAAATTTCAAAATATTTGGAATAACCAGAAAATGCATTCACATGAGATATCATAAAAACAAATTGTGAAAAAATCGACAGTTAATAAATTTCTTGTCATATGCAAGATTTATTTCTATTTAAATACTTTGTTTTACAGTTTTTTTAATGAGTAATGCATTCCTATACATACTCTATTATTTTTCCTACACGAGAATATTTCAAAAATATAGATTAGAAAAGTAAATATTAATTTTCACAATTAGTTCTAATGTTCCAGCAAACTAAAATTAAAAAATTCCTGTAGGTATATGAACTTCATTTTCAAGCCAGTGAAATTCAGCATGAGACAAGCATGTGTGATGAAGTCACAGGGAGAGTAATAACAACAAAGTTAGAAAAGCTTAGATTCATCAAAGGTGCAGTTCCTTCACAAATGCCGCTAACTGGTATTATGTCTCCTTTTAAAGGTGTTGTACACATACTTCCTGTGAGAAAAATAACATCAGAAGTTCTTCATGTATGTTTAAAAAAATTGGCAATTGGTTTGGAAGCTATAGGATTCAGAATCATATGTGTTGTCAGTGACAATAATTCTATTAATACCTTCATTATAACCTATATACACCTTCATTGAATATTGTGTATCCCCATCCTGTAGACTAAGTTAGACCATTATTTTTCTTAATTGATGCTTTGCACTTATTAAAATGTATAAGAAATAATTGGATTAATAAAAAATCCTGGCCAGTGCATGTTTCATCCAAAATTTGGATCAGAGGGTTTAGTTGAAAGGCGTGACTTTTCTACAGCAGCATTTTCAACCCTTAGAAAGCTTCATGACATTGAAAACAATAGTTTAATTAAATATAATTATAATTTGTCATTGAAAGCCTTGTCACTTTCTAACTTAGAGAAGCAAAACGTTAGGCTGATTCTTCAAATTTTTAATATATTTGTTGCAGGAGTACTTTTAGAAATGGGTGAAAAACATAAATTGAGGTAATGCAGAGTACATTAAGACTGTTAACACATCGTGGGATATAGTAAATGTTAAATCTTCTTTTAAAGGAGCTCGACTAAACGACATGTATAAAATACCTCTCACAGCATTATCTTTAAATGAAAGGAATTTATTTTTAAATAAATTATTGGATTGGCTGGATTCATGACAAAGTATGGGTTGTGATACAGGTATGCTGACCAAAGAAACACATACAGCTTTAAAATTATCAACACATGCTTTGTTGGAATTAGCTTCATATTGTTGTGAAGAGTTAAATATGGCATACATATTGCCTGGAAAATTCCAAACCGATTGTTTAGAACATAGATTCCCAAGGGGGGCGATATCGCCCCCCAGTGGGCACTGGAGCCTTCCATGGGGGCGGTAGCGGATCCAGAGGCAATGGGGGGCGTTGAGGCAGTCAAGAGGGGCGGTCAAATAAATAAATAAATTTAATGGAATTTTCTGTGACAACCTTTTTATCTCTTCTATTCTGTGGTGTCTTCCTGGTGATTCTGGTCATCCACTACCTCATCCGTCATGTACAGCTGTTTAACTGCAGCTTGGACAATAAGTTCCCTGCTACCGCCTACTAGCGTACTGGTACGTCTAAAGTCGACTGAGATGCTCTCAAAAGTTCTCTTCAAGATCACAGATTGGATATAAGCTTCAATATGTTTTCCCACTCCAAGTCGCTTTTAGTATGCTTTATGGTACGTAGTTACAATACCATCCCACGTCAGAACATAAGGTATAATATTAACATTACACTTGTGAATTAGGCTCAACTCATTAGCTAAGCAGATCGTACTTCCTCTTCTTTTCAACCTCTACTGTCTGCAGGTTATCCAGAGATGTTATTCCTACTTCAATAATTGTAATCTCATTCAATACCTTAATATGCACTACTATATCAGGCTTATTATGTTGGACATGTGTGTCCGTCCTGATAGGCAAATCAACCTTGATGCAATAATAATATAATAATAATAAATTTATTATATTTAATATTTTTTATAATTATTTTTTAATATAATAAAATACTTTGAAAATACCTGTTTTCATGAATAAATATTTTATCTAGCTATGCAAATTATCTTATTGTTATCGCGTTAATAAGCATTTTTAAATTAGCATTAGGTGTACCTATACCTAATTTGTTTTAGTTTAGAATAGATTGACGGTGACAAGTCCTTGCAAGTTGGTAGGCAAACACGCGGTTCATGCAATTTAACATGTTTCGACAAGAATATGGGAGCTTGAAATGACTTGTTTACGGAGCAAGTGCGCCGGCATCGCAAACATACAAGTTAATGCGTGCACAAAATCAAATCTATAAAAGCGATAGCTCTAGGAATGTTTTATTATTTTTATGTGCTTCGCCGTGATAAATAGTCGTGAGTGATAAGTGTTAGAAGTCATTATAAACATTATTTTTATAACTATCTGTAAATCTGTTGAGAAGTTTATTTGTATTTGAAAATGTCTGAATCTACATCTAAAAAGAAATGCTGGCAGTACAATATTGAGTATTTGAAATATGGATTTACGTACTCTCCTACAAACCATTTTCCTGCAGATAAGCTATTTAGCTTTGCGGGTCAAAGTGTAAATGTATTTGTATTCTTTACTGTTATGAATAAAAATTATATTATATTAAAAAAATATTTACCTATGTGTTTAATTTGTCGAAAAGTTTTTTCAAATGAAGCTATGAAACCTTCTAGGCTACAAGAGCATTTAAATAAAATGCATGCTGATAAGAAGAACAAAGATTTATCCTATTTTCAAGAACTGGAAAAGCAATATTTAAAACAGCAAACTATGTCAAACCTTTTTGCGTCGTCTTCTAAACAAGATGATGATGGACTACGAGCCTCATATAACGTTTCATTGTTAATCGCAAAAACAGGAAAACCACACACGATTGGCGAGGAATTAATTTTGCCAGCAGTCAAAGAGATATTAAAAACTGTTCTTCATCATAAGACACCGTCAGATATCATCAAAAAAATTCCTCTCAGTAATAATTCAGTGCAAAGAAGAATAGATGAAATGGCAAAAGACGTTGAAATATCATTATGTGATTACTTAAAGACGCAAATTTTCCATTCAACTCGATGAATCAACTCTACCAAATAACGAAGCTCTACTCTTATCATACGTACGATTTATAAAAGAAGAAAAAATTCATGAAGATTTATTATTTGCTAAAAATTTGGAATCTGATACAAAGGGAGAATCTATATTTAATACCATGCAAAAGTTTTTTCAAGAGAAAGAAATTCCTATTTGCAATATTTTGTCTACTGTTACTGATGGTGTTCCAGCAATGACAAGGGCGTCATAAGGGTTTCATAGCGCATTTGAAACAAGCAGTACCAAATGTACTCGCTGTACATCGTCAGCATTTGGTTGCAAAAAATATGAATGAACGTCTGCATACGTCGCTCCATTACGTTATTAAAGCAATCAATAAGATTAGAAGCAATTCATTGAATGACCGATTATTTGGCAAGCTTTGTAATGAAAATGATGAAGATTACAATCGCTTGCTGCTGCACACAGAAGTACGTTGGCTCTCTAAAGGTGTTTGTCTGAATCGTTTTTTCAATCTATTTGACTCAGTACTGGACTTTCTTGAAGACAGAGACGAAAAATTGCGCGAAAACCTGATTGCGTCAAAAAATGACATCGCTTATTTGACAGACCTGTTTGAAATATTTCATCAAGTTAATTTACAATTGCAAGGTGATGAGTTGAATTTAATTAAAACAAAAACGTCATAGCTGCTTTTGCGGGAAAACTTCTTCTATTCAAACGAAATCTAGGTAGAGGTGAATACAACCACTTTCCCACATTATCAGCAGTCTCTGCAAAACCGGAAGATTTACTTACTTACTGCCAACACTTAGAAGTTCTTCATGTTGATTTTATGGAGCGTTTCCAAGATGTTTTAAACATGAATATACCGAGATGGGTTTTAGATCCTTTCGCAAACACAGATACTGAAGAATCATCAAATATGGAAGAGGAACTCTTAGAACTCACGACTAACGAAGTCCTCAAAGTAAAATTCAAACATGGATACCAAGAGTTCTGGCTTCAAACATCAATACCAGTTCTCTACCCTGGATTGTGGGCATTAGTATAGAAGTTTTTAATCGCATTTCCTTCGTCCTATATGGCTGAGCGTAGATTCAGTGCAGTAGCTAATTTACTGTCAAAGAAGAGGAACAGACTACACATCACTGAACGTGGCGATCTGCGATTGATATTAACGAAATTGGAACCCGACATTAACAAATTGTTAACACTCCACCAGCCTCAACCATCTCATTAATTTTTTATTTATTATTAATTTTGTGTTTATCTCATTATTTTTTATTTCTTATTGATTCTCTGTTTATTTTTAAAATTTTAATAAACAATTTTATTGTACATTTGGTTGTCGTTTTATTAATTTCTGCTTTATGATTTTTAATAGATAAATAAACAGATAAATTAGGTACAGATAATATGCAACAATATTTTAATGTTTCATATAAAATTAACTATTATGGACTAGGGGGGGGCGTTGAAATTTTTGTTCTCTTCTAAAGGGGGCGATGGTCCAGAAAAGGTTGGGAATCACTGATTTAACTAATCTTATAAAATTATAAACGTTTTACTGGGTAATGGACTTTTGAGCTCTCACCAGGTACTTCAAAAAATTTTACCGCGTACTCCACGTTGAGAATCCCTAATCTACTGAGTCGTGATTTCGAGTCCTGCACTATCGGCAAAAATAAATTTTTCCTTCTAAGTATTTAGTGAATTCTTTTTATACAAGTAATCTGTAGATTTAAATAATATGGATTTATTTATTCAAGCTAATATTATTTTGGTATGGTTTTTTATATGGTATATTATTTTGTTTTGGTTTACATTGGGCCTTGGATCCTTCCCCTATTCCTATTTAACATCTAATTCATTCTCAATCATGCTGTGACTTAAGTTATTAAACCATATTTAAAATTTTTAATCATTTAAATATACTTAGATTTAAATTATAAGAAATATCTCTGTTACGCTCTCTCCTCCCGGGCAATCTCCTCCTCGTTAATACGTAGTGGTTCTTTTGAAAATAAAGTTGAAGTTCCAGCACAACTTAGAGAAAATGAGAGTGAGGATAAGACTAAGATTTAAATCAAATCAATCTAAATATTGATTTTTAACGATGCCCAATATTAATAAGAGCGGTAATTCCTTCCGGACTAGTGGACGGCGCAGACGGGTGAGCTGTAACACTTCGACAATGCATGTTCACGTCACGTTGGCAGTTTTCCAACGCTATACGCTCTAGCTCCTTACGCAGAACATTTTTCTGATACCCACATCCTGTGCACTTTAAAGAGCACGCTGGATGACTTTCATGTGAGCTTCCATCTGTCTCCTAACAGCTGTCAAGTGGATAACTTTTCCCCAATCCTTCCCTGAGACCTTGGGGTACTTGAGACCTGGCATTAAGCCCCATTTTGTGCAAAAACTGCAGCTCAGAGGTCAAAACTCCCCACAGTGTAATAGGTAGCAGGATAAAAATAAGCTTTTGATGTTCTTGTTGTTAGGAACAGATGAAGACTCAGTGGAATAGACATTCGCGCTTTTCACAGGAAAAAAAGAAAACAATGAGGAAGAAAGTGTATGGGGGGAAAGGGGATATCCATTTTATCAACGAAATGAAGTGCAAGATGAAAATGACTAAATAATATTTGCATGTGACAAACTCATCATGGCATCAATCAGCGGGAATGTTGAAAGAATTCAGGGATTGGTTTATGAAGATCCATGGCTCGCGTGCCCACAAACAAAAATTTAACATTCCATCCGACGAACGACAGTCCTTCCAAGACCACTGGTCCCTTTTTTAACATCTAGAGTATACCAATGGACAAGAGGAGAGGTTAATAAACATAGAATTTTAACTTTCAAATTTTAGCCTTTTGGGCAATCAGAATGGACAGATAAAGTCAAGAATATTAGTTACTAAAAACCTGTTGAATTGTCGACAGGAATAAATTAGACGTGGGAAAAACTTAATAGCTATGCTGTGATGTAAAAATAAGGAAGAATGTCTGCCAGATGGTTTAGTGGAAAGCTCTGACGCCACGTCAAGGCACCATCTATGTCAGAGAGTTTTACTCTAACCTTGAGAAAACCCCTCCACACCTTGGCAGATAGTGCGGAAGGAAAAAGAGGGATCAAGAACGCCACAAACTTCCATTAAAGAGTCAATCAGAAGCGATTGAGAGAATTTAATGGAATTATTTTGCAGCATCTTGTGCAAGATCTAATTAAAAAAACGAAACAATAAAAAATTGAGAAAGCAACAAAAAAGATTAGATCTTGTTCTCATCCGCCCCAGTGACAGCAACTCCCTTGATTGCACCTTCGCTTCTTGGCAAAGGTGCTCCAACACACTTATGTATTAGTTCGGACACTAGTGGTCGGCGGCCAGGATTGCTGCTGTGATTCACTGGAATTAATGTTCCCAAAGTGGGCAGCACCTTGGAATTTTGATTTTCATGGGATCGGTAAAAATGAAAAAAAAAAATAAATAAATAAATGAAATAAAACATACTTACCAAAGGTCCTCCTGGAATAGTTTCCGATGAATCTCCAGAAAATGGTACCCCCTTACTCTCACCCTGTTGCAAGAAAAGAGAAAATGATGGGCTTTGAACGGATGCTGTCAATTGGTTGAGACTCAGATTTCACCAACCAACAGACAGCATCTTTTCTAAACCAATCAAGTCTCTTAATGATCTTGATGGGAGGCTACCCTAACAACTGCCCAGACGTCTTCTTTCCCTAAATATCTCTTAAACTTTACTAGCATTTTTCAGCCCTATATTTAACCCATTGTGAAGCCTAAAAAGTTGCTCTCGTAGCTGAAAAACCCAACCATAATTAATATAAAGAAAAATGGAGTTCTATTCCGAACCCCAAAGTGCGGCAAAACTTATGTGTTTGTAACAATCCTGTTATTGTTAAAAAAGTGTATGGTCGTTCTTTAATAATTGGCAATTGTTTTAGTGTTGCGTTAGCAGCTTGTTTTAATACTTCTGTTGTGTCTTATTCAGTCTAGATGGATTATCAGCAAATTTAAGATCTCATGTTAATGTTATGATTTTTTTTTTGTTACTTAAAGCTAACTAATGAAATTACCGACCCTTAAGATTCACTAGTTCGAATTTCAGTGAAGGGGAGACTCATCAATATGCAGGGGAACATGCAGAAAACTTTCTCAGTGAAGATGATAACGAAGAGGTACGAGTTCATAACGTGGGATAAAATGTTAGGGCTAGAATATTCTGCATTGGGAGGGAGGCACAAATTTTCACTTCCAAGTCTTTAATCCCGGAGTTTTCTCCCTCTATGCCATATGCCCGGGGAAACTGTCTCGTCCAATCACATTACTCAGATAGAGAAGTGAAAGATTCAAGATTAAAACATTTCTAGATACATTACTTTTATTAAAATAAGAATTTCATTTCCTTCAAATCCTTATAATTCGTCCCCTTACTCTATAGCAACAAGGTTCGACTTTCCATTTGGAAGTGTGCTCTACCCTCGGCCAGTTGGGGACGCCGATGGGATTGGAAAGGCCACCACCGTCCGTCGGATCGGATGTTATGCCGTGGATGCGTGTGCGGGTGAGCCACATCCTGGGCACGTTAAAGATCACGCTGGTTGGCCTTGACGTGAGGCTACCATCTGTCTCCTAACAGCTGTATGGTGGGACCTTTTCCCCCAACCTTCTCTGAACCCTCATAGTTCTTGTGACCTAGTCAATTAGAGCAGTGGTTCTCAACCTTTTATGCTTCACGTATGCCCTGGAAATGTGCATATAACTGGCGTACCCCTTGTATAGATAGATAAAATTATAGTTAAAGTATAACAATGGGAATAAAATAAAACATATATATCAGTGGTTCTCAACCTTTTATGCTTCACGTACCCCCTGGAAATGTGTGCGTAACTGGCGTACCCCTTGTATAGATAGATAAAACTTTATTTATAGTATAACATTGGGAATAAAATAAAACATATATATCAGTGGTTCTCAACCTTTTACGCTTCACGTACCCCCTGGAAATGTGTATGTAATTGGCGTAACCCTTGTAGAGATAGATAAAACTATAGTTATAGTATGGGAATAAAATAAAACATATATATCAGTGGTTCTCAACCTTTTATGCTTCACGTACCCCCTGGTAATTTCTGCTTTATGATTTCTATTTTCTTCCTTAATTTCTGCTTTATGATTTTTAATAGATAAATAAACAGGTATATTAGGTACAGATAATATGCAACAATATTTTAATATTTCATATAAAATTAACTATTATGGACTAGGGGGCGTTGAAATTTTTGTTCTCTTCTAAAGGGGGCGATAGTCCAGAAAAGGTTGGGAATCACTGGTTTAGAAGATAGATTTAACAAATACAGGCAACTAGCTGGAGGCCAATATCACATTTAAATTAGGCAATATGAATGTGAAAATTAAAGGCAATATGAATTAGGAAAATAATTAGGCAATATGAATAGAATAATTAATTAGGCAATATGAATGTGAAAACAAATTAAGAATGCATTCAATACTGAAATTAGTGTTACCAACTAAAAGTATGAGGAATATCCACATTTCTAGTTTTTCTGTCAAACAGAGATGGAAATAGCTAAAGGAATATTTAAGTGTTTCTTTTCCTTTTAGCATTACGGTTACTGAAGATGATATTGTGAAAAATAGGAGACTACCTACCTGTCTTAACCTATTTGGTTGGTTACTGTGCCTATTCAGTTCTAAAAAAATGAAATGTGAATCCTGCAAAACATATTTGGTTCTTGATAGCCAGATTCAATTAAATGCATCGCACAGTTTAATTAAAAACTTAGACAGAGGTTTATTATTATGTCTACAACAGAGTATTATAAATGCTATTGTATATAATTCATAATTGTTAAAAAAACTTATGAATTTGAGAATGAATTTTTAAATTTCCCAAATCAGAGAATTTTAGCCACAGTATTGATATTAAATCTTTTAAGTAGTGAGGAATTACTGGGATGTCATGACATGTGTGAAGGTCATTTAGCTGAAAAAATAGGCAAAATGATAATTTGGGCTTCCAGTAACACATTGTTAAAAAAATTATTGTAAGAAACCAAATGATATGAAAGAGCAAACAAATGTCAAAAAGAGAAAGCTTCAGACTCTTGTAAAATGATACTGTAAGTTAAACCATATATCTAATAGCATAGTGTGATCTGCATTCTTTGTAATGAGTATAAACATATAATGAAAATTAAACCATAAGAAAAAGTATAACATGGAGTCATTCTGTGCAGCCGAAGGCCTCTCTACAGAGAGGTCATATGATCTGTGACATAGTAAAGAAAGGCTTTCAATTTCAGGAACAAAACTCACAGAAATTACTAAATTTTTTTAGGAATTACAATGGTGTTGAACCCAATTATTATATACAATTTTACAAACAATACATGGATTGATCTGAACTGAACAAATGCTGTATATTAACATCTTTCACTCTTATATTTTGTTAAACACTTTAATATTCAAAATTAATCTAATGCATTAAGTGTAGGCCTATTTGCTGATATACAAAAAGCAATATGTCATTTATGATTAGGTATATCAACTGAACAACACTGCCATTGCTTGCCATAAAACACTTTACTTTTCATTTGCCACAGCTAGGAATCCACATCATGGAGAGGTGTTTTATAGCAATTATAGTGGTAGTTACGGTTGCAACCAAGCACACAGTACTTCTGAATCGAGTTATGGTGGTTAGCCTAGCAAAGAACTATCACAAAGCAGCTCACAATATAATTACAATTCATGTTGCATTCACCTCAAAAACGTGTAATTTATGTCCATTGCAAAACTAATAAAATTTTAAAAGAGTACCATACGATAGCCAGCAAGAACAAGCAAGATGAAAAGCATCGCGAGAGAGGAGAGCCTCTTTTGATATGTTACAGTCATGTGATATCTGGCCTTCTCTGTAGAAAGGGCTTTGGTACGTTCTGACGCATATATAAGCAATATGTTCTATTCATTATCAAAGTAACAAACTGTTGTTTACCTACTTGGCTTGACTGCAATGATCTCACATGAGTATGGGGAATTGATCATGTTTAATAAAATATGCAATCACTATAAATGAAGCTTGTTTGGACATCAAAGGTAATTTATATTTAAATGTACATCCCACTTGGGACTGCGTTTTCAGTCCAAAGTGGGAAATACTTTACACTAATCGGCCGATTGCCATTCGTTCTGTCGGTTTCCGAGTCCGAGGCTACTTAAGAGACATCATCACCAGTCTCGATAGTGTCGCACAATCGACAGCTGAGCCACTTCCACCGTGGCTCACTGTTTCCCCTTCCTGTGATTTTCCCTGTGCAGGAGGGGAAATGAGTTTACACCCGACTGTGTATACCGGAAACTCTTTGCCAGCCATCGTGCTGAGCACCTGGACTTCTTGCCTGTCTTTACAGATGGCTCGAAGTCCGGCACATCAGTGGGATCGGCCATGGTCTGCTGTGATGTAATCATTGCACACCAGATCCCACTGCAGTGTTCTATCTTAACTGCAGAGTTGCACGCTATCAGTCTTGCGTTGGACCACGTGGCGACTAAGCATCATCGTCGGTGTGTGCTTTACACCGACTCGCTTAGCTCGCCACAGGCTTTGATCTCGGTGAGGCATCGGCCTCACCCAGTTCTTACTAAGATCCGCCAGCAGCTACATCGTCTGGCAGCCACAACCACCATCCATTTCTGTTGGGTGCCTGGTCACGTCGGAATCAGGGGCAATGACTTGGCAGATGCTGCTGACCAAGTCGACCACGCCCCATTCCGACTCTCCGCTGCGGTTCCATATCTCGATTTCCGGCAGCGTTTTGCGATCGAGCTACGAGCACAGTGGCAGAGATCTAGGTCAAAACAGCTTACGAACAAGCTCTTTGAGATCAAACCTATTATCAAACCATGGCAGTCTTGTTATTGCAGGAATCACAAGGAGGAAGTTGTACTTGCTTGGTTCCAGTTAGGTCATTCGTTTATTACATATTCGTTTCTTTTACGGGCGGGCACGAACCTAAGTGCGAATTTTGTGACACCATTTTAACGATCAAACATATTTTATTTGAATGTCAATGTTTTAACTTTGAAAGGCGTATATTTTTTTACTTTCATAATTTTACGTCGGGGCCCCTTACACTCGGACATCTTTTATCTGACCATTGTTGTTTTAACTCTATATTTCAATTTTTACGTTATACTGGTTAATTTACTCGCTTATAGTTTTACTCCCCTATTTATTATTCTACATGTTTAACCCAGGTCGCTTACACCTGGGTTATTTTTATTTTTGAGCATATTTATACACTTGTTTTTCTTTTGTTGTCTTCAACATTTTATTGTTTTACATTTTACTTCTTGCCTTTGTAATTTATTTTTAACATTGGTTGAGGGTACCATGACTTTTATCTTTTATATGGACGTAAGTTTGGCGCATTATAGCCTTAGATGCTAATGCGCCAATAAACCCAAAACAACCAACCAATATTTAAATGTAACAGTAAGTAATGTTTTGTTTATTATTGCTTAAAATAAAATAAAGTTTGTCATGTATTGACAAGTAACTCATTTAAATATGAGACCCTACACTAAATTATAACCAATGTACACAGAGATCTGTGAAAAAATTATGGGGAATTATAGAAGCAAGTAAATTAATCAAATTGCAATTAAAGGAAATGTCATTCAATTCTATTCAACCAATTTTTTTTACTTCCATATTCCAATTATAGTAACATCCTATGAAGGGAAGGGAGATTTCACCTTCTCTCTAAACCACAAATTTTTATGCATACACTCTATTACAAACAGAAAATAAATTAAATGAGAAAACTTGCTCGAGATAAATTGAAGTTCTCAAGCAAACCTCTCTAAATCTTTTTTATTTCCAATATTTATTCAATATTTATAGAATTTTGAAAGCTGAAACATTTAACTTTCACTACTTATTAAAATTAACTTCAAAAGCTGAAATACAACTGTTGTAACAAATAGTTCACTATCAAAAATGCACCATAAAATGTATAAATATTTGCTCAGTTTTCAATTTGGGGGGATACTTAGGAAGTTTGTGATAGTGGCATGTGCTGCTACATGTTCCAGCTCCTATAACTCTTTAAATATCAAATGAATATTGTAGAAAACTGAGAACTAAATTAATTCTTCAATATATACCCTGTTCACATTGAAAAAATTACTGTGAAAGTGCTTATTTTCAAAGTTCGGCAACTTTGAATGTTGCTGGAAGTGTATGGGTACTCTTTTCATTATAGTTTATAATTTTAGGGGATTAGAGTGTTTCTTTTATTTGTGTAATTAAAAGCTTAGCTGTTATGTATTATGTTAAAATTTTACAACGTACATTTTTGCTGAAGTTACTATTGGTTATTATATTGTCTTGGACATTTTTTCCTAAAGGTTCTTAGTAATCAACAAAACTGAGAAATTTGTTTTCATCACAAAATATGATTAAATTACCATTAGAATATAAATCAAGTAAAATCAAATCTTTAATATATATATATTAAATGAACAGTAATGGTCTGTGAATTGACGCTGAGGTGCTATAGTAAGCTTATAGTATCATTTGTGAAAAAAAATTGTTAAAAAACATCAATCAACTTCAAAAGATGATCATAATGTCTACATTGCACAATTGCTCACAAATTAAATCTAGAGGATTGACTACTAAGTATTCTACATTAATGCATAATTCAACATCATACTGGATTTAAGAAATTTTGCGTTATCTTTTAGGAAATTCCATGTTGTTGATGACATGAAATTTTTTCTTATGCTGGTTGTTAACAGCAAAGATGAGAACTTTGCAGTAAGCTCTGTTTCCATTACTCACAAAATAGGGTTAAAGTGGATATGTTACCGCTAAAGTGCAGAAATCAGTTATTCTACAGATTATCTAGGTATTGTGCAGATTAACTAGGGTGATCCGTTAACGTGCGGAAAATTGTTTCATTTCTCGAATTACCTAGGTAACCTGCAAATTACCTGGATAATCTGCACATTACCTACTAGGCACTCGTTAAAGTGAAAATAAGATCTTTGCTGGAACAACAGGAACGTTTCTGTACGCTTAAATTAACATAATGTTATTTATCTAGAGTCCGAGAGTAGAGTTGAAACCAGGGTCATCCCTCTGTCAACATGAATCAGTCGTCCGAATTATAAAAAACGCCCCCAAAATGAGCAGGCCAAGTGAGAACGAATCATTTTAGTGATTCGTTATCAAGAATGAATCACTTTACCGATTCGTTCTCACTTGGCCTCCGCTCATCCGGGGCATTTTTTATAATGCGGACGAGTGAATCACGTGACACGAAGATTCATATTCAAGAGATTCACCACGGAAGCCGTTAATGTGCACATTACCTAGGTAAAATGCGGAAAACTCTTGATTCCGCACGTTAACGGAGCAAATCAGTTAATCTGCAGATTAGCTAGGTAATGTGCACATTAACGGCTTTCGAGCTATAGCGGTAACAGATATATAATGCTAGTTACATCTTTAACTTTTTTTATATCAGATATATTGTATTTTAGAAAAATTGGTCTGTGAGGAACAGGTCTTTGCCCCATGCCTGCGATCAGGGGGCTGTTTGATATTGTTGGCCCTAACCAATCTCAATAAACCTAATTTCTTTAAAAATCCTTGTAATCATTTTCTCTCTGCAGGAACGTGGAATGTGAGGACATTACATAGAGATTATTCTCTTTATGTCCTCATGCAGGAATTCCAGCGCAATAACCAAGATATTCTAGGCTTGCAAGAGACCATATGGACAGGTAAAGGTGAGATACTTAAAAATAACTTTAAATTTCTCTTTACAGGGAGGTAGGATGGAAAGCATCACCAAGGCGTGGGTCTGCTGCTCAGCAGACATGCTAGTGATGCTCTTCTAGGATATGAGTGCATTAATGAAAGGTTTCTTACAGCAAAATTTCAGACAAGCATTATAGGCTTGAATGTTATCTGCTGTTATGCCCCCACTGAGGATGCTGATGTGGATGAGGAGGATAGGTCTTACGGACAACTTCAGGATATTTTGAATTCTGTCAAGAAAGGAGATATTACCCTTGTTCTAGATGACTTCAATGCCAAAGTTGGTACTGACTCTGACCTTTGGGAAGGAGTGATAGGCCCTTTTGGTATTGGTAGCTGCAATGGCAATGGGCAACGTCTCCTACAGGTAAGTAAACTCAATGGTTTCAGAATAACTAACACATATTACAAACACCGCGACATACATAATACACATGGGTTTCACCTGATGGGCTGCATAGGAATATGATTGATTATATATTAATTAACAGCAAATGGGCTAGTTCTGTTAGAAATACCAGGGCATATAGGGGAGCTGAAATTGGATCTGACCATTACCTTGTTAAAAGTGTCTTGCAACTTAAACTTAAAAGTATTGTGCTAAATTTAAAAAATTTACCTTTAATACTGAAGCTCTGAAAGACCCAGTTATAGCTAAAGCTTACCATGATAGGTTACTTAGTCATTATGACAGTCATGGTTTGCTTAATACTGAAGTTGAGAAAAAATGGGGCCATTTTAAACAGGCTTTTTTGGAAACTAAGAGTATACTTTTAGGAAAAAAGGAGCAGAGGAGACAGAATTATTTAAGTGATAAGGCACTTGAGCTTATTTCAGAAAGAAGGAACTGCAGGAATGTCCTTAATCAGTACCCTACTAGTCCTAATAGAAAGGATTACAGAGAGCTTAATAAACGTGTAAAGGATCAGTTAGCTACTGATAAAGAATTTTTGGCTTGATGGCTTGGCTGAGAAAGCTGAGGAAGCAGTTAGGCAGCACAACAGCAGAGAGCTGTACCAGATAGTTAATGTTTTATGTGGTAGAAAACGGACAGGCATACAAGGATTGCAGGATAAACAAGGTAAGGTTATAGAAAGGGAGGATTCTGTCATGGCAAGGTGAGCTGAGCATTTCAGTGATGTTCTAAACAATGTGGTTAGTTCTACTCCCTTGTTTGTAATGATGGTAGATGCATTGGTGGCTTTAACGTTGGCCCTATAACACAATCTGAAGTTATTTTGGCTATTTCTAAACTTAAACTTCATAAATCACCAGGGGCAGATGAAATTACTACAGAAATGCTGAGAGCTGGGAATGTTTCGGTTACCACTTGGATGACTGAAATTTTGAATAACTTTTATGATAAAGGCATGGTTCCTGAATATTTTACCAGAGATTATTATTATCCCTATTTTCAAAAAAGGTGATCGCAGTTCTTGTGATAACTATAGGGGTATCAGCCTACTCTCTGTTCCAGGTAAAGTTCTTTCCATGATTGTGCTTAATAGAATTAAGAATCTGGTTGACAGTCAATTGCGTGATGAGCAATGTGGATTCAGAAGTGGTAGGGGATGTGTGGATCAGATATTTTCACTTAGGCAGATTCTTGAGAAATGTTTAGAGTTTCAGAAACCTTTGGTTGCTAGCTTTGTCGATTTCAAAAAGGCTTTCGACTCTGTTGATCGTCATAATTTGTGGTTGATTGTGAAATCATATGGTATACCAGACAAGTTAGTTAACATAATGAAAGCTCTCTATAATAACACTGAGTCGTGTGTGAGAGTTGGTAAGGCTTGTAGCAATTGGTTTAGCATTACTTCTGGTGTTCGACAAGGGTGCATTTTGTCTCCTTTTCTCTTCAGTTGGTTGTTGATTATGTTATGCGAAATTCACTTCAAGGGAAAGCTTTTGGCCTTAATATGGCTGGAGATGCGAAAATTTCTGATTTAGATTATGCTGATGATTTAGCCCTTTTGGCAAATGATGTTGATGAGATGAACTCTTTCATTCGAGCTGTTGATGAGACTGGTAGTACAGTAGGTTTGGTTATAAACAGAGAGAAAACTAAAGTGATGAAAATTGGTCAGGCACGTTGTGATTCAGTTAATCTGAATGGTTGCAGTCTTGAGCAGGTGTCACAGTTTAATTACCTTGGGAGCTACGTAACTGATACTGGTGATGTGCGGCATGAGATTAACAGACGAATAGGTATTGCTGCCGGGACTTTTAAGAATCTATGGAGATTGTGGAGAAATAGGCGTATACACCTAAAGACTAAAATTAGACTGTATAATAGTTTGGTTCTTTCTAGGGTTAGTTATGGTAGTGAAACGTGGACGCTGTGTAAACATGATAACAGGAAACTAGATGCTTTTGATTCTAGATGCTTACGCAGTATCTTGGGTATTAGTTGGTTTAACTTTGTAACTAATGATGAGGTTAGGCAAAGGAGTCTGCAACCTCCTTTAAGCAGCATATTGTGCAGAGAGAGACTCCGCTGGTTTGGCCATGTTGCCCGTATGGATAATTATAGATTGGCGAATAGGGTTATGAACAGTGTGTTATGAACAGTGTGCCTAGAGGCCTCAGAAGGAGAGGGAGACCTTGGATGCGGTGGGCAGACAATGTCAAACCGGACCTTGTTAGAATTGGTGTGCAGTGGCCGGATGCAGCAGATGTAGCTAACGGTCTGGTTGGACCCCCGTAGCCCTTGGCTGCTTGATGATGATGATGATGATGATGATGGTGGTGGTGGTGGTGGTGGTGGTGGTGGTGGTGGTGGTGGTGGTGGTGGTGGTGGTGGTGGTGGTGATGATGATGATGATGATGATGATGATGATGATGATGATGATGATGATGATGATGATGATGATGATGATGATGATGATGATGAAATTAGGTGCTGCGATAAAAAGTTATATTCTGAATTTTCAAACGTATGTCACGGAGATGACTATTAAAACATTCTAAATGAATCCTAAATTACAAAGGATACTGTGTTAATCAGGAATTCAACATTAATTATTAGAAATTGTATATAGCGGAATTTTGGATTTTTTGCGAAGGGGAGAGCATATATTAACCCAACAGAATTAATAACTGTCAACTTTGATCTCTGTAATGATATAACAATACAATTGTGGTGTCAGAATGTCAGTTTAGTAAAATGTTAATCTTTAAATGATTTATGTAAATGACATGACACACAGTAAGAATCTATAAGTAAATACTGTAGGGAATTAGTTTTATCATTTATTAAGAAATTTTCAATCCGTTGAATGGAGAAGAATGATAATTACACTTTCTGAATGAAGGAATTATCATGATTTAAAATTGGATATCAACAAAAACCTTTTAAGTAACTGCCTGTTACAGGACTTCAGTAGCAAAGTATCACATGAGCTGTCCTGTCGATATGGGACTCATGAATCAGTTAATAAGTCATTAATTTTTGGTTAAATCACTCAACAAATCAATAAATGTTTTGTGTAACTGACCTTTGCTTTCATCAGCGCCATCACTGAATAAGATTGAAGTGTAATTAGAATATGAGCTTATATAATATTTTTATAGAATATACAAGTAATAATGGCTGTAAATTAATGATTGAAGTACTCTTTAAATTTATGTTTTATTATTATTATTTCTTTAAACATAAATTTTATTAAAAATCTACAGCAGAAAAATACAGTGGACCCCGATATAACGCGCATGTCGGGCGGGAAACAACACCCGCGTTATAAGGTGAACCGCGTTATACCGAGAGGCGCGGTGGCGACACAATAAATTTCACATTGTAAGCTTTTCTTTTACTCATCATGCATACAATAATTAAACACTATTCAAAATACATGCAGGAACTCAATACATACACAATTACTCAATACGCAGTAACAATAAAATGCGATACTCACTAACGCCGCACGGACCTGTATAAACATGTTTGAACTTATTGCGAACATCGCCCGCGCTATAACCGAGTGCGCGGTATAGCGAACAGCGCTATAACGAAAGTCCACTGTACGTCTTATGTTGGTTACTATAAATCTAAGTTTTTTACAATGTTCAAAATACACTTATATTTTTCTTAATAATCTATTTATTATACTTATATTATCGTTTACATTTTATAAAAGCAAAAGATAAACCTCTCAAGTAACAGCATGATTTCCCTAATTCTTTCTGTACATAGGATTATTTAGTGATTGAAGTTATGAATACTCTGAAATTTAAATTTTAATCAGGAAATACATTTCTGAAGTGGCTTTTTTATAACAATAACTGCAGGATGAGAACAAGCAATTCCGATTTTAAAATGTGTGTGTGTATATATATATATGTGTGTGTGCAAAGCACTAGTAAGATTGTTGTGGGAACCTATGGATTTAATCTTATTACCTTCAAATTCTTATTTGTGTAAAATAAATGTGTGGGAATAAATCAAATTTTTTTATTACCATTGTCTCTGTTTCATTATTTTATTTATGTAGTTTCTTCGATGCATATTAAAAAAATCGGCATTGAATGAAAATAGTTTAATGTACTTTAACAACGACCATTTATTCTGAAATCGTAAGGAAAAATTACACAAAAAGAATATAGGAAACATCGCAGTGCTTCTGAAAGAAATTCCATGGCACGATTTTGCTCGATTACGTAGTCACGGCAAGCACCACTCTTAGTGACGTCATAAATCAGTCCCCTGGCCTTCTCTCTCGGTGGTTACGCCGCTGAGCAGTTATCCTCTACGGTTGAGGTTATTCCCCGTCATCGTAGAAGCAGCAGCTAGTGGCTGTTTTTTAACTGCAAGTGAAGGATCTTCCATTTAAGCTGTTCCCAGGCATTATAGGTTCTATGGCCAGCCATTTGACTGTCTTCTCTTTATATGAGTAATCCTCGATTTACACGTACAATTCATAGGTGGCTCCAGTACGTACACTTGTGTATGCATTATCAGTTACCATTAGTAACGTAATTATATCACACCACTTTTTATTTATAAAGTTTGGTACACTCTTATTCTGTTAGTCGACGTGTGTATAAAAGAAAAATTGTGTCCAGTCGAACACCATTAGAACACCTAACATGTCATCAGGAGGTCGTGGGTTCAGATTCCACCCTGCTCAGGGACTATTTTTCCTCTATATCCACATCGACTTACAAAATAATAGAATGTCAAACTTTATAATTTTAAGGTATAAAATTTGAGGTTCCTGGAGAATCTTGCCACTACTGAGGGTGCTGTGTCAAAGACAAGAGGATTACTTGCAATATCCCACTGAATCAAATTAATCACTTGGATTCGTGAAAGTTTATCCCTTCTAACCTGATAAATGTATACCGAATCATATGGACTTTCTACAAGATCTGAGCCTTAATTTTACAAGTGAATACCTCTTACATAGTGAAATTGGAAGACACCACCGTCTATATCAGGAAGGTAAAAGTTAGTAATTTAGTTACTAAATTTACTGAGAATAATCTAAATTATATACAGTCAGTTCTCATTTAACAAAATCTCAATAGAGCGAATTATTTCAATTGATACTTTTTCTCTGTGATTTAACAGAAATTCCAACCTACTACAAAAACACTCCGCATTCGCCCACCTTTCATTAACAGCAGGTCCGGATCTAGAAGACATAAAGGTGAGGGCCAAGCGATGCACTCGACCCAGCAAAAAGGGGGGGGGGGAAGAGACTGGATTTCCATTGCAGTGTAACATTTTTCCCTTCATTTCAGAGGGAGAAAAATAATTCATGAAAAATGCGTGAAGTTTGCACAAATTTAATAAATTCGTACAATTTGAAGCATTATGGCTTGAATTATAAGTCTTGTATCCTGGCATAGAACAATCCCATCCCACTTCATTTGCTGGTATCAGATTTCTCAAATAATCGATTTATACGATCATATCAATCTTTATTTGAATTCGTATGGAAAGACAACAGAGGTACTCAGTTTGGATTCACCACCTATCTAAAAAAGTACGTGTCATGCGGATTAAAATTCGAATCCGAAAGTAAACATTGATATGATTACCTCAGTCCTGTCAAGGATGCAATCTGTCGATTATAGATAAAATTCTGAATCCCTGAGATAAAACTGTGTGGTTCTTGTATGCAGAATATGAAAATCTGCAAATACTGTAGATCGCATCCAAATATTCTATTCAATTTTTCTGCATGATACACACATTTCAATTGATACATGTTCTTTGAAAAGATCCCTTTATGAGCCCACTATTTTTGGCGTGTACGAGTGGTTAGCGCGCTTGGCTACTGATCTAAGGGACCTGGGTTCGAGTCCCAGGTAAGGCATGGTTGTATGTGTTGTTTTTCTGCTGAGGTCCTGCCATCATCTCAGATCTTCTACTTTGGCATATAAACTGACAGTCTCCTGTCAGACCTCTGTGGCAAGCAGCTGCTTGAGGGGGTATTTATTTTTATTTTTTATGCTAAGAATCAGTTATGAAAGATCATTAGGAAGTCATGTCCTCTCTTTAACATTGACATGGATGGCAAACACTGAATAGACATTTATGTAAACCAGCGAATTATGGAATATTTAAAACCCCTGAGATTCGAATCCGATTTTGAACATATTGCTGATTAACTTGGATGAACCAGATATTGTATCCAACGTTACTACTCTAGATATTACTTCATTGTCTTTTTTCTTTCAGTACCCATGGAGTCTCCTTCAAATGTTTCCTGAATGATGATTATCCGTATCATCCGTTCAACCCATTGGTATTCTCCTTTTTAACGGCTTTTTTCATTAACCTTGGAGGAAGCTGAGGACCTGATGCCTTTTGGAAATTGATAATCACCCCTAGTAGCTCTTTTGTCCTCTTAATAATTGGTTCATAGTCCTTTTCACTCTGAAAGCTGAACAAGCTGAGAAAAGAGAGACTCCCGCCAGTAAACAATAAAATCAAACTTTTCCTAACCTAACTAGTCCCAACATACTCTCAGACAGCACTTGCGTAAAATAAAATATAGGCTTAGCTATTGTCCAAACTCACACTTCGATTAAGGAAGTTGTCAATACAACTGTTGCACTAATCCTCCTATTTTAACAGTTTTCGTTTACTAGTGCAAATGTCGTAAAAATCTGTCATTTTGACACGTTTCGTTTATTATACAACTGCTGTACCAGCAATCTTCTAAAGGCTATTAAAGAGTTTTCCAATCATGCAATCGCGTGGCACACATCTTATTTTGAGCCCGGTCAGTGTAAAAGTCAACTTTCGTTTTGGAACTTATTTGCCATGCAGAAGTGTTATTCCTTAAACCTAACAGAATCAGCTGCATCTATGTAGTGTGCCAACCAGCATTCAAGTGTTTCAAACAGAAGTAGAATTTCTGGACAGTCCAGACCTTTTTTTTGGTTGTGAATCAACGCATACTAATCATAGTCGACTAGATATTTGTTTAATCTGCAGATGACATAAGAGAATTGTGCCTTGCCAAGAAGAGTTTGCATCACCTTCAATGTGATAGTGATCGGAATTAAATGTGTCAAAAACACGTATGAAGGTACTTCATCTGCAGCTATTTTTACACTCTCGTGATATGGTTAAATTGGATAGTTTTACATCTGAGCAGTACTTTTTTACACACAATGGAATAAATGGCCAGGTCACAGGGACCCCAAGGCCTCAGATAAAGTTGGGGGACTGGACTCACTGGGCAGCTGTTAGGAGACAGATGGTAGCATTACATAAAGGCCATCCAGCACTTTCTTTAACGTGCACAGGGTGTGGCTCTCTCTCTCTCTCTCTCCCACACACAGCGCCATCCCATCCGAAGCACGATGACCTTTGCCAGCCCATCAGTGCTCTCTACTGACTGATGGCAGGACAGGGATGTTTGCAGAGAAAAATCGTAACATTAGCCCAGGTTGGATTCGATTGGGTTGTTGCACCTCTGAGCAGCACTTTTATGCATACAATAGGCTAAACATCAGATTGATTGGCATCAGATAGGCTGATGTCAGCCAATCTGATGTAATTATTGGAGAAATCGGAAATCACAAAGAACCCGAGTGCTCAGAGAAGGTTGGGGGGAGGAGACCTACTGGACAGCTGTTACTGTTAGGAAACATATTTGGAGTCTCCCATCGTGGTCATCCAAAATATTCTTTAACATGCAGAAGGTATGGATCTCGAAAACATGAGGACACAGCCTCCCATTCAACATCTGGCATCCTTTCCAAGCCCACATGTCCCCTACTGACAAACGGCAGGATACGGTTTTCTGGAGATAAATCTCAATGATGGCCCACGCAGAACTTGAACCTGGGAACTGCATACCTGGCATGCTACCGATTGAGCCACTCCTGCCATTCTCGTGACATGATACAGATTGGTTATTTAGCAAGACATATATTTTCCAGCAGGAGAAGAAAAAACATTGTTTGTTACATTTAATCTGGCAGCATGCATCGAGACCTCACCATTATATACTTATAGAATTTTTGATGTTTTATAACACTAGATGACCAGAAACAAAAACAGAATGAGTCACTGGAAATCATCCTTATAAGGAATGTGGTTTCAGCAGGGTGCATTTCTCCTTTACAATTTGGGTGCCCAGCTAAAAAAATGTATTGCGTTATTGAAAAACACTTACGACAATGATCTCATTTTGTTTGAGATTTGTTTGAATTTAGTAAGAGGAAATCTACCAGTTTCTTCAATTCTGTTGGGGAAATTGATTAAAACGCAAGTACATTGTACAAACAGTAGTGTGAAAACACGTTAGCCTGAAATCTAAAGTTTCTAAATATGAAAGAAAGGAAAGATCTCCCTTCTCCCCTTGTTTTCATATAGCACACTACGCTACAACACAGAAGACATACAGGGGTTTATCAAAATAATGGAAACATGTATTGTTTGTGGAGAACGTTTTATTAATAAGCTGTAGGCCCACCTCGGACGTTCAGAACAGACGCAATTCGACGTGGAATAGACTTATACAAGTCATGCACATACAGTAATGGAATGTCAGACTATTCATCCTGTAAAATATAGCCTAATTGCGCCAGTGATGCTGAAGATGGAAAATGTGATCTGACCTTGTGCTCCAGATATTCCCAAAAATGTTCAATAATATTGAGATCGGAAGATTGAGGTGACCAGGGTAGCTGCTATACCTCATCCTTGTGCTCTGCAAATCACAACTTGACACGTTTCACACAATGCACGTGTGCATTATCCGCTTGTAACCAGGGACAGTCATTAGGGAACAGTGGCCACAACATTGGGCGTAGGTTATCCCCAAGAATGGATTCGTATATTGCGGATGTGACACGACCCTGCAGAATAACTAATGGCCTTAAGGAATGCCATGATATGGCACCCACTTCATCAGGAATACACAACCATGCTTCATAGTCGGAACCAAACAGTTGGGGTGGAACGCTTCTGCAGGTTTTCGCCAGACATACACTCTAAGAGTGGTGGGAAATAATGTGGAGCACTATTCATCAGACCAGATGACATATTGCCAGTCTTTAGCACCCCAGAATTTATGGGCTTTGCACCATCATACACGTTTTGTAGAATTGATGTTGGTAATCAGAAGTTTGTAGATTGCAACACATCCATAAATACTGGCACGATGAAGTTCCTGATGAAATGTTATGACGGAAACAGGATCATTCCAACTGGTATTCAACTCTGCTGCTATTTGCAGTGCCGTGGTCTTGTGCTTCCATTGTACAATCTGTGCCAACGTTCACCTATACCTATCTGACAACTTCGTATGATGTCCACAATTTACACCTTTGGAGGCAACGCCCTGTTCTTTTTGATAGGTAGTTATAATCTTTGATACAGTTCCTCATGTTACCCCTCTATTTACGCCTTTCTAGTTACTGAAGCTTCTGCAAGATGTGCACCAATGATCATGTCGTTTTGGAAGTCACTGAGATCGGACATTGTCGACAATTACACCACAACAGGTGTTTCACCTGCACCTGTGGTACTGCTGCATGATAGCTGACGTACAGTCGCTCAAAACAGTATCCGAACACTATGATTAATTACAGAATTCAGAAAAAATATCTGGCAACAATTGTTTTAGAAATTAGTGATCTGGCAACCTTCGTGTCACGGGACACAAAGGTTGCCAGATCACTAATTTCTAAAAAAATCGTTGCCAGATATTTTTTCCGAATTCTCTAATTAATCATAGTGTTGGGATACTTTTTTGAGCGACTGTACTTCTCCCCTTTATATATCTCACATCCCTCTGATATGCATATGGCATATTGCATGTACTCCAGTCGCCGTCGTTGTTTCCATTATTTTGGTAAACTCCTGTATGTATTAGATCCTAAGAATAATATTGGCCAAGCAGCCACATCGCCTCTCTCCACAGCATTTGTCAACTTTCTTTGGGGTGCTCAGTTTGATCTCAGGAAGACTCACCTCAACAAAATGAGTTCTTTACTTCGAGTGGAACTGCCTAAATCTGATTTCGCTGAAAAGCAATGATGTTCGGAGATTGGTTAAAAATTACTCTCATTCCTCGAAGTTAATTGAGGAGACAATTGATGCCATTCTAATTCAGATATTGGTTTCCTGTTATATGCCTAGATCATAGCATGGATTAAAATACCTCAATAAATAGGAAGATATTAGATGTCTAAATGGTAGCTGTGCTTTAGCTGAAAAATGGTGTCACATTGTATGAAGAAGATAAAACATATGCTTGTTCCAGAATGAATTGGAGTACCTTGGCAGGTTTTTGATGGTTGCCACCTCCAGCCATTGAAGTACATCTCCTGTGCAATGAATCTGAGATCTGTGCTCTCCACTTGGTTAGAACTTTTAAGTTGTACTGTGTATTCTCAAATGGTGGTTGACCAAGTCCACAGAGTTTATGTGCCACATGTGAATTTCTTAAGAGTAAGTTGGTGAACCTTGTATCCTTCTGCACTTGGAATGCGCAGTTTTCTATTGGTATATCTTGATGTTTAAGTCTTTCTCTCTACAAATTAGTACTATAGGTGCACATATGTTTTCCTCTCATAGATAAGTGAAGTCACAATCTTTTGTGATCAGAACCAGCTGACAGGGCAGCTGAACCAACACCTGAACTGGAAGCCATGAAGCAAAACACCCAAAGTGCCTGAAGAAACATGTAGAAAGAAACATTATTAGGGTTTTCTTATTTGTATTTAAATGCATTTTTATAACAAATAAAAACCTATATTATGTTATATCTATCCTCTATATCATATTTCTACTCACAATAGCAAAAGCAATAGTACAGGTGCTGAGAGTAGATTTTACCTTCAGTTCTGTTTTACCTCAGCCGGTACTGTTGGTCATTTTCTTGTTCACTAATAAAAACTGGTGTTAAGGAATTAAGCAACAGACACAAAAACACGAATTTCATATAAGTCCTCTTTTCGATTCCAATTAAACTTACAGGTAAAGTCCATCGTTATGTATCCTACTGATACCTAAAAAAGAAACTAATTCCCACAAATATTTAATGAAATATTCAAATTGGAAAATCATTTCATCAAAATTGCATGTAAAAGTTCAATGATAACATACCTTTAATATGATGTGTGATCACCTCAGACAGTGATATAGGCTGCAAATCAAGGTTACAATGAGCGTTTGAGGGAGTAATTTACAATTCATTCAGGTGTGCAGATCATAAATTCTGGTGGGACATAGGAAGTGGAATATGATTGGCAATGCGTCGTTCTAGAGCATTCCAAACATGTTCTATTGTATTTAGATCAGATGATTGGTAAAGCCAATCCATGTGGCTTACTGTTCCGCTCTCATGATATTGGTCCACTAGGCGAACCCTGTGAGAACGAGTATTATCGTCTGTTAATATGGAATCAGGAGCCATTGTTATGAGAAATGGAAGTCTCATTACATACTATACAGCTGTTACAGTCCCATCTGGGAAGACATGAAAGTTTGTGTGGCCATTGGGAGTGATTCTTGTCCATACCAACACACACCAGTTCCAAAGCAGTTTCTTTCCCAGTGATAATGGGATGATATCTGATTTCAGGCTGTCTCCAGACCAATGGATAGATCTTTATTAACTTTATAAAATGCATAAAAATAAAGTACTCCAGATCCACAAGATTTCATACTCTTACTTACGGATTCAGTTTTACAGTAAATAATTCAATTAAACCTGTATTTCAAACTAGAACAAAACTAGATTATTTTGCAGGAAGTAATTCATAATACAGAATTCATATTAATTATATATAATTTCTAAAATTCTTATTTATTAAATAAATTTAAATATTTTTCAAGAACTAATGATCCCAAAACTTTAAGATCAGATCTCTTGGAATAGCATTAAAATATTTACTAGCTAAATAAATATAATGCCTTTCTGTTAATGTTCTACATGCCACAATATTGTGTAACAATAACTGATTTGATAAATTTGTGTTAACTTCATATTTTCCAATTTTCAGTTGTCCCCAAGTTTCTTTATATGTTTTATCACTTGGAATATATATAATTTATGCACAATAGAATATGTAAATTTTTATAAATTTCATCAAAGTTATCAAATTTCTTAATATTCATCATTGTCCTAATAAGAAAATTTTGCACAAATTGTAATGGCTTAATGTAGGACATACATGCACCACCCCATGATAAAATATGGGGACCCCATGATGACCATATAATAAGTAAGAAACCCCTCCTAAATACATAATCTTCAAAACAGACATATCAGCAAATTTTCTTATGTAAAAATATTAGGTGATATTGAATTTATTCTTTTGATTACTTCATTTATATGTAAACCCAATGTTAACTTCGATCAATAATTACATCCAAATCTTTATAACTATCAGTAGAACCAATTACTGGGCAATTACATGTTATATCACTGCATAATGATCTATGAAACTTAATTTTACCTAAAAAAATAAGTCATATTATGTCTTAATCTAAAAATAATACATTTGGTTTACTGAACATTTAAGAATAATTTATTAGATTTAAACGAATCACTAATAATTCAAAGATCACTACTAACCATTTGTAAAATACCTCTATCATTGCATTCATCAAATATGGCTGAATCATCAGTAAATGCCATTAATTTATCAAATAATTCAATCACAGAAACCATTAATAAAAATTAAAAATAGTGAAGGTCTAAATACAGAACTCTGTGGAACCCCATATTTATTATAAATTTCTTTACTAATGTTTTACCATAACTTACTTTACTAATGTTTTATCTAACATATTAGTAAATTAAATAATTGACATTAATTAATTAATAAGTAAAATTTCTTAATTTTAAAAATTTGTTAATAAACACAATAGTCGTCGAGAATCGGTTAGCAGACTAAATCGGGATTCATTGGTGGACATAACATTGCCCCATTGATAATGAGTCCATTTGTTATGTAGTCGAGATTAATTCAGTTGGGCTCCATGCTGATCTGACATCAAAAGGCCACACACAACTGGTTGTCTTGCATAAAGGTGACCTGCATGAAGCCTTCTGGACACAATTCTCCGTGATACAGCCCATCCCATGTATGCAGAGAGGTTGAAAGCAAGCTGACATATTATATGGGTTCTATGGCACCATGCATTTAGGAGCAAGTAACAGTCATTTTTATTCAGTGTGGCTCTTGGACATACAGGAACAGGTCTTCTGTCGATAGTTTATCTTGTTTGAAATAGATTCCAAAGGTGACTTATAATGGTACCATTTACATTTAGCCATCTGACTACCCTAGACTAACATTGTCCAGCCTCGAGCCTCACGATTGTTCTTCACCTCATTTCTTCCCTCAAAACATTTCTTGCAGCCATTACCTAACAGTTGGCTATCTCGGATGTTGTATGTCAAGAATAACAAGAACTATTGCACACCTACAAATGAAGTGCTTTTTATACTGATCTGTTTCCCATGTGAAACTGTGTTTAATGCAAATTTCGTGTTTAGATTTGAAATCAACCTAATTTTTTATGTAAAACATCCAGCTTTTGTTATTATTGTCAATTATCGCACAAGATGTGGCAATTTTTGTATTTGTTTAACTTTTTGAGCACCAGTATATTCAAAGTCTGTAGGTTAAAGCTATCGAAAACTCCATGAGAAAAACACACCTGAAAACCGAGACCAGTATTTTGGATGTTGACATTCATCACATTTTGAAGTCTCCTAGAGATTGAAATGATAATGTGCCTATTTCTCAACACTGAGAAAATATTTAAAATAGGAAATGTCGAATGACTAGATGCATTAGTATTGATACTGTCAGAAATATATATTATCGACATGGCCATACTTTCCTTAAAAACAATGCTCAAGAAAAAAACTGAAACTTTTCCAGGTATTATTCATTGGATTCGTCGAATTTGTCAAAAAAGAGCGATAATCAAATTCTCCCGAAATGTTATATAATACTTCAACGTTATTGGAAAATTAGCCAACTAAATATTAAGTAATCTATTCATAATACTTTTCCCCAATAATCTGGTGCCTTTATTTGTTTCTCTACCACAAAGCATCATATTGCAGACATGTTGCTCCCCACTCATCACCACAAATGAGTGGGAACAATGTTCCTCAGATTTTTCACACACCAGTGTTGCTGAAGCATTGGTCAAAAGTGATCCCCAACCAGCACATTTGCACTCTTAGACGATAATAATAATTCTTTATTTTGCCAGCAGGTAATAAAATTACTTTTTGTGTAACAAAAAAAAAAAACATATACATGGCGAAAAAGGTGAGCAATATAAGCTAATAGCTTTTTCTTTTTCTCCATTATTAACATTGCATGAATAGCAACATATAAATTGAAAAACAGTAACAGAAGAATACAAAACCTATCAATGAAACACTGCTAAATAGTTTTCTAATAATTTGGCACTTAATACCAACTATGTACTCTGATTTAATCGGGGCAGAAATGACTCAGTCGGTAACACGTTAGTCTCGTAATATGCAGTTCCCAGGTTCAAATCCACCTGAGACAGCATTATCTCCACAAAGCTCCTCAGCCTGCCCTCGGTCAGCAGGGGACACCGACAGGCTTGGAAACACCACCGTAATCATATGGGTTGTTAAGACGTGTGCATGTTAAAGAACACATTGGATGGTTTTGATGCGAGTCTCCCATATGTCTCCCAACAACTGTCCAGTGGGTTCCCTCCCCCCAAACGTCTCTAACCTCTTAGGATCCTTGTGTCCTGGCCATTTAGCCCATTGTGTGCAAAAAAGTGCATCTCAGAAGTAAAACGCCCCAATCCAACCCGATTAAATTGATAAAAAAAACTACAACAGTATAGCATGAATATCAAATGTTAAATCATAATACTTAGGCTTAACCAAGAAATTTTTCAAATGTACTTTAGTATCAAACATGAAAAGATCCAAACTAAATGTCATGGTGAAAGCAACACTACCAAGACTCTAAGACAAAATCTCAGGAAAAATAATTTTTAAGCCAGAACTCTAACCATTGTTCTTCCAAAGCAATATTCAGTATCTAACTATAACATACACATTTCATATCACAATGCTTAGGCCTAGCACCTGAAAAGTATATCATGGAAAAATTTCAAAAACAATACAGTCTCATTGATTATTCTTTTTAATATAACAAATACATGCCTTCTGGGTTATATAGGAAGGTTTTTTTTTTCGCTTGCCTGTTTGTTCACCAATTTACTCCTCGAACAACTGTATATCATTTTAATATAGATTACATGGCCAAACTAGTTTAATTAGAGGATTTTTTACTCCCCAACGAACCTTCCAGAAAAACACACTTCTCTTGTTTTTTTCGCCATCTGCAGTCATGTCTTCACTCATTAGATTGAGAAAGGTGCAACATATAACAACTGTTCCCTATTAACCTTGGAAATTCTACCCTCGAAGATGCAAGGGAGTTGGTAATAGTCGCTACACGCTGAACCGGTATGGTTACCATCGCTACACTGACAAGATGTCAATGCAACTGTCACAAAGCACTGAAAGATGCTGAAGGAAAAGTTGAACATTTCAGGGAAGGTGAAACCACTGATCAGATGTTACATTCCAGTATTTTCTAATCCACAGACCTTCTCTAATTGTTCTCTAAAAGACTTTATACTGACAGGCAGCGAAGTTCCTAGCTCTTTTGTGCTCTTGGAAAGAAAGTTAATTGGCGCCCCTTCCAATTTGCTAAATGGAAAAATCTACAAATACGCAAGTTGAAATTTAATTCATTTTAACAAATCACACCTATTGTATGACAAAATAAAATATGTCTTAAAATACGTTAATACAAAAGCAATTCAGTCATAAAAATTTAGTCTATATATATAAAATCATTTCAACTGAATGAATTTCTAAGTTTTATATTTTAATATATTTTAGAAGTTTCAACTACGAGTTATATACAACTTAAATTACTATTGTACAGACCCCTTTACTATATCTATGGTGTAGATTAGTGAATGAAAAACAAAAGAGCTGGGTGTTCATTATTTGATTAAGCCCCTCACGGAACCCCTCTGCCATTGGTACATGTTTAACTGCCTTATCCATCCCTTCCTTTTGACAAAGGGCATGGTCAAAGAGCTCCTTTCCCGGCAGGTTCTTTCCTTGCCTCCGTGACAAGCAGCCTAGGTGTGAAAATTATTATTTTTTTTAAATAAAAATCAGGTCTTAAATATTTGTTCATGCCGTCCCGTGGCCGAGTGGTTAGCACGCTTGGCTACTGATCTACGGCACCTGCTGTTTTTCTGCTGAGGTCCCGCCATCCTCACAGACCTTCTGCTATGGCGTATTAAACTGACAGACTCCTGTCAGACCTCTGTGGCAAGCAGCTGCATGAGGGGGTATTTATTTTATTTATTTATTTCTAAATATTTGTTATTGCCAGATTCTCTCGTCTAACTATACTTTTACGAAACACAGGTAGGCTGTAACCGTAAATGTTACATGCTTGTGTCTGACAGGTGAATTACCGTTTTGGAATACACAATTCACTGTGTGGTTTTACATGAATAAATATAAGACGCATGAATTATTACCTTTCATTTAGTTGATATTTGCTTTGTTAGATGTTTCTAATAATTTAATTATTATTTTTTCTGGAGATAGTAGGACTTCAATGGATTACCCTACAACTAATATTCGCGACATTAAACCAGGGATGAAAAGCTTAAATGTAGTTTTTATTGTATTAGAAATTGGTAAGTGAAGCTAGTGAGTGCGTGTACACTTATCTGCTATATGAATATTCTGAGTTCAGATGTGTGGTTATCTACGTATGAATGCCTCAAAATGAGAAAATGCACTGAAATTTAATATTAACAAATACTCTCGCTTAGCCATCATTCGTATGTTTTGGAAATACCTCTTTTTGTTTTCCTGCCGAGGGCTGTTATCAAACCCATATATTTTTTTCAAATAACTCCTGTATGTTATTGAATTATTCTGAACGTTAAAGTACGAGTAATATTTCATTATTGTAAGCACATCTGAATTTTGATCATAAAAATCATTGCCATAAATACTTTGAGTTTGCTGCATATTGATACCCTTGAACGTATACTTGAGGCAAAGAAAAAGTTTTAGCCTTTGGACGCCCACAATTCAAATATAATGAAATCGCATTTTTATTATAGTTTTTACCAAAATATGTAAAACAGCTCATAACAAAGATTAAGAGCTTAGATCAGCATTTATTGCAATAGGTAATTTTAGGTTTTTTCTTAACTTTTAAAATTACTTTCTTATTTTAAATATAAAATATATAAATGAATTTTACTCCTGAAATAGTAATGTTCAATCTCCAACCTTAAAGTGTGATAATTTTCCAGAAAAGCTTTTAAATCTTTGTCTTTTTCCAAAACCTTGCATTTAAAATTAGTTTGATATTTTCCCAAATTGCTACTGAGATTGCTAAAAATGCTCACAAAATCCACTTAAAAATATTTAAATTAGCATTAAATGTCTGTAATACTCAATTAAAATGCTAAATTTAGTAGTAACTTTTTAAAAATGCTTGAAACTACACTTTAATGGTTATCATTTTATTCAACAAATATTTGACAGCCGCATTATAAAAAAAACATCAGAAGGAAATAATTCTGAAGTATTTTAATACAGTAGGCCATTTCTTAATAAATCTGGGCCACTATTGACCCAAAGCCATCAAAACTGAATAAAGCATAGCTATGTCTCGTATGTTCCATAATCGATATAGCGTTAAATTTGAATAAACTCAACTTATCTGGTTCACAGACTAAGGAAGTACCACTCTTAAGTTTATCCATTTTTTTAGAGGAAAAATTGTCTTGATTGAGCTGGGTGTGATAAAACCCCACGATTTTTCTTCCCAACCAATTTTTCCACTAAAAAAAATCGATCGATGTAAGAGTGGTATTTCCTTAGTCTATGAATCAATATAATAACCTTTCTACTTAGTTGATAACTTATAATCACAGTATCATGTTGCCAAAAAAGTACCTTAAAAACTACCAATTATTACCCTTACTGAAATATCCACTTTATTTCAGCACTTTGCACCTGTCACAATATGCAAAAAAAACTGTCAGATATTCATAGCTGAATGCCAAAAAATGCAAAAAAGGTAAAAAGCATCTTAAGTGTTTATTAGAAGCATTCAACAACCCAAAGTAGCAACTTGGAAGAATTACTCTTTGTTTCACTTCCATTATAATCAGTATTCTCTCACTATTTAAACACTGAAAATATTTAGCCAACCCATATTTAATACAAGTACAGTCATACATACTCTTATACATGTACGCCAGGGCAGATATTCATCCAGTACATACTGATACAGCCATTCCGGTTGTTAAAATATTGAAATATTTCTCTATCAGTTGTTAAATAGTATGATAATAACTATGGTAAATGATAAAATTAATAATATTAATTCTAATATAAAGTGGTTTATTCAAGCTAATTGTCATAGGATATCACAACAACCATTGATAATATACAATATATATCGATGGTCCTCTAGAACAGTGTTTCCCGAACTATGGTCCGTGAGAGCGGTGCCAATAATATAAAAATTTTCATCTTTAATTCTCAACCACCACTGCCGACTACTAAGCATAGAGAAGATAAAGTTGGGACTGAAACTGAAAGGCGAACTGCTGCATGTGTGAGAGTGGGGAGACCAATCACAACACGACAACACATCTATCATGTGATAATGTTTGTTAACATCTAGCCCATCTTGCAAATGAGTAGACTATAGTTATTGTGGATGGTTTTAGTAGGGACACTTTTTTTTACATGTTATTTTTTATCCCTTCCATTGAAAATGAGTAAGCAAATTAAACTGTTAGACATTTTAAAAAGAAAACGTTGATGACAATGAAAGATGTGAAACCGGACCGAGTAGTGTGTCCAGAACTCAAATGTGATGTGGGAATGTGGTTCTCTGGTGTAAAAAGGTTGGGAACCATTGCTCTAGAAAACTGACAACTAAAAAAATTTTATTTCTAGGGAGAGCTATTTACACTGTTAAAATTTAAGGAATCACCTGTATCATGAAGTGATGTCTTTGTTGTCTTCTCCAATTCCATTCGTTAGATCAGAAAAGCCCTCTACTTTTCAAAAAATATATAAGATTTATCAATGTCATGGGAAAAACAACTCTTACAGATTGCTTTTTTCAATCCTATTTTGAGTTTGTCAGTTTTCTTTAGAAATTTTTTAATTTTACATATATATCATTTTAGTGACACAAACATGGAGAAGTTTTCCACTTGTATTGGTTTTTATTGAGAAGAACCACATAAACACATTATGACTCAGACACAGACTGAGAGTTCTGTCATTTTTTTAGATAAGCATGACATGCTTCATTCAATTGAAAATCAGTGTAAGTGCTCCCTAGCAGTTATTTGCAGAAATACAATTATGTTGCTTTTCCACATAAAATATACATTAATAGATTCTGAAAAAAAATTCATCGCCGCCACGGCGGGAATCGAACCCGCATCTCTCCAGATTCATGCCAGAGCGCGCTACCATTGCACCACGCGTCGGACAACGTCGGGAACGATGGCGGCGATGAATTTTTTTCAGAATCTATTAATTATTGTTTCTTAACAGGGAATACTGTGCATTCACTTTGGATTTCAAATATACATCATTTACTACACTAAAAATCTCAATAAATCACATTTTTTTGAGTAGATGGGATCGAGTTGTATCGTTTTCTCGATGGCCATCGATATATTGATATGTATATATTTCTATATGATATTGATTTATATTGCCATACTGGTTGTTATATATTTTGAATGTCACTCCTGTGTAAAACATAATTTTTTAATACCATAATAAAGATTAACATTTTAAAATGCACAGAAAATTTAAACCATACAACAAATATTTTAAAATATGCATTGAAACATGAAACTAAACAATATGTTCTTTCAAGAACTTGTGTGGATCAGCATTAATGTGATGAATACCATAATTCTTAGGGTGATTTTAAGAGCTCATTTTGGGGGGATTTAAATAGGCTGCTTGGAGCAAGCATTGCAGGAATCTTTGCTGTCTGTATAGGTAAAATTGTGTAGCTGATGTGTGATAGGCATTTGTGACATATATTCACAACATTAAACCAATACTGTTGATGTTTTTATGCATACATAAGCAGTGTTAAAGCTGTGAAATTGGTGTTTTTACTAATGTTTATACACATATATAGGCATCACTGTATGAAAGCAGGGCGATTTCATACTCATTTCAAAATCAATGTAGAGTTAAATTTTTAATTATAACATGGTTACCCACAAATGATTTAGAGGTTGTACTGCAGCTCATTGTTACAATGCCACCATCTTGTTTTTTATGCAACATAATGATATGTTGTGTTTTGCCAAACCCTAAGCCCCCTAGCAGTCACTAGTAGAAATGGGGGAGAGGTGAATTTCCTCAATAAACACAAAAAACTCCCAAAAGTACTGCCGTAAAAAAAAACATTAACATTAAATACGAAACAGAATGGAACCAAAACCTAGCAATAACACATTACAAACAATATTCAATAAAGTTGCACTTATTATGGTCTAAAATTTGCATTACAAGCTAGTGAAAGCACTGTAAAGTGAGAATATGTCAAAAAGAATATAATCAAAACTTATTTTTAAATGCAAAATTTTTGTTTTCCATATAAAATACAAAAAAAAACTGCATCTAATGTTCATATTGTAAACAATGACATCACACCTTAAGCTTTAACAATGCCAGCTGAAGACTCTTCTTTCATCAACATATAACACTAACCAATGAATAAAATATCCTTTCCATGCTTAACAAATACCTCCAAAAGATAAATAATCTCATTAGACAGAACTATTTAACTCCAGCATATCACTAAGCAAAAAAGTTTTTATTCTACAGTTCTGCACTCAAAAAAAGCCCAAATTTTTATAATCTCATCAAACCCAACTATTTTTGACTCCAGCATATTGCTAAGTAACAAATTTCTGTACCGCACTAAAAAAAAAATCCCCAAAAGTGGTATAATCTCATCAGAAAACTATTTTGACTACAGAATATAACTAAAAAACAAATATTCACCCCACCATAAAAAAATTACAACCCAAAATAATCTCATCGAAAGCAAGTATTTTAACTAGAGCATGTTACTAAATAACAGATTTTCATTCTGCACTTCAAAAAAAAATAATAATCCCCCAAAGATAATAATTTCAACTCAGATAGCAATTCTAACCATAGTTTATTCATAAACAACAAATTTTCATTTAAATGAAAAAAAAACCATCCCCCCCAAAAAAAATATATCAAAGGCAACTATTTTAACCAGAGTTTATCACTATACGAATTTGACTTTGCACTTTGAAAACCCAAAAATAACTCGTTAAACAATAAAAGGTAGACAAATGCCTAAATATCCAAAAATTTCAGTTGGTAGGAAGGGGTTAGGATGCATTGTCTGCATTACTCAAAACATTTTTAATTTGCACGCAACTTCTAAGCCACATTACAAAAAGGCTAATGAATGAAACAGTTCATATTACATACTAAGAGAAAGAGAGTTTAGTTCTTAACCAGAAATATATAAATTGGAAGAAAAAAATATGTAGTTAAGTGTAAAAAACACATTGCAAGGTAATTTAAAATGATTTTTGAAAACCAATGATGATGTTTAATCAGCTCTTGGCACTGTAAGGGTTAAAGAAACCCACAAATATTCGTTTCATACCCAAGACTTTTTATCATCATCATCCTCCTTAAGCAGCCATGGCTACAGAGATCCAACCAGATTGTGCAATTTAGTTCTCCAAATATATCTATCCTGAGCTACATTTGTTGCATCTGGTCACCATACACCAATTCTAACAAGATCCTGTTCAACAATGTCTGCCCATTGCATCCTAGGTCTCCCCCTCCTTCTCAGCCCTTTAAGCGCACTGTTCATAGCCTTTGTTTACATGTATTTGCCAATCTTTAATTATGCATACAGACAACATGGCTAAATCAACAGAGTTTCTCTCTGTACAATATGCTGCTTAAAGGAGGTTACCAACCCCTTTGCCTAACCTCATCATTACTTACAAAGGTGAACCACCTAATGCCCAAGTATCTAGAACCAAGCCCAAATCAAGCACCAATGCCCAAGTATCAAGTATTAAGTATCTAGAATAAAAAAGCATCAAGTTTCCTATTATCTTGTTTACAAAAGTCCAAGTTTGACTACCATAGCTAACACTAGAAACAACCAAACTATTATACAGTCTAATTTTAGTCTTTTGGTGTATACACCTATTTCTCCACACTCCACCTAAAAAATATCAAAATGCAGGATTCAAAGGCCACCACAAATGACAGTAGCAGATGACAAGTTTGCGTTTAAGTCTGCAAAAACCTCCAACTGTTGTATTATGTGTTCCTTACTTTGCGTTTATTCACGTATTCTCAATTTACATTGTTTCTTTACGAGCTGCCATTTGTCACCATGAACTGCAGGCTAGCCAATTGATTTTATCAGATTAAAATATAAAAATAAATACCCCCTCAAGCAGCTGCTTGCCACAGAGGTCTGACAGGAGCCTGTCAGTTTATATGCCATAGTAGAAGGTCTGAGAGGATGGCAGGACCTCAGCAGAAAAACAACACATACATCCATGCCTTACCCAGGACTCGAACCCAGATTACCTGTAAAAATATAGGCAATGCACAACCCTGTAGATAGTAAGGATTCCCACCACTGGACAAGCTGCATCATACTTGGCATCTGTTTGGATTTTTGCTAGCCAGCAATATCCAAATTACATCATGACTGAATAACACAATAAGGAGATATAAGTATAATATATTAACAACATTGCCACAAATTGATATTGTTGGGGGGCAACATTAACCAGGATCACTGTATTATTCTTGTACATAAATTACTGTAGTATTTTCAAGCATATTTTTGTAGGTTTGATATAGTAGAAGAGCTAAACTACAATACTTATGTCATTTCATATGTGTTATGTCATTTCATATGTGTTCAAAAGTGGTACATTGAGTTTTCTGCATACACACACACACTGAATAAGAGGCACAATTCAGTTCTGGCAAAGAATCTGCATACTGAATCATAAAAAAATACAGAAGTAGACTCTTTAATGAAGTGGTAAGTCTGATTGGAAAGATCTACATAGTTCTGGTGTTTTTTTCCTGATTCTTCAGACATGTTTTGCCAACATTGATTTTATCTCTTGCTGTAATGCCCTCTTATATCCAGGTGCACACACTTTTTTGGCATTGAGCCAAATAGGAAAATATTATGTTTGCTTTGGGCCAATAGGTGGGCAGGGAGTGTAATAAAAAAAATGAAAATTTATTTTTTGTAGCTCATTTTCACTTTGTCCATCTCTAGAATTCAATTTTTTTTTAGATAAATGAAAAATTATTTTTTGGGTATGTGAGTATAGATGAAATATAACAATTCACACTTTTGAAATCTGTCAACAGCTATAATTGTGGCCTCTAATGGTGGAAAAAGTTGGAAATTGCAAATGTTTAAGTGAATATTGCAAGCTAGGTAATTGTGTTCAAAATTTAGAATTTTGGGTGGTGAAACATGAAGGTCAATTATATAAGTATGCATTGCCAACAATTATTTTTTCACTTTTACCTCCATGGGGAGTAGGAAAAACGCATTTTTTAAAAGAAATTTTTTTAGAGCTATTTTAAAAATTCTTTTTGAGTTGTAAAGACATTGATAAACTCCTACAATTCATACTTTTTGAATCTCCCCAAGTTTTCATTGCACCCACTAATGGTGGAAATTTTTTATTGAATATTATAAATGATCTATTCAGGCTATAAATTTGATATTTTAATGGTGGAATGTGATGATTTAGGGGTTTACATTGGTAGCAATAATTTATCCCTTCATCCTGGGAGGAGTAATGTAACTTTTTTAAGAGATAAATGAGAAATTCTTTTTGAGTTGAATAGTTTCTAATGAGATATAATGATTCATAGTTTTCAAGTTCTCCAAAATTAGAATTATTAGATGGTACTAAATGTAGAAAATGTAAAACTGAAATAATATTTTAATTGACATATTTATACAATATTGTTCATATACGTTATAATTAAATTATTATTTGTTAAATTTTGACCAGTTGCTCATTTTTTAAAAGAAGTTAGTATTTAATTTTAAAGTTCTCCTTAATATTTTAATATAGTAATAATAAGTAAATTATTTTTCATACATTGGCTGATTTGCTCCTTAACCCTGGGAGATGGGAAAATATAACTTTTTCCTTTTAAAGGGATAAATTAGAAGTTCTGTTTGCATTGCATGGGACTAATAATATATTACTATTTACATTTTCCAATCACTCATTAGTATGAATTATTTTTTTTAATTATTGCCATTGTAAAATCTGGTGCAAAATTTGGAAAATGAAAAACTTTGTTTTTTTAAAGGAACATCTCATATTTGCCAGGTTTTTTTTATATTATTGCCAGGCAATATGTTATTCTCCTAATTGTGTCTTACTTAATCATATGTATAATTAAAAAACACTAAGAGAATCTGGCTGTACTAAAGTGAAATGATATTCTAATAAGCCATCTTGTGGCTTACTAAAACTGTGACAAATGCAATGAAATACATTAGGATTTTATCTAAAAAATTTTAGTTTTTATTTGTATTCATTGAGAGCTGTCAAATAATTATGATTTGCAGTAGGCATGTAAATAGCTCAAAATGGGGTAAAACAAAATGGCTAATACTAACTTTTATCAAGACCTACTGTTTACATGTTTAATGCAAAGGTGATCTTACACTATGGTGAACTCTAAACTAGTAAACTTGTCCCATAAAACCTCAGCCAATCAATTTAAACTAAAATGTTTGGGGAAGCCTTCATAATATTTCTAAAACCCCCAGTGAAGTTCTTAAAATCACAGCATCTATAACAGCAGTACTCAAATGGTGCTGTTTTATTAAACTGATAGGCTCCTTTCAGACCTATGTGGTAAGCAGCTGCTTGAGGGAATGATTTTTATTTTAATTTCTTAACCCACATCTAGCCTACAAGACATTATATTGCCCATGGAGAATGCTCGAGAAATAAATAAGAAATGTATTTAATGAAATAAATTTAAAAATAAGCGTTCAAATGGGTGAAATATTGTAAAACACCCTTCACGCATAACTATTTTTCCCCATAGCTTTTTTGCTTTCTGGCCCAGAAAAACATATCAAATTTAAAAAAAAATATATAAAAATATGACATCAGAATAACTAATACTTATTACAAAAATTGCGGCATACATAGTATATGTGGGTTTCACCAGATGGGCTGCATACGAACATGATTGATTATATATTAATTAACTGCAAATGGGTTAGTTATATTAGGAATACCAGGCCATATAGGGGAGCTGAAATTGGATCTATTACCTTGTTAAAAGTGTCTTGCAAATTAAACTTAAGAGAGTTGTGTCAAGGTTAAAAAAATTACCTTTGACACTGCAGCTCTTAAATACTCAGTTATAGTCAAAGCTTACCATGATAGGTTAGTTAGTTATTATGACAGTCATGGTTTGTTTACTACTGAAGTTGAGGAAGAATGGGACCATTTTTTTGAACAGGCTTTTTTTTTTTAAACTAACAGTAATCTTTTAGGAAAAAAGGAGTAGAGGAGGCAGAATTCTTTGAGTGATAAGGCACTTGAGCTTATTTTTGAAAGAAAGAACTGTAGGAATATTCTTAACACCTTGCTAGTCCTAACAGAAAGTTTACAAAGCATTTAATAAGTGAGTAAAGGACCAGTTAACAACTTATAAGAATATTTGGCTTCATAGCTTGGCTCATAAAGCAGAGGAAGCAACTAGACAGCCTAACAGCAGAGAGCTGTATCAGATAGTTAATATTTTGTGTCAGAAGAAAGACAGGTATACAGGGATTGAAAGATAAACATGGTAAGATTATTGAAGATGAGGATTCTGTCGGGCTAGGTGGACTGAGCATTTCAGCGATGTTCTCAACAATATGGTTAGTTCTACTCCCATTATTTGTAATGATGATAGATTCATTACTGGCTTTAATGTTGGCCCTGTAACATAGTCTGAAGTTATTTTGGCTATTTCTAAACTTAAACTATATAAATCCCCAAGGGCAGATGAAATTACTGAAATGCTTAGAGCTGGAAATGATTCTGTTATCACATGGCTGACTGAAATTTCGAATATGTTTTGTGGTAAAGGTAAGGTTCCTAAGGATTTTACCAGAGCTATTATCATCCCTATTTTTAAAAAAGATGATTGCAGTTCTTGTGATAACCATAATGGTATAAGTATATTATTTCATGATATATGCTGTACATTTAAAAAGTTTAAAAGTTCAAAGATCTCAAGTCATGAGGAGTGCAAAGTTGTTACAATCCTAATTATTTTTGTAACCACTTAAGTTACGAATTATTAGATTAGATTTACCCCTTAACACCTTAGCAATAAATTTTCTAGTCATAAAATGTCATTATATATCTACAATGTATATTAGACTAACAAGAAATACAAACATAATTATCAGTTGTTCATAGTTTGTTCCATAATGGTATCAGCATACTTTCTGTTCCAAGTAAAGATTTTTCATGATTGTGCTTAACAGAATTAAAAATCTGGTTGATGGACCATTATGTGATGAGTAGTGTGGATTCAGAAGTGATAGGAGATGTATTGATTAGATTTTCCCACTTAGGAAGATTCTTGATAAATGTTTAGAATTTCAGAAACTTTGTTGCTTCGTAGATTTCAAAAAGTCTTTTGATTCTGTTGACCATCATAATTTGTGGTTGATTGTGAGATCGTATGGTATATCAAACAAGTTACTCTGCTGGCCATTAAAAGTGCAGTACCAGGAAAGACAAGATATATCAAAGCCATATTTAATGAATACATAGCTTATGTTACAAGGACCAAATGATTACAAATACAACTCAGTTAGACTTGTGGAATACAAAGAAATCAGTATCTTGTGTAGCCACCATGAGCGGCAATAACCGCTGCTACACAGTCCAGCATTGAGAGGATGAGACGTCGGATGTGTGTTTGGGGAATGTCAGTCCATGCAGTTTTGATACATACCAAAGTTCATCTGTTGTAGCACCTGCTGGTGTGCTAGTCATCGTGAGATCATGGACCAGACATGTTCAATTGGGACAGATCCGGTGAACGCGCAGGCCAAGGCAGAAGTGTCACATGGTAGCTATCTAGGAATCATTGGATGCCACATGTGGTCGGTCATTGTCCTGTTGGTAATGGCACCAGAAGATAAGGTACAACCACAGGCTCCAACAACTCAGTGATGTAACGCTGTCTGTTTAAAGTACTGGTAATGCATACGAGGCACATGTGTGAGTGGAGCGCAATGGCACCCCATACCATAACATTAGGGGCCAGACCTGTATTGCACTGCATCATGCACGTCTCACTGAGCCTGTCGCCACGGTACCACCAGATACAGATTCATCCATCATGATGCTGCATACTGAAGCAGGATTCATCTGAAAAGACAATTTAATTATGCCATTTGCACGCCCATGCGCAACGTTCTTAGCACCACTGCAGTCGCATACACCTGTGTTGTAGAGTCTAGTAACTGAAGCAATGGCTGCCTAACAAAGATGTCCCAATGCTGCAGACGACGTCGAACCATATGTGTGGACACTGGTTGATGTGCAACACACCCTAGCTGTTGAGCTAAGGTGTTTGATGTGGTTGTGTGATCATTCAAAGCCATGTGCATGAGATGTCTGTCCTCTTGTTTGTTTGTGTGACAGGTCTGTTGAGATCCCTCACGTCAGTGAGTTCGTTCCTCCTCTACCCATTGATGCCATATTCACATCGCTGTGGCAGCATTCCATCCAACATGAGCACCGATGTCTCGATACAATAATCCGCCTTCCTGTAAATCCACAATTCTCCCTTGATCAAAGTCTCACTGAGCCTGTCGCCACGGTACCACCAGATACAGATTCATCCATCATGATGCTGCATACTGAAGCAGGATTCATCTGAAAAGACAATGCCATGCCATTTGCACGCCCATGCGCAACGTTCTTAGCACCACTGCAGTCACATACACCTGCGTTGTAGAGTCAGTAGTAACTGAAGCAATTGCTGCCTAACAAAGATGTCCCGATGCTGCAGACGACGTCGAACCATATGTGTGGACACTGGTTGATGCGCAACACACCCTAGCTGTTGATCTAAGGTGTTTGATGTGGTTGTGTGATCATTCAAAGCCATGTGCATGAGATGTCTGTCCTCTTGTTTGTTTGGGTGACAGGTCTGTTGAGATCCCTCATGTCAGTGAGTTCGTTCCTCCTCTACCCATTGATGCCATATTCTCATTGCTGTGGCAGCATTCCATCCAACATGAGCACCGATGTCTCGATACAATAATCCGCCTTCCTGTAATCCCACAATTCTCCCTCGATCAAAGTTGGAAACCTGGTCATATGGATGCTGTGTTCTTCAACAGGGCACACTTGATCCTTTAGTGCTCAAGAACTGCAAGCAAACACAATTCCAGTGCTTTATACTGGCTCTTTGTAATCTCCTCTTATACCACTTCCAGGGGGCATTACTGTCACACATGATGTGCATATGTGCTGCACTTTGAATCATTTACATGGGCTACCCACCTTGCATATTTTGGGACAATCTGATGAGTTCTTCCTGGTGTTGCAGTTAACATAATGAAAGCTTTCTATAACAAGAGAGTTGCTTGTGAGACTTGGTAAGTCTTATAGGAATTGGTTTAGCATTGCTTCTGGTGTTCAATAAGGTTGCATTTTGTTTCCTTTTCTATTTAGTTTGGTTATTGATTGTGTTATATGGATTTCACTGCAAAGAGAAGATTTTGGGCTTATAAATGGTCTAGAGATCTGAATATTTCTGATTTACATTATGCTGATGATTTGGCACTTTTGGCAAATGATGTTGATGAGATGAGGTCTTTCATTAGAGTTGTTGATGAGACTGGTAGTGGAGCCGGTTTGATGATAAACAGGGAGAAAATTAAAGTAATGAAAATAGATTGGGCAGTCTGTGGTTCAGTTATTCTGAATGGTTGCAGTTGTCAGCAGGTGTCTCGGTTTAATTTTCTTGGCAGCCATGTAACAGATACTGATGATGTGTGGCATGACATAAACAGAAGAATATGGATTGCTGTTGGGATTTTTAAGAATCTGTGGAGATTGTGGAAAAATAGGCCTTTAGAGCTAAAGACTAAAATTATACTGTATAATTGTTTGGTTCTTTCTAGTATTAGTTATGGCAGTGAAACTTGGTCCCTTTGTAAGCAAGATAACAGGAAACGTGATGTTTTTGATTCTAGCTGCTTATGCAGTATCTTGGGCATTAGGTGCTTCAACTTTGTAAGTAATGATGAGGTTAAGCAAAAGAGTCTGCAATCTTCTTTGAGCAGTATATTGTGCAGAGAGGTATTTCATTGTTTGATCATGTTGACCATGTTGACCATATGCATAACTGTAGGTTAGTGAATAGGGTTATGAACAGTGTGCCTAAAGACTACAAAAAGAGAGGGAGAACTAGAAATGCTGTGTGTATTTAACAAGACCTCATTAGAATTGGTCTACAGTGGCCGGATGCAACAGATGTTCCTCAGGACAGATGTGTTTGAGAACTATATTGTACATTCTGGTTGGATCTCCGTATCCCATTGTTGCCTGAGGAGAATGATGATTAATTAAGTAGCCCTGTTCTCTGTATATTTGTGTGTAAGGATAAGTATGAGATCAGATGTTTATATCACCCAGCGCAGAGTTATCATCTACTAGGTCCTGCATACAGCTTTTTTTAGGTCTTATTCATTCTCCTTAATAAATATGACTATCCAAAATTGGAATTCAGGGGCCATTCAGCTGCATAAGGCCCTGTTTCTGCACATACTTATAAATCTGCCTCTAATGCCACACTAGTTATGGGACTAGTAAGATGCAGTGTCACATTTTACTATCAAAATGTGAATCAATATACTTGTCTAAATCATTTGTTCGAGATAATTGAGATTTATCTCTGCAGAACTCCCTGTCTTGCCCTTGGTCAGTAGGGGACTCCAGTGAACTTGGAAAGGCCATCAGATGGAATGTTAAGCCATGCACATTAAAGAACACACTGGATGGCATTAACAGGAGGCAGCCGTCTACTCCTAATGGCTGTCCAGTAGGTTCCCTTCCCCTGAACATTCTCTGAGTCCTTGTGATCTGGCCACTTAGCCCATTGTGCACAAAAAAGTGCCATTCAGGGGAAAGACAACCCAAACATTTGAGTAAGAGTTGGGTTATTTTATGTTTGAGCAGCACTTTTTTTGCCACAAGAGCTCAGAGAAAGTTGGAGACGGGCATATACATTGTAAACACAATTTATTATACACACCTCACCCATTCACATACGTGCCCTACTTTTCCACAATAATGCAGCCCACTGAAAACCCCTTGTGGACTATAAATAGCTCAGATACCTATCTGCTGTGGCTGTTATTGTGAGTAAACAAGGTGACCTGAGCTAGTTTGATTTTAGGCGGATTGTCCATTCAAGGAAGATGGGTTCTCTATGTCCATGACTGCAAAACATCAGGGATTTTTGCATGTGACTGTCATACATGTGTACCAGAACAACATCAAAATCAGCAAAACCTGCATTTGCCAGGAAAAATATGGCTGTAACCAGGCCACAGATGTTCCGAGGTGAGCCCTGACTCTCCCATATAGGAACAGAAAACCTTAGTGCAGATGATAATATTGGCTTTCATTGACAGGGCAGCTACAAAGGTTTGTGCAAAGACCATTCAATATACAATGGCAAAATTGTGCTATGGCAGTTAATGCCCACACCAAGCATGATTGTTAACAACATGTCACTGGGCTATGTGACTGCAATGGACAAAGGAACATCACCAATGGACTGTGGATAACTGGAAATGCTAGTAGACCACATGGACCATGGATCCCAACTGTCGAATCACGGTCTTAAAAGCCAGTGGAGGCAGTGTAGTGTTCTGGGGCATGTTTACATGGGCTGCCTTGGGTCCCTTGTACCTAATGAGACCACCATCACCAACAAGGATATGTTGATGTACTTGCCAACCACCTATGCCTGTTCTGATGTTACTTACCTATGCCTACCTGCTATCTATTTTCCACAGCAGGATTCCTTTTTTACAACAAGACAACATCCCTTATCATCACTCTAGTTTGACGAAGGACTGGTTGGAGGAACATTCCAGTGAGTTCACAACTCTCAAATGGTGCTCTCATTCACTGGATTTGATAGCTATTTGTCATCTGTGAGATGAAGTGATCATTTGAGCCTGAAACCCACTACAGGGAACTCTTGTCACTTTAAGGATGGCTGTCCTGGAATCATTGGCTACAATACCATCCAGATATTTCCAAAACAGAGTCCATGCCACAACTTGTTGCTGTTGTGAGGGTAAAAGGTGGACTTGCATGCTATTAGGTGGGGTGTGTATAATAAATTGACCTTTCAGTGTATATACACAGTTTACATATTTAGTTTGTTATTGATAAACATTAATTTTAATAATTTTAGGTTAGGAAAATATGAACACAAAGAAATGTATTTTATGATGAAATTGCCTAAAACGTGGTTCTTAACAAAGTCTAGAATTTACAGGGCACTGGATCAATAGTAAATGGAATCTTTGTCCTTTATTATTGCACACTTATACTTTATCACAGTTTTGCCTTTTGCCAAACCAGTTCCCCTCTGTATAAAACCATTGGTTGATAAGGGTAGTTTATATGATACTGTTGAACAGGTCTAATAGATATCATCACTTTTCATTGTCATATTCACTGTTGCTGACACTATCACTAGAATTGTTGAAGTCACCATCAGAATAGATGTATATCATTTCAGTAGATCAGCAATTTCATCTTTCTTATATGCAGGTTGTGGTAGCTTTGGCCATGAAAGTCCTGAAGATGTCAGTTTTATCACCCATGATACTCACATTTAGAAAACCCTAGGATGAAAACAACCTTGCACACACATAACTCAAACCTCAATTCAAATGATGCTGAAGCAGGACTGAATGTAACAATAGTTCTGATTATTTCAGATAGGCACAACTGCCAAGAATGGATCAGAAACGTGTGCATCAAACAATATCTCATAGTCCACTTGACACGTGCATCATGCAGCAATGAATGTGTTAAACTGAATGTTTTTTAAATTAATGTTTAAAATGGCCACTATAAAATATTTATTGACTATAGCTTAAAAACTGAAGAAAACAATGCTTTTAAATATTATCTTAAACTATAATAATTAGTGAAAAAAATCTTTTATATAAAAAATATAACTTTTTTTTTTCCTTTTAGGGGAAAAATGAAAACCAGTTTTTAATTTTTTGTCATGGAATAATATAGCATGGTTGGCCACTGTGATTTGGAATTTGTCTTTGTTGTCTTTTAAGACATGGGTGTTTAATCTCTCTGGAATGCTTTGTAAATTAAAATCTTGACATTGACAAATAATAATTATTAAACTCAACTCATTAAGTATCCACTAATAATTTTCACTCTGTAAATTGATTCAATTGTTTAGAGGAAAAATTGTCTTGAGCCGGGTGGGATACGAACCCACGACCTCCTGGTAGCATGTCAGGTGCTTTGGACCACTGAGCTACCGGCCACCAATCAAGATCTCTTCTAACTGATGTTATGAACATTCTCAACCTACTTTCCTAATATGTAGGGAGTGTTAAGGCATTCCCCTGAAAGCGGCTTTTTAATGCCTTTTCTTAGATGCATTTCATCTAAGAAAAGGCATTAAAAAGCCACTTGAGGTGGGATTGCCTGAACACTCCCTACATATTAGGAAAGTAGGTTGAGAATGTTCATAACATCAGTTAGAGGAGATCTTGATCAGAGGCTCACTGGTCCAGAGCTCCTGACATATTATCAGGAGGTCATGGGTTCGTATCCCACCTGGCTCAAGACAATTTTTTCTCTAAATATTTGAATCAATTTACAGAGTGGAAATTATTAGTGGATCTTGACATTGTGTCAATATGTTTGAAATTGAATATATTTTTAATTCCTATGCAATATTTTTTGCTCTGATTTTTGCATCCACAATGTTTTTTGCACTGACTGCAATTTCTTAATACTCTAGTGAAAAATGTCCGATAACTGAATTATATGTTGACTACATCAAATGAGTAATTTTGACTTTCTTCTGAAATCCCACATTTAACACTGTTTTTGAGTTGCAGGAACTGAATGCAGTGATTGCTTATGTATCTATTCTAGTATATTCTCTAATAATAAATCTATAAAAAATGGTCATCATAGTAGCCATTATGGAGAGGTGTCATATATTCTTGACTAGCACAACTAATATGCCACTAAAGAAAATAACCTATAATACTTTCTAACTAAGGCAATAAATCAACCTAATTGAAGTCAGCTGCACTTAAGATCACCTGCTGTTAAATCAACCAAGGGTCATACTTCATAGTCCTGATTTTTTTAATGGAGATATTAAACACTGCAAACTTTTAGATTTTTTTTAAATCACTTGTTTCAGAGAAATGTGTAAAGTCGAATTTTTATAATCTATATTGAATCAGTGTTTCTCAACCATTTTGGTATTGGGCACTTCTTAGGAAGTCTTACTTATCCTGGGGACTCTTAAGATGACTCCCTTATTATTGGGACCCTTAAGAAGACTCCCTCATTATGATGACTCTTAACAAACTCTCACTCTATGTGGGGACACTTTATGAAGTCTCCTCTTATTCTGAGAACCCTTATTCAAAAATTTTATTACATTTATAGAGTGACACATAAAAACTACCAATCAATAGGGGAGCTTCAAAGTTTTGATTTCAAATTCTCAATGTGAGTATACCTCAATTATAATCTGCCTGGATGATGGCTAGGATGATGGCTAGCTGATAGTTCAAGAGGTGAAATGACTGTCATGGACCATGATGCCGGTGGACTTGTGAAGATTTATCAAAGATATTGTCTATGTGCTACCTTTACCACATACTTTGGAGGGTTGAAAAAGGAGGATCTCTGATGCCATTGCAAATATTTCACAGGATGACTTGTTTAAAGTCATAAATGGGAGGAGATTGAATAAAGGGTTGACATGCAAAATCACCTATCACACTTACATTGAGAATCTCCCCACATTACAAACTGTCATTTGATATATAACTTTTTACATTTGGTTCTCATATTTGAAAGATATAAGTAGACAATCCATCATATATATTCCTTTTTTTTTTGGAGGGGAATTTTTATGGGAGGGGAAATTTTATAATCTGTCGCAAGCTTTCAGCTGACAGATAGCTTGCAGCCCTCTCAATCCAAACATATAGTTCCTCTTTTTTATATTTTCTATTTTTAGGGGGAAAAAGCTTGGGGGAAAATTTTTTTATAACCTATGACATTTGCCATATCAGAAGTTCTCATTTGGCAGATAAATTTAAGTTTGTCCATTATGTTCGAAAGATATGGTGGAACAATTGTTTTGATAAACCAATAAATGGCGAGTGAAAAGCAACAGGAAGATAGGTAAAAATGTAGAAGCCTTAGGATATCGTTCATTAATTTTCTTAGTAGTGCAACTTATGTAGCACTGATCTCATTGGGCTGCCTAATTATACAGTTTCCAAACTTAAATTACTATCAATTTTTACTTCAGTATATTCAGTATAGTTGACACTTTCAATTAGATTGCACTGACAATCAACCATATTATAAACAACTAAGATCAAGATTTTTAATATTGGTATAACTGTTCTGTTTATTTTTTAAATTAACATATATTTTGTCTTTTAAATTTTTATAGTTAATTCATTCATTTTGAACCAATCTCCAGTAACAGTTAAGTTGTTTAGTGATTTTGATCAGTTCATCAAGGTTATCAGCACAAAATGTTATTGCAGTATCATCAACAATGTATTAATGTTCCCATTTATATTCAAAGAACAAAAATCATTAGTAAAAATGAGAAAAGTATTGAATCTAAGACTGACTTTTGAGGCACACCATATTTAATAGTCATTTTAGAACTAATAGTAGCATGTATATTAACTTGTGTTATGTAATTAATGTCAATGTTGAAAATGAGTTACTGATATTTGATTAACTTATACAGTTTTAAGATAAAAGATGTCCTTATTTTTTACAAGTGGTGAACCTTATATTTACATATTGCTTCTTGATACATATCTTTGGCATATTTTTTAGGACGGCCAAATACTACAAAAGAAGGACATGAAGTTAGAACATGTAAGGTTGCAGATCGTTCAGCCTCTATCAATTTGTCTGTTTGGGATGAACCAGGAGTATATATACAACAAGGAGATATATGCAGGCTTACCAAAGGGCAAGTATTGAACAAATGTTTTGTTATAAAGAACATAATGCTTACAATTATATAGATTGAAAAGTTTAATACTTTTCATGTAAAAATCAGTATATAACTTTATTAAACTATAAACCTTATTATTACTGATATTAAATATCATGGAAAAAGATTTCATTTACTACAACTTTGCTGTATATATATATATACCATTAAAAAACATACCAATGTGAATATTATCTAGCATCATTGCTTTATAGACAGTCCATTTGTCATAGGTAAGGGGGCTACATTACAATGTGACTGATGTAACATATTTAAATGTCTCTTCCCAAGTAGAGATGCAGGTAATAATGTTGGTTTCAGCAAAAGCTTGTCATTCGTTGGCATGCATAAATCCTGTTGTCTTGTCTGGCAAAACCTCAAATTCCCCTTGAAGAGGCATGGATGTTTGCACTCTTGCCCTTGACTACCATTTGCTGCCATATTGTTGTCTTTCCATTCCAACTGTCAGTGATATCAGTCTGTAATGTAGACTATTTAACCATTGGGCAATAATATTAATAGCAGTTACACTTGAAAGCCAATGTTAGTAGCCCTTTATAGTTGTTAAGATGATTCATGACTGTTTTTTGTACTTTTTTGCATTTTCTTGTTCAGCATCTCACTAGCTTCTTGTAGATAGTTATTCCAAATCATTACTATCTACAAGAGCTTAATGAGATGCTAAATAAGAATGACACCAGACAAAAACATCTTAAAAAGATCCAGTGCTCACTCAAACTTCAGATAAGCCTTTTTGCCCTATTTTTAAACCCCTTCCTGTTGTTAATCTGTCCAATAAAAATTTTCCCCTTAACGAAATGGCTGCTCTGGAACATGACCCTAAATTCAGCCCTTTCCATACAAATTTGGACAAAAAAGAAATAATCTCTGAAGTTGAAAATATCATTAGCAATCCGCGCGGACATTTGGAAGAGCATAAAATTAATGCTATCAGGCAAAAAGTCCTCAAATTCATGAAATCCTGACAAAATTCTCCATCCTACTCAGATAGGAATTTTTCATCCGAATATTTTCAGGCATTAAAAAATGTTCAAAACACCCCTGACATTGTTACCACCTTAGCTGATAAAACATGCCAGTTTGTCATAATGGACAAGAATGACTATGATGCCAAAGTTTTGGACTTCATAAATAGCTCCCATTGCACTAGTTTAAATATTGACCCCACCAGTGGGGCAGGGGTGGCTCAGTAGGTAGCGCGTCAGGCTCGTAATCTGTAGTTCCCAGGTTCGAGTCCCAGCTGGGTCAGCATTGAGATTTATCTCCACAAAATTCCCCGCCCTGCCCACGGTCAATAGGGGACACCGATGGGCTTGGAAAGGCCGCCGTCCGTCAGATGGGATGTTAAGCCATGGCCCCATGTGCAGGAGAGCCATACCCTGTGCACGTTAAAGAACACGCTGGATGGCCTTGACGGGAGGCTACCATCTGTCTCCGAACAGCTGTTCCAGTGGGTCCCCTCCCCCAACCTTCTCTGAGCCTTCGGGGTCAATGTGACCTGGCCATTTAGCCCATGGTGTTCAAAAAAGTGCCGCTCAGAGGTAAAACAACCCAACCCGACCCCACCAGTAGCATCAAAAATGAGGTCTGCAGGCTGAAAAACAACAGGTGGCTCTCCAAGGACCTTAAGAAGAGCTCAGTGCCATCCAACTGCCAAGCACCGCAAATGTTTGCCCAGTGCAAAGTGCACAAAGATAATTATTCCTTCCGGCCACTCGTGTCCAAAAGAACTTCTCCAACTTTCTTTCTTGAAAAGAGTTTGTCGAAATTTCTATCCAACTTCATTTCCAATCACCCATTTTCTATAAAGTTGACGGCGGAATTTCTCAACAGACCAAAGGATCTGTCCATTCCTCCTGACAGCAAATTTGTCACATTTGACATAGTCTCTTTATTCCCATCCACTCTAGTTTTTGATGCGGTCATGTTGTTTTGGACAAAAATTATTGAAACGCAAAAATTTTCCCTTCCCGAAATCAATTCCATTCATGAGGCTCTAAACCTCGTCACCGAAAACAATTATTTCCAGTTCGGCAACCAAATCTACAGGCAGGACTCAGGGGCCCCCATGGGCTCCTCTCTTTCTGGTATCCTATCTGAAATTGTCCTTCAAGATCTTGAAACAAAATTGTTCAACTCAGCAGCAATTTTACCCTTCTTCTGGTGTCGCTATTGTCGACGATATATTTTTAATTTGGAATGGCAGCAATGAGCAATTAAGCAGCCTCATTGACTCTGCCAACAATATATATCACACGATACGCTTTACGAAGGAGGAGGAGAATAGAAGTGCCATCCCCTATTTAGATATTTTCATCCAAAAAGATGACACAGGAGCCTTGACGACGTCGGTATACCGGAATCCTACCCACGTCCCTTCTGTCGTACATGCAGACTCGTGCACCCCATGGGCATACAAAATTACAGCCTTCTGTTCCCTCACACATACGGCTTTCGCCGTGTCTTCAAATGAGCAGCTGCTTGAAGAAGAAATTTTAAACATCCATTTCATCGCTGCTTCCCATGGCTACAACTCAACAGCAATAGACAAAGTTATCAGTAAATATAGAAACGAAAACAGAAGAGATTTGGCTCTCCTCCCTATTGCCGACCCCGAATGTACAACTTTTGCCAGACCTATTTCTTACATTCCTGTCCTATGTGAATCGGTCCACAAATTACTCAGAGCCCATAATATAAAAATTGTTTTCAGCCCAGCTCCAGATTTGAAGAAATTAGTCAAAAGGGACAGGGACAAATATAGCCTACTTCAAAAATCGGGCATATACCGATTTCCCCTGCAGTTGCTGGATAATTCCGTTGTGTACTACATCGGCAAAACCATTCGCTCTTTACAAGAAAGGTTCACGGAGCACCAAACTGATGTCAGCCAAAAGAAGCTAATGACGTACGCCTCTGAGCTAGCAGTGCAACACACGGCAACAATAGACTGGGAGCACGCCACACTTCTTGCGCATGCATCCACTTTCTACGGAACCATAGTCCATGAGGCTATTGAAATAATGACCTCGTCTGTCCCCACCTGCAACTGAGACACTGGAATCGCCCTTCACGACATGTGGAAAGAAGCTCTTTGTCTAAACAGACCTAATATCAATACATAGCATCACTTCACTGAAGACGGAGCGCTGTCTTTGCTCCGAAAAGCTTCTGAGAGTTTTCTCTTAAGAACTTTCAACATGCAAATAGTTTGAAGGATAACTCTAAAATTTTATTGCTCAATGACAGAGAATTTTAAATTATTTTTAAAAAAATTTAAACTAAATAAGAATGCAACAAAATACAAAAGGTAGCCACAAGTCATCTTAAGTGTAAAGGACTTCTAACATTGGTTTTCAAGTGCAACTATTGTTAATATCACATCATCCAATGGTTAAATATCACACATTATGTATGAGCTGGTATCACTGACAGCTGCAAGGCAGTAAATGACACTGAAGAGCAAGAGTGCAAATATCCAAGCCTCTTCAGGGAAAGAAAGTCTGTCAGTCAAGACCACAGAAATTACGCACACCACCAATGACAAGCCCTCACTGAAATCTTCATCTTCTGCATCTGTGCCCAAGCAGAGAGACCTAAGCAAGTTACATCAGTCATATTGTAATGTAATCTCCATTACCATGGCAATGGACTGTCTAAAGTATTAACTAGTGGTGGAACTTAGCCAGGGCAGTGGGGGCCTGTGAGAGGTCTCGATTGTGTTTCAAGAAACATTTTTCTTAATGGAAATTGTGATGCCCCATCGTTCACTTTTGCTTTACCTTAACCAGTTTTGTTTAATTTACGTTATATTTATCATTTTGGGGATTTTTATTTCCTTTTCGGCATCACAGCACTCACATCCAAGTTTCTAGGAGTTGCGTACGCGCAACTCCGAACTTCCGACCGTAACCGTTAAAGCAAGAGGGGGCGTGCCAAGGACACGCCCCCTCTTGCGTCATAGCTTGCGTCCTTCATCATTGTATGCAAATGTCTTTCCCGGCATGCGCCGGCCCATTGTCAAAACCGTGACCTGCGAGTCACTTGAGAGCACTAAGCACTGAGCACTTGAGAGCAGAGTTGTAGAGAGAGCAGAGAGATGTAGTAAGGTGCGTAGCACCGTGCGTGTAGCACAGATTTTAGTTTCTTCATTGATGTCTTGGTGAGTTAATTATTTTGGAAATAAATCTATTTTGTTTCGTTACAAACTTTTGAGTCTGTAGTTTTTATCTTGAGCAACGCTAATTTAGGATCTTTTTTACATTAACTCTTATTTTGTTAAGAATCATTTTTGACTCTTACTTATGAACGCTCGCTGGCAATTGAACCCTAAATCAACTTATTCTACATTTTGGCAATTTGTTAATGATTGCCTGGCGCCCGTCTAAGCTATCCGGAGCATAAAACTTAAAGTATTTTGCATTGTTTGGAGCGTTACAGAGTCACATAAAAGAAGTGGCGCAGCGAACAGGGACTTGCCAGTATTTAACGATAGTATATATATTTGTGGATAAATTTTGTATGATTGTCAAAGATAGTAATTTTTTGAGCTCAATAGTTGTATGTACTAGTTGTAGATTTAACGGCAGCTTAAGCCGAAAATTTTTGTTGAGCAAGTAGCTTAACATTTGTGTGTATTATTCAAAGGTACTGAAGTTTCAGCGTAGATATTGCTGAATATTTAAGATAATTGTCGTATGTAATGATTAGAAGTGTCCGGACACACAAGTACGTAGGACGATAAGAAAAATAATTTTTTTTATAAGCAATTTTATATTTTTGTAAAGCTTAGTTATAGCTTTAGTATTGTTGTATAGCAGTACCTTTGAGCGCTGCTCAAGATAAAAAAGTTTTCAAAATTTCCAAAATTCCAAATTTCGGCAGACCGCTAAACATGTCTGCTAATAATATGGCCGATTCCGCCATAATGACTCCCGACATAGAAAGAGTAAAGGGTAGATTGCAAGAGGTAATGATGGAAGCAGAAGTGCTAATGAATCTGCTTGATGATAATCGGGAGAAAAGGGGAACGACAACAACCCCTAAATTTGCTGACAATGCTACGTCAGTTCACCGACGAAGAAACTTTGAACGTAAGGTTCCATTTTCTGTTCCGCCAGAAGCAAGCGATAGAACAGAGTATTTTCAACCGCCACAACGACGATTTGCCAACCCATCCATTAACTATAGTCCTTATGTTAATTGGCCTTTACCTGAGATAAGGTTCGACGGTTCGAAACGTCCGTCATCGTGGACATTTGTCAAGTCCATGGAGGAGCACTTCCGTTTACATGAAGTGCCAAGCAACAAAAAAGTTGTTTTAGCAGTATCTTGCCTAATTGGATGTGCTAAGCAATGGTGGAATAACGTAGGATGTCGTCATGGCATAGAACTTTGGGAAGAATTTAAAAATGAAATCATGGACATATATCCGGCTTATAATGATTTTACAGAACTAGCTACAGAGTTGTTTTCACGAAGACAAAGGGAAAGAGATGACATAGAAAAATTCATATGGGGTACAGTAGAATTATACCAGCTGTACGATGCTGATGCCGCTGAAATTGATATTGTAAATTGCATATTGTCTCAATTACTTTTGCCCATCCGAGAATTCCTAGAAGTACAAAACATAAATTCAGTTTCCAAGTTAGTCAAATTGGCTCGGCAATACACTGCAAGAAGAGAATCTGCAGCAAATACACATAACCAACAATGGATGCCATTCCCGCCAAAGCAGCGATATCAGGTTGAGTCGCGTAGAATGACTCCCGCACGACCGCAATTTACACGGTCCCGACAATTTGCGCCGAACGCGCCAAGAACTATAGAATATGAACGAAGTAGAGACTTTTTGCCACGTCAAGCTTCAAACCATAACACTAGACCTAAAACTTTGGTTAAACAAAAGAGAGAAACTATCACTTGTAACTTTTGTGGCCGACTAGGACATATTGAGAAATACTGTTGCCAAAGGAATGAAAATTCGGGAAACTCTCATCGGGATCTTTGAAGCGAGAGGCCAAGGTTCCTCAACAAAAGCCCTCTCATGAGTTAAGTCTTGCTACTGTGGGTATACATAATGTCTTACATTTACCTTTTGTGAAGCTTTATCACGATAAGACAGAATTCATAGCTCGCATTGATACAGGAGCTGATCTTACATGTCTACATAAGAAAGTATGGGATAAAATTCAGAAAAATTGTAAACTGAATTTGCAGCCGTGGTCCGGTGGACCTTTGAACTTAGCTTGTGCTTCCAAGCAGTGTTTTCCGCAAGGAACTGTTGAGTTACCTATCACTTTAAATAATGTGGAGATAAGACTTGAATTTTTAGTAATAAGTGAATTATTATACGACTCTTTAATAGGAATAGATGCGATACGGAAACACTTGATTGAATTTGATTTTGCCAACAATACTATTTCATTAAAAGCAACAATGAAAGAAAAACTTGATATCGATCAGATAAAATTAGACATTAGAAAACATGCTGACAACGCTCATTTGGGAAATAGCGAGAGAGTTAAGTTAGAAACTCTGCTCAATGCTAATTACGAACTTTTTAACAACAAGCCCCGGTAGATGTCAGATTTTAGAACATCATATCGACACCGGCAATAATAGACCTGTTTACAGCAAACCATATAATTATCCTCCCAGTAAAGAAGAGATAATTTCAACACAAATTAAAGAAATGTTAGAGGATGGGATAATAGAGCCAAGTTTTAGCCCTTGGGCTTCACCGGTCGTGCTCGTTAAAAAGAAAACTGGTGATTTGAGATTTTGCGTAGACTATCGAAAATTAAATGCTGTTACAGTCCCCGACAGATATTCACTACCTATTATTCAGAATCTACTAACACAACTGGCTGGCAAGAAATTTATTAGCACACTAGATTTGTCTTCAGGATATTGGCAGGTGTCCGTATATCCACCAGATCGACCCAAAACAGCATTCCTCACAAAAGATGGATTATTCCAATTTCGTTGCTTACCGTTTGGCTTATCAGGAGCACCCGCCATGTTTCAACGTCTTATGTCCGTAGTTCTGGGTGACCTAAAAAGGAAAAATTTGTGAAGTATACTTAGACGACATAGTCATTTTTTCTACTGATTTTTCAGAGCATCTACGTGATTTGAATTTGGTATTTGCAAGGTTAAGAGAAGCCGGACTCACCATAAAGTTGTCCAAATGCACCTTTCTCCGAGAGGACGTTCAATACCTCGGTTTCACTGTTAATAAGGATGGAGTAAGAACATTACCTAATAAGGTCGAAGCCATAGAACGATTTCCCACACCGCGCAATTCGAAACAACTTAGTAGATTTTTAGGAATGTGTGGATGGTACCGACAATTTGTACCCAATTTTGTTAATTTGGCCGAACCTTTGTGTGAATTACGTCGAAAGCGAAAGCGGTTTCACTGGACACCTGTTTGCGATACAGCATTTCAGACATTAAAGGATGCATTGTGTCATGCTCCCGTGTTGGCCTTGCCACAGTTAGGCAAACCTTTTTTCATCTACACTGATGCTTCCGATGTTGGTCTCGGCACCGTGCTGAGCCAAGTACAGAATGACAATTGTGAACACGTCATCATGTATGCCAGTCGCAGTTTGAGTCATACTGAAAGAAACTATACAGTGACTGAAAAAGAATGTCTAAGCGTAATATGGGCTCTAGAAAAATTTAAAGTACAATTAGACACATCCGACATAACTATTTTTACTGACCATGCTGCTTTACAATGGTTACAGACATCTACCAATCTAACAGGTCGTCTAATGCGCTGGGCATTACGCCTACAAGAATTTAATTTCAAGGTCGAGGATCGAAAGGGAAGTGCACATCAGCTACCAGATGCATTATCCCGTGCTCCCGTGTGGCCGGCAGAAGTTACGCCAGAGCTCGAAGATAAGCCTTTTGCTCCCTCACTCGCCACAATAGTTCCCATCGAATACCAAGGAACATTTAATTACTGAACAACAAAGCGATTTAGAATATGGAAACGTGTATCATTATTTGAAAACTGATGAATTACCTCTAGATCCTAGTATAGCTTCAAGTATTGTTGGAAGAGCCAGACATTTCAGATTAATTAACGATATTTTGTACTACTGCAGACGACCGAGTCAAACAGGCAGTTATCGCCCATTTATTCCCAAGAATTTAAGAGAGTACGTACTCCGAGAATTACATGATGTACCTTCAGCTGGACATTTAGGTACACGGAAAACCTATCAGAAAGTGGCCAAAAGATCATATTGGCCAGCTTTGAAAAAGGACGTAAAAACCTATGTAGAAACATGCCTAATTTGTCAAACCACGAAATTCGATCAAAACCGTCCTTGTGGTCTTATGAAAAGCACGATCTCCAATGAACCCATGGAATTAGTTGGCATGGATTTAATGGGCCCGTATCCACAAACACAAGCGGGATCCCAATATATTCTGGTCTTGGTAGATTATTTTTCCAAATGGGTCGAAATATTTCCTGTTAGAAATGCAACAGCAACAATCGTAGCAAAGAAATTTGTAAATGAATTTATATGCAGATACGGGGTACCCAAGAGTATAGTTTCAGACAATGGGCCCCAATTCATTTCCAATGTGCTTGCTGAAGTATGTGAAACGTTCCAAATAAAACATATATATACAACTCCATATCATCCACAATCAAATTTGACAGAAAGAATTAATCGAAATATTGGCAGAATGATAGCTGCTCACGTTGAAAATAGACATAGTACATGGGATAAATATTTGCAACAGTTTTCCTTTGCTTTACGCACTTCATTACATGAAACCACCAAATTCACGCCTTCACGGATATTTCTTGGAAGAGAACTAACATTACCCTGGGACAGACTCATTGGCCAACCCGCATCTTCACAATCCATTGAGTTTAGAACAGAACAGCATATTAGAGCCATTTCAAAGGCACAAGATAATTCCCTACGAGCACAACAAAAGCAACGAGAGGATTATAATAAAAGACGACAACATATGGAATTTAAAGTAGGTGATAAGGTCTTGATTAAAACACATCATAAGAGTGATAAAGAAAGAGGATTCATCAAGAAATTTGCACCATTATATGCTGGACCATATGTTATAAGGAAGAAACTTTCCCCACTTCTGTATGAATTGGCCAATATGACCACTAATGCCTCAGTAGGATACTTTAATGTTGTGAATATTAAAAAATACAAAACTTCTATAGAATTTTCTAGATCAGAAGCAGATGCTCCACAACAAACCCAGGAGAATGATGGCTCTGATGATGATATTGAACCTTTACCACTCAGAAGAGAAAAGAACAGATTAGATTATCACCTACTGCACACAACAGGACAAAGACTGACAAAGCCAGATTCAGCTGTTCCATCAATGTCAAGAGCGTAACGAAAAGCCGACGAAACGACCAGAGCCTGCAGAGCGACAACCGGCAGCGAAGCAGCGAGCATCGGGAAGATGACGTCACGAGAGAGATCTACAGCGACGACTTGACTTGAACGAGATCTTCAGTAACAACTTTACGTGAAGCCACCCAACAACGACGGAAGGATGTTATCGGAAACGGACTAGATGATTTATCGCCACGGAGTGCCAACAATGAAATTTAAGTATATTTTTCTTTCACTTGGCACTTGATTGAGTTATAAAATGTTTTTTTTTCTGGAATAGATGAAGACGAAGAAGAAGCCTTATTGTGAATTATATAGTTAGCGATGTTTAATTTCTTGTTGAAACTTTAGAGTTCGATATTTATTTTTGAAAAGTGAAATTTTTGTAGTTCGAGTTTATACTTGTGTGAATAGAATTTTTTTTTGCATTCTTGTTCATCGAGGTTCTAGTTATTGTATTTACGTGAGTTAAAATGTATTTTGTAGATTTTTTTCAGCTGACTGATAGCTGAAAATTTTGTAAGTCGATATTGGAAAGTTTAGAAATTGTAAAATGTTTCTGGATATGAATGAGAAGAGTGAAAGAGAATTAGTGATTTAAGAATTTATATTGTAAAATAATGTGCATTCCAAAGTGAATTTATGTAAAAAAAAAAAAGAGATTCATGTAAAAGTTATTGGATGAAATGTTATCATCATATATTATAAATTATTTACACTCTTTTTTCTTTATTCTTAGATACGATTTATGTATATGTGTTTAAATCTGTTCAGTGTCATCAGTGATATTTATGTGTCAATGATACGTAATTTTTGTGGATGACATTGGCAGTATTTATTGGTATATATAGATGATGACCATGATGATGACTGCAGAATTTTGTTTTTTTTTGTGTGTGTACCTTTTTGGAGCTGTCCCCAAATGGCATAGTCTGATAACAGAGTTGTTATCAGCATAACTCCTTTGGGAGGGGGACGTTAGCTCTGAAGGGGGAGGTAACTAATGATTTTTTATTTCAGCTAGATCGCGATTTCTGTGAATAGGAGAAGAATTAGCGGATGATTACAATCCCGCTTGTTTGTAAATTTTGAATTTTCTTAGCTTTGCGTATTTGAATGTAATTAGGAGGAGATAACGGTGTTCGAATACCCGTTTTTTTATGTGATTTAGGAGAAGATTTAGCTTTCACGAATTTTTTATTGTGGTTAGGGGAAAAGCGGAAGTTATTACCCCGCTAACAACAAATGTAATGAATCACTTTTTCTTTTCATCTTTTTAACATTTATTAGACTTAGGTTAATAAACTCCAAATCTTACTATTTTTTCTGTACAGTTCAAGATATGCCAATTTCGAGTTTGTATCAGAATGTGATACTAGTTAGACCGATGATGCTAGTATACAGTTAACTGTCACAGCCACTGGTACGTAAGTACACTAGGTTAGCTGTTAAATACATATTTTTGTTAGGAGGAAAAGGGAGGAGGTACCTTTGGTTGTGCTGGAAAATTGTGTCAAAGTAAGAATAGTTCATCATATCAAAATTTGCGCTAGCATACTTTTACTTATTTATGTTCAGCCATGTGTAAATGACGTAAGATGTGTCCTTTATTCAAAATTGTCGTCAAAATTTGTTAGGTCAATCATTTTGACTCCCTTTGGAAGGGGGAGTTGTGATGCCCCATCGTTCACTTTTGCTTTACCTTAACCAGTTTTGTTTAATTTACGTTATATTTATCATTTTGGGGATTTTTATTTCCTTTTCGGCATCACAGCACTCACATCCAAGTTTCTAGGAGTTGCGTACGCGCAACTCCGAACTTCCGACCGTAACCGTTAAAGCGCGTGCCAAGGACACGCCCCCTCTTGCGTCATAGCTTGCGTCCTTCATCATTGTATGCAAATGTCTTTCCCGGCATGCGCCGGCCCATTGTCAAAACCGTGACCTGCGAGTCACTTGAGAGCACTAAGCACTGAGCACTTGAGAGCAGAGTTGTAGAGAGAGCAGAGAGATGTAGTAAGGTGCGTAGCACCGTGCGTGTAGCACAGATTTTAGTTTCTTCATTGATGTCTTGGTGAGTTAATTATTTTGGAAATAAATCTATTTTGTTTTGTTACAAACTTTTGAGTCTGTAGTTTTTATCTTGAGCAATGCTAATTTAGGATCTTTTTTACATTAACTCTTATTTTGTTAAGAATCATTTTTGACTCTTACTTATGAACGCTCGCTGGCAATTGAACCCTAAATCAACTTATTCTACATTTTGGCAATTTGTTAATGATTGCCTGGCGCCCGTCTAAGCTATCCAGAGCATAAAACTTAAAGTATTTTGCATTGTTTGGAGCGTTACAAAATCTTTAGGTGAGTATAAGTCAAACTGGACCGGAAGTTGTTAAAGACAATTGGTATATTCCTAGTACTTACTCTCTGGGTCCCTTTGTTGTGATTTTTAGAGTCATACCTTCTTCTGCACTGCTTCCATCCATACTCCTTCCACTACATCTATTCCCCATATTATTTCTTCTTATACTCATATTCTTTCTTTTATGCATTTAAATGATAGAATAGCCATTGTTTTGTTTTGTTTTTTGCATTGTTTATATCCATATGTTTTCAATTGCATAAAAGTATTTCCTATTTTTAGGGGCATACAAAGGAAGTTAGTAGAAAAACAACACAAGTATTATTGAGGACTTTTCACATTCGGTTAACTTTATAAAAAAAAACAATATATTCCACTATTAAATCCTTAAAATCTCATTTTATGATACATAGTTTTTAATTAACATCACGATTTCAGTATTGTATTTTACCCAGCATTGTCTTCTACAATTGTATCTTGACTGAAGAGATTTTACTCCACAATATGGGGCAGGGGCAGCTCAGTTGGTAATGTGCCAGGCTCGTAATCAGAAGTTCCCAGGTTTGAATCCCAGCTGGGCCAGTGTTGAGGTTTATCTCTGCAAAACTTCTTGCCCTGCTCTTGGTCAGTAGGTGACACTAATGGGCTTTGAAAGGCGTCCACCACAAGGGACGTAAAACCATGGCTCTGTGTGTGGGAGAGCCATACCCTGTGCATGTTAAAGAACACGCTGGATGATCTTAACAGGAAGCTATCATCTGTTTCCCAACAGCTGTCCAGTGAGTCCCTGCCCACAACCTTCTCTGAGCCCTTGGGGTCCTTGTGACCTAGACATTTAGTCCATTGTTTGATAAAAAAGTGCCACTCAAAGGTAAAACAACCCAACTCCATAATATATATGCATATAGTTAAACCAACATTGGCTTTGGGAACAATGAAATTTTTTAGAAAAATGTTCAAAGTAAGTAGTAAAATGTACTTGACAACTTAACATTTTTCAAAATTACTACTATTGAAAAATTTAGAGGCCCAAAAAAAGTGTCTTGCCCCAGGGCCCATGGCCTTCTTGTTCTGCCTCTGACATTGACACTAGATAATATTCTAGATTAGTATAATGATTTTTAATCCTTACTGTGTCAGGCATGAAAAACTGAATTGTACCCAGTGGCAGGTTTTTTTTTTTTTTCAACTGTGTTCAGTCGGAAAAAAAAAGTGACCTTTAGAACTTTTTCTCAAATAATTAATAAAAAGAATTAGGGTAAAACAACCCAACCCAATCATCCATTAGTTTGAATTAAAACTTTTAGAGTTCAAAAGTGGGTAAATGAAAAACCTCATTCTTTTTGAAAACAAGATTACTATATTTGCATTGTTCTAGTTTATTTTGTGTTTATTTTGCCATGTTGTGTTTTATCATGTTTTTTTTTCTGTCATCAAAGAAATTATGTTAAATTTCAAAAGCATGAGCTACCTGAATAATCCACAGACTGGATAAATTTGAAAAGGTGAACAGCCACTCTCCTAGCTCTAAGGAACCACTGGGAAAATTGTGTGTATGCCAATGGTCCAATTTCAAAGAATAAAATTGTTAGTAGCTATGGAAAGTTTATCATGAACCTTCTACTCCATTTTGCCTAGTGATTTAGCTTATTTTGCAGTAAGAAAAAGGACAAAATGCCAATAAGGCATAAAACATTAGTAACTTTAAAACTTGAGTAACTAGATCAGAGGTTTCAAACTCAAATCACATAAGGGCCAAATAGTTACTTCTCAAAATATCATGGGCTGCATTTTATTTTAAGCAATAATAAGAAAAACATAATTGTTTACATTGTTATTTTAGTTTCCATACTTTTTAATACCAAAATATAAACTAAATGTCATTTGTAGTTGCTTTATCTTTAGCTGATTCCAACTATATTCTACATACTTGCATGGGATCATCACAGTTACCAAGCTAGTAGGCCACAGTTTTGCTACCATAATTATGATAGAACATATTGTTTGTGGGGTTGCATGTTTGAGATCCCTGAAATAAACTAGTATGAAAAATTCAATTCTAGAATTATACCTTGTAATAATAAGTAATGATATGTCATTTCATGTTTATAGTAAAGAGCTTTATATATAAATTTGAAGGCATTAGTTGTGTAACCAAAGTCAGTGCTTATCTATATGCTTGCAATTTAACTGTTGGGCTCTTGCAGATATGCTTCTGTATGGAAAGGCTGTCTAACATTATATACTGGAAAAGGAGGGGATATTCAAAAAATAGGAGAGTAAGCAATCTTATTGTTTTTTTTTTCAAATAGTTAAAATTAAATTGTTTAATTACCATCCATCTATTTTATGCATTGTTCCATTTACCATTTTGTCCAGTTAAAGTTTTTGACTGTTAAAAAAAGTTGCATGTAATATACCATAGTTTTTGGATAAAACTATGTTTTGCTAATTGAATTGTGATAATTTTTTTGAGTACACAACCACCCTTGGAAAATTTTGGTGTCTATGTTTCATTTGAATGTCTAGATTTTATATCTGCAAATCTATTATGTTTACATTAACTCTTAATTGATGTTTTTGTTTATATATGAGGGTGTCAACAAATGGGGTGAATTTTCATTTTTTTACAGACAATAGTACCCATTATGTAATCTTTACTACATACCCTCATTAGTGCATGCTGAGCATGTAGTTATCATAGTTTCCATATAAAGTTGGCAATACTTAACCAGTCAGTTGTTAAAATTGCAGCTGCTCTGTTGTACTGCAGTTGAATAGCAAAGTATCATTCATTTATTGTCAGAAGGAGTCAAAACAAGTAAAATTTACTGTAGAATGTGTGCACAATCTGGGGACAGTTCATCATCGAAAAAGTGTGTGTGTGGTGCTAACTTTTCTGAAATGGTCACTCAAGTGTAATTGATGAACACTGACCTGGTAAACCATTTAAAGCAGCAACACTTGATACAGTGCAGCACATTAATGAATTTGTTTGGAGAACCAACACATCACGTTGGAAGAATACTACTGGAGTGCAAGTTGAGGGATGATACATTTGTTTAAAATGCAGTGCATAATTGTCTGGGTTTTTCACCAAAAACCTTTTTAGCTTTTTTCCAGAAAAATGAACAAATGTTTTTACTTTGTAATCTATCTGCCTGTTCATCTTTAGACATTCAACTTTGTTTTTAGAGAGAAATAAAAAATTATTTTTTGGTTGTTTTGATATTGATGAAATATTAAGATTCTTACTTTCAGAATCTCCCAATAACTATAATTGTGCCCTCTAATAGTGGAAAGGTTTAAAATTTCAAACAAATATAGCAAGCTATTGAATTGCTTTAGAAATTTGAACTTTTGGTTGTGAAATATGAATGTCGTGACATTTGCACTGACAACAATGATTTTCATCTTTACGCCCAGAGAGGGTGGGAATATGCAATTTTTTTTTTATTTTAATATATACCTGAAATGTAATTATCAGTGTACATATAATAAAGAGGCACTTGAAATGATTAGTTGAAAAAAATTGGTTTTCCTGACTGACAGATTCGAATCTAGGTCTCCCAGAAGTGTGCTGGGCATCATAACCACCAGATACCAAGAAACTAACCATTTCTTCAACAAAGTGACATATAAGCATTCCCACAATTTTTGTTGAATAGCAAAGCACCATAATGCACTGATATATCATAATATGATGTAGGTTAATGTTCTTTTTGGTATGAGTGCAACAATGAATTCTGTAAAGATGAAAAAAAGTACTATAAATTTGACAAAGTTCCAATTTAATATAATACGTACGTAACTTAATTCTTAAAAGTAGATCGATGATGAACATATACTTGATGTATAAACAGTTCATAACAATATTGAAAATTGCCAAAATTTGATATCAGAAATAGTTACACACATTAATAGATTTTGATAGAGTCTAATCACATCATAGAAAAAAGATGTAGCACAAAATGTAATGTGCACAAATAAAAAGTATCTAGATTTCAAATGTACATTACATTCTTCATCAAAATGGTGGTGAGTTCAAAATCAAATTCTAATATTAGAAGGTATATTTGAAAAGAATGTAGTCTGTATGATATATAATGTATTGATGTGCTATTGCATGTGGTTGATGTCTCATTTTTAAGCCTATGAAGTAATAATTGAACATTTCTATTACTGTAGTATGCTGCAAGAAAAATGGTGGTTTTTTGTTGTTGATCAAAATGTTGGTATTAGGGTAATCCTTTAATAAGAGTTTCCAGACCATAGGTAAAGTAGGTATATCATCACTGCAGCAAAATTGTTGATGTAGATAATTATGTTTTCAGTGTAAGGAGGTTTGAATTGAGGATTAGGCCAGTAATGATTGTAGTTCATTCAAAGATAGGTATTTCTTCACTGTTGATAACTGTGTTGGATAAAGCAGTATGTGGTATTTATTTCTTGATATTTCTACTTGTGTTCTTTTATTATTTTATTCTTTCCTGTAAGCTTCTTGAAGTAATGCCTTTTATCCTAGTGTTAATATTAGTTAGAGAATTATTTTCTTCTATTAAAGGGATTAGGTAAACACCTCATGTTGTATTATATATATATCTATCTTTTAGAGACCTTTCTGAACTTTACTTTTCTGTACCTTCCTGCTCTAAATAATACTATTAAAACATCATGAAAATCTTCAGCTACAGACTACCCATCAAATCTATAAATTTGGCATGATCAATTCTAAAAGACAGAGATTCCCCATCTTCAATAGTCCAACAGGAAGTGTTTACTTAATCCCTTTAAATGAAGTAAACAATTCTCCTAACAATATTAACTGACCACTAGAATACATAGGCATGACTACAATAAGCTTACAGGAAAGAATCAAAGAACCCAAGTACAATATCAAGTCAAGAAAGTTCATTCCCAACAAGTTACCTTTGAATTTTTGGAAACAAACAAAAATTACATGACACAAGGTCGAGTGAATATGCAGGATGTGGTAGCTGTTGATTTTTTCCTGCTCTAGACAGGCTGTAACTTGCTGGGTTTTGTCAGCACTGGCATGGTCCAGAAGAAGAAGAACCCTTGACATGCCTGTTGTTGAATTCTGTGCATTCATCTCCTTAACCATTTTACACAGAACAATGTTGGTATTGTATTGGTCATTTATAGTTTAATTTTCAGGTAAGGTGTCCACCACTACTAGTCCTTGGGAATTGAAAAAAAAAATGTGAACATCCATCTCTTTGAGCAGAAGTCTTGACAGAGGATTTGGGGACACTGTTCATGTTCCACAACCCAAACATAGTTGTTGATTTTTCTGTGAGTTGTATAGTAATAAAACTACATCTCCAATACCCATGACAATATCTATTAACCCATTTGGGGCCACTAGATTCAAACATTGCCAGCATCTCTTTGCAGGAGTCGACTCTAGCCTTTTTTTGCTGATCTACCAGTTTGTGGGGTACCCATTTGGTACAGACCTTTTGGAACTTTAAATGTTGATAAATAATTGTTTCCACACTGCCAATCAATACACTGATATCTAGACATATTAGAACGGTGATGTGTGGGTTTTCCTTAATGAGTTCATGAACAACAACTATGGTTTTCTCATTCATGGTCTCCTTCTGTCTTCTTGCACAAGGGAGGTCTTCAAAGATCTGCCATCCTTCTCCAATTTGCTCATCCATTCTGTAACAGTGCCATATGAACAGTCACAATTTGCATATATGTACTTGTGATAAATCAGCATGAATTTTTTTCGCATTGTTCCCAAGTTACATTCTTGTGAAAATGTAAAATTTTTCCCCATCTTTAATAAGTTCCATAGCATCAATGCACAAATTTCACAAACTGAACTTTACATACTGCCAGTGAAAAGAGAAATGATATGGCCTTTGTTTTTAACACATAATGACAAGTTTAGACAAGCTTCAGAGGAACGAATGCAATCTACAGGCACATGTCAAAAATGTTTGGAATGCCCACTGTACAAACTACATTCTTTTCAAATATACCTCCTTATATTACAATTTGATTTTGAGCTCACAACCATTTTGCTGATAAGAATGTAATGTACATTTGAAATCTAGATACTTTTATTTGTGCGCATTACATTTTGTTTTACATCTTTTTTCTGTGATGCAATTACAAGCTATTAAATTTTATTAGTGTGTGTAACCACTTCTGATATCAAATTTTGGTAATTTCCATCATTGTTATCAATTGTTTATATATCAAGTATATGTTCATCATCGATCTACTTTTAAGAACTGTAAGTGCATCTCTCCATATTTTGATATTAAATTGGGACTTTGCTGAATTTATTCTCCTTTTTTTAATCTTTACAGACTTTATTGTTGCATTCATACCAACAAGAACATTAACAACATTGAGAGTAAAGCACCACAAAACACTGATACAATCATATACAGGGGCGGGGGTGGCTCAGTCGGTAGCGCGTCAGGCTCGTAATCTGTAGTTCCCAGGTTCGAGTCCCAGCTGGGTCAGCATTGAGATTTATTGCCGCAAAATTCCCCGCCCTGCCCACGGTCAGTAGGGGACACTGATGGGCTTGGAAAGGCCGCCGTCCGTCGGATGGGACGTTAAGCCGTGGCCCCTTGTGCGGGAGAGACATACCCTGTGCACGTTAAAGAACACGCTGGATGGCCTTGACGGGAGGCTACCATCTGTCTCCCAACAGCTGTTCCAGTGGGTCCCCTCACCCAACCTTCTCTGAGCCTTCGGGGTCCATGTGACCTGGCCATTTAGCCCATGGTGTGCAAAAAAGTGCCGCTCGGAGGTAAAACAACCCAACCAATCATACACAATTAAGAGATAATTGTTAATTTTTAAAGATAAATAAAAAATTCTGTGTGAGTTGGAAAGTATTAATAAACTATTATGATTCACACTTTTTGAATCTCCCAAAAGTTTTAATTGTGCCCTCTGACAGTTGAAAATTTTTTAATTTTAAATGAATATTGTGAATGATCTGTGTGACTAAAAATTTGATATTTTAATGATGCAGTGTGATGATCAAGAGGTTTGTATTGACAGCAGCAATTTCTTTCACCACAAGGGGGGGGGGGGGCACAACTTTTTGTTTTGAGAGATTAATGAAAAATTATTTTTGAATTGTATAGGTAGTAACATATATGATGATTTATAGTTTTCAAATCCTAAAATTCTTAATTTGCATCATTAGAGATTGCTAAATGTAGAAAATGTATTTTTCTACAACTTGAAGTAATGTTGCAATTGAAGTATTTATGCTAGAAATGAGAAATTCTGGTGGTAGAATGTGTTGATGAAGAATGGATACCTTGGTAATCTACTAACAGAAGTATAATTGATATTCATATAAGTTTATTGCAGTTGGTTAAAATTCGACTGGTAGCATTTTATTTTTAAAAATTAGCAGCTAATTTTAAAATTTTCTATAATATTGTAATATAGTAATGATAAATTTTAATCAAATAATAGGGGCCTAAAACAACAACACATATCTTTGTGTTTCATTTTTTTCTTTTTTTTCTATAGGATAAACTTAAGACAGAAATTATCTTACTTGTGAACAAACTCATAGACATAAGCATATTGATACTCATAGAGATAAGCATATTTTGTATGCTTATAGACAAATGTCTATTTGTATTTGTTCCTGTCAGAGATTGAAATATTACAAGAATTTATTCACAAATAAATTTTTATCTTGAGTTTATCCTATATTGAAATTAACCTTCCAGGGGCATTGGTCTCCCAGACTGATTATGCAAAAATGTTCTCCAAAAGTTTATAATAAATAAATAATAAATAAATTTGAAATAAACTCTGTTTGTGTTTTGTGTTGCAAAATTATTAGAAAATATATTCTCAATCAGTCTGACAGAACATATGCCACTTCTGGAGAATTAAATAACTATTCTAAGACAGCCATGAATTCAATTGTTAATATTTAACTTTTGGTAAAAAAGACCAAAAAGGGTATGATGAACAGTACCAATATGGTAATTGGGAGGAAAATGGCTCTGAAAAACAGGGAGAATGGATGGTGTGAAATATGACATTGAGCAATCAAATATATGGGGGTTATTAAGTCCCCAAAATATTTTTACACTTCGATTTTCAATTTAAGAATGGAAAAATCAGTGGTTTTTTTTAACTCCAACCCTCCTGTATTATATATAGGAGCTTCAATATTTAATGCAGTGTGAGATTACTATATGCAGAATTTGGGGCTGAACAGTCAAGTATGTGTGAATTTATGAGATGTCCAAAGCTGTTAAATTAAGAAAAAAATCTCAATAATCATAGAGTATTATAATAAAAGCATTTAATTCCTTTAAATCTAATGTGGTATAAGTTTAAATGCTAGTGGTAACAAGGTAGAACAGGAAGAAAATGACACATATACTAATATAGTTGTAGATGTTAACATTCTGTAACTGAGTGCTACAAGTCAACTCCTATTTCAGAGTAGTTGTTTTAAAAACAGATATTAGAGATTTAAATAGTAATGGATAATGCACAAAGTGTGGGCTGCATAAGGTCTTAAGTTGTAAGAAGTATGAGTTCTGTGGTAAAGAAGTTGCACCAAAGTATACACTGAAGAGCCAAAATATTATGACTAGCGCATCTTTACGCAAATCGAAGCAACTGCAGGTAAACTACAGCACATGTGAAGGTCATGAAACGGTATAAATAACACCTGATACTGAGCTCTGATAATCAGTGTTATTCTTGTTCTTCAGATGGGCAAGGCAGCGGACTTAAGTGAGTTTGACAAAGGCTAAATTGTAATGTAATGGCCAGACAACTGGGTCAGAGCATTTCCGAGATGGCAAGGCCTATGGGGTGCTCACAGTCAGCCATGGGTTAGTACCTTCGAAAAGTGGTCCAAGGAGGGAAAAACCACGAACCATTGGCAAGGTGTGGGCCAACCACAGCTCATCAATGCTAGAGGTGAAAAAGGCTATCCTGTATGGTAACAACAGAAGGGATACTGTGGCACAACTCACCCATAGTTTGAATGCTGCTGATGGGAGTAATGTGTCACAACACACAGTGCATTGAACCCTGCTGAAAATGGGGCTGCATAGCTGCAGGCTTCTCTAAGTACACTTGCTAATCTTGGTTCACCATCGAAAGTGCCTAAAATGGGCACACAAGCATCAAAACTGGACTTTGAATGATTGGAAGTAGGTCATCTGGTCTGATGAATCTCATTTCCTGTTGCACCATGTGGACGTCGTCTACCTGGGGAAGTGTTGGCACCAGGATGAAAACAAGCCGGTGGAGGAAGTGTAATGCTTTGGGCAATATTCTGCTGGGAAACTCTGGGTCCAGTCATTCATGTGCAGGAAACTATGATGTCTACCACCTACCTAACTATCATTGCAGACCAGGTATATCCTTTCATGGCAACGATATGTCCCTCTAGTAGTGCCTCTTTCAGCAGGTTAATGTGCTATACCATACTGCCTGGATTGTTCGAGAATGGTTTGCGGAACATGAGGGAAACTTCCAGGTATTACCTGGCCTCCAAATTCCCCAGACATCAATCCAATCGAGCATCTGTAGTTTGTGTTGGAACAGCATATCCAATCTGCGGTGGCTCAACCACATAACTGACAAGAGTTAAAGGATCTACTGGTAACGTGTTGCTACCAGATACTACAAGACACCCTAAGAAATATTGTAGCATCCAAGCCTTTGCTAGGTAACAGCTGTTTTGGCAGCATGTGGAGGACCAACTTCATATTAGACAGGTGTTTTGGCTCATAACAGACATAATGTTTTGGCTCTTTGGTGTATGTAGCAATCTGAATGAAAAGGTGAAGTTCTTATCAACTGATTTCTGTAGTCTGATTGTAGAACCTATATTCCAAAGGTACAGTACACACAAATTCTATCATAAATGTAGCAAGTAATTAGTGCTATTGGCATTAGATGATTTTCCTTTGTATAGCTAACTGCATATTTCAAATGTAGTCTATCATTTAGCAAGACAATACATGAGCTTTAAGATAGTAAGTCTTTCTGACTGCTAACCATTCAAATTATAATTTATCACATCAGTTTAAAATGCATCAAAATAATAACAGTTAACATAATGTTTCACACCACATATTGGTCAGATAAACTGAGCTAGAACAACCAGTTCACGTTTGAATAGCTTGTAAAATATTTACATCTGTGATGCCAGTATGCAAGCAAACGTGACGTGAGTCTCTGTCTTACAGGTTGGCATCATTGTGCAGCAGAAGTCAAATCCTGCAGTGATGCATCATATGGAAGGAAAAGGTACAACTTCAGTGTTGCACAATTGAATTAAATTCCTATTAATGATTAAATTATTCCTAACTACCAATTGAAAATGCAAAGGGAAGTAATAATTTTTGGCCAGTTTGAAATTAATGGGTAGATTATGTTGTAAGACAATATGTGAAAGAGTGGTTTCTAGAAGCTTGTTAAGAATATATTGATATTTTTTAAGCTGGGGGGTGGTCACAATTTGTAGTGCTTTCTATATACTTAACTCTAGGGAAGATCTGTCCAGTGCAGTCATATATTGTAATGCAATAATACTCCCTAATAGGTAAGATCCTATCTGATCATTCCTAATTATTTTTAAAATATTTATTTTATGTAGGCATCTATAAATTTTATTTACATAAACTCTGTTTAATAGAGTAAGTGAAATTATTTATGAAAGGTAAAAACTTCAGTAAATTTCTTTTGATGTGTTGTGGTTGTGTAGGTGGTGGTTGTGATAGTACACTAAATGTATATTTACATTTTTGTTAATTTTATTTTCCTATGATGCTTAATAACCAATCTACTAACTATATTATAAACAAAGTTAATTTCTTGGTGTAACAATTGCTCTATAGATGAATATTTATATGCCCTTAAAATATGTGTTAAATGTTGAATGCTTATATGTTTTAGGTGGGTGGATATATTAGAAGATTATTTAGAAATTTAATTTGCCTTCCTATTTACAGAAACTTTAAGATGGTTACATTTTATTGTTGAATTTTTGCAATAACTTATCTAGTGATGTAAAGAATATTCCTAGATCAAAACTATGTCATCCACTTTTAAAATAGTTATTGTGTTGAATGTTTTAAACAATGTATTTAGAAAACTAAATTCTTTAAGTATTAGATTAAAAATTGAAACAGGAAATAGAAGAATGGAATGTATTTTTAAACTTGAACTAAGGTCCTAATATAGGTAGGGACTTATTTTTAATTCAATTTGAGGGTGACTTAGTGGATACTTAGAAGTACAATCTAGGGCTGGGAAAGTAGATAAAGTAATAACTTAAGTAATTATGGATGTCAAAAACGAGATATAATCCGAGAAAGAACCTTTCAAGGATTACATATGTGCAAAAGTAGTAGTTAAAGGACTATCCTGTGTATAAAATCAAATATTTCCATTTAAAAGGCCGAATTCATGTGATGCATATAAGCTTATATGGAGATTCAACATTAATAAATATGCAAAGTGCACTTATACGCTTGTATCTGCCTTTTAGAGTATTCTGTATTCATACTCAATTGGAGCTGTATTTCCATAAGTTTTTGTATTGTTGAACAAGTATTTCTTAGCTAGCTTGCCCTTGGTTTATCTTTGCTCTAATGAAAAGAAAAATTCTCTGATTATATAGTCTGTCATATAGAGACATTCCTCACATATCATAGCTTTGAACAGTGTTCTTTTACACCAGGATTTTCCAAATTGGTCGAACAAGACTATGCGGGGGGGGTTGATAGTGGGTCAGAAAGGACCTAAGCATGAAACAGAAGTTTATGAGGTTTAAGTGCAAAAAGAGTTATTGCTCAAGAAGAAAGGTATTTTAAAAAATATTTGAAAATGTTCTTTAAATCACTTCTGTGTTTCTCAAGTTATAAGATAATATTCATACAAACACATGCTTCCTTATAGATCATCTGATTATATGACACATTGCACATTTAGGATATATCGTGTTTGCCCAAGAGAAATCTCATCTCTGATGGAATCAAAATGAATGTGATTCATAAGTGTCATAACCTATTATTTATATAAATTTTCTGTTAGCAGTTCGATTTTATGTTGAAATGCTCTCTCAAGGAACACTTCTTAAATCCTAAATATCATCTTGCATAAAAATTTCTCTGCACTTTTGTTTTAAAAATTCCCTTTTTTCCCAAGCACATCAGGTATTTTGGTATCAGTGGTGATTTTCAATTAGGGGGAACCAATTACCAAAAACGTTACAGAAATTAAATCAGAACACCATTCCAGTCCTTTCATTTGCAAATCATTGAATTAGAACAGTATTCCAGTTCAATGATTATCTCTAAACCTTCACTATATCTTGATGTTTCTTGACTATTTCAATTATATTCTTAAGAATTTGGGTTAAGGATTGATGACAAGCTTATAAGCTCATCAAGGGGTCAATGGACTTGGAAGTTTGGGAAATCCTGTTTTGCATCTAATTGTTTACAATTATAATTTTCCCTTCTATTATTGAATCATTTTTACACTTTCACTATTTTTTATGATGTCACAGAATTTTATTCAAGCTACCCAATTATGATAATATGAGATGTCATTTACAAATGGTTTGAAAATTATTTATTCAATAGAAAACAACATGTTGCTTCTAATTATCCACTAATAAATCAACGCTTTGACGTCGATTTTAATTTTAGAGGAAAAATTTTCTTAAGCTGGATAGGATACAAACCCATGACCTCCTGATAACATGTCAGGTGCTCTGGACCACTGAGCTATTGGCCACCGATCAAAATCTCCTCTAATTCTATGAACATTCCTTTTACGTCACATACAGGTGCTATTCAGGCAATTTTAGCCACAAGTGGCTTTCTATTTGCCATATAGATGGAAAGCATGTTTTAAAAGTATGCTAATGATGATAAATAATGAGATAAACTTGACTGTTCAACATCCACTAATAAATAAGCACTTTGACATCGATTCTAATTTTAGAGGAAAAATTGTCTTGAGCTGGGTGGGATATGAACCCACGACCTCCTGATAACATGTCAGGTGCTCTGGACCACTGAGCTACCAACTGCTGATCAAGATCTCTAACACTATGAACATTCCTTTTATGTCACATATAGGTGCTATTCAGGCAATTTTAGCCACAAGCGGCTTTCTATTTGCCATATAGATGAAAAGCATGTCTTACAAGTATGCTAATGGTGATAAATAATGAGATAAACTCGACTGTTCAACATTCACTAATAAATCAGCACTTTGATGTCGATTCTAATTTTAGAGGAAAAAATTGTCTTGAGCCGGCTGGGATACGAACCCATGACCACAGTTCTATCAAATTCAATATTGAGTTTTTTAAACAAGTGTTCCTTTTCTGTTTTATGGAAATCCCTAAATTTTTCAAACATAATTCATTCCTCCAAAATTTTTTGTAATGCAAAAATTTTTTAATCAAATAACTATTTTTATTAATTTCAATGTAAAAAATAACAATTAGTTCTTGGGCTCCAGAAGTTCAATAATTTATTCCCCATATATGCCTCAATATTAAAGAATTTCTCAAATTAAAACAGTATTGCAATAGTGCGAAGTCAAAGTGCTTATTTATTAGTGGATGTTGAACAGTTGAGTTTATCTCATTATTTATCATCATTAGCATACTTTTAAAACATGCTTTCCATCTATATGGCAAATAGAAAGCCGCTTGTGGCTAAAAATGCCTGAATAGCGCCTATATGTGATGTAAAAGGAATGTTCATAGCATTAATTAGAGGAGATTTTGATCGTCGGTCGGTAGCTCAGTGGTCCAGAGCACCTGACATGTTATCAAGAGGTCGTGGGTTCGTATCCCACCTGGCTGAAGACAATTTTTCCTCTAAAATTAGAATCAACGTCAAAGTGCTGATTTATTAGTGGATGTTGAACAGTCAGGTTTATCTCATTATTTATCAGCTTATATTTATAATGTATCAGAGACTTGTGGCCTCAAAAATGGTGTTCCTCAAGGTGGCAATCTAGGATCACTTTTTTTTTCTCTTATATGTTAATGATATTAAGATTTTAAATGATTCTTCTCCAATTTTGCTTGCAGATGACACCAGTATATTTTATACAGGCAAAATTATCGACAACACAATTGACATTGTCAATAAGGATTCAAAAGTTTATGCAAAATGTTTTGCAGCTAATATACTTGTATAATACTAGCAAAACTAAATGTCTTATTTGGTCCAACTATGAAGGTGTTAAAATTTACCTAAAAGAAATGTGCACTGAAGGAAATGTTATTGAAAGTTTTAATGAAATTTTTAAGAGTATGGCTTACTAGTAATTTAAAACAGAATGAACATGTTATATACATTAGAAAGAAAAATCAGGAAATATTGGTCTTATTAGCCTGTTTAGTACATTCATTAAAGTTTAGGTATGATAAAAGATAGGATAGTTTTTTTTTATGACAAATTCAAAGTTCATCAAGGGGTTCAATGGACTTGGAAGTTTGGGAAATGCTGTTTTACATCTCATTGTTTACAATTATAATTCCATTATTTATCCTCATCTAAATTATTGCATTCTAATTTTTTTGTAATAAGTAATTAGAATATTAATAAGATATTGTATCTCCCAAAAACCATCCTATTTTTTATCATCTAAACTTTAATGAATGTACTAAACAGTTTTTTAGGCAAACAATAATTCTGCAAATTACAAATTTACACAGTTTTTTTTTAATGTTTTTTTATGGATTGAAGGATTTTATATATGTATTGTGCTATTAGATTACAGAAATGTAATATTAATTTCCAAAAGAAATATCATTATCCAACCAGACACCCTCTTCATCTAGAACTATTATTATGTAGAACTAATTGTCTACAGCATCACTAACATTTAAAGTTTGGAATGATTAAGATGTTAATTTTAAAGAAACTGGGAAGTTACTCTGTATTCAAATCTAATTTATTAACTATTTTTACTAAATAATATTTTAAAATGCTTAAACATTAAGCTGTTACATAATTTAGTTATGGTTCTCAGTCCTATCAAATTCAATATTGAGTTTTTTAACCAATGTTCCTTTTCTGTTTAATGGAAATCCCTCAGTTTTTCAAACATAATTCATTCCTCCAAAATTTTTCGTAATGCAAAAATTCTTTAATCAAATAACTATTTTTATTAATTTCAATGTAAAAAATTACAATTAGTTCTTTGGCTCCAGAAGTTCAATAATTTATTCCCCATATATGCCTCAATATTAAAGAATTTCTCAAATTAAAACAGTATTGCAATGGTTTATGCTAGTTGATATACTGTACAGTAGTATCTAGTTATGGCTCAGTCCTAGCATGCCAGACTCGTAATCTGCAGTTGCCAGGTTTGAGTTATTCCTATACCAGCATTGATATTTCTCTCTGCTAAATCACCACCTTACCCTCAGTCAGAAAGAGGACATTATGCACATAATGGTGGTAATTATTGGAGGACTGTGCCTTATTTACATAACCAATGCTGAGCATTGCTTATTAGTTTGACAGTGGGGTACATAGTTTGAGTAATGTCAATAAACATGACAGTGAATTCTACCACATCAATGATAGAGTGGTATCACATTGACACTACAACTATCAGGTCGATTCAAATCGTAGATGGTGGTAGACTCTGTGTCTGCCCAAATTTCAATTCTCTACTAATACTAATTGCCTTTATTTTTTTTCTATAACTTTTCTAGTACAAAATTAAGTCCCACAAAGCTAAAAAGCTACTCAGCAGGAACCCAAATACCAGTATACAATAAACAGTTATAATTTTATAAAATTAACTCAATATTGCATTTAAAAGATACTACAGAGTAAACAATTTTTAAATATTTTCCAGAAGCCATGCCCTGAACACTATTTTAACTTCTCTAATATTTTTTAAGTTAAATAACTCCTCAGGGATGCTGTTGAAGACAGGGAATATCATAATTTCTACAATTTTTTCCATAATTGTTCCTAAAATGTGGTAATTTATATTTGCCTTTAGATTTATATCTAGTATTTTTATTATGATTAATCTTGAATGTAAAAGTATTATCAAAACAATACCTAATATATAGTTGACTGATAGGTAATATATTCATAATAGCATAGCCCTTATTGATATTCAAGAGATTATTTTTATGTTGGTTGGTACAATTCTAACAATTGTATTTTGAATGTTTTTTTATTTTAGCTATATGTGTACAGCAAGTTTTACCATAAATTATTATAATCCATAGTTTATGACTGATTCTCCAATTGCATGATAAACATGGAGTCTGGACAAAATTACAGAGTAGTATCTTAATTTGCCACAATTATAATTTATATGTTTCTTCCATCTGAATAAATCATTAACAATCAAACTTAGATACTTCACTGATGAAACTCTTTCAATAATATCATATAGATAATTAATAAACTCAACCTATTAGGTATATACCAAATAAATTACCTCTCTTTAAGTTGACTTAAATTTTTAGAGGAAAAATTGTCTTGAGCCAGGTGGGATGCGAATCCACAACCTCCTGATAACATGTCAGGTGCTCTGGACCACTGAGCTACCAGCTGCCAATCAAGATCTCCTCTAATTGATGATATGAAAATTCTTCACCTACCTTCCATAATATGTAGGGAGCATTCAGGCAATCCCGCCTCAAGCAGCTTTTTAATGCTTTTATTTAGATGGAATGCATGTCTTACAAGTAGGCAATTGTATAGATAATTGATAAATGTCGTGGGTTCTTATCCCACCCGGCTCAAGACAATTTTTCCCCTAAAAATTTGAGTCAACTTAAGGAGTGGTAATTTATTTGGTATATACAATAATATCATTACACTTGCAATTACCTGAAATGTTAGTGCCCACATTTGTTAGGCAACTAAGTGAATGGTGTAATATTTGATTGGTATCAGGAATTGAGATATTAGGTAGATGGAAGTATATGGCCTTAGACTTGTTTGTGTTTAAATGTATACTATTGTTTTGTAACCATATATTGAAATAATATCAAAATTTTTTTGTTGGTCATTATTAACTTTTTCAAAAATTTTATCACTGCTTAATATCACAGTATCATCAGCATATAAATAGATAGAGGAGTTGATCTTTAGGTTGTTGATGTCATTAATATAGGTCAGGAAAAGTAATTGTCCCAATATAGAGCCTTGATGAGCTCCATAGCAAACTTGTTTGACTTCACTAGTGATGTTTCTAATTTTTGTTACAATAAATCTATCTTTTAAGTAATTTTGAATGAAGTAAAATAAATGTCCCCTAATTCCTATGTTATGCAGTTTATTAAGTAAGATATTATGGTCAGCAGTTGATTAAGTAAGGTCAAATGCCTTTTGGAAATCAAGGAATAATGCTCCCACAATGTTGCCCTTGTTTAGGTTTGCATTGATTTCATCAGAAAAATGCTCCAGTGAATTTGGTGTTTCTAGGTTTCTTTGGGAGCCAAATTGAATTTTAGAAATAAGCTGGTATTTTTCTAGTTAATCCATAAGCACATTAGCAACATGCCTTTCCATTATTTTTTCAGTTGCTGGCAATATAGAAATTGGTCTATAATTATCAAACTGTTTCTTTGATCCTGACTGGTAAATTGGTCTGATAATTGAAGTTTTAAGTTCAATGGGAATTATGTGTGTATTATAAATTATATTTAATAATTTAGAAATCTGCCTTGAGAGGATAAATCTGCAAAGTTGGAGATCTGAGTACCTCTAAACTCACATGCAAAAAACATCCTACAGAAACTTTCAGAATGGATGAAAGATACTAAAAGTTCATTAAAAATTGGAAAGAGAACATGGAATCCTTAAAAGTGATATTATGTGCTATCTTGTAAAATTGTTTCATTCCAGGCAGGATCCTTTTCACTTATTTTTGGTAGAATACATTTGAATACTTTGTCTGTACATAAACTATATTATATTTTTCTTTAACTTGTTCTAAAATTTTTGCTTACAGATTTTGTTTAGCATTTTCGGAAATACCAAATATGAGTGAACCAAATCCAGAATATCTTCAACAAATTCAAGCAAAGATGGTAAGCATTTTTGTTTCCTGTCAAGAGCTATGTATTTCTGTGAGAATTAAACATTTTATTAAAACTTTAAAAAAAGTATAAATACTGATGTCAGTTCTCCACAAGATAATCTTTGTAAAATCATGTATAAAGGGAATTTAAAACTCAACCACATCTCAGGCAACCCACTTATCATAGAGACCGGAGCTTATTATTATAATGCACCACAGAGGAAATCTCTGAGGAAGGCAACAGCCCAAAAGAAAGATATCAGAGTAAACATCCATACTTTATCCAGTAATCAAGTTCCAGTTTCCTTTTCTCCATAGTGAAGCATATTGATCATCCAGTAACTGGAACATATTAGACAATGTACTATGATCTTATTTCTTAACTATTGTATAGAGTTATATATATATTAATTAATCATAATTAATAAAAAAGAAAATATGAAAAAAAACCATCGGTCCACCTTCCAGACTGGAACTTGGGACCTCCTGGTTACATACCAGATGCTTTACTAATTGAGCTAAGGCTGTGGCAATTCACATCTGCCAAAAGTAAGGTTAGGATGTTAGGCACGAAACACAACTGTATAGTTCAAGGTGTCAGGGGGCACCACATGCTATGTAAACTGACCGTGAACTAACGTTGAAATAACCATTTATCATGTATTAATATATTTTGAAGTTATTCTGATACAGCCAATATTGAAGCGCTGAATGTTGCAGTCAAGCCCAGACCTAGAAAAAAATTGACAAGGGGCCAAGAAAAACCATTGAGCTAAAAAAATGTAAAAGTAGGGGGCCAAGAAACTTGATTTTCAATGCACTATAACATTTCCCCTTCTGTTGTACAGGTGTTTTCTAAAATTTCTTGGGGAAATGCATAAAATATAACTTAATTTTAATAATTTTTGCCTCTTTTACATTTAGTCACATTCTGAAGCGGAGGGGTGGGGGGCATGGCCCCATACATTTTGTACCTCCACCCCTAGATCTTGCCCTGTTTGTAGTTATAACCTTTTTCACCTCTGATAGTAACCAGTTGATACAAAATAAAACATACAGAAGTGACAGTCATTATTTTTTTTATAAGAAGGCATGTTTGAAAGAAAAAACACTAATCTGCCTTCCAGACTCAACTTGGAACCTCCTGGATGATGCGTGCCAGTTGCTCTACCATTGAACTGAGGTTGGTTTAAGTAGTGCATGGTATGTCCCAATACCTTGAACTATGTAGTAGTATTCCTTCTCTACCATCATAACCTAACTTAGGAGGTATGATTTGTCACTGCTTTAGAGCAGCTAGGACATAACCAGGAGGTCCTGAGTTCAGAAGGTGGATTGGCAATTTTTTTCACACTTGCCTTTTTTATCAGAAATCAATAATGACTATCACTTGAGTAAGTTCTATTTCATAACCTTTACAGGGCCACATTTTTTTTTTCTTAGAAATAGCTACTCAGTTTTTGAGCCATATTATGAAACAAGTAATGAATGATATACTTCACATTATATGCCAAAAGAAAGAGCATGTAATTCTGAGCAAAAAGTATAAAATCTGAAGGAGGAGAAATGGTAGGTGGTAGGTAAGCATAAAAAATATGTTGCTTGTTCATTTGCAGCAATTTTTGAAACTGAATAATCAGCTTTCGATGCTTAAAGTTTCAAGTATCAAAAAAATTTTAATGGCTAATTATAATTAAATCATGTACTCAATTTAATCATTTTCATGTTGATTTTATGGAACTAGTGTAATGAAAAAAATTTTAATATCTGAAAGGAAAACTTTACAATTAAAGAAAAACTGTACATTTAAAATCAGTAATATTTCCTCTCAGACCTTTTACTATGGCATATAAACTGGCAGGCTCCTGTCAGACCTCTGTGGCAAGCAGCTGCTTGAGGGGGTATTTATTTTATTTTTTTTATTTAATATTTTACCAAATAAAAATTCATTCATTTTCATGGATATATTCAAATGCATTTTGAATATATTTGTTAAGTTCATGTAAAGTATTGAGATATATATACACTTTGGCCTGCTTAACCCTTACCATGATAGAAACAATATAATACATTATATATATATATTTTTTATCAGAAAATTTTCCATGCACTGAAGGGAATAGTATTGATAGTATTATTGTTTTTCTTCTGAAAACAACAAATAAAACTTGTTTTTTAATTCAGTTTAGTTATTTATGAATGATATTTCAAAATAAAAATTTGCTTGATTTACACCGAAAAGATTTATATATGCAAAAAGTGGAGGAACCCTTAAGAATAATTCAGTTAGCAAATTGATGACTCCATAAGATGCCATTATTGCAAGTTACTTAGTGTAATAATATCTGGGGCAGGGTGGGGGTTCACATAGTAAGTAGCACACCAGGCTTGTAGTGTCATGTTCCAAAATTCAAATTCAAACTGAGCTTTGTAAATTTCTTTGAGAATTTTCTTTGCCAACCCTCATTCTGCCTATTTTTTAAAAGGTTTAAAACAATTAATGGAAAAAAAAATATTTTGTAATGGAGGTAATTCACATATTTCAAGAAGTGTGTGTTTTTGTTTTGCATTTTACTATATTCTCATTTTAAAAACTGTCAGTATCTAGATTAGTATCTATTGCTTATTATTAAATATACATGTGATTTTAGGATAAAAGAATTTTAATAATGTTAATGTGCAAAAAGTTTTGTTTCATGGCTGAGTAGTTAGCATTCTTAGCTAATGATTAAAGGGACCTGGGTTCTAAGACCTTGATAAAGCATAGAAGTTTCTTGTGTTATCTTTCTGCCTAGGTCTTGCCTTCCTCACTGATCTCTGTAGCCTATTAAACTGACAGCATCCTTTCAGATATTCTGTGGTAGGCAACTGCTTGAGGGAGAAATGTTTTGGTTTATAATTGCATTTGACCCAGAGATTCAAAGTAGTGGTCAGACTATATAGCACTGGATAATTTTTCTCTGAGTAAGACATTTACATCTAATATTTTTAAATACACTGTTCAAAAGTATCGTGGGATATGCAGTAAAACTGTACAAAAATTCAAGAATACTATCTTTTACAATCATTTTGGTAACATGCCAGGGGACCTCCAGTAGCCATTACACATATATCGACATGAACATTTTTAATAGGCATTTGCATATACATGAGCAGCACAGTGCTGACACAATGGATGATAGTATAAGAGATATCCACAGCACCAGACCAGTTATTGGTATATGTAGGAATGCCTGAGGTGTATAAAGATGAAGCAGTGTGCTCTGCCACAATGGAGAGATTATATGTTAATGATGTTAGGCACTCAATGAATATTTCAAAAAGGATCAAGACAGATGTATGCTCCCCACTCTGTCAATACATCCAAAATTGTAAACAGAAGACTGTAGAGATCAGAGACACAGGGAAAATATGGGAACATCAAACTAGACATCCATGTTTAATAACCCCCAGACCTGATCATTATATTACATTGTAAGCACATCAACATCCAACCATTGTAACCCAGTTACATTGTCATCTTTGAGTGATTGAGAACATTATCCTCAGCACCCAAACTATCAGGAACTACTGCATGAAGATGGATTATATTCTCACTATCCTTTCATAATACTTGCACTCCAGCAAAGTCATGCAGCTTTATTGCAATTTGCTCTTGAGTATGTCATCTGAGCTGCTAATCAGTGTATTCTGAAACTGTTTAGCAATAATTCCAGGATATATATATATATACAGGTGCTCCCCTACTTACGAACAGGTTAAGTTCCCGAGGTTTTGTCGTAAGTCGAAATGTTCGTAAGTCGAAAACTAACCTAAAAAGTACATTTGTACACAGAATAACCACTTATTGTTAGTGTTTGATCCTTCAATGTACTTACTAGAATACATTACACTCATTTACCTGCTCGCTACTGCTTACTAGCAGGTGTTTCAAATGCAGTAAAAATCTGCTGTGGTATATGGTAACATAAAGTCGATATTATAAATAAAACAACTTACACTTTTAATGTATATATTTGTACATAAATAGTATAATACATATTGTAAATAACGAAAAAGGAAAATTAGATTACGCTATCGACTTCAACGCCACGAATCCGCGCAAAATTTAAATTTTAGATGTACGGTCAAATTGTTTGTAAGTCTGAAAGTTCGTAGTTGAACATTCGCAAGTAGGGGAGCACCTGTATACCACCTGATGGTAGGCATACACATATATTGAGAGTGTCTATTTCTCCTTTCCTTCAGCATATCAAGGAATTGCATCCATATGGTGAAGGTTATGTGATGGTATAGGAAAGTTATCAGAGCTCTTGAATGGATCTCATTTTAATTCAGGGAAGTTTTGTGGATCTCGCTTATAAGATCAAATTTTTTTTCACTGATTACATCTGTTGGCAGGATCAATTGGTTCTGGATTTATGCAGGATTTGCATACCCTAAACATTCTAGGATGGCACAATATGCTTTACAGTTGCAGTGCAATGATGCTAGCTATTGCACAACAAATGGATTGAGAACCCATTTGCAGTTTTTCAAAGGTTCTGGACATCTGTTCTACTAGTTCAGCTGGATAAGCTCATTGTGAGCATGACTATAGGGTGCATAGCTATCAGATATCATATAGAACACAGCCTACTACTAATTTAATACTACTAATTTAAATATTTAATTTAGTAGTATTAAAAAAAATAGTTTTTTTATTATTTTAATCCTAGAATGTTTAGGGTATGCAAATATACATAGAGATATGCAGTATACCCAGATATGGGGTTTTAGTGCCTTGTTTTGCCCATTCTGTGGTCCAATTTTTGAAACATGCATGTTCACAATCACTGTACCCTTTACTACTCGCCATTGTCAGTACAGCACATGTGTACTGTTTCATTATTAAATGTAATTTTTTTATTTTGTTGTATCCATAGATAGTTATGAGCAGCGCAGTTATTTTTGGATTTATATAATGTATATTGCAATTATGTGATAAAAAAAATATATAATTTTGAAATGAAACTTTTGTAAATATAAACTTGATTCAGAAAGGGTTTTGATCTCCAATTCTTTGTCTTGGTTTAGCTTTATATGCCATGGAATATTTGTATTACATATTTTTCTCCATTCTTTAGCACCTTAATTATGTATATGTAGTTGCGACTATTTTTAAGAAGCAAAGTAATTTTCCTAATATCTAAGTTGCTAAATCTACTTTGAAATGATAAGTAAAAATTTGATAGTTATACATCATATGTAAAATGCATTGGCATCTAAAACAATTAAAATATTAAAAATTTGGAATAATAATAAAAATATGAAATAATTTCAGAAAATCTGGTAAAATTTTAAAGGATTTTGTTAAAGTTAAAAGGAATTTTATTTTTGACTTTTATTAGCAAACTATACATTAAAATTTTATATACTTGTTATTTTCTTTGAATTTTTATTATTTCATTTAGAATTAAATGCTCCTCCTTGGTATGTAAGTGTTCAGCAATAATTCCAGTATATATATATACACCACCTGACCACAATTTCTGACTTTCTCTGTTACTTCAAGATAACTTCTTGATCAGAAACAGAACAGAGCAATTGTCTACAGAAAGAAGTTTTTTAATAGTCAAACATAATTTTATAATCAAACACAGAGATGCAGAATTATAACATCTTTCTGTAGACAGATGTGCTGTTCCATTCCTTAACAATAAATGAGAACCATGAGCATCTATCATGGAATTGAAGTAGAGTGGGTTAGCCCAATGAAAGCACCTGACATGTTTTGAGATGGTTGTGGCTTAAGTTCCTAGTCCTACCAAAACTAATTGTTTTTCAGCTAATTCTTCAATTCTTATAAGGCAACATTTCCTTACCTGCAAGTTATTATTGTTGAATTCATCATTGAATGCTCTGTTTGCATGTTTGCAAAAAAACCCCATCTTTCTGTGGAAAAATAATCTGTTATGATGTTCATAATCAAGAGGTGATGTCATGAGTACCCTTGGAATCAAAGTTTATAGTCCTCATTAGGTGGAATTGAACTACACTGGGATCGTCTAATAGTAAGACCACCTTATATGTTTTCAGGATATTATGAGTTCTGTGTTGTTCCATTTAATAAATTTGCACATCAACATCTTGATACAAAATAATTTTGACAATGTTCTGCTAAAGCTTTTTGATTCTTTTATTATAAAGTGAGTGAAGTTTGTTATAAATTTAAGGACATTATTGCAGCATTCTACTATGGTAATATAAACTGACAGGCTCCTCTCAGACCTCTGTAGCAAGCAGCTGCTTGGGGGGGGGGGGGTATATTTTTTTCAGCTTTCATCTTTTTTCTGAAATAATTAACCTTGATCTTTAGATAATTTTCCAGTTTATAAAGAATTGCTTTGCTAGTTAGAAAATCAAATTTCACTGGGCTGATATTAATGCTAATAAAAATTGATTTTTTTTTTTACTTTTGATACATATTTTGTTTAGACCTTTCTGAAAATATTAAAATTTTGTGGTCTGCTAATAAAAGTTATAAATTTTTTTTAAGCAAACAACAGATCAAAGAGGCTCCCCAACTCCCCAGCAACCTTTAACCATACCTCAAATGCAGAGTGGCAATTTGCAGAATATTACAGGAGGAGCATCTGCTGGTATGTGTATTAATCGATGTTATTTATTAGATGCAGTTCTTATTTCAAAGGTTAGGTTTTTTTTAATTATAAGATGAATGTGGTTATGATATGTTTAATATTTCTCAAATGATAGGCATTTTAGAAATTTTGATGCCCCACACACCAACAATAGTATCAATACCAGTGAGTGTCTTTAGTGCACTGCCTCTAGTGCAAGTGAATGAAAAAAGCAACAGAAATTCCTGATTTAATATATATACTGGCTACATCCTGCCAAGATATGGTGCAAAATGTGCCTCTGATCTCCAGTAATAACTTTTCCTGCAGAAAGTTTGCTATGCAATTTTCCATTCATATTACAATACAGCCCAGATCTGTAGCATTTAGAAAAGGATCAAACATTCCCAATGTCACATAAAGACCTGATCTTTTTCATCTAATACAGGGCTACACAAGAGTCACCCAAGTGCAAAATTCAGGACCAATTGCTTAAGTATCTAGGGAATTACAAGGTGCCAAAATCTGCTGTAAGAGTTTCTCAATGTGTGTACATGCTGACTTCATCATGCCATAAGAGAAACACATCTATCAGTGTCCAGGTGCCCATTGAGTTGCCCATTGAGATATGCTTATTATTATATATGATACTCAGAAAACCTTTTTTACAGCGAATTGTATTATCTTTCTAATTCATTTTAAAATTCAGGGCCATAAATAATCTGCGACACCATTCTGGCCACTATTCTAAGAACCCAAAATATGGTGTCACTTTTATTGTTTACTTTCAAATGGATTGCTCTCATGTTTATTTTAGTGAAGTTTGATTGTAACTGTTGCCATTTAATTTTTTTTCTAAAAGTTTTGTGACATTTTTGTAAATGAAATGAATGTATTTTATGATTGATGGAAATTTAAGCATTTAACAAGTAACGTGTTTAGATTTTTGCTTTCTGTTTTAGTACACTTTTAGGTCATAAAATTTCTTTTGTTATTTCTTGAATCAGAATTTATTTTCATCATTTATTATATTTATGATTGGATTTCAGAGAATATGTCAGGGTTTAAAAAATAATGGATGCCAGGTCACCATGGCACTTAATTTTTTTAGTTTTACTTCATTATACTTTTGAGAGATACCACAAGTTTATAAACTACTACTAGCCCCTTAAGTCTCAGAAAACTGTCCGACTCCTAGCTCAATGCAAAATTTTTCAAACCCTGGATTATGTTTAATTCTAACCATATATGAAGTCAGTTGTTACATGTGTCATAGTGTCTAGTAAAACTATTAGATTGATATTAAACCACATTGGGATGTTTAGGATAATAATTTTAACTGGCAAACTTAAAAAGTTTCTGTGATTATAATTTAATTTTCCTTCACATTGATGTAGGGATTAAATTGGGTACAATTAGTAATCATCATATTTTAATTACTTTGTTAGTAGTAGTAATTATTCAGTTAATAGTTTAGATCATTGTTTCCCAAAGTGTGGTCCACAGCCTGGTACTGGGCCTTGTTAAAAAAATTACTTGCACTTAGAAGATGTGCCAATAACAGTAGAGTCCTATATTTTATCAAGCAACATTGATAAATGCAGCAAAATATGATTGGTTCTCACTGCATATTTCTTGATTTCTCTTAGTTACTAAAATGCTATAAAGTGCACACATAATAAATGACTTAATTTTATACAATTAAATAAAGAGTGAAAGTTTGCTCTTTTTTTATATGCATTAATATTCTTGGACTAAAAAAGAAGTTCCCAAGATATATAAAGTTTGGGAAACCCTATTTTAGAGAAACACTAAATCCCACACCGTCTGCAATATTTTTTCCCAACTAATTATTTATTGAAACACTGATTTTTTTGTAATAATATTTCAAATTTGATGCAACTGACTTATACTGTGAAATATTAATATATTTTCCAGTTATTTAGGTTCTTTTAGATATATACTGCTAATCAAAATTAAGCATGGATTGCCAAAATTTGAATTTAAAAAATCATTAGAGATAAAGATTTTTAACTACCTAAGCAATGTAACACGTAAATCCCATATACTGTTACAGAATACGTAAAATAGATGTCCTATAAAAAGTATACTTTCATAGACACTTATTCATTTCAAATTCAAACATTGCCAGTGTGGAATAACCAATTGCTTCGTGATGCCTCAAAGAAAATGTTTAGATGACTCAAAATGATGAAGTGCTTTTAAAAGGTTGGAGGCTTGTAAAACAATCGTGAAGGTTACCATATTCTTTGGTGTCCACCATTCTCTTATCTCAAGCCTATTGCACCAATTCCAAACACTCCAAGTAGTTATCAGATCTGTTCAAGGACATCCTATAGGTGTCCCATATATATATAGCCATATATACACCGAAGAGCCAAAAATCATGAAAGTGGTTCATAATGATGATCACCTCCCTAATTTGATGTTATGACCACCTGCCTAATTTGATGTTATGACCACCTGCCTAATATGATGTCCTCCATGTGCCACCAAAACAGCTCTTACCCAACGAGGCACGAACGCTACAAGTTTCTAAAGGTGTCTTGTGGTATCAGATACCAACACGTTACCAGCAGATCCTTTAACTCTTGTAAGTTATGTGGTTGAGCTGCCGCAGATCGGATGTGCTGTTCCAACACAAACCACAGATGCTCAATTGGATTGATGTCTGGGGAATTTGGAGGTCAGGGCAGTACCTGGAAGTCTTCCTCATGTTCCGCTAACCATTCTGGAACAATCCGGGCAGTGTGACATGGTGCATTATCCTGCTGAAACAAGGCACTACTAGAGGGATATATTGTTGCCATGAAAGGATGTACCTGGTCTGCAATGATGTTTAGGTAGGTGGTAGACATCATAGTTTCCTGCACATGACTGACTGGACCCAGGATTTCCCAGCAGAACATTGCCCAAAGCATTACACTTCCTCCACCGGTTTGTTTACGTCCCACTGTGCATCCTGAGGCACTTCACCAGGTAAACGATGCACACGTACCCAGTTATCCACATGGTGCAATAGGAAAGGATATTCATCAGACCAGACGACCCTCATTCAATCATTCAAGGTCGAGTTTTGATGCTCGCAGGCCCATTGTAGGTGCTTTTGACAGTGAACTGAGGTTAGCATGGGCACTAGAGCAGCCTGTGGCTACACAGCCCCATTTTCAGCAGGGTTCAATGTACTGCGTGTTGTGACACATTACTCCCATCACCAGCATTCAAATTATGGGCGAGTTGCACCACGGTATCACTTCTGTTGACTCATACCATACAGGATAGCCTTTGCTCACCTTTAGTATCGATGAGATGTTCTCTTCCACACCTTGCCGACAGTTTGCAGTTTTTCCCTCCTCAAACTACTTTTTGGAGGTGCTGACCGTAAGCACCCCACAAGCCTTACCATCTTGGAAATACTCTGACCCAGCTGTCTTGGCCATTACAATTTGGCTTTTGTCAAACGCACTTAAGTCTGCTACCTTTCCCATCTGAAGAACAAGAATAACATTGATTAACCCTTCCAGGGTCCAGGCTGAAAAACAGGTTTCTATCCAGGGGCCAAGCTATTTTCTGCCTATGGTTCAGCCAAAAAAAACTTTAACTTCAGAACTTTTTTGCTAAATAACTAATGAAAAGAATTATGGCATGTTGTATGCCAAATTAATCAGCATTTAATTCTGGATTTTATGAAAATCAAGTATTTAACGAAAAAGACGATATGTTTTATTTTAATAGGACTTTTTTAGAGTCATGTAGTAAAAAAATGTAACTGGCAATGCTAATAAAAATTTATTTAAAAAAAAACTAATAGACAAAAATGATTACAATGCACATGAATAGAATAATTATATATTTCTGAATAACAAAAAAAATTTTTGGTTTTAAGTAAATATTTTTCTCGTTTTATAATTTTTTTCTCGGTACCATACTTTGAGAAAATTCCAGGTTTTTAGCCAATTGTGCTGAGTCAAATAAACAAGTCAACTTTAGAATTTTTTTAAAAAATAACTGATCAACAGAAATAGATCGTGTTATTTACGAAATTAAACAGAATTTAATTGCGAATTTTATAAAAATAAATGATAAAAATAAATTTGCAAGCATATTGATTTTAATAAGCCTTTTTTAATGTGATATGGTGAAAAAAAAGATCGCACTATACAATTAAGGCTTCATTTTGGAAAACCTGCTGAATAAAAATAGTTAAGTTATATATTTATTTAAAGGAAATTTCCTCCCGAATAATATAATATTCACTTGAAATCTGATTTATATTTCTTTTAATGATTCTTTTCAGTATCATATATTTTAACACGGCTAGTGTTATACAATGTGACTTGGCCTTCTCACATTCAGGGACTTTCTGAACTGGTTATGAAATAGAAAAAAAAACTTCCTTGGCTGCTTTTTTTTTTACTAAACATTATGAATTTTTTCTTTGGGTGTTGAAGTTTGGCGATCTTGGCTAGGTGCAGAAAGGTTTGCGCACCAAGAACTAACCCTTCCCGAAACTGCTCCCCAAATGATGACCGTTTTCCGTAGAAAGGAAGTTTATTTGCTTCCATATCCAAGACATTCAATTTCAGAAAACAGTGCAAAGAAACAAGTTTTAAAAAAAAACAAGAAATTATGAAAGAAAAATTACATATAACCTAAATGGGATTAATAAATAATATATCCACAACAACTTTTAAGCCGGCTTCCGATCTAGCCAACCCAGAAAGATATATCAGTAATTGATAAATCAGCCGATCTAAAAATCGCTAACTAGCAGAAATAAAACTACAGAAATTAATTTGCTTCCATATCCAAGACTTCATTTATTTTCAGAAAATGATACTAGATCAAAGTTTTACTGGAAAAGTAATAAATAATAAAATAAAAATTAACATATAGCTAATGCGATGTTAAAATATCCACAGCCACAAGTTTTAGGCTGGCCATACAATATAACATAACTATGAAAAAATCGGTACTTATCGTTCAGCCGAAAGATCGCTAATTTCCGAAAATAAATCTACTGAAGTGAAAGCTTAAGGATGAGGTTTAAATATATAAAAAAAAACTAACTTGACAAAGAGTATCCGATATGCTGGACCAAAACTGTAAACAACACATAGCACAAGCAACGGAGATTGCACCAGCCATCTGTGGCTTGTTTGCCTCAGTGAAGCATAACTAATTAAATGCAGGTGCAACCAGAATTTTTAAGAAGGATGTGTTTACTTTTAGTTTCGATTTGAAGGCAGGAAAGATGCATAGAATGCTGGGAAAAAATTATAAAAATAACTTGGGAATACTGACTAGGTTTTTGACAGAAAAGAGTGTGAAACAGGGAAAAAAAATGGTGGTACTTATTTTGTAATTACTTCCAAAATCAGTCATTTTTAAAAATAGCATTTTTTGTTAATTTTTAAGAGATTTGGGGAAAAATTTGTTGATAATAGCTTAAATCAGAAAGTTGCTTCAGCAAATAGGAGCGTTAAGAAACAAATCAGCAATACCGTTTAGTGCTTCTAAAAATTGGCAGTCAGATGGCTTTATAAAATTATTTATATTGTAGTTTAGTAAAATATGCATCAAATTAAGAAACAAAATATTAGTTTTGAAACCTAAATTATATATTTTTATAAGATTATTAAGATATTAAGAAGATTTTATTTTAAAAAAAAACGATATATTTTTGTTGTACTAAGATGGTATGCATACGGCATCGACACTCGCAACTTACATTCACCATATGTGTACATACGGGCTAGGCCCTGGAAGGGTTAACAGAGCTCAGTATGAGGTGTTATTTAATACCATTTTATGACCTTCACACGCTGCGTCGTTTACCTGTAGTTGCTTCGATTTGCATAAAGACGCACTGGTCATAATGTTTTGGTTCTTCAGTGTATATATAGTTTACTATAATATATGGCTATCCCTCAAGATAATCACTATGTTGGACAACTGTCCTGACTGTACAGGAGAGCAATGACACCATCACTCACTTTATACCACTTTACAGCCACAGAAAGGCATATAACATCTCAACTATGACCAGTAGGTTTCACAAAGCTGTTCTCTATGCTCATTAACCCATATAAGCATTCCTTTAGCCTCCAGATATAGATAGGCCTGTTTGAAATGATATAATGATCATGTAGCCTGGACCCAAGAAGAGTGGAGTTGCAATCCTGTTTGTTCATGGGCACTTTTTTGTTATTTAATATGGCTTACATACCTAAAATATTTAATATGTACTTAATAAGTACTGTTTACATTCAATGCATACCAAAATGGGTATGTAAGCAATATTACAGATCCTTTTAGATCTAGATTTTCTTTCGATTTTCTCTCCAATCAGAGAGCAGATTCATACTGATCTGGAGAGAGGGGAACCCACAGTCAGATCTATAACATTAAAAAGATTGCATTTAATAGGAGATTTGACTGTGTGGGTCAGGTTTTCATTACATGGCTGTGCAGATTTTGTATTTGATGGAAATTTTGTAAATGCTCTGAGATATTAGGTTGAAATCAATATGTCAAACCTTGTAAAAGCCACCTTCTGCCATTACCACTTAATAAGTACAGTTTACTGTCAGTGCACTTTTTTTATATGTTCTTTGGTTTACAAATTCCTACTTAATAGTCAGGAAGTTCAACACCTATCTGTTGATTATTGATGAGATATTTATTACTGAATTATTTATATTTATTTACAGATGACTAAATTACAATATATATATATACAAAAGTCAACCATTACTATACTATCACAAATCTACCAACTTAGGACTATCCTGGCAAATTGAACCCAGCCTATACTGATCTCTCAGCAGGACATAGCATCACCGATAAAACAAAAGAATTGTTTAAAAAAGTCCCTGACATGACTGCTTGTGACCAGATACTAAAAAGGTAGAGAAAGAAGTTCTCTTTCTCTTATTCAAAGTTCCATGGTAGCTGCCTGCATCCACCTATCAGGTGCCTCCATAACGACCTATCCAATCACTTGTCATAGCAACTGTCAAGTTCAGTACCATACATACCTCTTCTTGGAAGGCCATTGCAGAGAACTAACAGCCATCCCAAGAAGCATACTTTTGCAGTCTTCCATATTCTTTTGAGAGAAAACTAGGGGGTGAGAGAATTCACCCTTTATATCTATGATGGGGCAGTAGTTGATGACTTCCTCCTAATGGACAATAATGCCTGTCCACACAGAGGACTGCTGACGAATCAATGTCTTGAGGAAGAAGGTATCCAATATGGAGTGGCTTGCTGTGTTCTCCCCTAATCTCAGCCCAATAGGACATCTATGGGATGCTCTGGGCAGACTGCTACCCTCTAAGACTGCTTTAATTGCTCATTGGATTTTATTACCTTTCCATTCTCTGGATTATCTTATTGAGGGCATGAATCAATGTTGTCAGTCTTGCATTAGGATTAAAAGATGCCACTATTTTGTACATTTTGCATTTAAAACTGCAAAACTACACTACTTGTTTCACATACTTTCCTTCATTTGGTTTTAGCCCACATTTTCATGACATATCACATTATCTTTGTACATATCTTCCTGTGAAATTTGATTAAATTTGTCCATATATATTTTGAGTATGTGCATGTTATTGATCCATGCATAACTTTTCATGAGCAGTGTATTTTAATTTTTTCAAAAAAAAAAAATATTTCTAGTATTTATTTGCTATTCTATTTTAATATGGGTGTGCAAATTGTGATTTATAAGCTGTATATATAATTAATACATATTTTGGTAAATGGTTTATAAAATAAAAGATTTGAATAATAATAGAAATACTAAATTTTTATATTGAAATAATAAAGTAACTTCAAGTAAACTGGAAGATTAAAATTATTTCTACTGCAGTTAAAATTAAAAACACTGAAATTTTTTTGCCTGTATTAGAAAAAAAAAATTTAAATTACCTCATATTTCTCTAGAATCTCTATTTTATTGTGAAGTATTAAACATTCTTTATTTTATATAACATGATTTATCACCGTTTGTTAGTTACTTGAGGATACACTTCTCAAATTCGCTTTTTTGCTAAATTTAGTAAAAAGAAGTTGTAAAAAGAAGTTAGTAAAAATGAAGTCCCATCTGAGCTTCACTTTTTTTACCACAGTAGGTGAAATGGCCACCATGGATGGTGGCATTTCCAAGCCCATTGGTGCCCCCTTTCTTACCGAGGGCAATGTGGGGGTTTAGCAAAAATATATCCTAATGCTGGTGCAAGTGGGTCTCGAACTTAGGAACAGCAAATTACAAGCCCAGAGTGTTACTGACTAAGCTCAGGGCTTGGAGCAGGTTGCGCGGAGGAGACCCACTGGATAGCTTGGGAGACAGATGGTAGCCACCTGTCAAGGACATCCAGCTTGTTCTTTAACATGGGATAAATATGTTCTGCACCAAATTTGGGCAGGCTGTAGCTAGTATAATATTACATATATGCATTTTTCAGAATGTTATGTATAAAAATAAAAAGGCAATGAGTTTATAACTGGAATATCAGAAGGCAGCTAAATGAAAACTTGGCCAATAACTGGCAAAAGGGCATGATTTCTTTGAAGTTAATTCTTATCTATCTCAGTATTAACATTGATTTTTTTTTTAATGTGTGTATTCTTTAGTGAGTTGGGATGCATGTTGGCTCAGTAGATAGCATGCCAGGCTCATATTGTGATGATGTTTCCTGTTTTGAATTCCCACTGAGCTTCTACATGAGATTTTATTTGCTAACTCCTCTTGGGGAAGAGGGGTAAGAAAAGCTTTTGTTCCTCAGTAGGAAAGGAGATATTGTGGTAGTCTTGGAAAGTCTATCTGTCAGATAGGATTTTAAACTAGGCTCCATGTGTAAGAGAGCCATAGTCTAGCACATTAAGGGACATCCTGGATGCCCCTGATTTGAAGCTTCCATTTGTCTCCTAACAGTTCTCCAGTGGATCCTCTTTCCCTACCCACCTCTTAGCTTTTGGAGTCCTCATGACCTGAAGATTTAGCCTGCTGTGTGTGGAAAAGTACCATTAAGAAGTAGAGCAACCTGACTTGGAATTAATATAATGAATCTAATAATCTTTAGATATACGAATAAGTTGGAATCGTTTTTTCTGCAAAAATATCTCTTGGATTCTATGTCAACAGGTTATTTTGTGTAATTACTATTGATTTATTTTTGTTGCTACATAGTACAAGTAATTTTTTTTTACACTTATTCTCTTTTAATTTGCTAATGTGAAATAACATCTGTATTACTCAAACTTAGTTCTCTGCAGAAGCATGGATGTTGTTTTTTTTTGTTCAATAATTGTCACAAGCAGCCATGTGTGTCTGATTACATCATATTTGTACATTCCAAGAAATTATCATTCAGTATCTGGCCACATCACCCTTTAGATAGCAAAATATGTGAAATTTAAATTAGTAAAATCCTTTTATTATGATTTCTTACTTTCCCTTATCATGTAAGATATATATTTTTTAATTGCACCTTCTTCTGATCATAGGTTATTGTTTTTTTTCTACACTGAATGGCATTTTGCATGTTTGAAAATAAATGCAGAAACCTGTTAGAGTTCAGCAGCATAAGATTACTGCACCACATTCGAAATTTTCAGTAGTTGCCAATTTCAATTGCTCCTGTTGTACCCACAAAAATTAATTGTGATTAGTCGAAATTATTGCTTGGAGATGGCAAATGACTCTAAATTGGATGATATTTTTCTTTCTGCTGCATATATCAAGTGATAAAAATTGCTTTAGGGCAGTAGTTCTTAACCTTTTTTAGGTCACGAACTCATTTAAGAGTTTGATGAAAGCTATGGACATTCTCCCCAGAAAAATGCACATGCACACAAAAATTTTGGTACAATTTATTTTATTGCATTGGAAATTGCTTTCCTTTACATGAGTTGTAATGTAAAAATAATCTTTACAAAGAATTATATCTATCTCACTCTTGTTTTTTTGTGTGCAAAAATTAAAAGCCACTTCCTGAAAAAAAAAAATTGAAATAAATCCAAATGTATGAAAATGAAACAAAAAGTAAACCTTGATTCTCAAAAGTAATTTCAGTGAGAAGGCTGCTATTGTTTTGCTTGAATAAGAGGTTGAAATTTTGGAATGGTCTTTGACATGGCAATGTGCATGCCATCTTTGACACCCAGTTGATATTGAATTTTCATTTTTATAGCAACAAGTGCTTGAAACCCTGACTTACAAAGGTATGTGGTAACAAACAGAATCAGAACTCCTATAGCTCACTTTGCCAGACAAGGGTGGGCATGTGTCAAGGAACACCAGAATTCTCCAAAAAATCTTTGAGTTAAATTCAGGTCACATCATTTCTTTTGTCTTGAAGTCAATGAAATCATCATTGGCAAGGCCTGCATCTCATTGATGATGTCCGTGTAGCAAGGGGACAGGGGTGGCTCAATTGGTAGCACGCCAGGCTCGTAATCTGCAGTTCCCAGGTTCAAGTCCCAGCTGGGTCAGCATTGAGACTTATCGCTGAAAAATCTACCCCCACCCCTGCCCACAGTCAGTAGGGAGCACCGAATGGCTTGGAAAGGATGACATCTATCAGATGGGATGTTAAGCCATGGCTCTGTGTGCGGGAGAGACATATCCTGTGCACGTTAAAGAACATGCTGGATGGCCTTGACAGGAGGCTACCATCTGTCTCCCTACAACTGTTCCAGTGGGTCCCCTCCCCCAGCCTTCTCTGAGCCTTTGAGATCCTTGTGACCTGGCCATTTATTCCATTGTGTAAAAAAAAGTGCCGCTCAGGGGTAAATCAACCCAAGTGTGTAGCAAGGAACGGATTACAATCCATGTTTCAGCTTTAGGGTCATCTGAGCATAAGTAACCTTCAAAAGAAACCTGCAGTGCCAGGTGCTGCAGATTTCTGTCTGCAGAGAAATTGAAATGGTTTTGTCGATTTCAAGTGCAGCCTACAGAAGCACTTGCTCTGGGATTGGAAAGTTCACGTAGTTGACTCCCTCCAATCGCCTCTTCTAGAATAGCAACTTGGCCAGAAGGGCTTCTAGTTTTTTAGCAGCATCAATAAGGTAACTGCAGGACCTTGAACTGAAAGATTTGCTTTATTTGTATGGCCAAAAAATATCTGCCAAGTAAGCCAAGCCATGAACAAACTCCTCCCTGTTTAATTGTTCTGAGAGTAGACTTTCCTTTTCTCTCAAAAAAGAAAATAACATTTCTGCCCAATGTTCAATCAAGCACTTTGAGACTTGTCTTCTGATAGAGAACTTCATATTCTGCTCCCACTTCTTGACAAAACCCTTGAAAAGGCAGTGATTCAAGGCCCTGGCTCTGAAGTTGACAGCTTTCATGGCAGTAGACAAGATTTCTTTAGATTATTGGTAGAGTCTTTTATGCTAATGCATGCCAATGTAGAAAGCAATGAGTCACAATGACGTTGGAACTTCTTACTTCACCAGAACCACTAACCAAAACAGAAAACCAGGTATGTTGGCAAGTATTGCAGGTACCCTATATGTGCACAGAGTATAAGTTTTTCTTCCAGTTGAAGTTTTGCTTGGAAAGAAACTTTTCACCATTTTGTAGACATTGACAGCCTATGTAGTTTCCAAAAGGGACTCACAAAATAGGAATTCTTCTTTGATGGTGTCAGCATGCACGTAATGGGTGAAAACCAGGAGCTTGGCTACACAAAGAAGTATCAGTTGTTTCATACAGTTGCATGCTGAAGGGAAACAGTGTAGCTGCCAATTCTTCCATGACCTGCTTCAAATTTTTAGAAGTGTCAGCAATTCTGGAGTGGATGATGTTATTTGAAAGAGTCACAGTTTCAATTTTCATCCTCTGCTCTAAGCCAGAAACCAACTTGGCTATTTCTAAGACACATGGCAACCTTGTAGGATGCTTCAAGACAAGATATGTTGGGCAATCCAAATTTTGGTAAAGTTCCAGCCTTTTCAAATCAAGCCTTTTCATAAAAAAGATCCACATTGTTGAGTGTATTTTTGGAATGGACAGACATAAGGTGCTTCTTCAGCTTTGTTGGCTTCATACTTCATTGGCAAGAACCTTGTCACACAAGAAACTCTGTGGCTTTTGTGTCCCATCACTTTCACTGATGAAAAGCCAGAGGATATGTAAGATCTCATAAGCTTCACTGCACTTTCTTTGACATTTTTAACTTAGCTAGGCCTGCAAAAAAAAGCAGTGTGATGTAATTTATTTGAGAAGCAGTAAGTAATGCTCAAGAATGAAATGAATAAGCTTAGCCCAACTTGTGTGTACAAAACATATCCAAGGCATAATTTTCATCAAATCTATAGATCAGCTATTGGTCACACACCAGTTTTTATTTCTTTATTTTACATTGTAAATGCATGCCACCTGACATCAAAAATCTACAAGTTTTAGGGTATTTAGGAAAAAAATGTGTTTCTGATATGGAAATATACTTACTCAGAACCTTATAACAATCAATGCTTATATTTCAAAGTATGCACCATTTTGTTCAAGAGTCAGTACACATCGTTCCACAAGGTGTTCAATCCCAGTACAGTACCATGCCTTTGGCTTAGAGGTGGAGAAATCTTGACACTTGTGTGTGACCTCATCTGAATCAGCAGAGTGCCTACCACGGAGAAAATGTGCCATTTCCCAAAACAAGTGATAATCAGAAGGGGTGAGGTTGGGACTGTATACTGGGTGTGGCAGGAGCTCAATTCCATCAAGTTTGTGAAGATTTACCTAGGTGCAATGGCAGTTTGTGTCTTCACATTGTCCTTTTGAAGGGGTGACAACTATCAGTTGACTAAAGCAAGGTACCATTGCTTCAGTTTGTCATATATCCAATCCAGTTACTCATAATACAGTTTGTCATTAATAGCCTGCAAATTATACCCTTGAAATTCCACCTGACACACAGCGTGACCTTTTTCTTGAAACAGCTGCATTTGGAGAGAGGTAAAGCTGGTTCACCTGGATCCAATCACTGGTTGGAGGTGTCTGGATTATGCAAGTAGATCCACTTCTCATCCCCAGTAACTATCTGTTTGATGAACCGAGTGTCATGTGGATTCTTGAATAGTTCCTTGTTGAGCTTGAGCTAGGGTCAATTTATGCAACACCATGCACCATCATTTGTAGACCTTTCCAAGCTTGTGCAAGTAGTCAATGATGGTAGTTTTGGAAATTCCCAATTTGCTGGCACTGATTGTTGGATTTATTTCTAAATCTGTGCACAGGGCACCTGATCTACAGACTAAGTAGTTAGCACAGAGCGATAACTCAATACCACTGTAATGCCATCTTTAGCAGCTGCCCATATTTCTCATTTTCCAATTAACTTTTGAAGTGTGTGGGCATCTTGCTTTGCAGTTTTTTTTATCTTACTATTATTTGCTTTTTTATCGTCTTTAAAAAAATATGAAACAAAAATTTATTTATTAAGATTATATAAGCATATTGTAGAATAGTTTAAAATTAACTGCTGACTTTAAAAAAAGCTACCTATATAATTTTTAAAACTATAGTATATATTATTATAGTTGGAACAAAATTAGTTAAGCTACAATGGGCCTATATGAAAGTCATCTATCTGTACTTAGCTACTTAATCTGTGGTCTGAATCAACCACAGAGGGCCTTCTCAAACTTCCTTCCTCCCCAAGCTCATGTCTCTAGCTGCAAATTTCTGGAACCAGATTTGCACTGTCCGAATAACCATAATGCCTTCATTTATTTTTCAGACTGCTTCTTCTGATAATGGCACAGCAGAACCAAAATTTCGTGGCCATTTTGTACAATGTAATGAACATTCAATATATGTTTCGAAACACGTGTACCATACATGAACTGATTTCCCACACAATGAGCATTTATATGATCTGCAACATTGATAACCTATCCTGCTAAAACTATGCAAATTAGTGACATGAAAAAACAATGCAAAAACGCAATTTTTTTTCTCTGACACTCCCAGTATTAAACAATAATAGCTAATCTGGTACAATAAAATTGCAGTGAACACTTGAAAAGACTAAATTTTTACCTTGAAATTCGCAATGAACTGATGTGGACAAAAATGTCCATAATCATAATGACAGAGTACATTTTCTTTAATTCCTATCAATGGGAAACTATTCCAGACATCATAATATGGTGATAATTGTGTATTACCTGACCTTGTATAGTAGCATCCCATGTCACCTTACACTTGTTTGGAGTGAAACAGTACCTTAATGCAAAATTTAACATTAAAAAGCATTTTTTTACAAAGACAATTCTTAAAGTAACAGAAAAGAAACTAAAGGGAAAAATGTTTTTTTTGCTCCCAGTTCACACATCCCCTAAAGCTTATTCATAAGCTAATTCACACATCCCTAAAACATGGGCCTAAAACAGGGTATGGGGGGGGGGCAGATTTTGGCTGATAAATACTGGGACATTTCAGTAATATCCTGGCTTTACAAAGCTAAAACTGGGATGGTTTAGTTATGGTTCCATTTTCAGTTTACTGAAAGTTTGACATTTTTTCCTGAAAGTGTATTCCTGAAAATAAATTAACTAAATTTAATAGGGCAAGAAGTATAATGGACAATTTGCAGTAGGTGGGAGGAGCAATAATTCATCTATTCTAAGTGCATAAAGTACAGATTGCACAGTTTTGCTGCATAGATTGACAGTAAGCTTGTCTCACAGAAATGTGATTTTTTTTTTTTTGTTGCTGGGAGTGTGTTGGAGAAATATGACTTTTCTTGTGGCTGTAATTCAAACTCTCCATGTATGATGCTTACACTAAAGTTCATACCTCACCAGCATGCACCAACTATTTGGTTCTCAGTGCAAACTGCATTATTCCACAAAAAAAATATCCATGTAAATTTAAAAAGCTTAAATACAGTGACCGAGTTATTCCAAACATTAAATTCATGTAAATCAAGTGTTGATTCTATATTGTTACAAAACATTGGGACTTATAGATATCCCAAAAAATGTTTTCAGGACACAAGAACAAATCCTGGAAAATCAGGTCTTATGGACACCCTTACCCTTGCGATTCATGTACAATAGGTTAAGAACCTCTGCCCATAGGGGATGATTTCCCTTATATTAATGCAGACCTTAATTACAGTAATACAACTTTTCTGTAGTAAAAAATTAGTACAAGTTAATAACAATAAAATTCCAGCTGTACTATGGTCTCTTTGAATGACCATAATTTTGCTTCTTTTTAAACAATGAACATATCCCAATCCCCCCACAGGATAGCTCCTTAACTAGATAACTAATAACATAGTTCAAAATAAACATTTGTCTAATCAAGAAAATTGTATTATTCTGCATTGATGGTATATTAATATGACCAATACAGACCATTAGTGTAAGTAGCTGATAGCATCTCATGTGTTATCTGTATTTTACATTGTTTTACTTATTTTTTTTACGTGTTATATCATATGGTTCGAAAATGGGAACAAGTATATTTTATATTTTTAACATTTTTTGTAATAAAATCATTTAATTAAAAAACCATGTGTGACCATTAACAAGACTACTCACCACAACTACTCTCAGACTAAGAGCACATTTAAATTACATTAAACTGCATTTTAAGAACACAGTGATTGCTTATATGGGAAGTCCTCATCCATTCAGTGGGTCTCATTATCCCATCCACTGTGATCCTTTAAACCCTTATAGCTGTCTATTTATCCAATTGTTCAGCAGAAAAAGTATGCCACTATGGGTTAAAACAATCCAATTTAATGCATTATAAGACACCAGAAGTTTTTACCGTAGCATGATGATGTAGTTTTTTTACTAGTGTGTGGATTTATCATTGATCATTCAGAAAATATTGTTGATATGTGGAGCTGCTAATATTCTGGTGATTTTTTTTTTCCATATGTGACCTAATATGTAGCATTTAGCAACAGTTATTCTGGCAAAGAATTTACATAGAGACTGCTCATTATCCATTGTGTACTGCAATATTATCCTAATTGATCCTTGGTTATAATTTCATTAATTTTTGCTTGTTACTGATGCTAAATGATTCGAGTTTTGCATTCTTTTAATTTCAGGAAATGGCAACCATGGGGCACCAACATTTGCACCTCGTGGAGTCCTTCGTGCTGCAAATGTTCCTCGACCACCTGTGTCAACAGTCAATCACAGTAATGGGATAAATAATAAACTGCGTCTTGGAAGACGGTAGAATATAATTATTTTATATAAACAAAATATTGTTTATTATAGTTTTTCTTCTGTACAATGAAATGAAGGATGGGCAGTGGGAAAATTGTACAATTACACATATTTTCGTTTTGTGACGATCACTGAAAATGTAAAATTGAAAACTTTTACCTTGTGCAAGCGATGATTATTTTAAGATAAATATGTGAAATTAAAATTTATAGTATCACTGAAATGTTTTAACACTTAAGCATAATCTGAAAAGTAAAAGAGATGCAGAACATTACAATTTTAATTAAACTGTTGCCAACTGTAATTTAAGATGCTTTACCTAATTGTACCAATGTATATAATTTTTTTTAAATGTGGTAATAGGGTTGGCTCTTTGTCAGAATACTGTAGTTTTACAAAATAAAACTTTGCATTTTGTTGTACATCTAGACTTAAAACTTAATATTGTATTCAGTTGCTTTAATATATAAAATGGGAGTATGGAAAATAAAAATGCAGTAATTCCTCATATAACACTATAATTGCATTCTTGGAAACATGCATTTTATACAGGGACAGGTTTTCCATTAAGAATAATGGAAAAGGCATGGGTTGTACAGAAGTGTAAAAAAGAAAGGAATGGGTTGTACGGGTTGTCTGGAAGTTATTTCACACTTTAATTTTATATTGTTATTTTAAAGTACAGTATGTGTTTGCATGTGCAAAAATATGTATTTGGATGATTGTATGTATATGCTAATATATCATTAGTATAAATGTTCTGTATATTTATTTATATGTTTCTGTTTGAATGTCTTTAGGTGTATATGCATTGGTAAGTTTCCTTAAAAAGTCGTGCTTGACAAAAATGACCTAACTTAAAAACATGCATTGTATAATATGAAAATAAAGTCTATATGCTTTAATATTTAAAGTTTCACTTCTAAAGTTATAGCTTTTTTTTTTTGCCTTTTATTTGCAGAAGCTTTTATATCACTTTTCGCACATTTACTACTCATGGCAAAGGATAGTAATATATTGTATACAATTTAAGATATTCAAATCGTACAAAATTATGACCATCTTGACCCAGTGATAAACAAGACATTTAGAGAAGATTAATGACAATGTGTAGTCAGACCCCATGTAATGCTGCCCTGTATCACATTGATTCATTATAATGCTGTTTATTCTGAAACTAATTTTTAAAAAAATTGTTATTGTGTAATGTGATGTCACTTCATGAAGTGTTGCCATGGTTGTGATACAAACAAGCTATTGAGCAATACAGCCATTGAGTGTTGTTTCACTCGGGATGTGCACCTTCAAGCTCTATTACCTATAATGCACCTTCAATGAATTGATTGAATTTCTGGTGGTTAAAATCAACACTCAGGGAATTTTATAAATCAAGGCATTTTTGAAGGCTGTTAGTAATATCAACACAGATTGAGATGAAGTGTCCCAACAGTTTCATGGTGAATGTATGGCCAGAGGCTTGTAACAATTCCAACAATTTATAAGAAAATGCAACTCCCGTTGTTAATGACAATGTGCAAGAGTTTACAATCTTATGAGATAGGTCTGACTAATAAAAAATTGATGGAACTGGGAAATAAAAATTGTGCTAATGAGAATAATAAGGATTCTATAACTGATGATGATGATATTGTAGAAATAAAATGAACAATAAGTTTATTGACAGCTTTTGTTAATATGATGCCATAGAGATCATACTGAAAATGACCTCAAGTTTGAATACAGCATTAGAGTGAAGAGAGGCATTCTTCATTTGATATCCTGCAGCAAAGAAATGCTTTATAAGAACTTCAGGCAACCCAATCGACCACTTAGAGAAGAGAGAGGATAATTACTTGGAGGAAGAGCACAACTGGGCCCATCTTCCCATACATAAAGTCGATCTTTATATGTATTGGTATCAAATATATTTTGCATCAAATTTCAAATAAATTAATGATAACAATATTTGGCCATTTATTGCATAATTGAAATGCACTTTTAGGAATGGTTTTCTATAAACACCATACAAAAACAATTCTGTTTAATGCTGGCTTGCTTTATGCTCTGTTTTTAGGAACATATCACCCACATTAGAGTCTGACTACTTGGCTAAGTAGTCAGAACTATTATGTGGATAGTGCACTTAATGTGAAAAATGTTCATTGAAAAATAAATATTTCTTTGTGAAAAGGTATTAAATGGATTGGTGTTATTTGAGGAATTGCTGTACTATATCCCACTAATGTGCAAAAGCTAAGTAGCTTTTCCTTTCAGTAAGCTTAGCTAAAGGTGACCCGACACTTGAGTGAAAAGGTAGTTTTATATGCTAAGCACAGAGATGGACTGGCACTTTTTTTCAGGGATGCAACAGTAGCAGAGGGGGCCAGGGATGAAATAAAAATTCGGTCTCTTTATTCAAGATTTCAATACTTATTCTTTTGAGAGTTTGTATGGGAAGCATAAAATAAATTTTCCCCAATTCTGTGGAATTTCTGTAAAATAACGATTATTTAACTTGATTAAAAACTTGTCCCTATGAGGTCCCAGGGGCTCACAACACTAAGGAGCCAAGATGCTTCAGTGCTCATCTCCCCTTACCAGTTTGCACCTAGCTAAACATATATAAAATGTGATAACTTTACAGATAAATCATTGTGCTCATAATCTGATTCATTATGAATTGTTAGGCATCAAGAGCCATGAAAACTTTTGATCTTTCTTTAGATTATAGCTTTGTTTGGGTCTGCATTTAAATAAATAAATAAATACCCCCTCAATCAGCTGCTTGCCACAGAGATCTGACAGGAGCCTGTCAGTTTATATGCCATAGTAGAAGGTCTGAGAGGATGGCAGGCCCTCAGCAGAAAAACGACACAAACAGCCATGCCTTACCTGGGGCTTGAACCCAGGTCCCTTAGATCAGTAGCCTTAGTCCAAGTGATATGCTGGCTTTCTAAAATTATGCAATCATTTCTACCATGTATTTCAGCAAGAGGTACAAGTGATAGGGTGCTGTCACACACATGTTGTTTGCTGCTCCTCAGGCACTAATGGCACACAAGTTTTTGAAGACTGCACATCTTGTGGAGTCAGTCATTCTAGTAAGCAGAAGATTGCAGCCAGAGTCAGTTCAACTTTACCATTCGGTACACAAGAATGAAGACAACAGGAGCCAATAAAATGGCCTCTGATAAGTGACATAATCAGAATATCTGTAGTGGCTCAAAGTATGGCTATCTACCATTTTTGACCTTAGCAATATATTTATGAAACCTGTAAGATTATGAGCAGTTAAAAAGATTTGAATTCATGGTAGAGAACAAGCTTTTAATTTTTGATTTTTTTTTTTTCACATAAATGATAATGCTAAATTATTTTTGATCCTCTTATATAAAATTCTTGTGTCACTTTTAATTCTTAATATATATTATATTACAAAAAATAACTGGACACTTCCATGTTAGGTAAATGGAAATCCAAAGCTCCCTAATATAAAAAATAATTTTTAATATATTATAAAACAAGATAAATTGAAAATAATTGAAGATAAATTAAAAATCTCACTCAAATATCTCAAAATATCAGTTTTTCACAATATTTGTTTAATATTTATATGAATTATGAAAGCTGAAACATGAATTATAACTTTTGCTAGTCATGAAAATTTACTTCAAAATTTAAAACAACTGTTATAACAAATTGTTCACTAACATAAATTTAATATTTGAAGTTTGCATAATGATTTTTTTTTTTTTGGAAATGTTTAGGAAGAGTACAGCAGCAGTGTCTGCTGTTAAATATTCCATCTTCAGTAATACCTTATATACAGTCAAACCCATTTATAACAGGGTAATAATGAAATTACAGCTATAATGAAATAAAATCCATTCCCCTTTAGTTTTTAACCTATATTACATGTGCTTTTTATTACGAATGGTTTTTCCGTTATTTACAGATAAAGTGAACCTTTACCATTCTTAATCCTTCCCGGATCACCATCAAACATAGACAGATTCCAAAATGAGAGGTCAATGACGTCAATAGATGTCTTTTGTACAATATTTGAAACTTCAATTTTTTTTAATGCAGTTTGAAGATTTTCTTAGACATATCTTTTAAAAATATATAATTTAAGTTTGAAAAATAATATTTTTTTTTACTTTGATGCATATTTTATTAAACTATAATATAAATAATTTGTTAAAGCAATCTGGTTGCATTTCTTAGAAGCACCATACAGTATTGCCGATTTGTTTGTTAACATTACTCTGTGCTGAAACAATCACTTGATTTAAGCTCGCAAGTTTGATTTGAACTATTATCGACAAATTTATCCTTAAAGTGTTTGAAAATCTATAAAATAACAAAAAACTGCTATTTTTAAAAACGGAAGTTTTTGGAAGTAGTTGCAAAGTACGTACCACCATTCCCCCCCCCCCCCCTTTTTTTTTACACTCCTTTCTGCCACAAACCTATTTCACTATTGCTGGATTTTTTTTATCCCAGCAATCTATACATCTTTCAGATCAAAACTGTAGCTAAAAAAAGCTTTCTTAGAAAGCAAGCCGAGTTGCAGTTCCAAAGATCCCTGTAGTTTAAAGTTGGTCACCTAGCAGGTGTAGTGACATTGTTATTGCTTACACGTGCAGTAAAGTCACTATATAGTGAATGTTTGCAGAAAGAATTCTTGGTTATAGGATAATGTGACTATGCATCTATCAAATTAATATTAACCTTCGTTTTCATTTCTGTAGATTTCAGCAAATTATCGATTTTTTTCAACAGCTGATCTATCTATCTTTTAGGGTTATGCTACATCGGATGGCCAGCTTTACTCGTTGCAGAGGATGGGGTGGCCTCAGTCGGTAATTCGCTAGGCTCATAATCTGCAGTTCCCAGGTTCGAGTCGCAGCTGGGTCAGCATTGAGATTTATCTCTGCAAAACTCCTCGCCCTGTTCCGAGTTTCATTGAATCTTTGTTTCCCAGGTTCAAGTTCTGGCTGGGTCAGAGATGAGATTTTTCTCCACAAAACTCCCCACTATGCCCTCGGTCAGTAGGGGACACCAATGGGCTTGAAAAGACCGCCGTCCATCGGATTGGAGGTTAACCTGTAGCTCTCTGTGTGGGAGAGCCATACCCTGTGCACGTTAAAGAACACGCTGGATGGCCTTAACGGGAGGCTACCATCTGTCTCCCAACAGCTGTTCCAATGGGTCCCCTCCCCTAACCTCTGAGCCTTCAGGGTCCTTGTGACCTGGCCATTTAGCCCATTATGTGCAAAAAAGTGGGAGAGCCATACCCTGTGCACGTTAAAGAACACGCTGGATGGCCTTGATGGGAGACTACCATCTGTCTCCCAACAGCTGTTCCAATGGGTCCCCTCCCCCAACCTTCTCTGAGCCTTCGGGGTCGTTGTGGCCTGGCCATTTAGCCCATTGTGTACAAAAAAAGTGCCGCTCAGAGGTAAAACAACCCAAACAACTCGTTGCAGATATTTGCATCGCATTTGGTTATATATTAATATTTCTTTTATTATTTCTTGTTAAATAAAAATTTTGATCTCGTTTCTGAAAATGAATGAGCTATCGGTCTGTAAATGGTAGCTAGGTAGTCACTGGAAGGAGAGCTATGCACCAATCCCCTGTGATGATGCATAGAACCGGCCAGGCCTAGCACCTAATGTCCAACCCCGCCTTCTCGTGGTGCGGACCGTTAGTAACTTTCAAAAGAGATACTCTCTTGTGGAAGTGAACGGAAGAGGAGGGCTGCCAGATTAGTGTGGCCTACTGATCTGGACAACTATGGCTACTTTTCTTTTTTTTCTACCCTGCTGAGGAGTGGTCAACCACACAGGGTCCTGGTGCTGACCATATAAACCTACTGGACTGGACAGATATATGGCTCTGAGCTTGATTATGGATCCTGATTTTGCTGCACTGGTGGGCTTCTGTGGAGGGAAAATCTTCCGCTGTGTTTTCTTTTTGTTTGTGGGTTGACAGCCCCAAGTGAATAGATCCACAGGATATGTTTATCAGCTGGTGGATAATCCTGAGCAGAAGTCATCGCAGGCACCTGAACTCTTTGCTTCTATTGGCATCGTCAAATTCTACATTGGAGGAAGTCTTCCAGTGTAGATGGCTTCAGCCTTTAGTAGTGGGGGAACGGGTCTTTGCCCCATGTCTGCGATTAGGGGGCTGTTTGATATTGTCGGCATTCCCTCTCTCAATAAACATAGTTTCTTTAAACATCCCACTAACCATTTTCTCTCCATAGGTAGTTGGAATGTGAGGACTCTGCACAGAGCTTTTTCTCTTGATGTCCTCACACAAGAATTCCACCGTTATAATTTAGATATTCTCGGCTTGCAAGAGACCAGATGGACAGATAAAGGTCAGATTCTTAAAAATAATCTTAAATTTCTCTTTTCAGGGAGGGACGACAAAAAGCATCACCAAGGCGTGGGTCTGCTTCTCAGCAGACACGCTAGTGATGCTCTTCTAGGATATGAGTGCATTAATGAAAGGTTTCTTACAGCAAAATTTCAGACAAGCGTTAAAGACTTGAATGTTATCTGCTGTTATGACCCCACTGAGGATGCCGATGAGGATGAGAAGGATAGGTTTTATGAACAACTTCAGGATATTTTGAATTCTGTCAAGAAAGGAGATATTACCCTTGTTCTTGGTGACTTCAATGCCAAAGTTGGTACTGACTCTGACCTTTGGGGAGGAGTAATAGGCCCTTTTGGTATTGGTAGCTGCAATAGCAATGGGCAACGTCTCCTACAGGTAAGTAAACTCAATGGATTCAGAATAACTAACACTTATTACAAACACCGCGACATACATAAGTACACATGGGTTTCACCTGATGGGCTGCATAAGAATATGATTGATTACATATTAATTAACAGCAAATGGACTAGTTCTGTTAGGAATACCAGGGCATATAGGGGAGCTGAAATTGGATCTGACCATTACCTTGTTAAAAGTGTGTTGCAACTTAAACTTAAAAAGTGTTGTGCTAGGGTTAAAAAATTTACTTTTAATACTGAAGCTCTGAAAGATCCAGTTATAGCCAAAGCTTACCATGATAGGTTACTTAGTCATTATGACAGTCATGGTTTGCTTACTACTGAAGTTGAGGAAGAATGGGATCATTTTAAACAGGCTTTTTTGGACACTAACAGTACTCTTTTAGGAAAAAAGGAGCAGAAGAGGCAAAATTATCTGAGTGATAAGGCACTAGAGCTTATTTCGGAAAGAAAGAACTGCAGGAATGCCCTTAATCAATACCCTACTAGTCCTAATAGAAAGCATTACAGAGACCTTAATAAACTTGTAAAGGATCAGTTAGCTGCTGATAAAAAATTTTGGCTTGATGGTTTGGCTGACAAAGCCGAGGAAGCAGTTAGACAGCACAACAGCAGAGAGCTGTACCAGGTAGTTAATGTTTTGTGTGGTAGAAAACGGACAGGCATACAAGGATTGAAGGATAAACAAGGTAAGGTTATAGAAGGGGAGGATTCTGTCATGGCTAGGTGGGCTGAGCATTTCAGTGATGTTCTCAACAATGTAGTTAGTTCTACTCCCATTGTTTGCAATGATGATAGATGCATTGGTGGCTTTAATGTTGGCCCTATAACACAATCTGAAGTTAGTTTGGCTGTTTCTAAACTTAAACTTCATAAATCCCCAGGGGTAGATGAAATTACTACGGAAATGCTTAGAGCTGGGAATGCTTCGGTTACCACTTGGATGACTGAAATTCTGAATCTCTTTTATGATAAAGGCATGGTTCCTAAGGATTTTACCAGAGCTATTGTTATCCCTATTTTCAAAAAAGGTGATCGCAGTTCTTGTGATAACTATAGGGGTATCAGCCTACTCTCTGTTCCAGGTAAAGTTCTTTCCATGATTGTGCTTAATAGAATTAAGAATCTGGTTGACAGGCAATTGCGTGATGAGCAATGTGGATTCAGAAGTGGTAGGGGATGTGTAGATCAGATATTTTCACTTAGGCAGATTCTTGAGAAATGTTTAGAGTTTCAGAAACCTTTGGTTGCTAGCTTTGTTGATTTCAAAAAGGCTTTCGACTCTGTTGATCGTCATAATTTGTGGTTGATTGTGAGATCATATGGTATACCAGACAAGTTAGTTAACATTATGAAAGCTCTCTATAATAACACTGAGTCGTGTGTGAGAGTTGGTAAGGCTTGTAGCAATTGGTTTAGCATTACTTCTGGTGTTCGACAAGGGTGCATTTTGTCTCCTTTTCTCTTTAGCTTGGTTATTGATTACGTTATGCGAAATTCACTTCAAGGGAAAGATTTTGGCCTTAAATGGGCTGGAGATAGGAAAATTTCTGATTTAGATTATGCTGATGATTTAGCCCTTCTGGCAAATGATGATGAGATGAACTCTTTCATTCGAGCCGTTGATGAGACTGGTAGTAGAGTAGGTTTGGTTATAAACAGAGAGAAAACTAAAGTGATGAAAATTGGTCAGGCAGGCTGTGATTCAGTTAATCTGAATGGTTGCAGTCTTGAGCAGGTGTCACAGTTTAATTATCTTGGGAGCTATGTAACAGATAATGGTGATGTGCGGCATGAGATTAACAGACGAATAGGGATTGCTGCTGGGACTTTTAAGAATCTATGGAGAGTGTGGAGAAATAGGCGTATACACCTAAAGACTAAAATTAGACTGTATAATAGTTTGGTTCTTTCTAGGGTTAGTTATGGTAGTGAAACTTGGACACTTTGTAAACAAGATAACAGGAAACTAGATGCTTTTGATTCCAGATGCTTACGCAATATCTTGGGCATTAGGTGGTTCAACTTTGTAACTAATGATGAGATTAGGAAAAGGAGTTTGCAACCTCCTTTAAGCAGCATATTGTGCAGAGAGAGACTCCGTTGGTTTGGCCATGTTGCCCGTATGAATAATTATAGATTGGCGAATAGGGTTATGAACAGTGTGCCTAAAGGCCTCAGAAAGAAGGGGAGACCTAGGATGCGGTGGGCAGACAATGTCAAACAGGACCTTGTTAGAATTGGTGTGCAGTGGCCAGATGCAGTAGATGTAGCTCAGGATAGACTTGCTTGGAGAACTAAATTGCACGGTCTGGTTGGACCTCCGTAGCCCATGGCTGCTTGAGGATGATGATGATGATGATTGGATATGGAAGCTAAAAGGACTTCCTTCATATGGCAAGTTGTTCACATGGCTGATTTAAGTTAAAAGCTTCCTCCCAACAGATTAGATTATAAATTCACAGCATAAAGTTAATATTTTATTTCCTTTTTTATAATTAAACCTTAGTTATCATTTCTGTAGATACACTTTATTTCCGTAAAGTATCGATTTTTCCGTCAGCTGACCTATCGATCTTTCTGAGTTATGCTACATCGGATGGCTGTCTTAAAAATTGTTGCAGATATTTAACATCCCATTAGGTTATATATATTTTTATTAATATTTCTTGGGGTTTTTAGTAAAAAAACTTTGAGCTTGTATCGTTTTTTGAAAATGAATGAGGTCTTGGATAACAGAAGCAACATGGACTTCCTTGGCCGGAAATCAGTCCTCATGTGGGAGGGCAATTTCGGAAGGGTTACCTCCTTCCCCCTCCTACTAAACTCACTCTAAAGCAACATAAAATTGTTTCTAAAGCAACAGCAATAAATACTGAGGGTGGGCGGGAACCCACCCTCAGTATCTTGGCTGTGGCACTCTGATGATATAACGTTGTTTTTTTTTTTGCTTTGGTGCACAAACCTTTCTGCACTTAGCCAAGATCACCAAACTTCAACTCCCCTAAAAAATTCATAATGTTTAGTAAAAAAAAGCCAAGGAAATTTTTTTCCATTTCATAACCAGTTCAAAAAAAACAATGAATATGAGAAGTCCAAGTCACTGTATAACATTGGCCGTGTTTAAAATATAAATAAACAGATAATAATAAATACCCCCTCAAACAGCTGCTTGCCACAGAGGTCTTGACAGGAGCCTGTCAGTTTATATGCCAAAGTAGAAGGTCTGAGAGGATGGCAGAACCTCAGCAGAAAAACGACACAAACAGCCATACGATACTGAAAGGAATCATTAAAAGAAATAAAAATCATGTTTCAGGATAAAATATCCTTTCGATTAATATATAACTTAACTATTTTTATTCATCAGGTTTTCCTAAATTAAGCCTTAATTGTGCAGTCCGATCAATTTTTTTCACCATATCACATGGAAAAAGACTTATTAAAATCAATATCCTTGTAAATTTACTTTTCATTAAATTCGTAATTCTGTTTTAATTTGGTATGTAACATGACGTATTCTGTTCACTAGTTATTTTTAAAAAAAATTCTAAAGTTCACTTGTTTGCCTGACTCAGAACAGTTAGCTAGCTATAAAAGCCTAGAATTTTCTGAAAGTATGGTACCGAGAAAAAAATTACAAACCAGGAATAATTTTCTTGCTTCAGTATTAATTTTTATTTGCTATTTAGAAATAAATAGCCTTTCTATTCATGTCCATTATAATCATTTCTGTCTATTAGTTTTTCTTAAATAAATTTTTATGCGCACTGCCTGATGCATTTTTTTACTAAACGTCTCTATAAAAATGCCCTATTAAAATAAAACTAGTCATCTTTTTTTTTGTTAAATATTATATTTTCAGAAAATCCAGAATTGTTTGCCAAGTTAATCAGCATTAACATTCCATAATTACTTTCATTAGTTGTTTTAGCAAAAAAGTTCTCTTTTTTTTTTGGCTGATCATAGTGAAAAAATAGCTGGACCTTTGAATGTAAATCAATTTTTCAGGCTGGACCCTGGAAGGGTTAATTTTAAAATTTTCAATAACATTTTAATGTAGTAATAATAAATGATTTTAATTACACTGATTGATTTGCCTTTTAACCTTAAGGGATGAGACAATACGTCTTTTTCATCTTAAGGGATAAATGAGATTTTTTTTTTGCATTGTGTAGGACTAATAATACATTACTATTTATTTTCCAATCGCCCATTAATGCGAATTAGTACTGGTAAAAGGTGCGAAATTCAGAAGATGAAAAACTTCATTTTCTTTGAATATGAACATCCCATATACGTCAGAGAAAATATTCTCTGACGTATTATTCTTGTAGTTTTCTGATGGAATTGAAAAACTCGTCAACCATTGGACTAAATTATGTGTTACATATTTCCAGAATAAACTGTTTTGATGCTGTACTCAAATTCACCTTATTTATTGATTTACCCTCATATTTTACTTGTCTATGCATTTATTATGGTTTTAATTTTATTCTTATATTTTATACATTTGCACCAATTAGATTTAATTTTTATATCCTTTAACCTTTCAATGCTCGTTAAAAAATACACTGGATGGCCTTGACAGGGGTCTGCCATATTTCCTAACAGCTGTCCAGTGAGTCCTCTCCCTCCAACCTTCTCTGAGCCTTTGAGGACCTGGCCTTTAGCCCAAAGTGTGCAAACGGTGCCGCTCAGACTTAAAACAACGTAATAACATTACAAATTTATTTGCTTAGGTTATTTACGCTTGCAATAATCCCCATCTTGTTCATCAATAATGTTGTCAGCCCTTTTTGTTTCGCTTGCTAATACTCTTGTTATATATTTATTCACCTTTTTCATTAGTATTTACTTCTTTATATCTTGGCCATTGGCTTTATGTTGAATGCTTGTATCATTCTATATTTTAGCTGGACCTCTAGATGTAAATCAGTTTTTCAGGCTGGACCTGAGAAGGGTTAACGGTTAAAGCATATGGATTAGTCAAAATCAACCAAATTCTTTGCCATTTCCTTCCAAAAGTTTATCATTTTTCAGTAATATGCTTTTCAAGGAAATCTTATCTCTGGGATTTCTGATTTGTCCATAAAACAACACATTCTATAACTTTCTCTAGATCGTGGAATGTGTTTAGGTAGGTGCACACTGGTCACCAACAGCTGCGCACACTGCAAGCATCTGCCACTGAAAATATTTTCCACTGTATTTACGACAAAGCACATTTGTGAGATGGATGCAACGGACATGAGAAATATTACCCACAGTTTGAAGAGGGAAAATCCCAGATGGCATTTTCTTTACTATTGATGCCAAGCCCAAATCCCTTCGAGGTCATAGTCTACTCCACCCTTCTTTGTTCAAGGGAGTTGTGATTTTTCTCCTATACGCCCTCTTCTACCTCATTTGATGCATATGCAGCTAGAGAAAATGAAGTTTCCAAGAGCAAATCTTCAGATGTGTGCAATGTAGCAGACAATCGTAATTTGCAGTACCAGAGTCATGAGTCCATTACTTCGCAGTGTGTACCTACCTTTTACCGACCTATTAGATTTCATTAGGATTGACCTCATTAAGATTTCAAACTGAGTCTGAAATTCTAATATTCTAGGAACTGAAATAACACAAAAATTCCAAGAAAAGGAATAAATTAACGGCAACGAATATCATTTAAACAATGAAATTTGTCAGCCTGCTGATACACAGCCAGGATGCATTCCTGGAGGATTGGTGAATAGCTAGAATGTAAGGGGATAACCTCATTTAGGAATTTCATTCTGGAGTTTGCAGGGTAAGAAAACAATGAATCACAACACATTCCTTGTTCAGTGATTTGTTTGTGAATTCTGGAACTTGTCTTAGGCAAAGAATTATGTTATTCTTTCCTCACCAAGTGAATGGTCTCATGTTGAACTACTATGTAGTTTTGCATTAAGATGCCAAAAACAAAAAAAAGAAATTCTTAATTTAACGCAGAAAAGGGAAATCAAAAAATGTCAGGAAGACCAAACGAAATTTGATGCAGATGTTGGAGTGTGGAATTTCACCGAATTCTTTATAATTTTTTTAGAAATGGTAGAGCTTGCAAAAGCAAGAGGTGCTGCTTCAAGGAAATATATAGATTGGTTTCATATCCAGATGTTGAAGCTCTTTTACAGTGGTTAGTGCAAACTAGAGCTCAAAATTTACCACTAAAGTAGTCCACGTCTTCAAATTAAAATAATGTTCATAGTTGCATGGCTTATTAAAAATAATTAAGCAGCCTTTATTATGTGTTTAAATAGTCGCTATTTTTACATTTTAGCCTTTATTATTATTTGTGTTCAAATACAGAGTATATCTCTTTTCCACATAACTTCTTGATCGATATTTCTTATAGCAAATTTACAGATGTAACAAAGCTCTTATGGATAACATTTAAAGAGCGCAGTGGCGAAGCATGACTTTTTGAATAGGGGAAGCAATAATAAGAATTTGGAACAGAACAATGTTTCTGTACTTGATGTTTCCGAATCACTGATTTTAGGTGAATCTATAGTTTTTAAAATAAATATATCTATGTGTGTAAGTACATATATACAGTATAGGCTTACCATATATCTATATAATCAAACCAGGACATTAAGGAAGAAAATCAAGGTCGCATATTTTGAGCAGTATAAAAAATAGGGAGTATGAGCAAACAAATGATTTATTTAATATATACGGGGCGGGGGTGGCTCAGTCGGTAGCGCGCCAGGCTCGTAATCTGTAGTTCCCAGGTTTGAGTCCCAGCTGGGTCAGCGTTGAGATTTATCTCCGCAAAAATTCCCCGCCCTGCCCACGGTCAGTAGGGGACACCGATGGGCTTGGAAAGGCCGCCGTCCATCGGATGGGACGTTAAGCCGTGGCCCCGTGTGCGGGAGAGCCATACCCTGTGCACGTTAAAGAACACGCTGGATGGCCTTGACGGGAGGCTACCATCTGTCTCCCAACAACTGTTCTAGTGGGTCCCCTCCCCCAACCTTCTCTGAGCCTTCGGGGTCCATGTGACCTGTCCATTTAGCCCATGGTGTGCAAAAAAGTGCCGCTCAGAGGTAAAACAACCCAACCCAAAATTTAATATATACGTTAGAGAGTTTGTCTCTCTGTTTGCTCACCATCTCCTAGACGGTCAGAGCTAGAACCACCAAACTTCGTCTAATGCTTCATCTCGCAATAATAGAGTAGCGGTTCTCAACGTGGGGTACGGTGAGAGCTCAAAAGTCGCTAGATCTATTAACAAAGTCGCTAAGTTGGCAACTCTGCTACTGATTAATTTCCGAGAACTGAGTGACGCGGCGCTGTAGTTCATGTGTGTGCACGTTTGTCAATCCTCCCTTCCCTACCTGAGAGCCGAACCTACCTGAACAGCTGATCGCTCAGTCAAAACATCCATTCTAAGTGAGTGAATGTGCCTTCTTACTGCTCTATGTATTTGTTGTGATTTATTTCACTTGCTGTGCTTAAAGTTATTTTTAGTCTTCACTTTACTGTGAAGTTAAATGAACGTATTTCTAAAGTGCCATGAAACATGGATAAATGGATAATTAAGAAGAAAAGTAACGTGGAGCCGGAATCGATTGCTTCTACATCTACGATTACATCATCCCATGTGAGTGAAGAGGTCGATTAAGCAGTAATTAAAAGAACGTTAAATCTTAAACAATAAATAAATAAATACCCCCTCAAGCAGCTGCTTGCCACAGAGGTCTGACAGGAGCCTGTCAGTTTATATGCCATAGTAGAAGGTCTGTGAGGATGGCAGGACCTCAGCAGAAAAAACGACACATACAACCATGCCTTACCCGGGGCTCGAACCCAGTAAAGTGATAAAAAAAAAATAAAAAACGTAAATATCATATTTACAATTTGGCTTTACATGGACAGAAAATTTAGTAGAACCAAATCCACAGTGCGTTGTTTGCTCTGAAGTCCTGCCACAAAATTCTATGAAACCGTCTCTTTTACGGGGATACTTTGAAATGAAACATGAGCATGTAAAACATAAGCCCTTAAGCTGTTTTGAACTTCTTTTGGAAGACTTGAGTAGTAGAAAAACCGTAATTAAGCATTTTTCTGGTGTAGAAGAAAATGAAAGTGCAGTTAAAGTGTCTTACAAAGTAAGCCTTCAAATTGCCAAAGCCGGAAAGGCTCGCACAATAGGCGAGTCGCTCATTCTTCCAGCTGCAGAAGGAATAGTTCCTTGTATGTTTGGTCAAAAAGAGGCGAACTTTGTCGGAACCATTCCTTTGTCAAACGATACAGTTTCCAGGAGAATTAAAAGATATGGCCTGTAATATTAAGGACCAGCTCATTCAAGCTATTCAATGTAGCCCGTGGTTTGCCATACAAGTGGATGAATTGCTTGTTTTTGTGCGTGGAAAATTCCAGGATGCAATATTTGAAGATATTTTGTAATCCTCTCGAAACTTCTACTACGGGTGAGGATATTTTTAATATGAGTGATTCATTTTTTGCCGAAAAATACCTTGAATCGAAAAATTTCATTTCTGTATATACTGACGGAGCAAAAGAAATGAGTGGTTATATCACGGGATTAGCAGGTCGTATAAAACAAGTTGCACCAGAATGTAAGTTCACTCATTGTTGTCTTTATCTTGAAACGCTGATAGCTAAATTTCTCCCTGATGATTTGAAAAGAGTTCTGGATGAAAGTGTACAAATGGTTAATTTTAGTAAAACCCAACCATTGAAGTCGACTTTTTTTGAATTATGTGTGAAGAAATGGGTAGCCTGCATAAAAGATTGCTGCTTCACACAGAAGAACGTTGATTGTCACGAGGAAATGTTCTTTGCCGTTTATTTGAACTACACAATGAAGTACACCTTTTTTTCATGGACCACGAGTTTCGACTTTCTTTGAGACTACAAGACTTAGAATGGCTTCTACGGTTAGCATATTTAGCTGATATTTTTGAAAAAATGAATATTTTGAATTATCATTGCAAGGAGACAATGTTGATGTGCTGTAGGTTGAGAAGAAAACAGGCCATGATAAAAAAAATTTCTGGGAAAACGGAATTAAAAAGAACAGCTGTGACCAATTTCAGCGATTAGATTCATTTCTTAAAGAAAATGAGCAAACGATTGCAGACTTTGAAGACATCAGACAACAAATAATCGTTAACTTAAGCACTCTTGAAATGCTTATATAAGGCAGTATTTTCCACCCCTGATGAAACGCAAGAATGGATTCGAGACCCCTTCACATTTCATTTGAAAAAGGAATATCCCACGTTGACAAGAATTGCAGTCAAGTGTTTGTTACCTTTCACAACAACTTATTTATGTGAAGCTAGTTTTTCATCTTTAACTGCTTTAAAAAATAAATATAGGAACAGGTTGGATGTTCAAGATGACTTGCGACTCTACCTTAACAAGATAACCCCAACCATTGATGAACTGTGCAAGCGGTAAACAAGCGCAACCATTTCACTGATTACCCAGTAAAATATTTACAATTTTATAAGATTTGTGTTAAATTGTTTGTGTTTATTAATATATGTAATTTATGAATACAAAATTTAATATGTGTGTATATATATATGCTTTATTTTATTCCCATTGTTATACTATAACTATAGCATGAAAGGTTGAGAACCACTGACTTAGAGCATTGTATGGGTTCAACCCTAGAAAATTAGGCCCACCTCCAAAGGTCGGCCGCGAAATGTTGATGTCGGAGCGATGCGGGCAATTCTGGTAGTTTATCGAAAAGCACGAAAAAAATTCATATTTTTCATAAATATTTTATAAAATACTAAAAGAATGTTTTCTATCACTGCTAAATGATCTGGCAATAAGTAAATTGTTGTTAAGTGGAAGTCCTAAGGGTATTTTGATGACTTCTGGTTCGCAGGACACATAGATATATCTGTGACATCAAAAGTGACCTAGTTACACTAGTGAGACACTTTATTTGGTTTTAGTGCATTTTTGGATATGGCCGTTTAACAATTAAACGGATCTGACGAAAAGTTGTTAATTTTAATCTCACTTAAATCAACCCCGTACAGTATATTAATACAAATAACACCCTTTTAAAGCCGATTGGCTATAACTTGGTTTCTTTTCCTTTTTATTTTATAAAAAAAATTTAAATCTTCAAATCTTATACTTAAATAAATACTCGTAAATAATTTGTATATAGACCCGCCATTTGTTATGACATATAAACAAATATTTCATTACGAGAATATAAAATTTTTATAGATGTTACTGTCATAATTTTGTGTAACTCTCAAAGAAGCAACTGCAGCATCTCGTTTCGTGTGATCTATTCGTAAATAGCTTATCTCTGCGAGAAAACCAGAATTCCTTATATGATTAAGAGCACTAGTTACTAGTGTCAATTATTGTTTCTAATACAGAATGTGCAAATATTATTTTACAAAATTTTGAAATTAAAATAAAAAAATTTTTAATTTAAAAATTTTATTTTTAAATTTTAATATTATTATTTTACAAAATGGTGATAAGCAAATCACGCTAGATGGTTACCTTATTAAGAATTAAATTGTGAAATTAATTAATCATATATAAACACATTTCATACAATTATTCATTTATGGTGTTTTTAATAAAAATTGTGAATCATAATTATTTTTGCTGAAAAAAATGCAACAAAAATCCAGTATAATACAAAAAATTTTCAAAAAGAGCAATAAGATATGCAAAAAACAAGCAAACGAAATTTCCCCATTTAAGGTGGATCTCCCTTATTAAACGGGGATTACTTGTACATTAAACTGTCGTGGCAATCACCTTTTACGACTAATGTTAAATAAAATTATTGCAAGAAACAATATTATAAAAGCCAAAATATTTTGGGTTTGAATATAGAAAGCCAAATTAATAGTGAAATGAAATATATGGTTTAATAGTAAAATAACATTTTCACCCACTAGTCATAATTCGCTTTCGAAACTAAATACGCTTTTTTTTTGCAGTTTTCAAATTCTATACAAACCACAGAATATATTTCTTAGTCTTTGGGGGATTATTTTAGGGGTTTGGATATAAGCTGAAATTTGAAATTAAGATTATATATACAGTGGACCCCCGATATAACGCGCATGTCGGGCGGGAAACAACACCCGCGTTATAAGGTGAACCGCGTTATACCGAGCGGCCCGGTGGCGACACAATAAATTTACTCAGAACGATTTGAGCTATATACTGAAACATCCCATCAACTATATATATTATGTATTTTAATAAAAAAATTTATTTATTAAGTGTTTTATTAAAATTCACATAACATAGTTATACATCTTAATAAGTACATATATTTATTATTTTATTTACGTACATAGCCATTAGCCCATAGCAGTTACCAACGTCACCGGCCACACACCCTTCCGCTCCCCTTCCCACTTATTAATATTCATAATTCATATTTAATTAATAAGTACCGTCCCCCTTTATTAAAAACGCAATTTTGGTTTCAACCCTCATCCGAAATTTCTAAGTCCTGACTCCACCATTTTGAAATCTGACGTCACCGATTAGAAGTTCTACCTTTTAAAATATTTTTACCCAATAGCATTTTTTTCTTTTCATTTTCTGCGGAGCAGTTTTATTCCAGTTTCTGCAGGATAGTTCTTCTTCTAGTATAAATACGATATCCATCAGTCAGATTCCTCATTCTGTTGTCAGCCGTTGACAGTGAAGGTTCTCTGCTGCTGCGTGTCCGTGATTTTTTCTCCCGTTAGAAGCCAATAGTGAGTCCTCGTATAGTATAAATCCGTTATTTTACAACGCACTGTTTTATAATGTATTCATGTGATATATGTGAGAAGACTTTCCTTCATCAGACCCATCTCATTCTTCGTAAGAGAAATCATGATGGAAATAGCCTGTTTAAGTGCTCTCAATGCGAATCGACATTCACAAGGAGAGATGACGTCCGACGTCATGAATTATCCCACACCTCCAGGAAAACCTACAAATGCGAAGAATGTGCAATGGAGTTTGGGAGAAAAGAATATTTTACGACATCAAAGTAAGTCTCACAATAATAAGCGAAAACGTTCTGAAGATGAAAGGATTCCCCAGAAGAAACAAAAACCAGACCCTGAAGACCCCTGTCAGTTTACAGAAGAAATGAAAAGGACTCTGTTAACACATAAGCTGATGGCAACGGAAGAAACATCTATTGACCTCATCTTTTTCCTCGAGTCCTTGCGGGAGTCACTCCTAACACATATGAAAGAAGAATTGACCTCGAAAGGTAGCATTAAATGGTACCTTGCTGTACAAGTGCGCTTCAGGCCGAAAAGTTTCCTCTTCTACCTTCGAACACTGCACCCCATTTTTCCGAAGTAACTGTGTCACAAGTCTTCCTACATCATCCCTAAACAGAGAATTGGATTCAGCGTATAAGAAGATTAAGGCCTCATTTGAAGGAGCACATAGCGGGTGGATACTGGATACCGTACTCCACGCTGAAATGAACATTGGAAAATATATCCCTCTTGCAGGGTCTAGTTATATCCCTACCCCAAGAGAATTACTGTTAAAACACGCTATTGCCAATGTGTGTAATTCTGACCAAAAATGTTTTGTATGGTCTGTTTTAGCCTCTTTATATCCTGTAATAGGAAACACTGAACGCCTTAACAAATATAAACATTTAGAAGAAAAATTAAACACATCTGGCCTAATTTTCCCTATAACAATAAATCAAATATCAAAATTCGGAAAAATGAACAACATTTCTGTCAATGTTTTTGGATATGAGAAAGAGGTGTTCCCACTCTACATCACACCATTCAGATTTAAAGCGCACGCAAATCTCCTACTGTTATCAGATGGCGAAAAGCAACATTATTGCTCCATTAAGAATATGAGTAGACTTCTCAGTCCTCTCACAAACATAACGGTGTACGTTTCTACTGTGATTACTGTCTTCACCGTTTCGCAAATCAATCACGCTTGAAGGATCATATCCCCAATTGTCAAGAACATGGACCCCAGAGAGTAGAATTCCCAACTGAAGAAGAGAAATGGCTGAAATTCACAAATTTTAAGTTTCAGCAGCCCGTTCCATACGTGATTTATGCCGACTTTGAATCATTCCTTGGGAAAGTGGACACTTGTATGTCTAACCCTGCAAAATCTCACACCACTATCACGGCAAATCATGAACCCTGTGGATTTGCATATCTTGTTGTAGGACATGACGGCGGCAGCTATAAATCTCCAGTAGTTTATAGAGGTCCTAATGTAGTAGAATTTTTAGAACGTTTCCTTAAAGAAGTAGAAAACATCGAATATTTACTGTCGATGATAAAGCCAATGCAACTCTCGAATCATGAAGAGAAACTGTTTCACAACGCTACTGACTGTCATACTTGTAAGCGTGTCCTAGGAGCAGATCGCGTGAGAGATCACGATCATATAACAGGTAAATTCCGAGGAGCCGCTCATAACGCGTGTAATCTGAACTTTAAGTTAACCGATAGGATTCCAGTTATCTTTCACAACCTCAGAGGATATGACAGCTATCTTATTATGCAAGGAATCGGCAGAATCAAAAATAAGAAGGTTAGCTGCATTCCCAATAACATGGAAACATATATAGCCTTCTCCCTGGGGACATTACATTTTATAGATTCCTATCAGTTTTTAAGCACATCTCTTGAGAAGCTAGTAAATAATTTATCACCAGGTGAGTTCCATATTTTAAAGGACCATGTTGAACCCGAAAGGTTACATCTGGTTCTGAGAAAAGGAGTTTACCCCTTGATTATATCGACAACAGTGAAAAGTTTGAAGAAACAGTATTACCTCCACGTGAAGCATTTTACAACCAACTCACAGAAGAAGCGCTAGGGGAAGAAGACTACATCCATGCAATAAGAGTATGGAATGCATTCAACATAAAAAAATCTAGGCCAGTATCATGACTTGTACCGAAAACTGACGTGCTCCTCTTAGCTGATGTTTTCGAAAGTTTCAGAAAACTATGCATCAGATACTATGAAATCGATCCCTGCCAAGTTTACTCCTGGATTAGCCTGGCAAGCATGCTTAAAAATGTTCCTGGATTAGCCTGGCAAGCATGCTTAAAAATGGCAAATGTAAATCTAGAGTTGATAATAGACTCTACGATGTACCTTTTCCTGGAAAAAGGCATACGAGGAGGAATTTCAGTGATATGTAATCGTTTTAGTACTGCAAACAACAAGTATTTGGATACCTATGATCCTCAGTTACCCTCTAAATACATTATGTACTATGATGCCAACAATCTTTATGGATGGGCAATGTCGCAATGTCTCCCTCAAAGCGATATTCGAAAGAAGAAATAGAAGATCTAGATATTACATCAGTTGCTGATGATTCGAATAAAGGGTACATATTGGAAGTTGATTTAGATTATCCAGTTTCTCTACACGACAAGCATAATGATTATCCACTAGCCCTTGAGAAACTTCAGATTACCAGCAGCATGCTATCACCATATTGTCAAGAGGTTGCCCAAAGCCTTGGAATAAATACAAGCCAATCAGTCGTGAAATTAGCCGCAATCTAAATTCTAAGGAAAAATATGTCCTTCATTACCGTAATATGAAACAATATTTAGCCTTCGGTATGCAGCTGAAGAAAATACATCGCGTTTTAGAATTTAATGAGTCTTGCTGGCTAAAACCATATATAGAATTGAATACAAATCAGCGGAAGAAGGCTAGAAACGACTTCGAGAAGGACTTCTTCAAACTGATGAATAATGCTGTGTTTGGAAAAACGATGGAAAATTTGAGAAATCGAGTGAAAATTGAATTGACTCAGAACCCAAAGAGAGTATGTAAACTCGTAGCATCACCTGCTTTCACGCTTTTCGTGTTTTTGACAACTACCTCGCATGTGTACAATCGAAGCAAACTAAATTGAAACTCAACAGGCCTATTTACGCTGGATTCAGTATTCTAGATATTAGTAAAATATTGATGTATAACTTTCATTATGACTATATTAGTCCAAAATATGGAGGAAAAGCTAAATTATTGTTCACTGATACAGATTCACTGTGCTACGAGCTTCAAACTGAGGACGTGTATGCTGATATGAAAGATGATATAGATCATTTCGATACGTCCGACAATCACATAGATCATGTTTTGCAAATAAAAGGTACTAGGTAAAATGAAAGGTGAACTTTCAGGAGTACTTATCAAAGAATTTGCAGGGCTTCGTCAAGATGTATTCCTTTTAGTTACAAGAGGAGAAGACGGAAAGGAGTCCCAAATACATCGTAAAAAGAACCCTTCTTCACAAGAATTAACAGAGATTACTTGATAAACAAATCACCTTGACGAGTGACGAAATCCTTGACAAATCACCTTGACGAAATCCTTGTCAGATTCAAAGTAGCAACCATCATCTTCATACAGTGAAAGGTCTAAAACTTGGTCTGTCACCATTTGATGATAAAAGATATATTTTAGAAAATGGTTATAACACCCTTTCGTGCGGTCACTACAAAACGATGCAAAAAATAATATAACAGAAAAAACGAATATTTTGTTCACTGTGATTTTTAATATGTTTGAGCTATATGTTAATATATATAAAAATATCATAATTTTATCCGAATGTATGCATAATTTTTTTGTATAACCCCTGTATATGTAAAAATATTGCATGTCATCATTATATGTAGACAGTTGTATGTAAAACCATTTCCTCTGTTAACCTGCATCAGTTATGGTGACCGTCGACACACACTTTTTTTTATATTTTAGATGTCGTTGTTACTTACATGCTTCAAAGTAATTGTTTCTTTAGGAATGTGACAAAAATAATTTACATAAAAACTACACAAGTGAAAAAAGGACAAGAAGAATGTTTTTATATAAATTTATAAACTTTTTACAACACAAAAATACATCTGTTTGACTAATCTACAATAACTGGCATACCATTCATTTTTGCGTAAGAAATGACTATGTAGCTGATGAAATTTTGATTGAAAGCTTCTAGAGTCCTAGGCATGAAATACTTTCACGCTTTTTGTACATTCATTTTTTCTGAAAACTGACGACTGCAGACGACAACTTTTATTTAACTGAAGACTAAATACTTACAACCGTTCTGTTACTCATGTGATGAAATTGTGCTGGAGATTTTCCAGAAAATATATGGCAAAGGATTTACTGTCACTTCCAGTAATATTTCTATACACCGACTTTTAGCGTACATATAAAGGTACAAAGCTTGGACTTGAAAATGTCCAAGCTTTGTACCTTTACATTTGTAAATGAATGCTCAATTGATCATGGCCAAAGGACTATTATTTTGGTAACATTTGAGATAAAAGTTACATGACTTAGGCCTATTTACAAATATTTTCCAGTAAAGTTCAAATTATGTTTCGCTTCAATTGGACGTACTGCTACTGTACTCAGGTACTAATTATATGAATGTAATAGTAATTATAAACAAATTACAGTCGAAAGCACTTGACACGAAAACGGATATGTCGAAATATCGGTTATCACGAACTAAGGTTTATTCTTTCCAGCGACAATACACTTACATGCATCTTCTTTTCAACGCAAAACGATAATGCGGAAAAAAAAATGTAAATATTTTCTACTGTCCGACGTATAAAAATTCCATTCGAATTTCCTCGGAAAGCATCAAATGTATAGAGGATCGACAGAAGTAATCTCAATTATTCTTTGATAAATTTTGAACAGCCTCATATTTCTTGCTAACTAGGTAGTTATATGGGAATATTGAACTAGGAGTACGGGAAAAGTACATCGATTCTATGACATGTCTCTCCACAAAACATTATCTGAAATAACTCTCAAAGTAACAAGCCAAAGTAAAGGGTTCTTATTTTGCAAAAAAGACTGCGTTTTTTTTTCATCTTCGGAACTAGTGGAACGCCATTCTAACCCATTTCCACTCCAGCTTGTAAATACATTGTCGACCTGGTTAATCCTTGATCAGTAATACCATTCATAATGAAGGCTGGATGGTCTCAGACCTCGGGTCTTTAATCCATGAAGGTTTCATTCAATCTTTGTCTTGATCTTCACTCTCAAAATACGGCGTAAACTATGAACAGCTTTAGGAGTCAATAGTGCAATGTACTCTTAACGCGAATATTTACAGTGATCCCCTGACTTTCGTGTTAACTTTTTTGCATTGTACTTAATAACAAGAAATGTAGCGTCATCTGATGTAAATTTTTTCTCACTGCTGAAAATATTCCAAGTCAACCCTTAGTTGTAAGGGTACTTATTTCAGAAAAATCCTTTCCCAGTGTCGATGGCGAGTGGAAACAAGGGTTAGTGTTGTTTTACCTCTCAGCGTCACTTTCCTTTGCGCACAATCGATTAAATGGACAGGTCACAAGAACTCTATGGGCTCAGATTAGATTGGGGGAAGAGTTGGGTTGTTTTACCTCTGAGCCACACGTTTTTGCACACAATGGGCTTAATGGCCAGGTCATATGGACCCCGAAGTCTTAGAGAAGGTTGGCGGAGGGAGCCCACTAGATAGTTGTTAGGAGACCGATGATAGCCTTCCTTCAAGGCCATCCAGCATATTTTTTTAACCTGCACAGGGTATGGCTCCAACTCTGCAACCTCAGCGCCACTTTCTTTTGCACACAGACAGCTGTCAAATTTACATCAGATTGACGCCACCAACTGAGCCACCCCCACTTCTGGTTGGGTGAAGGTCACTAGACAGATGCTAGGTGACAGATGGAAGCATATCATCAAAGTCATCCAGTGTGTTCTTTAACGTGTACATGATATGGGTCTCCTCCAATGGAGGCAAGGCTTAACGTCCTATCCGATGGACTGCGGCCTTTCCAAGCTCATTGGTATCCCCTTTCTCACCAAGGCAGGACAGGGATTGACAGATGTAAATATCAACACTAGCATAGTTTTTACTAGAATCTGAAAACTGCAGATTATGAGCGTTGCACGCTACCGACTGAATCAATCTCTCCAGAGTGGAAGTTGGTTCAAGTAAATAGCTCTCCAGGCTCATAGCTGATGTTCCTAGTCACCAACCAGAAGAGACCCATATCATGTACACGTTAAAGAACACGCTTGATGACTTTGATGGTATGCTTCCATCTGTCACCTAGCATCAGTCTAGTGACTTTCATCCAACCAGAAGTGGGGGTGGTTCGAGTCTCCACGCACAGGTCGAGTCTCCACGCACAGGTCGAGTCTCCATCTACAGAACAGCTGTATACTGTGAACATCAAAGAACATGCTCGATGACCTTGACTGCAGCTTCCTCCGTTTTTCTAACAGTTTATCTGAAATCTACTTTTCCAGCCCTTGAAGCTCCGGGATTTTTTTTTTATGACTTTGCCATTTTAACACATTGCGAGCAAAAAAAGTGCCGCTCAGAGGAGTGCATGGCAGTTTTCATTTAACAAGAATCATAGGAAGGGGGTGTGGGTTAAAGAATTTTTTTGAGAATTTTAATAGCCTTATTAAAAGTGAAAAAAATCGGGTGACAGCTAGATATTTTCCAGACAGTGGTTTTCAAAACATTTTTTGCCCAGCGCCCCTTTACTAACAAAAATTCAGTTCGTGGAATTAAATATATTTCTTTTCTTGTATAAAACTTGTTGAAATAATATATGCTGGCATTCCACGAATTTCTAAGGTTTTTCTGTCAAACAAATACGCGTAACTCTTATAATCTAATAATTATTCGATATATTATTTAACCTATTTCTACTGAAAAACGCCTTCCGAAATTTCTAACCCCCACCACCCCTAGGCTACCTTGGCAATGAAGGCCATAACAGCTCTTTTGATCACGTATAGAAGGAATTTGTTTTTAAATTTTGATGTAATATTATTGCAGGTTGCTATAAAATGAATAAAATAATGATTAATTGCAAAAATTAATGTAACAATGATGAAAAATATATTCAATTAAGTGTTTTTCTTTATTTTGCTTTATTCTTTTAAGAGTAACATATTTAATGTTACATTTTTTAGGTATACCCTACAACTACCTCCCCTAATGTAACAAATTTTATAAAAAATTTCCCTCCATATGTAACCGTCATTATAATGCCATGGCACTACCATCGAAGTGGCCTTGCTTGGGCGAAGCAGTTTTTGGAACTTCAAAAAAAAATCCTCTATGCCAAGATTAGAAATTCCAGTAATTTCATATATATAGGTTTTGGTATTTTTCCTGGCGATTTAGGTAATTGGAAGAAGCTATATGTGTAAACACTTTTGGTGTAAACCATGATAATCAATAGGGCCTTCAGTAGATGAGAATATCAGCGTTTAAAAATTCTCGCGGGTTCGGAAATTTTGCCTCTGAGCGGCACTTTTCTTGCACACAATGGCTAAATGGCCAAGTCACAAGGACTACCAGGAAGGTTGCAGGAAGGGGACCCTGGACAGCTGTCAGGAGATAGATGGTAACTTCACGTCAAGGGCATCCAGCGTGTTTTTTTAACGTGCACAGTATGGCTTTCCCAGCACAAAGACCATGCGAAATCAAATCATATTAATCATGATTAATATGTGGTAGGAAAATATGCTCTATTCGCATCGCTAGACTGCGATGATCTCATGCGAGTATGGAGAATATAGTATCTTCATCTGAATGCGACCATAAACGAAATTTAGGCTTACTATTGGGTAATAGAAGTAAGTAGCATTTAAATAATGAAGCAACAATTTAAGTAATTGCGTTTGCTTATTTTTGCTTATAAGAAATGGAAGCCCGTCATATGTTGTGCAGAAACTGATTTGGCCACTGTGCTTTGCGGGTGTTGACAGGCTTGAGTATAAAAATGGTTTAACGTTCTTGAGTCTGATCTTTCGGGACTTCTTAGAGGAATTCTCGCCCTCTAAAGAGATTATAACTCCCTCCCCATTTGGGTACATCATAGCTTGTTTTTGGTTATTTAATTATGATTCAATTAAAGTCCAGTAATTAAGATTACATCTCTTTTAGTTCGTTAACGCTTCGAGTGAGTGGTCGTCCACAAAATTCGTAGCTCTGGGGTTTAGCCAATTTTAAACTCCCTCGTTAAGCAATTTTTTAAAGAAACTTCATTCATACGATAATAAACATACCAAATGAGTGTCACGGTAGTATTAATTTATACGTGAAAGCACAGGATATAGATGATTTAAGTCATCAAAAAGTATTCCAGTTTTCCGGGGACAGTCTCTGGATGAAAAGCTCTGTCTCCGATGTATAACCGTCCCTGTAATGTTTTATATTAACTGTACAACATGAGCAAATTTCTACTAGTAGAGGCAACACTTATAAAAATTTTCGTCAGTAATGCATGCGACTGAAAAACAGGCTACAATTTTATAATGCAAATCGGGAATTGCGAGTTGTCAAATTATAATAATCGGACGTTCCCGTTTTCAGAAATTCTTTCTTACAGGCATTATACTTCACACTGAATTTTCGAAAGTCCCTGGATCTTATTCTCTAAATCTGATCACCCTAATAATATTTTAGCGCTAAATAGCAGAATCACTAATCACCACTAATCCGTCCCTTCAGGGATGGGGGTGACTCAGTCGGTAGCACGCCAGGCTGTAATCTGCAATTTCCAGGATCGAGTCTCTGGTTGGGCCACCATTGAGATTTATCTCCGCAAAATTACTTGTATGCCCTCGGTCAGTAGGGAACATCGATCGGCTTGGAAAGGCTGCCCTCCGTCGGATGGGACATTAAGCCATTGCTCCATGAGGGGGAGAACCATACCCTGTATACGTTAAAGGTGAAGTTTGATGGCCTTGACGGAAGGATCTGTCTCCTAAGAGCTGTCCAGTGGGTCCTCTTCTCCCAACCTTTTCTGAGCCCTCTGAGTCCTCTTCTCCCAACCTTCTCTGAGGCCTCTGAGTCCTCTTCTCCCAACCTGGGGCGGGGGTGGTTCAATCGGTAGCGTACCAGGCTCGTAATCTGTAGTTCCCAGATTCGAGTCCCAGCTGGGTCAGCGTTGAGATTTATCTCCGCAAAATTCCCCGCCCTGCCCACGGTCAGTAGGGGACACCGATGGGCTTGGAAAGGCCGCCGTCCGTCGGAAGGGACGTTAGGCCGTGGCCCCGTGTGCGGGAGAGCCATACCCTGTGAACGTTAAAGAACACGCTGGATGGCCTTGACGGGAGGCTACTGTCTGTCACCCAACAGCTGTTCCAGTGGGTCCCCTCCACAAACCTTCTGAGCCTTCGGGGTCCATGTGACCTGGCCATTTAGCCCATGGTGTGCAAAAAAGTGCCGCACAGAGGTAAAACAATCCAACCCAACTCTCTCAACCTTCTCTGAGCCCTCGCGGTTCTTGTGACATGAGGCCAATGCGGGCAAAAATAGTGCCGCTCAGAGATAAAACAACCCAAACCACCCCCTCAAGATATTATGCAATTTATGGACAATCCCTAAATTTTATATGGAGAAATGAGTAACATTTTGAAATGAAACTCTTAACGCAAAATGAGGGTTTGGGGATAAAATGTAATTTCAAATAATGACTTAAGAGTTACGAATATGCAGTTTAATTTCATAGTAAGATACCAATATTTTTCTCTCTCGAAGAATGTTCTAAAATCATCTATATGAAAATTTTGATTACCATGATTTTGATTACCATGATTTATTCCCAGCTTCTTAATTATCACTTCGCTGTTCAGCCAGTTGGACTTATATGAAAATATTGTACTTACTCTCACTTTAAATTATTTTAAAAATTCGAGTTTTAGTAGAAAAATGTGAATTGTTTTAGCAACAGATGCTTTAGGATTTTTTCCGTTTTGACAAATGACAATAACTGCATATAATGTATAATCGATGACCTTAAACGTCAATGACGATTTGTAACCCATTTAGAGTATTCAAAAATTCACAGTGAGTTATAAATCTCGCATGCGATGATTTATCACTGAATGCTCTCCGCTTCAAAACAGATTGTCATAGTCTCTGGGTATTAGTCTATGAGATGAAATACACAAGAATTAAAAGCCGAATATTTGTGTTAATATAAATATCTCCTAAGTCTTTACCTATGTTAGACTACGTTTGCAAACACCAGTGATGACACTGTTGTCCTTGAACTGTCCTTGAGCACAGTATCTGTCAATTAACGACATATAAGATTTTTTGAAAGGTGACAAGAGACTTGAATTAAGACTTTGGTGAATTACCTAAAACTGTTGTCCTTTGTGTACGAAAGTCGTGATGGTATCTGCCTCTCCGTATAGAGGTCAGCATTGTCCCATTGTTCATGACGACCAGTGTTATAAGAATGAGGAAGTTCTGAACCTGTGCCAAGAAACGAATGATGTCCTGAAAGTTGCGATAGGGAGATCCGAGAATTATGAAGATCTCTGTTTGTTAGAACCGGACCTCTCGGCACTCTTGATGATGGGAATGAGCGGCATGACTGTCCATCAGAAGCTAGTTGCGATTCTTGGAGATAAGATTGATTCGCAGTGCCATGGTAGGTGCGAGCTCTTGGTATGCTGCGAGTGCTATACACAGACGAAGTCTCCCATTCATGTTCAGATTTCACTGAAGGCCTCGCAGCTACTTCCTGGCGAGGAGGTCGTCTCGAACAGCAAACGAAAATCAGCACAGCTATGATGATCATACCACAAACTGCCGCAGAAGCACCGATGATGACTTTATTGATTTGACTGCTTGTGATTATTTTCAATTCGTGGCACTGAGAATAAGGGATTAGGTCGGGTGACAGAGAGACAGACTGGCTTGACTCCACAACACACACGATGATGGCTTCATCTTGTGGCACAGTGACTTGTGCCCATCCCACAGTACGACTCACAGATGCACCTACATGGAATTGAGGTTCTCCAAACACACGATACACAGCGTGAACAGGAAGAGTACTTCTGTCTTGGCCTATTTCTTCCCATCTGACAATTACTTCTGTGCCTTGTCTGCTGACGTCGACTAGCCTGAGCTGGGCGTCCACAGTACGTGCACCACGCATGTCTCTACCGGTGGAATCTTGAGGTGAAGCGCGTAGAATGATCTCTGTTGACGTTGGAGTTCGATCCAGTGGCTGGCTGGTGGTTGATTGCACTATTGGTGGAGGTGCAGAAGCATCCGTTGGACACCTCAACTCATTGATCTGCAATTGAGGAAGTAGTCGACGCTGGAGATGTTGAGGTTTTCCGCAGAACTGGGGATTGCGCTCACGACTGGTGACTTGGAGGTCAAATGTTTTGATCCATTCCAAGATCCATTTTAAATGGCAATCACATACGAGACTGCTACCTAAGTAGAAAAATAGTAAATTACTGCATTGCAATTAAAATGTATAAAATCTGGGGGGAAAAAAAGAACATAAACACATTACATTTATAATTATTATTACTTTTGCGAAGTTCGCATTGACTGTATGCAGGGTCGGATCTATAGGGGGAGGGGGACCAAAGGGGCCATGCCCCCCCGCCTCTTCAAAATGCTAGTAAGAGTTATAAAGAGAAAAATTATTAAACTTATCTCTCTGCCATGCATTTTTTAAGAAATTTTTAAAGAACTTATCTATAAATTATTTGCTGGAACTATAAATTATTACACAGGATTTTTTTTTAAATTGTCATTTTATCAAATATTATTTTTTTATGTATCCCATTGTCCAGAGGCCCAAATCATCCAGATTGAAATATATCTAAATGAAATATTTCAATTTGGTCACTTGAACTGTCAAAGGCTCCAGATACTCTACAGAGAGAATGCATTATGAATTGTCCGCTTGTAGAGATATTCAATAGTTTTACTTTTAGAGATAAAAATGCTTTCTGGTTTGATTACTTATTGATGAAATATTACGATAATCCGAATCATCTCACAATTGCTTCGGTAGCTCTATATAATCTTGGAAAAAAGGAGTAAAATACAAAAAGAGAAAATTAATATTGTAAACATCTATTTATGCTGCAAATTTTGGTGAGAGAGTTTGGTTTTACCTCCGAGGGCACTCTTTTTGCACACAATGGTTGGGTCAAAGGATTGGGTTGTTTTACCCCTGAGTGGCATTTTTGCACACAATGGGCTAAATGACCAGGTCAAAAGATTGGGTTGTTTTACCCCTGAGTAGCATTTTTTGCACACAATGGGCGAAATGGTCACAATGACTCCGCGGCTTCAGATTTCGATTGTTTTGCCTCTGAGCAGCACTTTTTTGCACACAAAGGGCTAAATGGCCAGGTCACATGGACCCCGAAGGCTCAGAGAAGGTTGGGGGAGGGGACCCACTGGAACAGCTGTTGGGAGACAGATGGTAACCTCCCATCAAGGTCATCCAGTGTGTTCTTTAACGTGCATAGGGTATGGCTCCCACACACGGCCCAAGGCTTAACGTAGCATCTGACGGACGGCGGCATTTCCAAGCCTACTACTGACCCTACTGACCGTGTAGTGACTGACTAGGTGTCCCCTACTGACCGTGGGAGGGCGGGAAGTTTTGCGGAGATAAATCTCAACGCTGACCCAGCTGGGACTCGAACCTGGGAATTACAGATTAGGAGCCTGCAGCGCTACCGACTGAACCACACCCGCCCCCGCGGCTTCTGAGAAGCCTGGGGGAGCGGATCCACTGGAGAGCTGTTGGGAGGCAGTTAGTGGCCTCCCGTCAAGGCCATCCAGCTGTTCTTTAATGTTCACAGGGTATGGCTCTCCCGCACGACGGCTTAACGTCCCATCAGACAGATGGCGGTTTTTCGAACCCATTGATGTCCCCTACTGACCGAGGGAAGGCGGAGATGTATCTCAAAGCTGGCCCAGCCATATACTCGATCCTCGGAACTGCAGATTACGAGCCTGGTGCTCTACCGACTGAGCCATCCCCGCCCAGAGAGTAGGAAAACGCACCTTTTTATTTTTTAAAGAGATAAGTGAAAAATTCCGTTGGGTTTATGGGTACTAATAAAATATTGCTATTGACGTTTTCCCAATCATTCATTTGGTGTAATTTCCATTTTTAAGGGGTTCTAGAGGTGGAAAATAAAACTGTAAAAGTACTCTCTAAAAGTGAAAAAATTTGGATATACGAAATCTTTTAACGAATATTGCAAAGGATGTACTCATGATAGAAAACTGAAATTAGTGTAGAGTGTGATGTGTTGTGTTACCTCTGAGCGGCACTTTTTTGCACACCATGGGCTAAATGGCCAGGTCACGTGGACCCCGAAGGCTCAGAGAAGGATTGGGGGGGGACCCACTGGAACAGCTGTTGGGAGACAGATGGTAGCCTCCCGTCAAGGCCATCCAGCGTGTTCTTTAACGTGCACAGGGTGTGGCTCTCTCCCGCACACGGGGCCACGACTTAACGTCCCATCCGACGGACGGCGGCCTTTCCAAGCCCATCGGTGTCCCCTACTGACCGTGGGCAGGGCGGGGAATTTTGCGGAGATAAATCTCAACGCTGACTCAGCTGGGACTCGAACCTGGGAACTACAGATTACGAGCCTGGCGCGCTACCGACTGAGCCACACCCGCCCCGTAGAGTGCGATGATTAAGCAGTTTACGCTTAATGAGGTGAGAAAATAAAAAAATTCTCTTTCAGGAGATTAATGAAAACTTATTAAAGTGTTTTATAAGTACTAATAAATTCATTTGCATTTTCCCAATCATCCATTAGTTCGAATTTCCACTGTTAGAAAGCGCCAAAGATGGAAGTAAAAAAAAAAACTTCATTATCTCTGAAAACGAACATTCCATATTCGTTAGAAGCGATATGTCACCCCTTCTACTTTGAGATTAGAAAAACTAAAGACCCTGAATCCTTAACAACCACTCCTAATCGGGAAAACAACAGACTATTTTCATTCGCGGTCACGGTTTATTTTTTTGTACTTTGTAGCAAGTGATTATATCTTGCTAATAAAAGGCACAAGCAAGAGGAAATAAAGCTGCCGAAATTCCAAACATTGAAGATACATTTCTTAGCTGATTTCTTTAAACAAACCTCGGCTGATTGTTAAACAGTTGTGTAATCGCAGTGTAGATGATATGTGGCAGCAATCAATGCAAAGGAACTATAGATGTTATTAACAACCAAGAAGAATTGATTCACCATTATGTTCAAAGCGATGCCTGGGCCAAAATAAGGAAAGTTTCGTTTTAATTCTTTAGCTTTTTTTTTTCGGAATTACTGTATTTTTGCTGACGAAATACTCAGATGTGAATCAGCCGTAGATGATGCGCTTAACTACCAGGATAATTTCGATATTTTTCTATTTGTAGTTCACTGCTTTTCAAAGTGGTGGTCCCCGAGCCATTAATCGCGTGTCCAACAAGAACTACCACGAAGGAAATATATTTTCAGAAGCATAACAATGATATGTCATAGTCAGGGCGGAATGGCACTATTTTTTTTCAAGGACGCAGCTGTACCAGGAAAGAGGCCCGGCCTACGATAAAAAAAATTTTTTTTAAGATTCAATATTTATTCTTTTGACAGTTCTTACGAGATGCTTTAAATAGATTTTCCCCAATTCTGTGTAATTTCGAAAAAATAATTTATTATTATTATTAAAAAATCCTGTTCCTGTGAGGTCTCGGAGGCCCGGACGCTCAGCACCCCTTATCAGTCCTTACCTGGTTATAGCCAGCATGGTTCGTATGTTCAAAAACTCCAGATGACGTCAAGTCGTGCTAGGTTAGGTTGTTTTACCTCTGAGCGGCTCTTTTTCGAACACAATGGGCTAAATGGCCAGGCCACAAGGATCCCGAAGGCTCAAAGAAAGTTGGGGGAGGAAACCCACTGGACGGCTGTTGGGAGACAGATGAAAGCCTCCCATCAAGGCCATCCAGTGTGTTCTTTAACGTGCGCAGGGTGTGGCTCTCCCGTACACGGTGCTACAGCTTAATGGGCCATCCGACGGACGGCAGCCTTTCCAAGCCCATTGGTGTCCCTTACTGACCATGGGCAGGGCGGGGAGTTTTGCGGAGATAAATCTCAAAGCTGACTCAGCTGGGATTCGAACCTGGGATCAGATTACGAGCCTGGCGCGCTACCGACTGAACCACCCCTGCCCCAAGTCGTGCTTGGTGAGGAAAGTTTCATGCGCATAGATATATTTCGTTTCTTGAGGCAATACGTGACCAGAAGCTCGAGGCACATGACCGACCAGAGAATCTCTGAAGCAGAGTTGGGTTGTTTTACCTCTAGGAGGCACTTTTTTTCACACAATGGGTAAAATGGCCAGGTCACAGGGACCCCGAGGGTTCAGAAAAGGTTGGGAGAAGGGGATCCACTGTTGAGCTGTTAGAAGACATGTTAGCCTCCATCATGGCTATCCAGTGTGTTCTTTAACACGCACAGTGTATGGCTTTCCTTCACATGGAGACATAGCTTAACGTCCCATCCGATGGACGGCGGAGTTTCCAAGCCCATCGGGTCCCCTACTGATCATGGGCAAGGTGAAGACTTTTGCGGAGATACCCTAGCCTGATCGAGTCTCTATAGATTCGAGAACACCAAATAATAAATGAATATCTTTAAAAAACGACTGTCGGATTCTTATCTCCAGCAAGGGAGTAGCCAGAAAATTTTCTCAGGGGAGGGGAAATGTTTGACCTTCAGTAAAACCTTTTACCCATCTCCTTTTCCACTCATAGAGATCATTAGGTTTATTTGAACCTATCTTCGCTGGCATATTCTACTATACTGGACATACGAAAAATATTGTCACATGGCGGGTAGAATCCGAACCCACGGTTTCTACCCTTCTTCATAACACACCACGTGCTCTGACCAGGGGCGTTGCAAAGGACTATGGTTGGGAGGGAGAAATCGAAAATTTTCCAACTCGAAAATCAAATTTTGCCAACTGAGAAAATAATGTCTCTGACTGGTTCCTACCCAGACTTTCGCTCCGTGGAGGGGGAGGACTCTCATGCATTTTGCCATTTGACTTCCAATTTTGCGAACTAGCCATATTTTCGCAGAAATAATCCCAATATTTACATTTCGTCTGAATTACAGCAAGTCAGTGTGAATTTTTCCCAACTCCCCTTGATTTCACAAAACCAATCCCAATCTTTACATCTCTCCTAAATTTGCCAAGTCACTTCAAATTTTACAAACTCCCCAAGATTTTGCCAAGTTTTCTCGATTTTGTCAACTCTCCTTAGTTTCACAAAATCAATCCCAATTTCCACAACTCGCCTATATTTTAACAAATCTGTTCGAAATTTGCCAACTACCCAGGGGCGTAATTATGGGGGGACAAGCAACTCGTAGTTGGCAAAATTCGAAGCGACTTCGTGAAATCTAGGTGAGTTGTGAAAATTTGTAATCTTTTTTTCTTCTAAAATTAAGGTGAGTTGCCAATATCGAGGCAACTTCGCAAATCTAGGGCAGTTTGGAAAATGGAAAGATGGCAAAATTCGAAGTCATTTAGTAAAATAGAGGCGAGTTGTAAAATCGGGACAACTTGGCAAAATCTTGGGGAGTTGGCAAAATTCGGAGTGACTTGGCAAAATTGTGGGGAGTTGGAAAAATTCAGGTGGGTTGTAAAAATTGGGATTTTTTTCTGTAAAGTTATAGCGAGTTGGTAAAATTCGGAGTGACTTGGCAAAATTGTGGGGAGTTGGAAAAATTCAGGTGGGTTGTAAAAATTGGGATTTTTTTTCTGTAAAGTTATAGCGAGTTGGTAAAATTCGGAGTGACTTGGCAAAATCATGGAGAGTTGGCAAAATTCAGGTGAGATGCGAAAATTGCAATCTTTTTCTTTTGTAAAATTATGTCATGTTGGCAAAATCGAGACAACTTCGCAATATCTAGGAGAGTTGACAAATCTTGGAGGAGTTGGCAAAATTCAGAATTCAATTTTTACAACATTTGGTAAAGAACAGGCAAGTTGTAAAAATTGAATTCTGAAGAGTGACTTTGCAAAAATCAGGTGACATGTAAAAATTCGGATTTTTTTCTGTAAAATTGTGACAAAATCGAGGAAACGGCAAAATCTAGAGCAGTTGGCAAAATTCGAATCCACTTATTAAAATATGAGCGAGTTGTGAAAATTGGAATTGTTTTTGTGAAATTAAGGAGAGTTGACAAAATCGAGAAAACTTGGCAAAATTTTGGGGAGTTTGAAAAATTTGAAGTATCTTGGCAAATTCAGGAGAGATGTAAAAAATGGGATTGTTTTGCGAAATTAAGGAGAGGTGATAAATTCTGAGGCAACTGGGCAAAATCTAGGGAAGTTGGTAAAACTGGAAATCACTTGGTAAAGTACAGGTGAGTTGTAAAAATTGGGAATGGTTTTGTGAAATTAAGGAGAGTTGGCCAAATCAAGGGTAGTTGGGAAAAATTCACACTGACTTGCTGTAATTCAGACGAAATGTAAATATTGGGATTATTTCTGTGAAACTATGAGTAGTTGACAAAATTGGAAGTCAAATCCCAAAATGCAGGAGAGTTGTGAACCCCCCCCCCCCCCTCTACGGAGCGGAAATCTAGGACAGACAGAGACATTATTTTCTCAGTTGGCAAAATTTTATTTCGAGTTGGAAAATTTTCGATTTTCTCCCCCCAACCATAGTCCTTCGTTACGCCCCTGCAACTATCCTAGATTTTGCCAACTCTCCATAATTTTACAGAAAAAATCGCAATTTTCACATCTTCCCTGAATTTGCAAAGTTACTTCGAATTCTATCAACTCTCCTTAATTGCTGAAGAAAAGCACAATTTTCACAACTCCCCTGTATTTTTTCAAGTGGCTTCGAATTTGCCAACTCCCCTAAATTTTGCCAAGAGTTCTCGGTTTTTTCAACTTTTCTTAATTTCACAAAACCAATCCCAATTTTTACAACTCACCTGTACTTTACCAAGTCGTTTCCAGTTTTGCCAACTTCCCTAGATTTTGCCAAGTTGCCTCGATTTTACCACCTCTCCTTAATTTCGCAAAACAATCCCAATTTTTACATCTCTCCTGAATTTGCCAAGTCACTTCAAATTTTTCAAACTCCCCAAAAGTTTTTCACGTTTTCTCGATTTCGTCAATTCTCCTTAATTTCACAAAAACAATCCCAATTTTTCACAACTCTCCCGTATTTTACCAGGTAGATTCGAATTTTGCCAACTCGCCACAATTTTACAGAAAAAAATCCCAATTTTTACATCTCACCTAATTTTTGAAAAGTCACTATGAATTTTGCCAACTCCCCCAAGATTTGCCGACTCTCCTAGATATTGCGAAGTTGTCTCGATTTTGCCACACGTCATAATTTTACAAAAAAAAAGATTGCAATTTTTATATCTCACATGAATTTTGCCAACGCTCCACGATTTTGCCAAGTCACTCCGAATTTTGCCAACTGTCCCTAGATTTTGCCAACTCCCTAAATATTGCCAACTCACCTGATTTTACCAACTCCCCACGATTTTGCCAAGTCACTCCGAATTTTCCCAACTGCCCCTAGATTTTGTCAACTACCTAAGTTTGGCCAACTCGCCATAACTTTACAGAAAAAAATCCCAATTTTTACAACCCACCTGAATTTTTCCAACTCCCCAAGATTTTGTCAAGTTGTCCCGATTTTACAACTCACCTCTATTTTACTAAATGACTTCGAATTTTGCCATCTTTCCGTTTTCCAAACTGCCCTAGATTTGCGAAGTTGCCTCGATATTGGCAACTCACCTTAATTTTAGAAGAAAAAAAAGATTACAAATTTTCACAACTCACCTAGATTTCACGAAGTCGCTTCGAATTTTGCCAACTACGAGTTGCTTGGGGGGGAGCCTCCCCCCATCCCCCCATAATTACGCCTCTGGGTAGTTGGCAAATTTCGAACCCACTTGGTAAAATATAGGCGAGTTGTGGAAATTGGGATTGATTTTGTGAAATTAAGGAGAGTTGACAAAATCGAGAATACTTGGCAAAATTTTGGGGAGTTTGTAAAATTTGAAGTGACTTGGCAAATTTAGGAGAGATGTTAAGATTGGGATTGGTTTTGTGAAATCAAGGGGAGTTGGGAAAAATTCACACTGACTTGCTGCAATTCAGACGAAATGTAAATATTGGGATTATTTCTGCGAAAATATGGCTAGTTGGCAAAATTGGAAGTCAAATGGCAAAATGCAGGATAGTTGTGAAAATTGCCTCAACCCCCCCTCCCCCTCCACGGAGCGAAAGTCTGGGTAGGAACCAGTCAGAGACATTATTTTCTCAGTTGGCAAAGTTTGATTTTTGAGTTGGAAAATTTTCGATTTCTCCCTCCCAACCATAGTCCTTCGCTACGACCCTGTCAATGTCAGTTCTGTTTCACACATGAAAGTTAAAATTTCTCTCGTAGAAATAAGTCTGGTTATGTTTCGTACATTAAGCTAACTCTGCTTCGTATGTTAAAATCTAGTTTTGTACAGTGAAGTTTAGTTCTATTTCCCCATTCGAAAGTTTAATTTTGTCCTTTAAAATCTTGTTTCCTACATTAAACTTTAATTTTTTATGATACTAAAGTTTCTAAATATTTATGTATCAGAAAAGCTTGGAAACTAACTATTCAAAACTTTAGTTCTTTTTATTATATTAAAATTAGTTTTTATATTAAACTTGTGCTTCATTTTGTACATACCTCCTACGCTGAGTCCACGCAATGTCGAATTCAGGTGACTGAAGGATTCATCGGATAAAGTCGGAAGGGGATTTCCATCCAAGGCAAGAAGTGCGAGAAGAGTGTTGCCACGGAAAGCATCCTTAGGAATGCTCCTTATCCGGTTGAAGCCCAAATCTAACACCTGGAAAGAGAAAGAACTGGAATCTATTTGGGATACAATAGATTGTTATTAAAACCTTCATTTGAGCACAAGTAAATTAGAGAAAAAAAATACATTCATACACATTCCTAGCTTCCTAACTTTACAATAAGCTTTTTTTGAATAAAAAAAAAATTACTCCAAGTAATTTAAAGATTTGAATCAAAAGCTCTTTAATCTCGTTTTTCAAGAATATTAGAAGTTCAGATTTTAAAGAGTTATGGAAACTCAAACATTAAACAATGGCTATTGGCAGTCATTAGGATTGATTTAAGTTTATTTTAGCTGAAGAATTTTTTCGAAATTTTTCGTTCAACTATCAGGGAAGTAATCACTCTTAGTTTGATGTTGACATCAAATATAGAGGGAAAAATGTCTTGAGTCGGGTGAAATACGAATCCACAACAGAGGACGTCGTGTGTTTATATTCCACCCGGTTCAAGACAATTTTTCCTCTATATTTTGATATCGGCGTTAAATTAAGAGTCTTACTTCCCCGACAATTATTGTAACAAACTATATTATGAAAAAGTTTGATCTTATACGTATTATGCATGAGAATTTTCATCTAGAGCGCCTTTTAATTTCTCGAGTATTACCTCGAGACTCATATTCACTTTAAACGCCATGTCGCATTTGAAATATCTCTACTTTTATGTAAACTACGAACTTAATTGCTTTTAGGAACCAATTTTCAAAATTCTAGCACAAGTAGATCAAAATTTAACCTCTGACCCTTGATCCTCATGGGATCTAAAATTCCATAATATTTTTTGATCTATTACCTAAATACCTCTTCACACCAATTTCACGTCTCTAGCACACGCAGATTATGGTGTGACCAAAATCTGACCTTCATTTGATCTTGAAAGACAAGTTATATCTGAAATTTTGTAATATCGAAATTATACCTAGGTTTCAAATTTTGCCCATCCAGGTTGTGATGTTTTACCTCTGAGTGGCACTTTTTTGTACATAATGTGCCCACAATGACCCCATATGGTTTAGAGAAGATTGGGGAAGGGGCTCCACTAGAGAGCTGTTAAAAGACAGATGGTAGCCTCCAATCAAAGCCACCCAATGTGTTCTTTTATGTGCACAGGGTATGGCTCTCCTGCACACGGTCTACGGCATAACGCCCCATCCGATGGACAGCAGCCTTTCTAATCCTATCAGTGTCGTCTACTGACCAAAGGCAGGGTGGGGAGTTTTGTGGAGATGAATCTCAACGCTGGCCCAGCTGGGACTCGAACCTGGGAACTGAAGATTACGAGCCTGGCGCGCTACAGATGCCAAGAGAACGAATTTTCATTGCATGACATTTCCTCCGTTTTAGGGTCTTTAAAAATATTTCTTGAAAACTGCATGAAATATGCATGTTTGATAATTTTTTATCATCATTGCTCTTCCTAGCATTCTTAAATGGGAGCATGCCCCCCCCCCCCCCCCCCCCCCAATCTCCTTAGATCCTTAGATTGTAATCTTGCCTTTAGAAGTAAATCTTCTCGATTTGTTTTGCGTTAAAGTTAGAATTTGCATTTAACCGCCCTCTTCACTCACTCCCTCAGTCAGGTCATTCCCAACAGTTATTTACATTTATGGCGACTATATTTTGTGAACCAAAATTCGGGACACCTGGTCCAAACACGATAATCCTCGAACCAAACTTCGAATATTTTTTTTTATTTAATTTTTTCTTGTATGTGAATTTATAAAGTGCTATAAAGTGTTAAAAATACCAAACTACTAGGGCATGCTGGACAGCTGTTAGGAGACAGATGATAGTCTCCCGTGAAGGCTATCCAGTGTGTTCTTTAACGTGCACAGGGTATGACTTTCCTGTACACGGGACCGTGGCTTTACATCCCATCTGATGGACGGAGGCCATTCCAAGTCCATCGGGTAACGATTTAGAATATTTCTCAGTTAAAACACTATTTTTCACAATGTCTTACGAAATATTAGTTAAAAAATAAAAGCCTACATACTTTAAAGAATTCGTTTATTTAAACAAAGAAATGGAGAGATTTTTATGGCGTCATAAATTTAAATAGTTGATTGATAGCGACAAATTTAACATGAGGTTAAAATAAGTTAAGGTATCTGACAGGGCAGTTTTTCTTTTTTTTTATTACATTCATCAGAAAGTTACGACTAAATATGAGTAATAGAGATAAATTTGACTCAAAATTCCAAGCCAAGTGTTTCCGGGCCCAAATTTCTTTCACTTATCCCGTGGACGAGTGGTTAGCGCACTTGGCTACTGATCTACGGGACCTGGGTTCGAGCCCCGGGTAAGGCATGATGTTCGTGTTGTTTTCTGCTGAGGTCCTGCCATCCTCTCAGATCTTCTACTGTAGCATATAAACTGACAGGCTCCTGTCAGACCTCTGTGGCAAGCCGCTGCTTGAGGGGGTATTTTTTATTATTATTATTTTAAAATGTCTAAGGATTGTTCAAATGAAAAGTGGATAAATCAAAAATGAAGCGTAAATCATTTATTGATCTGTTAAAATTTGCCATCCGTAATGGAGACATTTGCACCAATATGGAATTAGCAACATAACCTCTTTCCATAACCTTTTTTTTCATGTTCTCAAGGGGGGATGCATCTCCCCTTGGGAATGCTGCTGGGGATAACAGAGGAAAAAAGTTTTAAACTTCTGAATTTTTCGAGAATTTTTTTTTAAGATCCCCAAAATGAAGGGGGAGAAATGGTATAATAGAAATTCTGTCTCTTAGCCTCCTTTCACTTTTGGGGCGGGGGTGGCTCAGTTGGTAGCGCGCCAGGCTCGTAATCTGTAGTTCCCAGGTTCGAGTCCCAGCTGGGTCAGCGTTGAGATTTATCTCCGCAAAATTCCCCGTCCTGCCCACGGACAGTAGGGGACACCGATGGGCTTGGAAAGGCAGCCGTCCGTCGGATGGGACGTTAAGCCGTGGCCCCGTGTGCGGGAGAGCCATACCCTGTGCACGTTAAAGAACACGCTGGATGGCCTTGACGGGAGGTTACCATCTGTCTCCCAACAGCTGTTCCAGTGGGTCCCCTCCCCCAACCTTCTCTGAGCCTTCGGGGTCCATGTGACCTGGCCATTTAGCCCATGGTGTGCAAAAAAGTGCCGCTCAGAGGTAAAACAACCCAACCCAACCTTTCACTTTTTCCAGGCTAGACTAAGTTTCATTGAATCTTCGTTTCCCAGGTTCAAGTTCTGGCTGGGTCAGAGATGAGATTTTTCTCCGCAAAACTGCCCGCTATGCCCTCGGTCAGTAAGGAACACCAATGGGTTCGGAAAGGTCGCCGTCCGTCAGGTGGGACGTTAGGTTTTGGGTTAGGTTATTTTACCTCTGAGCGGCACTTTTTTGCACACCATAGGCTAAATTGCCAGGTCACATGGACCCCGAAGGCTCAGAGAAGGTTTGGGGAGGGGACCCACTGGAACAGCTGTTGGAAGACAGATGGTAGCCTCCCGTCAAGGTCATCCAACGTGATCTTTAACGTGAAGAGGGTATGATAAGTCAATGATAGAATCAGACCACAAAAATTCATGTGCTCAAATAAATGTATAAATGTATAAATTAAGGTCACCTGCAATGTTTTAAATTTAAGTGTATTTCAGGAAACATTTATTCAAAAGCTACGGTTTATTATGTTCTCCTTTTTCACCTGTGAACTTGTCTGTGTTTTATCTACCAATATATGTATGTTTGGGTGAAATAAACTTATTCAATTCAATTCTCCCGTATACGGGGCCAAGGCTTAACGTCCCATCAGAAGGACGGCGACCTTTTCAAGGCCAGCTGGGACTCGAACCTGGGAACTACAGATTACGAGCCTGGCGAGCTACCGACTGAGCCACCCCCGCCCCTTCGGATGTTAGGCATGGCTCCGTATGCGAGAGAGCCTTATCCTGTGCACGTTAAAGAATATGCTGGATAGCCTTGATGGGAGGCTACCATCTGTCTCCTTACAGCTGTCCAGTGGATACTCTCCCCCAACCTTCTCTGAGCCCTCAGGGTCCTTGTGACCTGGCAGTTGGTAGCGCACCAGACTCGTAATCTGCAGTTCCCAGGTTCGAATCCCAGCTGGGTCAGCGTTGAGATTTATCTACACAAAACTCCCCGCCCTGCCCATGGTCAGTAGGGGACACTGATGGGCTTGGAAAGGCCGCCGTCCGTCGGATAGGACGTTAAGCCGTTGACCCGTGTGCGGGAGAGCCATATCCTGTGCACATTAAAGAACACGCTGGACGGCCTTGACGGGAGGCTACCATTGTCTCCCAACAGCTGTTCCAGTGGGTCCCCTCCCCAAACTTCTCTGAGCCTTCGGTGCCCTTTTGATCTGGCCATTTAGCCCATGGTGTGCAAAAAATTGCCTCTCAGAGGTAAAACAACCCAGCCCTTGTGACCTGGCCATGTAGACCATGGTGTGCAAATAAAAAGTGCTGCGCAGAGGTAAAAGCAACCCAATCAAATTTCTTGCTTTGTTAAAACGGAATACATAAGCTAGCACACAATGCAAATTTCTAAAATTTTCTATGTTGTTAAAATGTCATTTTATGACATTTTCCCCTCAATTTATCAATTGTTTGAAATCTTTTTCCAAAAATAATTCTTATTTTGCAATGCAACAAAGCATATTCGGATTTGGTGATTCTAAAGATGATCTCTCTGCAGTTTCCACCGTCTTCAGGTTGCTGATCTGCAATTTACACCGTCTTCGGGTTGCTAATCTGCAGTTTCCACCGTCTTCGGTTTGCTAATCTGCAGTTTCCACAGTCTTCGTTTTGCTAATCTGCAGTTTCCACCGTCTTCGTTTTGCTAATCTGCAGTTTCCACCGTCTTCGGTTTGCTAATCTGCAGTTTCCACCGTCTTCGGTTTGTTCAATACCTTTCTACAGCAGCATTGCTGTAGAAAAATTTTGCTGTAGAAAAAAGAATTAGCATAGATGAAATGGCGGCTAAGTGTCAAGAACGTGAGACGACATTATATGGGCAGCGTATACAGTATCTTTGCTGCAGATGGACGTGAATGATGTATATACGTTGGAATGAAAATACTGTATTTATAAAACTAAAAAAAAATCTGTAATTCAGAGAATTTGAATATTTTTTTATCCCTTTTAACCTTCAATTTTCTTTAAAATGACAGGTCTAGGAGAAATTTTTGAATAATTTCAGGCCAAAATTAAAATCTTAATGTTATTTCGAGCAGAAACAAATTGAAATAATTCTTAGAAACCGAAAATACTTGAGTAACATTACTACAAACGCTAAAAATAATTCATTACTAGACTCTGAATGTAAAGAGAATGCCTGTAAAAATAAATAAAAAGCTGAAGAATACTTCTTTCAAATTACTAAAGGCCGCTTAAAAGCAAAAATTATGTACAAAAGAATATTTTTATTTTTTTCACAATTGCAAGAAAAATTAAAATATGGCTGAGTCGAAGTCCCTCCAAAGCCCGGAGTCATATGAGCTATTGTGAGCAGAAGCTTTGCACAACTCAGTTCTAAATCCATCTCTAAATAAGTATGTAATTCCACACCTTCCGTATTCTCCGCATCTTCCAATAGTTTTAATTTTCACCTTTAGTGGGCTCTAAATTTGCAAAATGCAACATTTTAAAACGATATTGCAAACGACTTACTCATGCTGAAGAAGCGAGACTTTCCCGGTACAAAAGTGATGGTCAAAGGATTTACGCTGATATACAGCGCGGGAGTATGAAAGCAGAAATGTCTTATTTAAAAGATAAATGAAAATTTTAACTTAGTTTTACGATTTGAATTTTCCGAATTATCCATTACTCTGAATTCCCACCATTAGGGTCTACTCAAATTGAAAATTGACCAACTTCATTCTCTTTGAAAATGAGCTTTCTAAATTCGCTAGATACGATATGTTCTTGTTAGTTTTATTTCAAATTATGATTGGTTACATTTGAGTCCTAGATAAGTTTCTTTTCTGTATTGTTTTTCTACTAAGATATCGCCTTCATCACAGGTCTTCTCTATGCCAAACGATACTGACAGTCTCCTTTACGATCTCTGTTGTAAGCAGCCGCTCGAGAGGTAATTTATTTATTTTTATTTGCTGTAGGAGACCCAATTTTGCCCTTACTTGAAGCTTCATTACTTCAAGCGAAACTATGGTTTCGCCGGTTGCGTTTCCCCTATGTGTCGGGGGAAGTCTGAGCCTTCCTCCATCCCTGAGGCAGAAGTTAGAGATAAGAAAATCAATACAGAGCATCGGTAACATTTGAGAGTCTATAATCTCCTTCATCAAATTTGTAGCAAACAGATAGTGCCGATGGGGCATAAGGAAATATGGAAAACAATAATCCATCTTAAAGTTAAACTGGCGGGTGCCACATTTCATCAAAAATGGCTCTGGAACTTTTGTATCTATATTCTTTAATGACTTCGTACTTGACTAAGCCGGAAATAATAGGGGATTGTTTTCGAAAACCTTTTCGACCATTCTGAAAAATTGTCTCGAAAATTTCTTGATATAATTTGGCATATCGGATATTAAAGACACAATGTAATATTGAGTTGCGGATATATCTTGGGGCTGCAATAGCTAATCTGAGATATCGATTTCGAAAAACTTGCAATTTCTTAATCTTGTCTTCACTGGTGCTGCATACAATACGATAGGTATGAAATTAACTTTGTAAAGAAATAATTTGTTTTCAATCATCAGTGCAGATATGCAGCGTAACAATGAGTTCAACTGATATTAAACTGACTTTGCCTTCGTGATGACTTCATTAATGCGGATTGATCAATTTAGCGCTTTGGGCAAAGCAATCTGAAGATATTTAGCAGAGTCACAACAGTCAATACCTATCAAGTAATTTCAATTAGCGGGAGGATAATCACTCTTTTGCTGGTGAAAAGAAGTGACATTTAGTTTTATAATCCATTTAGTAACATCACATCTGAGAGTTCACATTTGTTGCAACCGGCGAATAGCAAAATGTTCAATGATGAGTCAATCGTGGCAGTATCATCTTTGTATATAAAGCTAACTTGACATTACATGTGGTTGGTATATCATACAGATGGATAGTAAAAAGTATAAGCCTGAAACTGCGGAAAGCAGAAATGCTATAATAATATATAATAATATAATAATATAAAATAAATAATATATTATAATAAATAATATATAATAAGCTGAAAACCGAAATCTCAGAAGCCTTGAGCCCTGAAACACTATAGCCGAGATCTTTTTTGAAGTTAAAAATGAGTCTCCAACGCTGACTTTGAAAGTTTTATTTCTGAGGTAGTTTCAGATGAAAAGAATCAAAACGTATGAGAATTACATGTCAATAATTTTTTAAAGAGACCATATGTCCAGATTCTGTCATATGCTTTGGTAACATCCCACAGAACACAACAGTAGAGGATTCTTTTTAATTCAGTGCATCTGACATTATTTCCACCTCTCGGATTTTGATGGAAGGTTCAAAGAAATTTTTTAAATAATTTTCCGAGGCAGGAGAGGGCTGATGTGTCTGCGGTTCTATGGAAACACAGGATCTTGGTCCGATTTGTGAATCATGAAAATTTCTGCTTGTTTCCGTTCATTAAGAAAACTGGACAATCTCAGAAGTCTAGTCAATATAGACACTATCAATGTCAATGCTTTCTTCGATGGTTTCTTTTTTTTAATCTAGAGTAACCATATAGTAAAAGCAGAAAAGAGACCTTTTTTTTAACAACTTTTTTTCCTTTTTGAAAATTCAAAAACTTGTCAGGAAACTTACTTTAAAAAACTAATATTACTTAAGTTTAATTATTCCTTCTGGAAATGATTAAAGCAGTCTTCGTAAAATAGTAAATATAGCAAACTAGTAATATTTAATAAAAAATGTTACTTCGATTCAAACGATTTGGAAATTTTCCTTTGCTTGGTTAATACATGGTTATTTGAAAAATTTATCAAAAATATGGCTGAATTAATCATATATTTAAAACTTTATAAAAATTCCTACCGTTCTAAAACCACAGAAAAAATGCCGCAATCACATTTCAGAGTTGTAACAAGAAAACTCGCAGATGTAATTCCGCCACAACAAATAATTCCACACCTTATGCGAGAAATAAGTTCTTTGGCTAATATACATTATTATGCAGTTTATGGAAGTGAGCAATTGGAAATGCTGTTTTTCCGGAATATTGTATAGTACTGTCACCCGCAGCTTTTCCTCTTCAAGGAAACTACAATTATATTTCGCGTTTATCACAAATAATTATCTATACATAATTATAATACATCTAGAACTACATATCTATTCTTGTCGATCTGACTTCAAACAAAAATTTACTTTCTAACAAATACTTCTGAAAGAGTGGCTCAGAAGATTCGAGTTCGAACCAGGAACAACCCACAAGCTAGTAATACACAGTCATGTACTCACGAACTGTAGCTGTGATGAGCAGAAGATTTAATAATAGACAAATGCACATTTGGTTTAAACAATAACAAAAAAAAGATTTAAATTTATTTAAATTTTCAAAATCAACATAATTCCTCCACCAACTTATAAGATGGATAAATTCACATTACAATGCGCTATCATATTTCCAATCCACTCCAATAAATTCAATATTATAAAGTGACAGTCGAAATATTAAAGAAAAGTGACAACAATCAGATTAATATGAATTAAAATGATTATTCCCTGATTAAAGATTTATCCACGACGAAAACGAAGTTGCGCTGGACTACAGTTGTGCACTCGGAAACAATAAACAATTATTTCGAAGACAGGAGACCGAACACAGGTCCTATTAGCACCATCACCCCGCACAGGATCCCTTCGCCGGCTGAAGCGAGGCAATAACTCAGGCAACCCCGGGAATTCTACGACACTAGGGGCCAATCAGATGCCATCCCCAGGCAAACACAACGTCCGCAGTTATTACACGAATGGGACAGAGTCTTGTTGCCAGATCCCAAAAGTAAAAAAAGAAATTACAATACCTATAGGTCCGCGACCTATCAGTACACAATGAAGCATAATTTATTTTACACCGTTATATTAGCGCCTAGAAGAATTGCCCGTGTTGCTCAGGTCGTTGTTGACGCCAGCGCTCGCTCTCATAGCCCGTTATTTCGTTTCTACGCAAAATTATCTTAAGTTTTATTTCAGTTTCAACAGATTTTGGTTCCATGCAACTCCCGAGATACTTGACAGAAGAGTCCCAAATTTCGTATACGGCATTCCCCTGTCTGATCCTATAGTGGACGAAAAAAATATCTGGTTCGTACCTGTAATGGAATACTCAATAATGTATTTGAGCACTGGCGTCATAAGGAGGGAGCCTTGCGGACCATGGCCCCCCCCCCAAGAAACCCGCAAATGTTTCATTTTTTCATTTCAAGAGCCAGCCAATTTCTTTTCCAAGAAGGCAAACCACTCATGACTTAAGTATACCATATGAAGGCAAATGTGAGGATATATAGGTACATATAGGTGTGATAATATATTGTACTCCGAAATGACACTTTTCACAACAAAATCCTTGGTATGTCTCTAAATGGGCCCCCTCCAAGATTGAGACTTATGACCGCCCCTGTCTTTGGGTATGCGAGGGATATCGCAAAAGTTGCTAGTTTTCACGATTAGAAATTTCGGATGAAGAAGCTGGGAATTGGAAGCGGAGGTGAATTAATTTTGATCCAAAATACAGAATTTTTAAAATTATTTTTAAACCTATCAAGTTAATAATTTGATTGTATAACCTCGTGGTACTCTAATCATCCATAAAATTTCCGTGTTCCTAGCCACTTTATGTGAAGAGTTAGGAGACAACACACAGTTGAGGAATGATACATTTTTCACGCGTCGCATCTTTCTTTTCATTGGCTTTCGTGGAGAAGTGTAATGAGCCACGATTGGACAAGAAACGCTTTGTGGAAGACTTGCCCCTCCGTTCTTTATGTATAAAAGGTTACTATACGAAGTATAGAAACCTTTTGGAAAGCAAGAAGCGCCAAAAGTACCAAACGCACATTATGGCACCAACTAATCTTCCCAAAACACTTTCATCACTTGATGAATGCAGCAGATCCATTTGAAATTTAAAGATACTTCATTTATAGTTTCGTAAAAATGAAAATAGTTTTCTATTTTATATCAATATAACTGGTAACTTAATATTCCAACTTCCAATTTCCAAATATGAATTCCAACCCTGTACTTATATTTTCAACACTAGTATGAAGAATTGAAATAGGGCATTTCACTTGTGGGGACCTGGAATAATGCCCCAGATGCAGTCCCCTCATCCCCTGTACGGTCCCTCGCACACAAAGGTGCAAATCTATTTTCGTAATACAAAAAAATTTTTTTGAAATGATACTCAAAAGTGGTTAGATTCGGTAGTAAAGAATCACAGGATATGTTGTGTATATATGGAACTCATGAAATAATAAGCTGAAAAACATTGGTTTTGTCATGAGGGGGATTCGAACCCACGTCTCCCGGGGAACAAGCCAGTTATGCTAACCACTACACCATCAATGGCAACCGTTTTCTTCAGCTAGTGCAACATATGACCTTTCCGGATTTTTTATTTGATTCGCACAATGGCGCCATCTATCCGAGAAGTGGAAATATGTTTCCAGGAGACATGGGTTCGAATACCACTCATGGCAAAACCATTTTTTTCAGCTTATTTCATGAGTTCCATGTCTACAGGACACATCCTGTGATTCTTCACTACTGAATTATTGATTAATGCCACGAGCGTGAGTGACAAATATTAAAAATTCCACCTATATGAAGCAACAGAGTTGTCCACTTCCTGGATAAATGGCGCCACTGTTGTGCAAATCAAAAAAAAATCCAGAAAGGTTATATGTTGCACTAGCTGAAGAAAACGGTAGCCATTGATGGTGTAGTGGTTAGCATAACTGGCATGTTCCCAGGAGGCGTGGGTTCGAATCCTACTCATGGTAAAACCAATGTTTTTCAGCTTATTATTTAGTGGTTAGATTCATTTCCCTTGTTGTCCTCGAGCAATTTTTAGTGACCCTTAATCTTTTGCAAAAATCTGCTACTTCAACAAACATTTCAGTGGCTAGTTTTAAAACTCCTGTACATATAAAACAGTAACTGTTAAGAAGTCATCCCAAGTTTTAAATTTTTTTTACCAACTTCATCATTCAACAAACTCGCTTTTTTATACTATTCGTATTGCAAAAATTATTGTCCGCCAAATAAACTGATCTTATTAATCATGGTTGACTTCCCTGCCTAAAGACTTTCCAGCACGCAAGACATGCATAGTTCTCAAGCAGCCACGGAGATCCAATTTAATTCTCCAACTATGTCTGTCCTGGCTAAGCTGCTGCATTTGGCCATTGTAAGCCAATTCTAACAAGGTCCTGTTTGACATTGCCAACCCCTTTTTTCTACGGCCTTTAAGGTACACTGTTCATAACCCTATTTACTAATCCGTAGCTGTGCATACAGGCAACATAATTAAACCAACGCACGCAACCACTCTTCTTTTGGCTCTTATGTATCAAAGGAATTAGGGGCAAAATCCTACAAACGTCAACATTTACGTCGTTGCGACACAAAAAAAAAATATTTTTAATTATTACGCACTCCACTACGGACAATACAGCAATTTTCACTAAATAAAAAAGAGCTATGTGTGTAACGCGGGCCCCTTTCCTCCTCTCAAGATCCCCACCAAGAAGGCAACCAAGCCCCACTCATCTTCCGAAGGCAAAAATATATTCTGCAAAATGTCTCTAAAAAGTTTATCTTTCTTTTATTTCCTCTGAAATGGGTTGTTGCGTTGTTTTACCTCTGAGCGGCACTTTTTTGCACACAATGGGCTAAATGAATAACCATTTACAAGGACCCCGAGGGCTCAGAGAAGGTTGGGGGGGGAGAGGACCCACTTGACAACTGTTGGGAGACAGATGGTAGCCTCCCGTCAAGGCCATCCAGCGCGTTCTTTAATGTGTACAGGGTATGGCTCTCTCCTGGTGCACACAGAGCCACGATTAAATGTCCCATCCGACGGATGGCGACCTTTTCAAGTCCATCGGTATCACCTACTGACCATGGGCAGGACGGGGAGTTTTGTGGAGATAAATCTCAACGCTCTTCCAGCTGGGACTAGAACCTGAGAACTGAAGATATTATTATATATTATTATGGTGTGCTATCGACTGAGCCATCCCCTTCTCCAAAATGAGCGAAAGGTTAGGAAAAACATGTTAAAAGGGTCACACTATACGAATGTTGGCAATAGAAATGTTTGTAGTGTTCCTGTTGCAACAAGTAAAGCGATCCCTTGCGAATTCTATCTTATGGGGATAAAATTTTCGTTCTTCATCGCATCGACAAAGTTGACGAAGTTACAAAACGGAATCCCCTTATTTGTATAACTTTTCATGGAGGAAAGATGTTCATTGTACCTCTTTTTATTTAACTTCCCATTCTTCCAATTGCTATCCCTAACGTAAAAAGGACGCCCTCTCTCTCTCTATATATATACTATAAATCAGGGGTTCTCAACGTGGGATACGCGGTAAAAATTTTTGGGGTACGCCGTGAGAGCTCAAAAGTTACTAGATCTAGTAACAAAGTCGCTAAACTGGCAACCCTGCTGGTGCAAAAATGTTATTTTTTGTGTTTATCGAATATGTAATTTATGAATACAAAATTTAATGTGTATATATATATACGCTTTATTTTATTCCCATTGTTATATTATAACTATAGATTTATCTATCTAATAAGGGGTACGCCAGTTACATACACATTTCTAGGGGGAACGCGAAGCATAAAAGGTTGAGAACCACTGCTATAAATTAATCGGCACCTCTTGATTCCTAGACTGTAACACCGACCTTTACCTGATCTTGAACGTGACACAGGGATCTCAAACTTCTTAATATTTTTGAGATCTACGTTCCAAAATACCTCAGCTGACCAATTTTTAGCTCTCTAGCACCGGTATATTTAAATTTCACCTTTGATATCGAATGACCCATCGATCGACCAGCCATGGACCACGGAAGTCCAACGAGACTGTGCAAATTAAGTCTCAAACGTATCTGTTCCGATTTACAGTTGTGTCGTTTGGCCACTGTAGAGGTGCCAATTCTTAGCCTTCTTCCACAGATGTATCTAAATTTGACCTTTGACCTCAAAGGATCCACCGGATCAAAACTTTCGTTAACGTTTCCGAAATCTAGAACCCTAAACACCCCCCCACAGACACCAATTTTCAGGCTTCTAACAGACAGGACTAGCCTCAGACCGATTGGACCAACTGGGGCCAATCAACACCTCCTGCAACAGAAGGCCGGTGGGCCAAGTTATGACCTCTGCATTTGTAGTCTTGTAATCCAGAAAATTCTTATCTATCTCTTTCTATTATTCCTACTGGTGACTTTTTGTACTAATATTTATATTAAGGTTTATTCATAAATACACCACATTTAGAAGGTAAATTATTCGTATACATATATTACCATTACGATAATTTCTAATAAATACGAATATTTTTCTTCTGAAAATGTACATTTATAAATAAATGTCATTGTAAATAATAGTTCACCAGCAATAAAATTAGAAATAAATTTCTAAGAATTTTTCTAGACATAGGACTACTTACGATGACGTCATAGCTTGATCCATTGGCCTTGTGTTATAGATGGTGGGCCAATCGGTCCCCGCGCTAGGCTAAAACCTCCTCTAACCTTGGTCATAACCTTCGCGCAGGGAAGGAATTTTAATTCTAAAGAGAAAACTGTTGTCCTATTTTGTAAGAAGTAAAGGTTTTAGAATTAACAACGTTGTGTGTAGGGAAAATGTTTAGCAGTTTGGTTTTTATTTTTAAACGCATAGGACCCGCAATTGCTAAGGCTGGGCCTGTTAACAGTTGCAGATGAAAGTTTGACCTCTATTTGACCTTGAAGGACACCTCGAAGGTCGGATTTTTTGTGAGATCTACGATCCGAATTACTTCTAGGCGCAGATTTTTGGACTCAAACATTTCTGCATCATAATAAAAATTAGCGTGATTCCCTTCACTCATTCGCTCACAAACGTCTATGTATATTAGAGATAAGTATGCGTGTGAAATAGAAAAGGCTGGTACTTACTCTTAACTGGCTGAGGCTCCTAATTGCAGGTCCAGGAAATTCCTCCAGCTTGTTGTTGAGCAACGATAAAGAACTTAAGCTTTCATTAAGTCCAATGAAAGCATTTTTGTCGACGATATTAATCATATTCCTTTCCAGCGTGAGGGCGGCCAAGCGACGTAATGCTGCGAACCCATTCGCTGGAAGTTCTTTCAGACCGTTTTGTGCCATGTCTAGAAACGAAAGTTCAGACAGCTGTTGAATGGCTCGAGGAATCGAAGTCTGACCCGTGCTCTTCAGGTATAAGTTGCGAAGACTAGATTCAAGACCACGGAAGGCCACATCACTGAACTGTAAGAGATTATCCGATAGCCTCAAAGTGGTTAAAGGCAAACTACGAAATGCCCCATCACCAATAGAAGTGATGTGATTGTGAGACAAATCCAGTTCTTTGAGATTCCTCAGCCTTCTTAGAGCTGCTGAAGGAACCACCTTCAGTTCATTCTGTTGCAAATTCAGGCTAGTGAGTGTTAACTCTAAACCTTCAAAAGCCAACAGTGAGATAGATTTCAGTCCTGATGATGAAACCTCCACACTCTGGACGTTTAATCCTTTGAACGCAGCATCTTCTACAGATTTTGTGCTGCTGTTAGATACTGAGAGAAGATCTAAAGGTGGCTGAGACTGCAGAGCTGCCACTATTTCACTTAATTCGACGGATCCGCATTGAACGGAGAGGCGGGAATTTCCACCAGAACCGCACACACAACGAATTTGAAGTTCTTTCCATTCTTGAGGCCAGACACAAGCACCGTAGGTCTGACTCATCAGCAGGATTGACGTCATCAAGCAACAGTAGAGGATGTCGTTCCATTGCAAGGCCATATCTAGGAAGAAAAAAAATGAAGTGTAAATATCGTGATTACTACTGCATTCTGGTCTTTAAGAGGAAATAGATGCAAAAGAGGTTTGATAGAAGTGTCGTAATTTTCGATTCCTTGAATAGCTTCTGAAAAAACAGGGGAGGATTTTAGTGGGGAATTCAACAAAGAGACTAAAAGTCAATCTTACATTACGTCAGTTGCAATGGAGAACTAAATTCAAGGTTCACATTTCTTCAGTTACGTTGAAATCACAAATTCCAAGTTCACGTTAGCTCATGATACATTGGAGACCCAAAGCCAAGCTATTAGGCTAGAGAGACTATTACACTCAGGCCCGGAATTCTTCTTTCTGAGGCCCTAAGCTACAATAAGTTTAAGAGGACCGAGAAATTCGAAAGTCGAAATATATGAATCAGTAAAGAATAAATATGCAGATTATCTTTTGATAGAGAATTCAACTTTGCAAGTAACTGGGAGGCGTGGATTCGAGTTCCACTCATCGGAGAAACATTAGTTTGTCGATATATATTGTATTTATTATTCTGATTGAAGGGAATATAAAAAAATACCAAATTGATGTGATGAAAACATTATACTAGCATTGGTATAAAATAATGACTGTGTAAAGCTGAGATGAGCAGTGTTTGCATAATAGATTAAATTAAAAAAGTTTCTGACACAGGAAACTTACTTTTTGAAGACTTGTGTTTAACTGATACCAAATTTAATGAAAATATGCATACAAAAAAATACTTTCGTTTCCCAAAATTAGTAAATGTTCACCAAATTTTAGACCATATTTAATCTTAAAGTGCTAACTAGATATTTAGTTCTTGTTACTCTATATTATTTTTCACTAAAAAAAACTTTTTGTTTCCCAACTGGCGGGCGCTGGTCGAAGTGTAGCCCTTAGAAACGTATGGCGTATTGGCTGTTTCGGAATTTGAACAGCCAGTACATGTACTTTTTCGTGTTTTCTGAATTGTATTATTAAGGTATTCTATCTATAGATGAACAGCCTGCCGCATTATAAAAAACGCCCCTGATGAACGAAGGCCAAGTGAGAACGAATCCGTAAAGTGATGAATTTCATGAGTATGAATGAATCTCTGTATCCCATCTCTGTGCTTTGAGTTCTACTATTCGTATCTAATGACTACGTCGTCCGTATTATAAAAAAACGCCCTTGATGCGCGGAGGCCAAGTGAGAACGAATCAGTAAAGTGTTGGCTGTATTGTCGCGTAAATTTAGTGTTATGCATTTGGTGAACATTTACTAAATTCGGTATAACCATAGTATTTAGAATACAGGCATTACTAAAACAATAGCAACCGTTGTTGTTTTAGTGACGCAAATTTCGTTTTTCGATCTATCATCATTTGGTATCTAACAACTATTTTTGATATTCATTATTTTTTTTTGGAGTACAGTGCTAGGGGTTCAGAGTTTAATTTGGTAAACATTTAAATTGATCCTCTTTTTGAAACGTCTCATAATCGTGAGGTTCTAAGCTATAGCTTAGTTAGTTTATGCGTCAAGTCCGGCCCTGATTATTCTGGAGAGTTTTCGTAGAGAGAAAGTGAATGTGAAGTGAAAATGGAAGTGAAACTTGTGAATTTTACTACAGAAAGTTTATACTAATGGGATTTATCAAAGAAAAAATCCCAAATTTATGTTGGGTTGTTTTACCTCTGAGAGGCACTTTTTTTGCACAAAATGGGCTAAATGGCCAGTTCAAAAGGACCCCGAGGGCTCAGTTTGGGGGAGTAGACCCAATGGACACTGTTAGCCTTCTGTCAGGGCCATTCAGCATGTTCTTTAATTTGCACAGGGTGTGGCTCTCCCACACACCGAGCCAAGGCTTTACCTCCCTTTTGACAGACGGCGGCCTTTCCAATCTCTTTGGAACTACTGACAGCGGACAGAGGGTGGTTTTGCGGATATAAATCTCGACGCTGGCCCAGTTGGGGCTCGAACCTGGGTGCTGCAGATTGCGAACCTGGTACGCTAATCACTGAGCCACCCCTGCACTATTTACATTAAGTTACAGGACCCGATCTAGAAAAAAAGAAATAAAGAGCTGAAAGGGATTGGAGTGATTGGATCGAACCAGAATGACTTTCCGGTATAAACTTTCTCCCTCTCTTTCATTAGTCTTCAGAATTGTTTTGAAAAGTACGTTTAATACATGTTAAATATATTTTCCTCTCCGTTCCCAGTTGCTGTGATTCTCAACGAGAGGATGCCATGCCCTCTTCTAGATCTCGCTCTAAATAAAATAAATTCCCCCTCAAGCAGCTGCTCGCCAGAGAGGTCTGACAAGAGCCTGTCAGTTTATATGCCAGAGTAGAAGGTCTGAGAGGATGGCAGGACCTCAGCAGATACTAAGTTAAAATGGTAGCTCAGAATTCCAAGTTTGCATTCCCTCAATTACCATCGTGGCTCAAAATTCATTTTCAACCAGACTAGGATCTACAAAAAATAATAATGGGGAGAGCAGCTGCTTGCCACAGAGGTCTGACAGGAGGCTGTCAGTTTAATACGCCATAATAGGTCTGTGAGGATGGCGAGACCTCAGCACAAAAAAGATACAAACATCCATGCCTTATCCGGGGCTGGAACCGAGATCCCTTTGATTAGTAGCCAAGCGTGCCAACCACTCTATTATCGAGCCAAAAAAAAGTATAGGGATATAGACCAGATTTTCATTAACATTTTCCTCTTCGGTTTAGAGGTTTCTGAAAATTTTCTAGAAAAAGGCGTGAAATACGCAGAAGTTTAATAATTTTTGGCTTCCATTACCCTCACTGGCATTCTCAAAAGGGTGGATTGTTTTACCTCTGAGCGACACTTTTTTGCACACAAAGGGTTAAATGGCCAGGGCACAAGGACACTGAGAAGGCTGGGGTGAAGGATCTATTGGACAGCTGGCAGGAGAAAGATGGCAACCTCCCTTTAAGGCTTGGGTTGTTTTACCTCTGAGCGGCACTTTTTTGCACACCATGGACTAAATGGCCAGGTCACAAGGACCCCGAAGGCTCAGAGAAGGTTGGGGGAGGGGACCCACTGGAACAGCTGTTGGGAGACAGATGGTAGCCCCCCCGTCAAGGCCATCCAGCGTGCTCTTTAACGTGCACAGGGTATGCCTCTCCCGCACACGGGGCCACGGCTTAACGTCCCATCCGACGGACTTTTCAAGCCCATCGGTGTCCCCTACTGTCCGTGGGCAGGGCGTGGAATTTTGCGCAGATAAATCTCAACGCTGACCCAGTTGGGACTCGAACCTGGGAACTACAGATTACGAGCCTGGCGCGCTACCGACTGAGCCACCCCCGCCCCTCCTGTCCCTTTAAGGCCATCCAGCGCGTTCTTTAACGTGCACAGGGTATGACTCTCACCCACACGGAGTCACGGCTTCAGGTCCCATGCGACGGACGGCGGTATTTCCAAGCCCTTCAATGTTCCCTACTGACAGAGGGCAGAGATAAATCTCAACGCTGGTTCAGGTGGAACTCGAATCTGGGAACTGCAGATCACGTGCCTGATGCGCTATCGACTGAGTATTAATTTTCGTAAAAGATCGCCACAAGTATTAATTTTGGTAAAGGACAATTCGATTTGGGTTATTTTATTATTTCTCGCCAATCCCCCTCAATAATAAAAAAAAAAATTGGATGTTAGGGCAATCCATGAGCAGCACAGAAAAAGGATTTTTTTACGCGTTTGTATTTAATAATTTTTTTTCCTAATATTTTCTTTTGTTGTCACATACACTTGTAATGAATTTTAGTGACTTAAACAGCCTCAACAGTGGGGCGGGGGTGGTTCAGTCGGTAGGGCGCCAGGCTCGTAATCTGTAGTTCCCAGGTTCGAGTCCCAGCTGGGTCAGCGTTGAGATTTATCTGCGCAAAATTCCCCGCCCTGCCCACGGTCAGTAGGGGACACCGATGGACTTGGAAAGGTCGCACGTCCGTCGGATGGGACGTTAAGCCGTGGCCCCGTGTGCGGGAGAGCCATACCCTGTGCACGTTAAAGGACACGCTGGATGGCCTTGACGGGGGGGCTACCATCTGTCTCCCAACAGCTGTTCCAGTGGGTCCCCTCCCCCAACCTTCTCTGAGCCTTCGGGGTCCTTGTGACCTGGCCATTTAGCCCATGGTGTGCAAAAAAGTGCCGCTCAGAGGTAAAACAACCCAAAGCCTCAACAGTTTTTTCCATAATGACATTTTGTTCGTATGAAATGTTTGCAATTTATTGTTGTATGCAGTATAAATGTAGGGCTCATAAATTCTATATTTTATAAATTCTTCCTAAGCAAACATATTTTCAATAAAGGAAAAATTTTTATGAAATAAACTGCGGAACTGGTCAGTATGGGTTGTTTTACCTTTGAACGGCACTTTACTGTTGCATAAAAGAAATAATCACAAAAAACAGATAGTAGGATGTATTTGAATTGTTGAAGCACGAACTGTGTATGTCTCTCTTACTATATCACTGTCTTATTACATATTACTGTCTTACTACACATTACTCTCTTGATATAACCGTCTCTCTTAGTATATGTAACTGTCTCTCTTACTACATATTACTGTATTTCCTATTGCTATATATATAACTGTATGAAAGGTTCTCGTTTAACACGAATTTGAAATATATGGTAGTTTTCAGGAACGCTTTAACAATCGAAAACTACCTGTATTATTTACATAATATACCATATATTACATTTATATTAAACACTGCATTTTCTCCTCTTTAAAACACTCAAAATAATCATCCGCATTACAAAAAACATTTACGAAAAAAATTTCGAGAAGAAAACAATTTCTTTTTGAATCCGGTGATGATGCTATGACCTCGACACCTTCTTGGCCATTAAATGTTTTCCCTTCTCACGCCTCTCGCTAAAGCAAATGGAAACAGTCGAAGAATTACATCTGAAGAAATGAGTAATTGTTTCCGTTCTTCTGCATGAAACAAGTGACAAAGCTTTGTAAAGAATTCGAGGACATCGTTAACCATCTGAATCTCCTCGCTTTGGTTAAGAACTAAAAGGGTTACATACAGTGTACAAACTTTCTCCTATGCTCACATTGTTGATGAAAATGTTGTGTCCGCCTAAGTGTAGAAGTTTATTAAGAATGCAAACTTTGCTTCAGTGTACGTGTAGAGTTATTATTTCAAACGTCCCATGTAGTAGTGTTTGAGACTGTAATGGGAGTAAAATAAATTTAGACCTTAAGAGCCACTTGTTACAGAAGTTTGACAGGAACCTCTCAGTTTAATACGCCAAAAGAGATCTATGAAGGAGAGCCCTCAGCGGAAATACAGCAGGGAAACGTTGCTGGGTTGTTTTATCTCGGAGTGGCATTTTTTTTGCACAATGGGCTAAATGGCCAGGTCACAAGGACCGAAGGCTCAGAGAAGGTTGAGGGAGAGGACCCATTAGACAGCTGTTAGGCGCAGATGGTAGCTTCAAGTCAAGGACATCCGGAGTGTTCTTTAACGTGCACAGGGTATGGTTCTCCCGCACACTGAACCACGTCTTATCACCATAAGACATGGGTCCCATCCGACGTACGGTGACATTTCTAAAGCCCATCGATATCTCCTAATGACCGAGGGCACGTAGGGGAGTTTTGCGGAGATAAACTCCAATGCTGTCCCAGCTTGTAACTCGAACCTGGGAACTGCATATTATGAGCTTGTGGGAGCTACCGACTGAGTCAACCCCGCTCCTAAAACAAAAAGGTTTAATGAAAGTAGTGCGAAAAATCTCATTTTGAAAATTCATATCATAGCAAGTTATAGATAATCAACCTTTATCTATTCCTTCACAAAATCCATATTCACCGAACTACTATGATGGAGAGAAGTATTAAATAAAAATCCTCTTAAGCACCTTCTTGCCATAGTAGGTCTGATGGGATCCTGTCAGTTCAATACCTCTAAGATCTGTGAAGACGACGAGACCTAAGCAGAAAAAACCCCTTACCCGAGGTGCGCTAACTATTCGGCCATCGGGAGGATGGATAGAAGTATTGTTAATATTTCTAGAAATCGAAAATCTACGTTTTAGGGCTTTAGACAGATCGCGTTATTATCAAATCTGCTTGCAGGCAGCGGGGTACCCAGGAACTTCCAAAGGCAGAGGAGAAGATTCGAAACTCATTTGGCGTACTCGTGTCTCTGTTTATCGATGACTGCCATAGAAGAAATAGTGTATGATATTGAAATCCTCAAGGGGTTAGGGGGGTTATAACTCACTCCCCGTTGAGTACGTCACGGCTCAAAAGAAGGATTAGGATACTTTTTGTCACACTCCCTTTGATTTTTGAGAAACACTCGCACCTCTTTAATCATTAGCCAACTCACCTGATAACAATTTTAGTTCAAAATTAAAAATAAAGACAAAAAAATTTCCCATCCTTGCCCCCTCGTTAGAATGGTGGGGATCCCTCCCACTTCAGGTTTCTTTTATCACAATCAAAACATTTTCTTTATTGTGAAAAAGTAAAAATATTTGTTTTAATCTTATTAAAAAGACCGTGTTTTCCCCTTAATTTTCGGATTACGAAGTAATTTCTGCTATTTACTTTGCTCTCGTGCTAAGAATAATTGTTTTCACCTCCGCTAAGCCCGTGCGTGGTCCTTACAAGATTCATCTGCACTTATTCGAAAGGGTAGTGACACTACATGGCGCAACTGAACTACGGGAAGCGTGTAGGCGTGCTCACCACTGCCATTGTCCGAGACTGCAGCTGGTTAAAACGTGACTCTCTTTCCTTACCTGTACTTGCTGCACTTACAGCGAGCGTTCTACTGGCGACTAGCGTTCAAATAGCTACTACTGGGAAAAAATCTATTAATATTTAGATGAAATTTGAATCACTTACTTGTCTTGATGTTTGGGTCACCGAACTGGACTCTGAGGAGCAGCAGTGAGGCCGTTGCAGTCACCTGCCGGCTTGGATACCTTGAAGACGAAACCAAGGTAGATGAGTCCGACCTGTTGGGTGGGCGACCAAACGCCAACTGGTTTTAGGAAGGACGAATGCGTATGCAGGGATGACGTCATTTCCAGGTCACCTCCTTCGGATCGCCGTCAGATGTGCGAAGACAGCACATAGGCAGAGAGCAGCAAGGGTGGGACGGCCGCTTTCGCATGATTCCAGCCCAAAATTAAGTAGTTGTCACTGGCTGGTATGAGCTTAGGCATTGACTGGGTCGTTGTGTGGGTGGTGGTGTGGCTTTCACCTCACCACCCTTTTCAAAGCAGAAAGTAAAAATGAACAAATAATATGGGAAATCCCGTAAGTCGTCAAAAAAATTAAAGGACCTCTTCTGTGGAAAAAGAAATACTTGTTTTTATATACTTTCCTATTGCTTTTCGCTCGTCATTTGTCGGTTTGTTTGTCAGTTTGTGTGCTTGTCAGAACAGTTGTTCCACCGTATATTTCGAACGCAAAGGGCAAACTCGATGATTTATGTGTCAAATGAGAGTTTGAGAAGTGGGAGGATGTTATGAATTATAAGAAAATTTCCTCCCGTGCTTTATTTCCCCCTAAAAAAATATGAAAACAATTATTGCACTATAAATTCGGAACGCGAAGGCCGAGAGTTGGGTTGGGTTGTTTTACCTCTGAGCGGCACTTTTTTGCACACCATGGGCTAAATGGCCAGGTCACATGGACCCCGAAAACTCAGAGAAGGGAGGGGACCCACTGGAAAAGCTGTTGGGAGACAGATGGTCGCCTCCCGTCAAGGCCATCCAGCGTGTTCTTTAACGTGCACAGGGTATGGCTCTTCCACACACGGAACCACGGCTTAACGTCCCATCCGACGGACGGCGGCCTTTCCAAGCCCATCAGTGTCCCCTACTGACCGTGGGCAGGGCGGGGAATTTTGCGGAGATAAATCTCAACGCTGACCCAGCTGGGACTCGAACCTGGGAACTACAGATTACGAGCCTGGCGCGCTACCGACTGAGCCACCCCCGCCCCGCTATCCTTAAAATGAAAGCTTGTGACATGGGGAGCGTCACAATTTATCCCCTATACGTTCTTCATCCACAAAAAAGGGAAAAATATGTGGATTTTTTTCTACTGTATCTTTCGAACGCGAGGGCCAAACGAACGTAGAAATTTGCTCGTAAAATGACAGATTGTGATATGGGGAGTGTTGTGTGCAATAAAAATATCCCCCTCCCCTTTGCTTCCCACTAAAAAAGGGAAATGTGAAAGTCTATTCTACTATATCTTCCGAAAGTGAGGTCCTATAGTTACGAGTTAGGTGTCAAATGAAAGCTCATATGAGGACCATTGTAACTATTCGAATTATGCTCCCAATTAAATTCACCAGAAAAGGGGACAGAAATTTCGCAGGGATCGATCTAACAAGCTATATCTCAAATTTTAACTTGAGACGGTTCCAATGTCATGGACTAATAAAATAAAAAATAAATACCCCCTCAAGCAGCTGCTTGCCACAGAGGTCTGACAGAAGCCTGTCAGTTTATATGCCACAGTAGAAAATCTGAGAGGATGGCAAGACCTCAGTACCTCAAACAAAACCTCCCTCCTCGCCTCCCAGAAAAAAAAAGACAAATAGGCGGGGACGAGAAATGTGATCGATGTTTGAGTCATATCAAATGAAAGTTTCTGAAGATAGCTATTTTAGTGACAAAAAATAATAAATTAAAAAATTAAAGAAACATACCTTCCTATATACGCCCTAAAAAGTAGAAAATAAACCTAAAACATATCGATGGTGCAATCAGTCACTGAATTCGTATTGATTTCAAAGGAATATAGGACACCTATTTACTTACTCAACAAAGATTGCCAGCGCCTTATCTTCCTTTTTAAAGGAGTACGAATTCAGTGACTGGTTGCACCATCGAGATTTTCGGTTTATTTTCTACCTTTTAGAGCCAATAAAGAAAGATAGATATTTTTTAACTTTTTTAGTTATATATTTTAAAATTTTCTTGTTTCTTTTCGCTTGTCATTTGTCGGTTTGTCAAGACAGTTATTCCACCATATCTTTCGAACTCGATGGCCAAACTTAACGTGTTTTGTACGAAATGAAAACTTGTGAGGGGTGGGGGAGGGGGGGGGGAGCAGTGTCATAGGCTATAAAAAATTGTCTCATCCTTTCTTCCCCACTGAGAAAGGGGAAATGTGACAATGATTGTTCTACTATATCTTGCGAAAAAGCCGAGAGAAATGAGCTATGTGCCAAACCAAAGCTTGTGAGTGGACAGTGTTACAGGTGATAAAAACATTTATTCCCCTCCCCTGGTTTATTCCTCACCCCCACACAAAAGGCATAGATAAATGTAAAGGACTGTTTTACTATAGTGGTTCACAAAAGTATTCGGCCACCTTACGTTTCTCATAATTTTGTATACTTAGAAGTACTAAATGTAGTCAAAACCAAAAAAAAAATTATTTGACATTTTGTGTTTGTGCTCTGATGTTATATACAAAAATGAAAAATAAATAAACACAAAATACTAGAACATAATCACTTTAAAAAACAAAAAAGCACTAAATTAGCCACACAAAAGTATTCGGTCACCTGCATTAAAAAGTAAAAATATAAAACGAAAACATGAAAAACAATATCTCTAATATTTTGTTGCATGTCCTCTTGCACGTATGACTGTTTTAAGTCTAGAAGGCATTGATTTGAAAAGTTTTTTGGTCAGACTGGAACCAATTTTGTCACACTGTATTTGAAGATGCATTTTCAATCGATTTTTATTTTTTATGACTATTTTATTTAGAGATCTCTTCCGCCCTCCCTATAAATGTTTTAAGGGTTCAAATCTGGCGACTGCGGTGGGGTTTCAAGATGTTTAGGTACATTATATAACAACCGCAACTTTGTATTCGAAGCAGTATGTTTAGGATCGTTGTCTTGTTGAAACACGAATCCATCCTTTAATCCTAATTTATCGGCACTCTTTTTTCAAATTTCTATTTAAAATATCAATATATACATATTGATCCACAGTACTATCAATATATTCAAGTGTACCTACCCCAGCCGCCGACATGCATCCCGAGACCATTGTAGAACCCTCTTCGTATTTAACAGTAGCACAGAGATTACGTTGATCAAACTCTGATTTGGGCATCCTCCACCCAATTTTCCTCTTGTTTGTGTTGAATATCGCGAACTTTGATTGGTCACTAAAAATCACCGTGTTCCAGAAATCCTGATCTTTATTAACAATTTTTTTTACGAAATCCAGTCTTTTTTTTTCCATTTCTTTCACTGATCCAGGGCTTCTTTCTGGCAACTCGTCCATAATATATACTGTTTTGTAGTGTTCAACGAACTGTTTCAACGCTTCAATACTTTCCAGAAAATGATTTAACTTTAGAACGTATTCCCCTTCTTGGTTCAACAAGATTTGCTTTGGCACATCTAACAAGTGTTGTCTCTTCACGATGAAATTAGAATTTTTGGTCTTCCAGTTCGGTGTCTGTTCATTAAGTCTCCTTGCTGGCATCTTTTTAATATACTTTGCACTGTTGAGCGTGAATTGCAGTCACTTTAGAAATCTCTCTTTGAGACAAATTCTTTTTTTCAAGTTGATAATCATTTCTCTTTCACCTAAACTAAGCTCTCGCATTTTCGCCATTCTAAAACTCGACGTAATGAAGGGTCTAGAATCTAGACTTGAGGTTCCTTTAAATACTAAATGTTTCGTGTAAACATCACGTAACTTTCAAGTTTGCGTATTCACATTAGCACGTGATTGCTACGTAAATCCAGAATTTTACATACTGTATTACACGGTGGCCGAATACTTTTGTGTAGCTAGTTTAATGCTTTATGTTTTCTAAAGTGATTATGTTCTAGTATTTTGTGTTTATTTATTTTTCATTTTTGTATATAACATTAGAGCACAAACATAAAATGTCATATATTTTTTTTTGGATTTGGCTACATTTAGTACTTTTAAGTATACAAAATTATGAGAAATGTAATGTGGCCGAATACTTTTGTGACTCACTGTATATCTTCCAAACGTGAGAGCAGAACAGTACAGTTGTGTGTAAAATGAATACGCCCCCCCCGCCTCATCTTTTACCAAAAAGGGGATAAGGAAATTTCATGGGATTGACCCCAACGAGTTATTCTCGAATTAAGTTTGTCACGTCTACAATATCGTGTGGGTTACTCCCCCCCCCCTCCCCATTACACACAAAAAAGGGAAGGAGGGGAGCAAAGAGATTATCGATATTTACGAATCGTATTTAGCGCGCTTGGCTACTGATCTACGGGACTGGGTTCGAGCCCCGGGTAAGGCATGGATGTTCGTGTTGTTTTTCTGCTGAAGTCTTGCCATCCTCTCAGACCTTCTACTCTGGCATATAAACTGACAGGCTCCTGTCAGACCTCTGTGGCAAGCAGCTGCTTGAGGGGGTATTTATTTTATTTTTATTTATATTAAATGTAAGCTTATGAAGATAGCTGTGTTTCTAGTGACAAAGTAAAAAATATGAATACAAAAATTAAAATCTTTTTATGTGCGCCCTAAAAAGTTATTTCACCATCGGCATAGTTTAGCTTCATGTTTTACTTTTTTTTATGGGCATATGAGAAAGATAAGTATTTTCTTTTAACTTATGTTTCTTTTAAAGTGATATTTCCATTTATCGGTTAAATGTGACATATAACACGAAAAAAAGCCGATGTGTGGACTAGAGATGACTTCTGGCTCGGACGGGCCCAGGTTCAGTCATAAATACGAAGTTCTTTTTCTTGTAATGGTGTGAGAAAAATTGAAAAATTTTTATTATAATTACTTCTTAACCTATTGCTTTTCGTTCATTTTAATGTCAGTCATCTTTTATTTTTTTGATTCGGGTTTTTCTTAAAACGGTCGTTGACCTTATCTTCGCAACCCATTCGCAAAGATTTTTGTGTCAAATGAAAACTTGTGACGTGGGGAGTGTCATAGGCTACGAAAAAAAAAAAAAAATCCCCCCCTACTCATCCTTTGTAACCCTTCCAAAAGGAGGAAATATGAAACCTGTTACGAACTCAAAGGCCAGGAGAGTAACGAGTTATGTGCCCAAATCAAAGTTTGTGACACTGGGAGTCTCACAAGTCATATAAAAATTACCCCATGCATTCCCGCCCAATTTCTGAATATGGGGGCGGGGGAGTCATAAGCTAGAGAGTCACAAGTTATAAAAATTTGTTTCTATGCTTTCTTCACAAAAAGTATTGCTCTACTAAATATACACCGAAGAGCCAAAACATTATGACCAGCACGTCTGTATGCAAATCGAAGCAACTGCAGGTAAAGGACGGCGCGTGTGAAGGTCATGAAACGGTACAAATAACACCTGATACTGAGTTCTGTTAATCAGTGTTATTCTTGTCATTCAGATGGGAAAGACAGCAGACTTAAGTGAGTTTGACAAAGGCCAAATTATAATGGCCAGACGATTGGGTCAGATCATTTCCGAAACGGCAAGGCTTGTGGGATGCTCATGATGAGCCGTGGTTAGTACCTTTAAAAAGTGGTCTGAGGAAGAAAAAAACCACGAACCGCCGGCAAATGAGGGCCGACCACGGCTCATTGGTGCTAGAGTGAGTAAAGGCTCTCCCATATGCTACGAGTCAAGAGAAGGAATATTGTGGCACAACTCGCCTGTAATTTGAATGCTGATAAAGGGAGTAATGTGTCACAACACACAGTACATTGAACCCTGCTGAAAATGGGGCTATGTAGATGCAGGCTGCTCCAAGTGCCTATGCTAACCTAGGTCCACTATCGTAAGTGGCTACAATGGGCAATGCATCAGAACTGGACCTTGAATGATTGGAAGGTCATCTGATCCGATGAATCTAGTTTCCTCTTACACCATGTGGATGGCCGGGTATGTGTGCATCATTTACCTGGGGAAGTGTTAGCACAGGATCCACAGTGGGATGGAAACAAGCTGGTGGAGGAAGTGTAATGCTTTAGACAATGTTCTGCTGGGAAACCGTGGGTGCAACCATTCATGTGCAGGAAACTATGACATCTACCACCTAACTAAACATCATTGCAGACTACGTGCATCCTTTCATGTCAACAGTATACCCCTCTAGTACTGCTTCTTTCAGTAGGATAATACGCCATGTCACACTGCCCAGATTGTTCAAGAATGGTTTGCAGAACATGAGCAAGATTTCCAGGTATTGCCCTGGTCTCTAAATTTCCCAGACATCAGTCCAATCGAGCATTTGTGGTTTGTGTTGAAACAACATATTCTATCTGCTGCAGCTCAACCAACTAATTTATAAGAGTTAAAGAATCTGATGGTAACGTATTGGTACCAGATACCACAAGATACCTTTAGAAATCTTGTACGTCCATGCCTCGCTGGGTAAGAGCTGTTTTGGCAGCATGTGGAGGACCAACATCATATTAGGCAGGTGGTCATAATGCTTTTGGTTCTTCGGTGTATATTTCGATCATGAAAGCCGCTCTTGTTTAAATGAAACATTATGATGCGGGAAGTGTTATGGGCTACAAAAATTTAGCTCCCATGTTTTTTATTCTTCTCCCACTCAAAAAATGGGAAGAAATTGTAAACTGTTATTTACTTTTATCTTTCGAACTGTAGGGTTGAGGGTAACGAATTAGGTGTGAAATATCATCGGCTACCTCGTTTTATCCCTCCCACTCTTATTTCCCCAAAAGCTTAAGGAAATTTCACTGCCGTTGATCTCAAGGTGTTATATCACAGATGAAAGCTTGTAATATACAGAATGTCATGACCTGTTGAGACCACCATCACCACACAAAGCGTTGACGTACTCGCCAACCACCTACACCCGTTTATGGCTATTTCCCACGGTAGGATGCCTTCTTTCAACAAGACAATGCGTCATCTCATCACTCCCGTTTGGTGAAGGACTAGTTGGAGGAGCATTCCAGTGAGATCACAACCCTCGAATGGCCCTCTAACTCTCCGGATCTGAACCCTATTAAGTGTCTGTGGGACGAAATGGAGTGATGCATTCGAGCCCGAAACCCACACGTGCAACTCTAGGTGCTTTACGAACTGCTGCCCTGGAATCATGGGTTGCAATACTACCCGAACGTTTACAACCCCTGGTAAAGTCCATGCCTCGATTCGTTGCTGCTATTGTGAGGGCGAAAGGTGGGGGATGTATAATTTCCTTTCAGTGTATTTTGTATCAATAGCACAAAATAAAAAGCATTTAAATTGTTAGATATATATGCATATGAAATTATTTTCACGATAATAAAAAAAGGGAATAAATATCCCCTCAAGCTGCTGATTGCCATAGTGGTCTGATAGGAGCCCGTCAGTTTAATACGCCATAGAGAAGTTCTGTGAGGGAGTCGAGACCTCAACAGAAAGACAACACAACATTCATGCCTTACCCAGGGTTGGAACCCGGATCACTTTGATCAGTAACCAAGCGGGGGTGGCTCAGTCGGTAGCACGCCAGGCTCGTAATCTGCAGTTCCCAGGTTCGAGTTCCAGCTGGGTCAGCATTGAAATTTATCTCCGCAAAACTCCCTGCCCTGCCCACGGTCAGTAGAGGATACCGATGGGCTTGGTAAAGGCCGTCATCCATCGGATGGGACGTTAAGCCGTGGTCCGTGTGTGGGAGAGCCATACCCTGTTCACGTTATAGAACACGCTGGATGGCCTTGACGGGAGGCTACCATCTGTCTCCCAACAGCCGTTCCAGTGGGTCCCCTCCCCCAACCTTCTCTGAGTCTTTGGGGTCCTTGTGACCTGGCCATTTAGCCCATGGTGTACAAAAAAGTGCCGCTCAGAGGTAAAAGAAACCAAACCAGTAACCAAGCACACTAACCACTCTGTCACCGGACTGCTTAGGTTAATTATTCTTAATTACTGTTTTGCCATTTGTTACAGGTATCCCTCCTTTCATGACGTCATTGTAATAGCTGTCATAGCCTTGAGTATCAAGGGCAGCCTTTATAGATCCCCTTCCCAACCTTATCTAATACCTTGTGACCTAGCTATTTAACCCATTGTATGCAGAAAAGGACTGCTCAGAGGTAAAATGGCGCAAACCTATATGCCCCTTAAAAAGCAATGCATACCAATGACGTAATCATTTATTGAATTCTTATTTACTTCAAAGCAAGACAGTCCACTGGCAATTTTCTTTTGGTTATTAACGAAATCTGTTTTGGTGCTCTCTCCGCCTTTGGAATTAATAGGAATTCCCAAAGTGATTATTTTATCATTGATATGCTTTCACTTTTTTTTCCGGTCTGTCTATCTAAAGACATTCCACTTATTTTGTTCTTAGAGACAATTTAAAAATTCTTTCTGGATTGTGTAAGTTTTGATGTAATATTTGTAATGGCATTTTCCTATTCTCACAATAGACTTTACCGGTGTAAAATATTAAACAAAATTGTGGTAGAAATTTTAATTTTTCTTACTGGATTGTGTGCGACAAGAGGTTTACACTGGAGGCAGGGATTTGCCCTCTTACCACCAGGGTGTGTGGGTTGGCCCTTGGTTGTTTTACCTCTGAGCGGCATTTTGCACACCATTGGATAAATGGCCAGGTCACATGTACGTCTGTCTTTACATGTCGTCTGTCTGTACATTAAAATGGCCAGGTCACATGTATGGTTAAAGATGTATTGTTAATGGTCACATGTATTGTTAAGATTAAAATTGCCAGGTCACAGAGTGTCAAAATTACGAAGGCTCAGAGAAGGTTGGGGGAGGGGACCCGGAGACCCACTGGAACAGCTGTTGGGAGACAGATTGCCCGTCAAGGCCATCCACCGAGCCATACGCTGGTTCTCCCGCACACGGGGCAACGGCTTAACGTCCCATCCGACGGCCTTTCCAAGCCCTTCGGTGTCCCCTATTGACCGTGTGCAGGGCGGGGAGTTTTGCGGAGATAAATTTCAACGCTGACCCAGCAGGAACTCGAACCTGGGGACTGCAGATTACGAACCTGGCACGCTACCGACTGAGCCGCACCAGGGTGTGTGGAAAAAAGCATACTTTTAATTTTAAGAGATAAATAAAACATTCTTTGTGTGTTGTATAGGCATGAAAAAAATATACCCAATTCTTGGTTTACACAGTTTTTTTACACGATTTTGATTTAACACGGTTTAGACAAAAATTCAATTATCTTTTAACACGATTTATTTTGATCTAACACGGTTCAAACGGTGCCATTTTAAAAATCTCCATTTGAATTTAATTTTGAAAAAATATTCCTATTCAAGAAAGAATTCCTAGAATTTATATTTATAACAAAGATGCCGCTTTTACGGTCACACGTTTCGAAGTAGTTTTTGAAAATATAATTTAGATACATATTTTGTGTAATAAAATCCCCAAAATAAAATCTACACTAATATAACTACACAACAAGTTTTCTCTATTTTTCTCTATTTTATGGAAGAATTGTACAAAACCTACTTCATTCGGAATAAGTGGCAACATTGAGTTCCGGGAATTCCCCTCAATTTTATCTTCAATACATGTTAGTCTTGGTCTCTCATTTCGTGTTTAAAGTTGTGTTTAGATGTTTAATAGAAGAAATAGAAAATAATTTTGTTTTGTTTTTTGAAGTGTTTGAGTGCGTAATATAAATTTATTAAATTTTGCTGATAGGTAATTTACAAATTTTCATCGATTTATTAACTGCAATTCAAATATTTTTCGTCAGCCTTATCACGATGTCGGATAATTCAACTATACAAAAGCAGAAAAGGAAAACTATCTCTTTGGATACTAAGATCGAAATTTTAGATCCTCTTGCAACGGGGAGAAGGTTCAACATCCATAGGTAAATATGGTATTGTACTCGGTTATGCCAGTATTTGTACTGGGTTTTCACGTCTGGAACCAACCTTTTATTTTTTCATAGGCACTGTATTTTTTTTATACGGTTTTTTTGCACAGTTTGTTCGAGTACCTATCTACCGTGTAAAAACAGAATTGGGTGTATTACTATTTGCATTTTCCCAATAATCCATTAGTTTGAATTTCCAGTTAGAGGGCACTAAAAGCAGAAGAAAACACTTCATTCTCTTTGAAAATGAGCATTTTATATTAGCACTTATCGACTGATATAAAAAGCCTTATATGCCTTTTTGTGTAAATACGTTATTCTCCAGTTTTGTAAAAGCTATAGGCTAATACATTTTTCTTTGGAATATTTAGCTTTTTTTTACAAATTTTAAAAATTTGGAAGTTCGGTCATTTTTTTTTTCGTATCATATGCAAATGATCATCATCATCATCATCATCAAGCAGCCATGGGCTACGGAGGTACAACCAGACTGTGCAATTTAGTTCTCCAAGCAAGTCTATCCTGAGCAACATCTACTGCATCTGGTCACTGCACACCAATTCTAACAAGGTCCTGTTTGACATTGTGTGCCCACCGCATCCTAGGTCTCCCCTTCTTTCTGAGGCCTTTAGGCACACTGTTCATAACCCTATTCGCCAATCTATAATTATTCATACGGGCAACATGGACAAACCAACGGAGTCTCTCTCTGCACAATATGCTGCTTAAAGGAGGTTGCAGACTCCTTTGCCTAACCTCATCATTAGTTACAAAGTTGAACCACCTAATGCCCAAGATACTGCGTAAGCATCTGGAATCAAAAGCATCTAGTTTCCTGTTATCTTGTTTACAAAGTTCCAAGTTTCACTACCATAACTAACCCTAGAAATAACCAAACTATTATACAGTCTAATTTTAGTCTTTAGGTGTATACGCCTATTTCTCCACACTCTCCATAGATTCTTAAAAGTCCCGGCAGCAATCCCTATTCGTCTGTTAATCTCATGCCGCACATCACCATTATCTGTTACATAGCTCCCAAGATAATTAAACTGTGACACCTACTCAAGGCTGCAACCATTCAGATTAACTGAATCACAGCCTGCCTGACGAATTTTCATCACTTTAGTTTTCTCTCTGTTTATAACCAAACCTACTCTACTACCAGTCTCATCAACAGCTCGAATGAAAGAGTTCATCTCATCAACATCATTTGCCAAAAGGACTAAATCATCAGCATAATCTAAATCAGAAATTTTCGTATCTCCAGTCTATTTAAGGCCAAAATCTATCCCTTGAAGTGAATTTCGCATAACATAATCAATAACCAAGCTAAAGAGAAAAGGAGACAAAATGCACCCTTGTCAAACACCAGAAGTAATGCTAAACCAATTGCTACAAGACTTACCAACTCTCACACACGACTCAGTGCTATTATAGAGAGCTTTCATTATGTTAACTAACTTGTCAGGTATACCATATGATCTCACAATCAACCACAAATTATGACGATCAACAGAGTCGAAAGCCTTTTTGAAATCAACAAAGCTAGCAACCAAAGGTTTCTGAAACTCTAAACATTTCTCAAGAATCTGCCTAAGTGAAAATATCTGATCCACACATCCCCTACCACTTCTGAATCCACATTGCTCATCACGCAATTGCCTGTCAACCAGATTCTTAATTCTATTAAGCACAATCATGGAAAGAACTTACCTGGAACAGAGAGTAGGCTGATACCCCTATAGTTATCACAAGAACTGCGATCACCTTTTTTGAAAATAGTGATAACAATAGCTCTGGTAAAATCCTTAGGAACCATGTCTTTATCATAAAAGATATTCAGAATTTCAGTCATCCAAGTGGTAACCGAAACATTCCCAGCTATAAGCATTTCGGCAGTAATTTCATCTACCCTGGGGATTTATGTAGTTTAAATTTAGAAACAGCAAAAATAACTTCAGATTGTGTTATAGGGTCAACAAACACCAATGCATCTATAATCATTGCAAACAATGGGAGTAGAACTAACTATATTGTTTAGAACATCAGTGAAATGCTCAGCCCACCTAGTCATGACAGAATCCTCCCCTTCTATAACCTTACCATGTTTATCCTTCAATCCTTGTATGCCTGTCCGTTTTGTACCACACAAAACATTAACTATCTGGTACAGCTCTCTGCTGTTGTGCTGTCTAACTGCTTCCTCAGCTTTGTAAGCCAAACCATCAAGCCAAAGATTCTTATCAGCAGCTAACTGATCTTTTACACGTTTATTAAGTTCTCTGTAATGCTTTCTATTAGGACTAGTAGGGTATTGATTAAGGGCATTCCTGCAGTTCTTTCTTTCCGAAATAAGCTCAAGTGCCTCATCACTCAGATAATTTTGCCTCTTCTGCTCCTTTTTTCCTAAAAGAGTACTGTTAGTGTCCAAAAATGCCTGTTTAAAATGATTCCATTCTTCCTCAACTTCAGTAGTAAGCATACCATGACTGTCATAATGACTAAGTAACCTATCATGGTAAGCTTTGGCTATAACTGGATCTTTTAGAGCTGCAGTATTAAAAGTAAATTTTTTAACCCTAGCACAACACTTTTTAAGTTTAAGTTGCAAGACACTTTTATCAAGGTAATGGTCAGATCCAATTTCAGCTCCCCTACATGCCCTGGTATTCCTAACAGAACTAGCCCATTTGCTGTTAATATATAATCAATCATATTCCTATGCAGCCCATCGGGTGAAACCCATGTGTACTTAGGTATGTCGCGGTGTTTGTAATAAATGTGTTATTCTGAATCCATTGAGTTTACTTACCCGCAGGAGACGCTGCCCATTGCCATTGCAGCTACGAATACCAAAAGGGCCTATTATTCCTGCCTAAAGGTCAGAGTCAGTACCAACTTTGGCATTGAAGTCACCTAGAACAAGGTAATATCTCCTTTCTTGACAGAATTCAAAATATCCTGAAGTTGTTCATAAAACCTATCCTTCTCATCCTCATCGGCATCCTCAGTGGGGGCATAACAGCAGATAACATTCAGGTCTTTAACGCTTGTCTGAAATTTTGCTGTAAGAAACCTTTCATTAATGCACTCATATCCTAGAAGAGCATCACTAGCGTGTCTGCTGAGAAGCAGACCCACGACTTGGCGATGCTTCACAAAAAGCAAAAGGCTTTTACATCAGTCGATTAGTGGCACAATCATATTTGTGAACAAACCTGAAATCTATCGAGAATAACCTTACCAATTACTCAACAACTAAATATAACGATGAACTCTTCCTACAGAAAAGTTGAGACCAGCTTTGTTTGTTCGACTAACATATGACCACAGTCACATTTTTAAATATCCTAAGCATCCTTTTTCTTGCAGTCCGGTAACAGGATCGACACAAATAAACTTATTTAATTTCCCGCAAACACACCAAATAAAAATGTTCCGTTTTAAACCACACATTAAAACAAACTGTCGTTCTTCACACTCCAATTCATCTTATTTACAACTTATTCCGTATTTTTTTAAGTTCAAGTAGTTGACGTAATTATCACGCGACCATCAAGATTCATCACGGTTCATTTGCTGTAACACTGCCCCCTCCTCAGGTCTTGTTCCTCCCGAACAATTCTGGATTCCGAAGCTTCTTCACTTCTTCGATGAAACGGGGCCAAACGATCAACATGAAACACCTTGCACTTTGTAGTTGGACCGTCGACGAATGCGATACACCACACGGACCTTCCCAAGGTTTCTGGTTTTGGCGAGTCTCTTCTAGATTATTTTTTTGTGGATTGTTATAGTCAGACAAGATCTTGATTGAAAACAGTTCCATTTGTTTTACTATGGTACCTCGTTTTGGTAATCTCGTTCGCCAAGTTATATTATGTCTGAAGGTGTGGTGGATTTCTTTTAGTCGTTGTTGTAATTCTTGTACGTATTGTGGAGTTGATACAAGCATTGCTTCGGGCCGCCCATGTAAAAGGTCACAGGGAAAACTTCTCTTCCAAAGATCATCATGGAAGGTGTCTGTCCAGTTGTTTCATGCATTGCTGTTCTGTATGCCAACAAAGAGTGGTATATGGCGATCCCAGTCACGTTGATGGTTGTCGACAAACAATGCTAGATCTTGTGCAATTGTCCTATTGAATCTGTCAACCACACCATCCAACTGAGGGTGTAGGGGAGTTGTTCTTGTTTTCTGAATGCCTAATAGTTGACAGATGCCTTTCAACACATTGGATTCAAAATTCCGTTTTTGGTCTGAGTGGAGTTGCAAAGATACTCCATACCTACTAATCAAGTTATTTACTATCATCTCTGCAACAGTTGTTGCGTCCTGATCTTGGATCGGATAACTTCATCACGTTTCATTGTAACACGTTCATCTGTAGTAACACTATTAGAAGTTTTTGGCTATTTACACATAAGTTATTGATTATATATTTCTTTGGCAGCCCTCCCTTTCGCTCGTCTATGCTGCACTTCAGCTAAAGTTTGCTCAGGTTTGGCCTAGAACCTTAGACTTTTTATGATGTTTGTGGTTTTATACCTTTTTAGAGGTGTCATTGGGTCACAATTTCTGTGAATCATAAAGCTTCTCCACATAGAGCTCAGATAATGGAGGAACACCTTGAGAGGGAAGATATCCAAAGAATAGATTGGCCAGCGAGGTCCCCAGACCTAAATCTCATTAACCATGCATGCAATTCTTTGGGAAGGCCAGTCGAGTTATCAACCCCTTCCAAGAACCTTTTATGAGCCGAGAAATGCTCTTATAGAGAGAGATTTCCTGCCCACTGCATTCTTGGAAAATCTTATAGAAGTACGAGAGCTCGTTGTGCATGTGTATTTCTGTAGGGGTACTCGTACTCCTTATTAAACAACTTCAAGATCTGTGATGATCTATAATTTTATAATTTGACAAGTATTCCGATATATTCCTTATTTCGAATGTAAATATTACTATATATGGTATTAAATATCCCCTGAAACTTTCGTTAAATTCTAAAAGAGATTTCTTAAGATATTTGCATTTTTATTCACCTTCCTTAAATTATGAACAGCAGTGTATAACTAGATTATTCCTACATCCCTCCTTCCATCGTCTTTATCAGCCTGCCCTTTTAGCTATGGTTAATACCTGATGGGATCGGGGGCAGTATTGCCAACAGGATTTCAGTAGAATCAAACACTGCAGGATAAAGCATAGCATAGAGGCTGGAAAATGATTATTGAAATCGATTCAAAAATTTAATTTAAGCAAAAAGTTTTAATCGTTATAAAAATGGCGTAAAAAAGAAAACAAAACGGGAAAAAGCCAAATTTCAAGTCAGAAGCAAACTGAAAAATTTCTAAGTTAAACAGCTTCTAAAAAGCTAGATCTAACTCGAAAAAAGCTAATTTGCCAATGCTGCTCAGAGAAGGTTGGGGAAAGGATTCTCAGGACCCCTTCCCGAACCTTCACTTACGAGATGTTAGCCTCCCATCACGGAGCATCCAGTTGTATGGCTCTGTTCCGCACTCAGATTCACAGCTTAAAGCCTTACAGGCCACCTTTCCAAGCCCATCGGTGTTCTTGTACTCTCTTAATACTTAGTAGACTAAACTATTATACTTTAAAACCAATATTTTACATTGGGGCATTTCACTATTTATACAATCTTCTCTGAATTTAGGTAAATTATGAAAATAGCAACAAACACATGGTTTTCACTTCTTTTATTATTTATACTCTGTATAATTTCAGCAAGCATTTCAAGAGTCCACAACTTCATCATATAGCATCCAAGATAAATTGCTTTAAAATTCAAGCTCATTACAGTTCTTTCAAATACAATTGTAGAAAGTTACTGAAAGAAAAACAGCACTTCCGTTTTCTGAATGAATATATGAGAAAGAATGCATCTTTAGACTCCTTCTTTGACTTGAAACTAATATGCAATATTTTACCGAAGCATAAAATTTTTCCATGTGTTAGCGTTTGAAAGACACAAGCTTAATATTTCAATTTCAGCTATATTATTGCAATTATAGTTATGGTGAATCGGGCATGTGCAACCCAAGGACCTCAAACTTTAAATTTATGCGCACTATCAGCAAGCTAGTTGGATTGCTAGATGAAAATAGTCTAATTACATGCATAAAGAATTCGTTTAAACTCCAGGTTGCAAAAACAGTGCTCCGCAATAACTTCAAAATTTCAAGCAAACCTTTACATCCCTATTTTTAATATAGACTCAATTTCCGAGGTTATCTTTTGCTGCATAATGGCTAAAAGGACAAGATGCCATGTCACGAAGGTGTTGTTAGGGTGTAGCAAGATCTACTGGTCACTTACTGGGGCAGAAAAATGCCATGCACTTTTCTGCCCCGGTAAGTGACCAGTAGATCTTGCTACACCCTAACACCTTCGGTATTTGGGAACCCGATAAAAACTAGAAATGTTGGTTCCATCAAAGTTTTTTTTTTCTGAAAAATTTTGAGTTATTAAAGTAAACCTGTTTTAAACATAATACTCTCAAAGTTAATCCTAACACTATTATATTTGAATTAACTACTGTACGGGGTGTGAATGGAGAACCTCTTATTTGATAATGAGGAGCCTCACACCCAAAACGTGTCAAGATAAAATGATTAAATTGGCAACACTTGCAGTAATCGAGAGACAATAAAGATAACTTGTTCAATAGTCCCAAATTGTTTGAACATGATCAGGTCAAATGAAAAATTAATTATGCAGAAACATATTTTCATGTGCATTAACTTCAGTGAAATTTTTTACAAATGAGAGAAAAAATAAATTACAAGTTTGAATAAAATGTACCTTATTAGTACCACTTTCTTTTTATAACCAATTCTGGGACCTCTTTTACTGTGAAGCCAAGATGGGATGCAGCCCCTTGCAGTCGAATACGTACAAAAGATCCTGTTGAGGGAAGATTTCCTTTGAAAGTCCTTTTTTCTTCATGACAATTTCTAGCTACACGATGGGCGAAACTGTTGGATGAAAATGAAGACAAGGCTGAGATTTGGACGAGTGAAGGAAACTGACTGGGCAGATGTTAGTAGTACATGGGAAACTAGCATCAATCACAATACATGGTATCACGGCTTAACGGCGGATCCCATGGACGGCAGTGTCAACTCTCATATCCATTTTTTCTGTGCTTCGTTATCACAATAGTATTACCAATGAATTTTCTAAATACGACTTTGAAAAGGTTCCACATTCTAGTTAAAACTTTTCACTCTGAAAACAAATCTAGTGCTTCAAGAACCTGGAGCATTGCAAACAATATTAACACTGTTTACTCTATAAACAGTGATGGAGTCAGAAGAAGAGATTAGGGTGTACACTCCTTTGAATACTTTTTATTTTAAAAATAAATATTTTTAAACTAAAATCACTGATATTTCAAGATTGAATTTACATTAACCTAACATTTAAATGTATGAGCAGTACTAGCAAAAGAGAATGTATATCCAATTTAATAATTTTTCATGTCACTTGAAAGCGTCAGATTTTGCAGTAATTACACCATTTCATTTAGCTCTTCATAATGCTTTAGTAATAGCATTTTAAAATTAACCAGTAGCTTGATCGACGCAGGTGAAAACAATTTTGTAATTGTATTATTAAACAACCATTCAAGATTCCATGACTCGGTCCATTTCACCATTTTGCACTACTGTAATTACCCATATATCTTTTTCAGTGGCTGTAATAATAAAGAGCAATACCATGAGCATGAGATAATTACAGATAGTGATGTAGACAAAAGTAGTCAATATTTTTGGAGAGGTTGAAAAATATTATGAACTAATGATTTCTATAAAAATAAAAAGTATTCAAAGGAGTGTACACCCTATAGTTCATAATATTTTTTAACCTCTCCAAAAAATATTGACTAATTCTGTCTACATCACTATCTATAATTATCTCAATGTATTGCTCTTTATTATTACAGCCACTGAAAAAGATATATGGGTAATTACAGTAGTGCAAAATGGTGAAATGGACCGAGTCATGGAATCTTGAATGGTTGTTTAATAATACAATTGCAAAATTGTTTTCGCCTGCGTCGATCAAGTTACTGGTTAATTTTTAAATGCTATTACTAAAGCATTATGAAGAGCTAAATGAAATGGTGTAATTATTGCAAAATCTGACGCTTTCAAGTGACATGAAAAATTATTAAATTGGATATACATTCTCTTTTGCTAGTACTGCTCATACAGTTACATGCTAGGTTAATGGAAATTCAATTTTGAAATATCAGTGATTTTATTACGAAAATGACTAGAAAGTTCTAGATCATGCTTAGAATTCACTTCTTTGAAATTTTGCTACGTATCTGAAGTGATGGAAGCTAGAAAATTCACAAAATTTTTATGCAAAATTAAAGCAGGAGAGGTAACTTCTATTTCAATTTATGCCAATATTGGGTTGGGTGGTTTTACCTCTGAGCGGCACTTTCTTGCACACCATGGGCTAAATGGCCAGGTCACATGGACCCCGAGGGCTCAGAGAAGGTTGGGGGAGGGGACCCACTGGAACAGCTGTTAGGAGACAGATGGTAGCCTCCCGTCAAGGCCATCCAGCGGGTTTGTTAACGTGCACAGGGTATGGCTCTCCCGCACACGGGGCCACGACTTAACGTCCATCCGACGGACGGCGGCCTTTCCAAGCCCATCGGTGTCCCCTACTGACCGTGGGCATGGCGGGAAATTTTGCGGATAAATCTCAACGCTGACCCAGCTGGGACTCGAACCTGGGAACTATAGATTACGAGCCTGGCGCGCTACCGACTGAGCCATCCTCGCCCCGTATGCCAATATTATGCAGCTGCTCTCTGATAATTGCAAGTATTTACTTTAGTTTGTTTCATTAATCTTTAGAAATTCCGTTTGATCGATGATCACTACATAAATTTCCAATTAAAACTATAAAATTGTTTAGAAGTTTGCATAGTGATCAATTATAGCTTTGAAGAAAATTCTTTTGTCCCAAAGCAACAAGACTTTTTCAGAAGCATGTTCTTCAATAAGCAGAAAGCACCATGGCATATCATGTAATGGACAATATTTTCAAGCTTATCCTGTCCCATGGGGAGAATGTACATATTATCAGGGAACGCTGCTAGCAGGGCAGGACTTTGACCTTATGAGGCCCTAAGCTAGGACAAGTTAAAGAGGCCTAAAATTTCGAAAGTCGAAATAATAAAATAAAAAGTTATATATTTATTATTCTGATTGATTGGAATATAAAAAAAAAATATGAAATTGAGGTGGTGAAAACATTATACTAGCACTGCATCATGGGTACAGAAGGCCTCAATTTATCTTTTAAAGAAAATAAGATAAATTAAGCAAAGGGTCCAAAAATGCTTCAAAGTTAGCTGTGTAAATTCTAATGATGCTAATACAAGCTTCCCACTTCTGCAACTTATATGATAAATATGGATATTTTTTTAAACAATTTTTACAGACCTTACATAGATCTCAGCCTTTTGCCCAGTTTACAGATATAAATCTAAAGGGTAAAATGAGTCTGTGATATACTTTTAGTAAAGTGTGCGATGGAATTAAAGAAACTTGTTTTCAGAATGGCAACACATAAAATAAAAACCAATATTTCACTTAAATTGCCAATCATTTTTATGATATTACGCAAACAGGAAAAAAAAAGAACGTCGGTATCACTACCGGCACTTTTTAATTTGCCACTACACCCCTGGATGCAACATAGATTTGCCCAAAGTTTTTTAAAGGAATGTCTAAAAACTTAAACAATTTAAGAGTATTTCCTCACAACTAACAGTGAATTACAATTGAGATAAACAAAAGCAAAGCATATTTATAACAATTTTTCATTATTATACAAGTTTTTTTTATTTTTATACATACAATACTGTGATAAAACAAATATTGAAGCTGATAGTTTTTGAATGCTCCATTTTAAAATATTCTACAAAATTCATGATGTGTGGAAGATGAAAAAATTACAGTGGATTGTGAAAAGAGGTCATAAAATTATTCAGATCTTAAATTACAAAACAGAAAATTCACATAAAAATTTTGAATTATCTCAATACTTCTTTATTGCAAAAAAGAAAACACTTCTATCAATTATCACTTGAAAAACATGTAAATTTATCAACCTTCACCTCATACAATGAAAATGGTACATAATTTAATGCTGATAAATTTGTTTTCAACAGGTAATTATTGATAGAAGCGAAAGCTTGCTATCAGGAGCAATTAGAAATAGAGCAAGGTAAATACTAGCTATGCTCAATATCATTTGAACAAGAAAACAGAAAGACATGTGGTATTTATGCAATGAATTTATTTTTATTATTAGTGTTTTAATAACAGCAAAATGGATGTTTCACTTTCAAGCAGAAATTCTGGTATCTGCATTATTTTTAGAAAGTATGCATTAAAATTGCTGTTACAAAATGAAACATTAAATACTTTTTAATATATTACACAACTGAAACCATGAACAACAATTCAAACTTAATGATTTGGGATAATAATAACATTATAGAATTTAAATTGCGGTTTATATGCAGGCTTCAATAAATTCAATAATTTTTTTAGGTATATGGCCATCAAAAGCCAAGTATTTTTTATATATAATTTAAAACAACCTCTCAAACAATTGTGAGAATTTCTGACCAAGCAATACATCGGTCACCTATTATTCAGCAGCCACTATTAGTGTATCTGTGAATTCACAAAGCATTGCTAGTATGTGTGAATATAATAATTTGAGCACATTCATGCTTTTGTCATGTGCTATATACGTTAAAGTGGATTTCCACAGCTGAAAAAAATTTTTTTTTACCCCATTGTAAAATAAACTACATGGCTTGGCCACAATGACCACATGACTCAGAATGGAAAGTGGTGATAATGGAAAGATAGATTCTACTTGAAGGTCTTTGTGATGTCCGTACTTGAAAAGCATAACACTCTTTTTTACTACACATCTTGTTAAACTAAACATTTATGTCAAATATGGTTCTGTGCACTAAAATTAATAAATTATCGTTACAGTAATACCCCATTAAGTTAATTACAGTATTACTGCTAAATCATTCATCTTTAAACTCATATTTCTCGCCCAAAACGTTGTATTTTGAAAGAACATAATGGGCGAAACTTGCTTTCCACTGAGAAGTTAATGGTATGTACAAGTTTTTAATATTTCTGCTCAATGTGAATGCAATGGTCCTTTTATCTTTAAAGTTGGGTTGTTTCACATCTGAGCATCATTTTTTTTTTTGCACACAATGGTCTAAAATGGCAAGGCCATAGGGACCCAAGTGCTCAGAGAAGGGTGGAGCAGGGGACCCATGGATCAGCTGTTGGGAGCTAGATGGTAGCCTCCTGTCAAAGCCATTAAGCACGTTCTTTAATGCGCACAGGGTATGCCTCTCCTGCACACGGGGCCACAACCTAATGTCCCACCTGATGGATGGTGGCCTTTCCAAGTCCATAAGTGTCAATCTGTAAATGAAATGTTCTTAACAGCTTCTCCAGTAACAGAAAACTGAGCAAGAAATAGGTATGTGAGGCAGTCAACTATAATATTCTTTGAGTGGTTAGCGTACTTGGCTACTGATCAAGGGGACCTGGGTTTGAGCCCCAGATAAGGCATGGATGTTTGTGTCATTATTCTGCTGAGGTCTCGCCAACTTCACAGACCTACTTTGGCATATAAACTAACAGACTCCTGTCAGACCTTTGTGGCAAGCACCTGCTTGAGGGATTATTTATTTATCAACATACTACAGAGGCTAATTCAAAGACACAATCATCTTCCTAAAAGTAATAGATGATCATGGCAAATTTTAACTGTTATCACATTATTAAATGTGCTATATTTTAATTTGAACAAATTTTGAGACAAATGATATTGTAACATATTATGCATTTACATATATCCATATTTGTTCTTTAATATGTTCTTTGTGGTAGAGAATTTAGGAGTTTGGCCTGCAGTGCATCACAAGTCATAGGTAATTATATTTTTTTTCCACTCTCTGCATTCTGATTTTCATTCATTTTATTGTGGTGTGGAACCAATATTTTAAAGAACGCAGTCAAACATCTTTGTATTCGACAGCATTCTTTAAAATGAATTGATTTCTACAAGACAACCTTCAGAAACTAAATATTCAGTCTGCATTTTCTGCTAAATGAGTCACAAGCGCTTTGTCTTGCAGGTTTAAATAATCTTCATATGAAAATGCTATATTCATGATCTGCACGAGTGAGAGAACTAAAATTTTCATTTATATTAAGTCACAGGAATTTCCTTACTTAGTATATTAACAAATCCTGATGTTTTGAGAAAAAACAAGCAATTTCTTTTTCATATGAAATATCATTTAGTTGTTTCTTTTTAGAAAATTACATATAAAAAAAAAGAAAGCACGCATAGCAATAACACTAATATTAAAAAAAAATTACTACTCTTCAAACGCACATAGTTACTGCTCATTGTTCAAATTTCCTAAACTCCCTAAATTGAACAAATGTTGAAAATGGGTTTATATTTAAATGTATTTGAATTTAAAAATAAAATTATCTCAGTCACATTTTTCTATAAAACTCTTACGTAAGAAATTATGGAGGTCCGAACTTGCCATGCCATTGACATAGCATAGATTATCTGTTAATAGACAAACTATATAAGATGTCTGAATATGAAAATTATTTTGCATCTCTTGAAAATTCTTCAGATTTGCATAGAGCATATTAGTATTGTATTTTTATGATAATTAAAAAAAAATAATATGACATCTGGAACTATTTTTTTCTGAAATGGCATTAAAACTTCAGAAACTAAAAATTCAGTTCACATTTTCTAATAAACGAGTCACTGGAGAGGTCAAATCATCATCACAGTTTAACAGAATATTGAAAAAGATTAGCCTTGAAACTGGTAACCCCCATCTATTTAATGGAATTCAAACTACTTCATCTCTATGAGTCATTGGTGACTCGTAACGAAATTTACAGAAGTTAACAATGAATCACGACTCATATCACACAATGGGCAAGATCTTTGTAATTCCCACACTGTAGGAAAGCTAAGAAGACACCTGTGACTTGTCATGCAGTGAATGTGTTAATTATCTGTATGTACCAGCAGTTATATTAAACATCATATACACCGAAGAGCCAAAACATTATGACCAGCGTATGTGAAGGTCTTGAAATAGTATAAGTAACACCTGATACTGAGCACTGTTAATAAGTGTTATTCTTGTTCTTCAGATGGGAAAGGCAGCAGACTGAAGTGAATTTGACACAGGCCAAATTGTAATGGCCAGATGACTGGGTCAGAGCATTTCTGAGATGGAAAGGCTTATGGGGTGTCATTGTCAGCTGTGGTTAGTATTTTCAAAAATAGGTCCGAGGAGGGAAAAAACCATGACCCGCCAGCAAGGTGTGGGCAGACCACAGCTTATCGATGCTAGAGGTGAGCGAAGGCTATCTCATATGGTACGAGCCAACTGAAGGGATACTGTGGTGCAACTCACACATAATTTGAATGCTGGTGACAGCAGGAACAGCTGTGAACCGAGGTTAGCATGGGCACTCGGAGCAGCCTGCAGTTATGCAGTCTGCTCTGAGTGCCCATGCTAACCTCGGTTCACCATCGGAAGTGCCTACAATGGGATGCGAGCATCAAAACTGGACCTTTGAATGATTGGAAGGTCATCTGGTCTGACGAATCTCGTTTCCTATTGCACCATGTGGATGGCCGGATATGCGTGCATTGTTTACCTGGGGAAATGTTGGCACCAGGATGCAATGTGGGATGAAAACAAACCAGTGGAGGAAGTGTAATGCTTTAGTTATGTTCTGCTGGGAAATCCCTGGATTCAGTCATTCATGTGCAGGAAACTATGACATCTACCACCTACTTAAACATCATTGCAAACTAGATACATCCTTTCATGGCAATTGAATACCTCTCTATTAGTGCCTTCTTTCAGCAGGATAATGCACCATCCACACTGCCTGGATTGTTCGAGAATGGTTTGCAAAACATGAGGAAGACTTCCAGGTATTGCCCTGGTCTCTAAATTTCCCAGACATCAATCCAATAGAGCATCTGTAGTTTATGTTGGAACAGCATATCCGATCTGCAGTGGCTTAACCACTTAACTTACAAAAGTTAAAGGATCTGCTGGTAACATGTTGGTACCAGATACCACAAGACACCTTTAGAAACCTTGCAGTGTCCATGCCTAGCTGGGTAAGAGTGTTTTGGGGGCAAGTGGAGGGCCAACCCATCATATTAGGCAGGTGGTCATAATGTTATGGCTCTTCAGTGTATCATTTGTAGATAAGAAATGTCATTATTAGGAGCATATCTCAACATCAAACAAGTTACAATACCATATTGGAAGGAGATTCCCTGAAAGCTCTGTTGTTCAGTAATGCATGCAGGGTGTTTAATGGAGTATTACTGTATTATGAAAAATGCTAACAGTTCATTAATCTAAAATTGAAATCAATATAAAATATTAAAACAAAATCTTCAGTCAGTAAATTGTTTTATCAGTTTATTATTTCCATAAAAAGGTTAAGAGTTAGAGATTCAAAATTTGGTTCACACAATAAAGAAGTTTCTAAACACTTCTGAAATAGCCATTTCAAACAGCATATTTCAACTGAACTGATATTAATTCACACTGTTCATAAGAACACTAAATTTCTCAAGATGTTATTTATCTGAGTCACTTTTATGCTATAGTAATCTAGTTTTCTTTCAATTAAATTTCAAGCAAATAATTCTGTCAAGGTTTAGTAAAAATTGAGTTTTTTTATACACACCGTGTGACAAGTAATAAAGAACTGATTAATTTGATCTAAATAATTCAAGTGACAAGTAATAAAGAACTGATTAATTTGATCTAAATAATTCAAGTGACAAGTAATAAAGAACTGATTAATTTGATCTAAATAATTCAAAACTCGTATAACTATCATAAATCTGGATACCATTTTTTGCAAATACTTGACATAACAATATTTCATAATTTCTAATGCTCGCTTATTCTATTAATAATACATGGTATGATTAAAAAAAAAACCATGGCATGCAAAGAGTTGGTTGTTTTGCATGAAGCAGCAATTTTTTTGCACAAAATGGGCTAAATAGCCAATTTACAAGGAGTCAAAGAGCTCAAAGGTTGGGGAAGAAGATTTAATGAGCAGTTGTCAGGAGACAGATGGATGCCCCCCATTAAGGAATCTAGTGTGTTAACATTCAAAGGAAAAGGAGTTTATCAGTGGGAGCTTATAAGTAGTCAAGACTTGGAAAATGTGAAAATTTTTAGTTTTTATGAATTTCACAGGGTTCAAAAACCTATAGTTCTTCTTATTTCATGCTTCTGTTGCAGGAAAAAAAAAGAGGTTGGGTGTCTGGTCTCATTTATATTATTCCTTAATGCATCTGTCAAAATCATCTGTATTAACATTTTCAGAGAAGTATTAATTGGAATTTTTTTGAGTCCTATGTCAATTATTGTATTTATAGTTAATATCACAACGATCCTTAATCTTTATCCCTTTGTTTCAATAGTATATGGCCATAAAAATTGTAAATTGCTATGCATTAACACTTTTTCAAGTAAGTGAAAAACACACACACAAAGGAAATGTTTAGTGAGATGCATTTAGTGTATCTAATAATGTCTTCCTGTGGCCGAGTGGTTAGCACGCTTGGCTATTGATCTAAGGGGACCTGGGTTCGAGCCCCGGGTAAGGCATGGCTGTATGTGTCGCTTTTCTGCTGAGGTCCTGCCATCCTCTCAGACCTTCTACTATGGCATATAAACTGGCAGGCTCCTGTCAGACCTCTGTGGCAAGCAGCTGCTTGAGGGGGTATTTTATTTATTTATAGTTAAGACTCAATTTGGCAATTATTTGCAGTTGTTGCATTTTACTTTGCACTAATTTTAATACAAAATCAAATCTGAAACTATTAACTTTTAGGTCATTGAGAGATATGTGAGTGGGCTTGTGATAGCATTAAGTATAACTCACTGCCAAATGGAAGGTATAAATTTGTGAAAAAGAACAAAATTTGACAAATTATGAAAATAATGATCTCAGGCTGCTGTTTGTTACAACACTGATAGTAGCACGCTAGTGTAAACTGCGAAAGAGAAGGCCAGCAAGGGAGGCAATATCTCTGAGAAAAACAGAACATTCATGAGTAATCTGGAATTCAAACCCATTTTAACTCTGAACTGAACAGGTGAAAATCACTTCAAGGGAAATAATTAAATTTTGTATCAATTAAAATGAGAAAGGAATAATATAATTTAATATTATTTACATTTACATCCATCATTGTGTAGTTTTGAAAGAAATCCCTCACTGAATGGCTTTTTTTCTTTGAGTCAAGACAGCATTTTTGATTTTGAAAAAAAAATAAGTTTATACTTTATTTGAAACAAATATAAATTTTATTTTGATCCACACATTATCTATATCCCTTAAAGAGGTCAACAGAGGGAATTATAAATGTCCACAGAAGGTTCATGCTTCTCTAATGGAGACTTAAAAGGCTGTGTGTGCATCAGTGACATAAATAATATAAGGTAATATTCCAACTTGCAACCAGCTGTAATTAAACACCTGCACTACTTTTTGCAGTATAAAGATTATTACAAGCACATATAGATTAAATGCTAAATATAGGATTTATAAACTTATAATAAACTTAATTTTTAAATAAAAAATTTATACCATTTTACAGGTTTAGAGATTTTTAACATAATACTTCACAATTCAAGTAATGTACAATTTGACTACTGTGATTTTGTGGCGACAATGGTGTAATGGTAACAACTGTGTTAAGGTGAATTCTGCATATTACTTGATAATGTTACAAACACGTTAGAAAATGGCAAAAATATGTTTCAATTATAAGACATTATATAAAGTTACAAATGGTAAAAAAATTTATTTTCTTCCAATATCTAAGCTTGCATTTACATGAAATACCTTAAAGAAAATGTGGTGATGGTTGTGAAGGCTAGAAAATGTTTCAAATACTAGAAATTTACTCAAATTAAAACACATTAAGAAACATTACGTCTCATGCCTGAATTAAAACTCATTCCAAAAAATATTTATGAGAACTAAGTCAACCAAAGTGAATAATTATGCATCATGCAGAACATGAGTCCCCAACATTTTATGAAAAAAGGTCATATGGAACATTTCAAATCAAATGAGCCAAACGAATATTGGTTTTAAGACTTAACTCTGCATTGCAAGCATTCAGCAGGCTAGATTAATTTCCTCTACAGGACATAGTTTGAGGACCCCTGATTTATATGATAATACAACCAGCATTTCCACTTATGCACATACTGATTATTCTACAATATTAAGTGTACAGTTCTTCATTCTTATGAACATATAAATTTACCTTGTGATGAAATAGCAAAGGCAAGTACTTTTACAAATACTGCTAGGAACAAGTGAAAACAAGGCTATTTAAAAAAAACAAACTTACAACTGTACTAAAATTTGATGCAAAAATGTGCAGTTGCTTTATTTTAAAAAATTGAAATTATTTTTAAAATTGTTTAACAATTTTTATAACTTTTGACATATGTAATTTGAAATTGGTAGTGCTTAACACTTGAAAGTTAACTGTCATTTATATGCATTGTACCTTTATATAACACTGACAAAAATTTTACCAGTTAAAATAAGTTACTATTACATCTTTATTTGTGAAAACCAGAATCTAAATGTTGAAAGGTACAAAAATTACACAAATGAGTGGAACAAAAACAGAAGGTATATTTTTAGAGATTTCCCTAATAGATTCATGTAAGTTTACACCAATATTGATGTAACAGGTTATATCTTATCTTTATTCACTCAGAGGAGAAACAACCTTTATTGAAATAGCTGAAAACTAAAAGTACTTCTGAAATCTCTATATTTATTGTGTCAGAAAGCTATTAAGAATTCAAACTCAATGGATGTATGGGATCCATTTTCTGACAAATTTTCTTTGATTTTCCTCTACAAGAAGGCATCCATAGGAGTCAATGGTTTTAACACATTATCAACAGTATATGAAATATTCAATTGCCTATAACATGCCATGCTCACCAATCATTTCATGCTCACCCATCAAAACCAATGATTTATGAAGAGAGAAGTTTCTGAGCCTTTAAAGTTGGTGCTTTAAGACCCCATTTATTTTATAGCTCATACACTCTGATGGATCTAGTGTGCTACTAGTTGAAATAATTATTTAGAAATAATGTAGCAAATTTTACCTTAAATCTTTTACAACACAACAGGTTTTGAACTAATTCTACCAACAACCTTTTTTTTTTCAAGGTTAGTAAAATATGCTAAAGAAAAACAATGCACTCTCCTTCATTAGGCAGAATAGTGGCATATCCGGAAACTTCAAATGTGGGTATTTCATATATTCTTCCTTCAGTCCAACAAACTTATTTCAGTTTCAGTAATCCCTAAGAACAAAACTAAACATTCTGTTCCTTGAACTTCCAAAAATGGTTGTATTGAGCACTTCATTTATCTGAAAATTTATGTCCACATAACTTTTTTTTTTCAGATAGTGGAAAAAGCAGTAATCACTAGGTTGTCTGGACTCTACAGTGAATGGATAAGTTCTTCAAACCCACACTACCTCATAGTGACTAAACATTCTAAGACTGGAAATGCAACAACTGTGGAGAGGAATACACCTTTAATACTGTTGTGCATATTTTCAAGTGGTTAGCATTTCACAGTTGCATTGCATGGTTTGCCTGACTGGTGGATTAGAATGGTAAGAATTCTAAATAAAGGCAGACCTTCATTGCTCTCAAAAACACTGTCACCATACCAATCTTTCTATTTGACTAGTGCACAATAATTTTCTAATATCAAACACTCCTTGGTTTTTTTTTAAGGGGCAGAGTTGGCTCAGTTGCTCCAGGCTCATAATCTGTAGCTCCTGAATTTGAGTCCCAATTCCGCTATTAAGATTTATCTTTATTAACCCTAATTTACTTTCTTGTGAAATACGGAGGAAGTGATAATCTGTTTTTGATTTTGAAGAAAAATAAGTTTATGCTTTGTTTGAAACAAATATAAATTTTATTGTGATCCACACTATCTTATCCTTTAATGAGGTCAACAGAGGTAATTATACCCAGAATTCTATATATTAGCCATGTTTCAGACATCACTAAACATGAATTAAGAGTTTTTCAATACTGAATGTCTTTTAAGTATTTGAACCTGAACAATTCAAGCTATTAATTTGAAATCTTATATTTAGGCATATTTTCAAGTGGTTAGCATACTAGCCTGTAAATAATCTGAATTTGTATCTTGGATATAGCATGAATGTTTTCTTCTAGATATATGGATGGTGTCTTTCTACTGTCCCTTTCATCACAGATCTTTCCTGTTTCGTTCAATATTCAGTTGAAATATTTGTATCTTGGATAGCATGAATGTTTCCATATATCTAGAAGAAAACATTCATGCTATATCCAAGATACAAATTCAGATTATTTACAGGCTAGTATGCTAACCACTTGAAAATATGCCTAAATATAAGATTTCAAATTAATAGCTTGAATTCTTCAGGTTCAAATACTTAAAAGACATTCAGTATTGAAAAACTCTTTATTCATGTTCCCTATGGCACATTCTACAGGCTTCTTCCATACCTACAGAAAGTAGATGTGGAGAAATGTTTTTTTTCCCTAGTGGACTTGCAAAGATGAACCTTACGATAAAATAATTAGGGATTTTTGAAACAGAGTAATTGCATAAAATGGCATTTTCAGAAAAATGGCTTCAAAAAAGTCAACAATGTCATATAATGACCACAACATATGTCACAAAAATAACCATAAATATCCACAAAAGTCAAATTTACCTTTCTTGTAATCTTTCATTCTATCACACATTTTTGTTTAGCCCCTACAGAAGAAACTGCATTTTATGTTTATGCCATTTGAAACTAAATTTGTGTTTACTTTTGAATGACTTTTATGCACACAATGGGCTAAATGACCAGGTCACTAAGACCCCCAAGGCTCAGAGAAGATTGGCAAAGGAATCCATTGGACAGCTTTTAGGAGACAGATGACAGTCTCCCATCAAGGCATCCAGCATGTTGTTTAATATTTTTTTTAACAGGTATGGTTCCTCTGCATATGGGGCCATAGCTTTATGTCCCACCTAATGGTGTTCTAGGCTCAACAGTGTCCCATTTCCAACCAAGAACAGGATGGGAATTTAGTGCAGATAAATCTCAATGTTGAGATTTGAACCTGGGAACTGCAGATTACAAGCCTGGCACACTACTGAATGAGACAACCTCACTCCTGAGACTAAAGTGTTCATTCTTAAGTATTTCTGATACAGAAAAAAAAATATTTAGGCTGTGACTAAAAGTGAAAGACACTGGCCTTAATAAAAAAAAAAATGCATTAAATTCTGTAGAAAAGAATTGTACACATTTCTGTATATATGTGAATTGTATAAATGTAATTGAAGTATTGTTCACTTGCTAAAAATAAATATTTAGTAAACTTAAGAGCATATGCAACCTATTTGCCATAAAATTTACCTGAATGCTACTTGTCAAACATTACAAAATAATTGAACAATAGAACACATGCTAAGACATCATAAAAGAATGCATGCTTTAACAAAATGTGCTCAAATGGATATTAACATTCTAAACAACTAATCATCACAAGCCATTAATACAGTAAAATATCAACTGCACTAAGCTTTATCTCAATAATGCTAAAAATTTTATATGGTAGATACAATGGAGACAAATCTACAAACTACTATTCATGAGTTCTGAAATCTTTCAATATTACCCTATTTTATAAAACATTAATATGTTTCTAGGACTATTTGAAACCTTGAATCCTACAATTCATCCAAACATATCAATTAAAAACAAATAACCTGTCAGCAACAGATGTTTTATTGCAAAAGTCAATGAACGGTAACAATCTGAAAATTATTTGAAATTATGACAGTATTTGAACTGAGTAGAGTTCCAAACCCATTGATTGCTATCTGAAAGTTGCTTTTAACCCTTTCAAGTCTGATTTTATATCTCAGCTGGAATAATTGTCTCTTAGGCCAGTGGTTCCCAAATTGCGCATGGAATTACATTAGGGAAGGCATCAAAAAATTTTATTAAATTCCTTGGACAGGATTTATAAGCATTGTGTGAATGAATCTCACTTCTTGCCACCAGATTGCAGGGATAAGCTGCCACTACTACTGTACACAGCTTTTGATTTTTGTTGTCATTCTGAAGTTAACATCTGCCTTGACAGTGTGATGATCACAAATAATGTCCAATGATCAAATAATTGTCTACTAGTTTTTTTAAATGCTGTGTATTAAATTTTTAATCTAAGAGTGATCATTTATAGCTCTGTGATGGATAAATTTCTTAATATTAATAAAAAAAAAACACAAAGCGAAATAATCTGAGTAAGGAGAAGAGGAAGTGTAAGCAAAGGAGGTATATGTTGACAGCTATTTGGACTTTGGTTTTGCATACTTTTATAAAGATAATGAAAGATGTTCTCTCAGTGTTGGCAGCTGAAAGTATGCTCCAAATAAACTAAACCATTTAATAATTGTAACTTAGTAAGCAAATCATGTATTTTTCTTGAAAGCTAATGAAACTAAATGAGGCACACAGCAACTTTTTCCAAAACATACTTCTGTTTCTATACCAGCCAAAGCACTTCTTACCTCATATAAAGTAGCCTATCATGTTGCAAAGTGTAAAAAAACCCCTATACTATTGCAGAAGAACTTATTTTTCATTCAGTTGTAGATATGTGTGCAAGTGTTGTTGTTGTTGCAAAGTGTAAAAAAACCCCTATACTATTGCAGAAGAACTTATTTTTCATTCAGTTGTAGATATAGCTTTGATTATGGTTGGGAATTCAGCTGCAAAACAACTTTTGAATGTGCCTTTGTCCAATTTATAATGTATCTGACGATAGAAAATAATCAGCAGATTGAAAAACTGAAATAAACATTTTGGCATTTAGCTTGACGAAGCAGACAACAATAATGATGCCTGTTTAATATCTTATGTGAAGATCATTGATGGAGAAAATAGCATAGTAAAGATTTGTTGTTTTGAAAGAATATTACAGCTGGTTCTAAAGCTGTGGACCTGTTTGAAATCATTGATTCTTTCATGAATGAAAACAGCATTGACTGGACAAAATGTGTGGTGTGTGTATAGATGGAGCTCATCCAATGTTTGGCAGTTATGGACTTAAGCCCTGATTCGGAACCAAGCTCCTGATGCACTCTGGACACATTGTGTTATCCATAGGGCAGCTCTTGCCTCACAATAAATTTCTTGTTAAATGAATCCTTTGTTAAATGAAGTGGTTGATACAATCATAATAGTGAACTTCATCAAAAGAAATGTGGAAAGATTATTTTTTTCAACGTTTTGTATCAGATAAAGCGATTTCTGAAAAAAAAAAAATGAAATTCAGCTAAAGGATTTGAAATCTCTGTTTATAGATCATTTGTCATTAATGAAATTGCACTTTGAACAGCACAACTGGATCAGAGAACCTTTCACAGCAGAATCACCACCAAATTTCACAACTACAGAACAGAAAAACTAATTGATCTTTCTTTAGATTCTACATTGAGAACCAGGTTTTCCCCAATATCACTACCTAGATTTTGGATCTCTCTGAAGAGAGAGTATCCTGAAATCAGCTGCAAAGCCTTCCACGTTTTAACCCCATTTACCACTTGTTACCTATTTGAAGTAAGTTTTTCAGTAGTAGTGATTAAGTCCAAGTATTGTTCAAAAATCGACATAAAAAAAGGAAATGTGTGTTGCTGTACCTAAAATGTTGCCACATTTTCAAGGAAAAAAATCAAAACAAGAAACTGAGGAATACTGATAAACTCAAATGAAAGATTACTAATGTTGTGTCTTCTATTCCTTCATAAATGTGTCTAAAATCAATATTTCATTTTTTTTTTTAACCTGTATTAAGAGCAATGGGGAGCAGATTGAGACCTCTGGGGAATATATTTATATTTTATACTAAATTGCATTACAGGGAATATTAACTCTAGAAATTTAAGAAATGACTGAACATCAATTTAAAGAATTTTTTTAGAGTATTTTCCTTGTTTAAATAGCTTTTTTTGACATGGTTATATCTATATACATGAAAATTGAAGTTCTTTGACATTTACAATGCAATGCTCTACAATAGGCACTTCATATTTTCAACAAAATTCTGCTTCTACAAAGAATGATGAAAATGGTTTTGAAATAAAGTCAAATGTTGCATGGTGATCTTTGTTTCAGAATTTCTACAAATGGGTTGAATGAAGCAATGAGCCAATGCTAATTACTTACAATCAGTTGATCTAACACACAAAGTTGTCTTATGCAGACACTAAAACAGGCACGATTTTTCTTTTTTCCTTAAATAGTCATTGGGTACCATCAAAGAGTTAAATTTAACTGTTCCCTGCAAAATAAAATTTCAGGAGGGGAAGGGAAACAATAGTGTTTCTAGTTTAATTGTAGTTAAAAAAAAAAAACTAAAAATTATCTTATGTGAACTTACAGTGAACAAATAATGTAAATATAATTTCTCTGATATTTTAGATTTGTGGAAACCATTAATTAGGACAAGGCCATTTTACAAAGCTTTGCTGAATTTTGCTTTCTATAGTAACATTTTCAAATTCATTTGGAATTAGAATTTTTATGTTGTTCATAAAAACATCTTGGAAGGTTATGAGGTATTTTGCACTCAAATTATCTTTCTTATATCACCTTTACGTGTTTATTGAAATTCTGGTATTTTGACCAAATAGCAAAATCTAACAAAATATCTACTTTATTATTTTGGTCTCATTTGCATCAAATTCTTATTGTTTTCACTTATTTCACTAGCAGCACATTGCTATTTACATTTTTTTTTTGCCTACCTTGACAAACTTTATAATGAATGAGTTTATTAATGGCATACTAAGCAGTAAAGCTATGATTAACAGAAATATACAAGTTATGGTATTTAGTAACACTATTTCATTCAGTACAATGCATATATAATTTTCAGTGTGAAAAAATGATTTAATAATATGCAAAATATTTGAACATGCCAAAGTTTTCAAATATGCACATTATTGAATCAAGTAAATTATATTCACTTGAGAATGTAATAACTATGTAATAAGCCTTTAACAATATAATAAAAATGCATCTACATTTTTTCATGGACAGAAAATATTTTATGTGGTATACACTCAAGTGTGTTAAGAGAAATAAAGTAACCACTTAAAATATATCACAGCATTTAAAAAGTTAACATGTTACACTCTTCACATTTGTTAAAATGTAACATTTTAGAAATTAAAAATAAGTGCTACACCAGCTGGGTGGAATACAGAAATATTTCAATACTTTCTAAGCTGATACTTTTTTTAGATTTTTCAGTGTTTGTATGAATTTAAATAATACTTAACAAAAAATTTTTTGGAACCAATATAAAAAAGAAATACAACATTTGGAACTAATGCACGATTAATAAATAGTTTTGTGGAAAAAAAAAGTTTTGCTGACATATAGGATTCGCAATGGTGTGTAAAACATTTTCAATTTCATAAATATATACAGTGCATATGTTAGTTACAATTTAACTCAGAGTTAAATACATTTCTTCTGTAGTTAAGTGACTAGATTTATGCAAAAAAAAAAAAGCCCCTTGAGATTTTGGCAAATTTACAAAAAAAAACAATCAAAAATTGTTTGCAATGTAATATGAAGCTACACTTCTTATTAAGTCACTGCCTTTCTGAAACAAAGCCTATTACTGTAAGTTCACAGGTTAGAATGAGTTTATTTTGTGAATATTTATAATTTACATAATACTTGTTATTTAGAGAAATTACTCAGAATTTATAATTTACATAAAGTTTTTAATTTAATGAATTATTGAAGTACAAGTTAAACACAGTTATGACAACAAGCTTTACTTTCAAACTAACACTTTCTCGTTATACATACTTATTTCACAGATTAATGTGGGGAAACTGTAAGTGATGTGAATTTTCTCTAATCATTGTGTACATATCTAAAACAAAATGCAATGACAATGAAACAAAGTATATATATATATACAATTCTCGATAAATGAGCAAGATGCTTATCAAATTCAAACAAGAAAAAGGAATTAGCAAGAACAATTGTAACAAAAGAAAGGGGAAACAGAAGGAAAAAAATCTTGCATATCTTTCATATTACAGTCAGATGCAGGTATGCAAAACATTTACAAACATTGTATATGCATAAACAAAATGTCTCATTTAAGGAATGCATTAATTTTTACATGCATCATAATGCATTATAATTAAACATGCATTTATATGCATGTGCATTTGCACTACATAAAACGGTTACAGTGGATTACATATAAAAATATGCACATCCACTTACACATAACAAGCACTCCAACATTCTTAAAAAAACCATACACCCACTCATTCGCAAATCTCAACTACTATTTAATGTTAATAAATTAAATTCCTGAAAGTGTTTCTGTGGTTAGACACTGGGTTTATTAAACACAATAAGCAAATTGTAAGTTAAACAGTGATCATCACCTAATGGCTGCAAACATCATCCATTGCTTATCTGATGATCAGACAATACACATCCACTTTGAAGAGCTGCTTCATGTTGACTAGATCTTCCATTTACTGACCTGTTTTCCAAACATTTTTTAGTTTGGAGAGAAAGTGTTGCAAGTTCCTCTGAATAGTAGTGAGGGGTATTGAGGTAGTCTTTAAGTCTCCGAGGCAGAGGCAGACAATCTATAAGGTCTCTCCTTAATGTTTTCAAAATGATAAATCTGAAAATGAAATACTTTTTGTTTTAATTACTGTATTAAATAACTAAAATAATTGAATTCCTGGAAAATTACAGTATACTAATGTTAATTTCATATAAAAATTTAATCATTTATTAAGTGCTCATATGAAATCAGAATAGACAGAATTAAAGAATACATGGTGCATACTCTTCAACACATTATAATACCACAAACTTTATGCAACTGGTAAGTGAAAGTTTAGTTACATATAAAGGGTTGACTCTGAGTGGTACTTTTCTGCACACAAAGGATAAATGGAAAGGTCTCAAGAGTTGCTACCAAATGGACAGTTGTTATGTGAAAGAAGGAAGACTCCCATCATCAGAATAAGAACTTGGTGCACTACCAACAGAGAGAAAACTGAAGTGATGGAAATTAGTTAGGCAGGCGGTGTTTTAGTCAGTCAGCTTTGAATGGCTGTGCTCTCGAGCAAGTTACTCAGTCTTGGGAATTATATAACAGATAGTGGTGATGTGTGACATGAAATAGAATACACATTACTGTTGGTAATTTTAATGATCTGTGAAGATTGTGGAAAAATAGGCGTATACATAATAGTTTAGTTCTTTCCAAAGTTTGCTATGGTAGTATAAATTGGACCCTTTGAAAGCATAATAGGAAACTTGATGCTTTTGGTTCCAAATGCTTATGCAGTATCTTAGTATTAGGTAGTTTGAGTATGCAGGCAATGATGAGATTGGATGGAGTGAACATCACCTTTAAGCAGTAGCCTCGTATGTCTGCAGAGAATGTATTGGTTTGGCTATTGCTCACATGCATAACTAGAAATTAGCAAATAGAGTTATGAACAATGTGCAACAGTTCAGTAAACATCTCAGTGAAAAAGGGAAACCTCAAATACTGTGGGTAGATAATTTCAAACTGGACTTCATTAGATTTGACCTGCAGTGGCCCATTGTGACTGGTAATATGTTTTCAAAATAGATGCTACCGTCACATTTTTTAACCCTTCCAGTAACCAGTCTGAAAAACTGGTTTACATCCAGAGACCAAGCTATTTTCTGCCTATGCTCAACCAAAAAGAAAAAAGTTACATTTAGAACTTTTTGCCAAATAACTAATGAAAGGGATTATGGCATGTTATATGACAAATTAATTAACATTTAATTCTGGATTTTCTGAAAATAAAATATTTAACATAAAAATGACTACTATTATTTTAATAGTGCTTTTTTTTTTTTAGAGTTGTGCAGTAAGAAAAGAGCCGTCCCATGGCCGAGTGGTTAGCACGCTTGGCTACTGATCTAAGGGACCTGGGTTCGAGCCCCGGGTAAGGCATGGATGTATGTGTCGTTTTTCTGCTGAGGTCCTGCCATCCTTTCAGACCTACTATGGCATATAAACTGACAGGCTCCTGTCAGACCTCTGTGGCAAGCAGCTGCTTGAGGGGGTATTTATTTATTATTTATTAGTAAGAAAAGACATTTGGCAATTCAAATAAAAATTGATTAAAAAACCTAATAGAGATAAATAATTACAATGAATATGAAAAAAAAACCAACTTTTTACTTGAAATAAGAAATTACTTTTTAATTTTTTATTGGTTTTATATATGGAGAGAAGTCCAAGCTTTTTTGCCAAGTGTGCTAAGTCATATAAACAAGTCAACTTTTGAATTAAAAAAAAAACACACACACAATCTACAAAAACAGGTCATGTTATATATAAAGAGAATTTAACTCTGAATTTGATAACAATAAATTTAAACAAATTTACAAATATATTAATTTTAATAAGACTTTTTCACAGTAGTATAGTGAAAAAAAAAAATGACTATGCAATTAAGGCTTAATTTTGGAAAACCTGATCAGTAAAAACAATTAAATTATATATTAATTGAAAAGAAATTTCTTTCTGAATAATTAATATTTACTTGAAATATGATTTTTATAATTCTTTTCAGTATGGTATATTTTAAAACACTGGCTAATGTTATACTGGCTAATGTTATACTATATATTATCTGATATGGACTGCTCACATTCCTGGGATTTTGTCCTGGTTATGAAATGGAGGAATACTTTCTTGACTTTTTGTCATACTATATGCATTTTCTTTTGGGTGTTATAATTTGGGGATCTTGTCAAAGTGCCAGAATATTGGAGCACCAAGGCGAAAATAACATTACTATTCCCAGAGTGGCACAGCCGCAGAGAAGGTGAGTTGGAAAAAATTATAACACCTTTGATAAAATTTCTCTCCCAATCAAAGGAGGGCTGATTTCCAAGCCACAGCTTTTTGCTTACATAGCCAAGATTTCATTCGTTATCAGGAAATGATAAAAGCTTTTTTTTTACTGGAAAATGAAGTAATAAAAATATAACATATAACCCAATGCAATATATATAAAAGTAATAAAAATATAACATATAACCTAATGCATATAACCTAACTTAAAAAAAATACTTGCATGACAAAAGTTGTAAGTCAGGCATTTTCACAACCAGCAATGTAGCATAACTCTGAAAGATCCACAGGAATAAAAATGATAAACAGATAAAGTAAAAATGAAACAAGTTATAGGCCACCGATCATCGTAACCAGCATTGTAACATAACTCCAAAAGATTGACGCATATAAATCTACAGAAATAATATATAAAAGTAGAAATAAAATACTAACTGAATTGAAAGGTTATCCAATGTTGATGATATTATACTCAGCACACCATATATGCATGCTGATGCCTGCTATTAATTGCTGCCATCTGTGTTTTGATGGGTCATTTTGCACAAACAATTTATGTGTGGTTATGGTTTCAGCAGTAGGAGAGCACCATTGAATGCTGGGATGAATGATAAAAATAATTCTGTGTAGAAAAGAGGGCATAAAATAAAAGAAAAAGAGGTACGTACTTGAAACTTAAGAAAACACGAGTTTGCAATAATTCAGATCAAACTTGTGGGCTTAAATCAGAAGGTTTGCTTCAATGTAGAACAGAAACAAGCAAATCAACTTTGCTGTATGTTGGGTCTAAAAATGATTATCATATGGCTTTAGCAAATTATTTGTATCAAAACTTAATAATCATCAAATGAAAACAGTGTTATTTTTCAAGTTTAAATCATATATTTTTATGAGATATATGTAATAAAATTTTCACACAGCAATTTTTATTTAAAAAAAATAGAAGCTTCATATATTGTACTAAAAGCAGCTATAGCCATCCCCAGCCTCCCATTTTGGATTCTGTCAAGTGGAACACTGGAAGAGTTGAATGGGAAATGTCATTTAAATCATTAACCATTATTTACATTCTATTGGAAATTTTAAATTGTACAAAACTCAAATTTTAACATTTGTTGAATAATTTATAGTTATACTGTATCATAAAAAGAAATGTATCTTGGCAATATCAATAAATTGTTCATACAGCCAAATAGCAACTCCAAAGTGTTTGGAGAGAAGCATTTAAAACGAATACAGATTCTGCATCTAGATGCAGATAGAATGCTTTCTGTCAGTTTAATTGGAATACAATGGGAAGGTGAAAAATTATATGATAGTATACATATAACATGTCCAAAACAATATGGACATGTTAAAAACATTTTGTAAAAAAGTTACATGCATATTTGTAGTAAAACTTTTTTAATTGGATTCAATTTGTTTCATCTAGTGTTAGCTACTTATTCTACACAACTTGCTTAATGTGGCTTATAAATACAACATGAAGCTTAAGACTGGGTGGGCTAAGAATACTAATTCTAAAGGTTTGTGGTTGTTGGTGTCCAGGTGAAATTTTCTGATGTGTTTTACCAAGAGCAACATCATATTACTTCTGAATGACAAACACATATTTGGTAACACAAAAATTTGAAGAAACTTATGGAGGAACTTAAGTAAGTTCCAAAAGTTTCTGGCCCAAACATGTTAGAAAAAGAATTGACAGGTCTTGCACTGCAGTTAAAATTTTGCAGCTCTAGCATCAGTAGCACTCCAGCTAGTGTCGCAGATAGAAGTGCTGTTGCCCAAAATTTTAAAATGTTTAAACTTGAGTACTGCACGGTCATTAAATTTTTGATGAAAGAAGGTGAAAGCCTGGCAGAAATTACACAATGTTTAGATCCAAAAAATTTTTTCATTATTTTTTATTTTTATTATTTAAAAAATAAAAAATTTTAAATTTAAATTTTTTAAAACAGGGTATTCCACTAGTCAACTTTAACCCTTCCAGTGACCACATCATCTGTATACATTTTTAGTACAACAAAAAAAAATAAAAATTGCAGTTGTATTTTTTACATATATATACCTTATAAAAATATATAATTCAGGCTTCAAAAATAATAGTTTTGTTTTTCAATTTGATGCATATTTCATTAAACTACAATATAAAGCCACCTGATTGCCAATTCTTACATGCACTGAATGGTATTGCTGATTTGCTTGTTAATGTTCCTATTTGCTGAAGCAAACTTCTGATTTAAGCTCACAAGTTTGATTTGAACTATTATCAACAAACATTTCCTTAAATTTTCTGAAATCTCCTAAAAATTAACAAAAAAAAAATGCTATTTTTAAAAAACGATGGATTTTGGAAGTAATTACATAATACGTACTGTCATTTTTTTTTTCCGTTTCACTCTTTTCTGTCATAAACCTATTTCAGTATTAACAAGTTATTTTTATCATTTTACCCAATATTCTATGCATTTTTCTCACCTTCGAAATCGAAACTGGAAGTAAAACTTCCTTCTTAGAAATTCTAGTTGCAGCTGCATTTAATTAGTTATACTTCACTGAGGCAAAGAAGACACAGATGGCTGACACATGCAATCTCTGTTGCATGTGCTATAAGTGTTGTTTACAGTTTTGGTCCAGCATACTGGATACCCTTTGCAAAGTTAGTATTTTTTTATATTTAAACCTTAGTTTTCATTTCAGTAGATTTATTTTTGGAAATTGGCAATTTTTTTGGCCGATTGATAAGCATTGTTTTTTTTATAGTTATGCTACATCGTACGGCCGGCCTACAACTTATTGCTGTGGATATTTTAACATCACATTAGCCTATATATTAATTTTAATTTTATTATTTATTACTTTTCCATTAAAACTTTGATCTACTATAATTTTCTGAAAATACGTGAGGTCTTAGATATGGAAGTATATTAATTTTTGTAGATTTACTTCTGTTAGTTAGCGATCTTTCGACTGGCTGATTTATCAATCTTTCCGAGTTATGCTAAATTTGAGGCCAGCTTAAAAGTTGCTGTGGATATTTTATTTAACATCCCATTAGGTTATATGTAATTTTAATTTTATTATTTCTTGTTTTTTTTTTTAGTAAACAACTTTGAGCTTGTACTGTTTTCTGAAAATGTCTTGGATATGAAAGCAAAATAGACTTCCTTGCTATGGAAATCAGCAGTCATGTGGGAAGGCAATTTCGGGAAGGGCTGGTGCTTTGGTGCACAAACCTTTCTGCACTTAGCCAAAATCACCAAACTACAACACCCAAAGAAAAAATTCACAATGTTTAGCAAAAAAAGCAGCCAAGGAAGTTTTTTCTATTTCATAACCAGTTCAGAAAATCCCATGAATGTGAGAAGTCCAAGTCGCATTGTATAACACTGGTCGTGTTTAAAATATACAATACTGAAAAGAACCATCAAAAGAAATAAAAATCATATTTCAGGTTAAATATTATATTGTTGCGGATTACAAAAATGGATAGCCACTGAGCGTGAGTATTAAAAGCTATATTTCAAAACCAAATTCAATACAAGGTAAATTGTTACAAAGGAAATATGGATGAAGTATCTTATTAACAAATCAACTATTAACATGCACAAGTCATCAATCTTCCTGCATGAGCACACATCAGCTCTGTGTATTTTACTAAATACTACCTTTTACTTGATTTACCAGGTCACCCGAAGATCTTCACTCGTAAACCAATTCTCGTCCTGTGCTAATAACTTTTCACACACTAGCCGAACAAAAAAGACAGTCCGTGTAGACATTCGAAGTTAGCCATAAAAGTTCCCACTTTTATACTTCCGCGTATACACAACACATCAAGTTACTTCTTGATACTTAACGATAAAAGATCCCACTTTTATCCTTCCGTGTATACACAACACATCAAGTTTCTTCTTGATACTTACGCGCACTGTCTCAGAACAGCTCACCGTCCATTTTCGAACTCTCCCGACCGTTACCACACAACGACCGTTACAATACACAACGACCGTTAACGCTCCACTGTTCTTCTCCAAATTCTCCCAAAGTTCTTATTCGTTGGCTGAAACTTTTTGCTTTCGGTTGCCAGATTCCTTCTGTCGTAACACTGCCCCCTTCCTAGGTCTTGTTCGTCCCGAACAATTCTGGATTCCAAAGTTTCTTCAGTTCTTCGATGAAACGGGGCCAAACGATCCACGTGAACCACCTTGCACTTTGTAGCTGGACGTCGACGAATGCGATATACCACGCCTGTGTCAAAATGAAAGCGAATCTCATTATGACGTAGATTTCTTTTCTGACTGAAGCCTCGTCCACAAACATAATACGTGTAAGGCCTATAGCCCTTGTGAACACGTTTATGTCTCTGCAGGGAGAAGAATCGACTAAGAGTTTTCGTGCAAAACCTGTAAAAAGTTTTCTTCTTTGTCGAAAGTTTTCTTCTTTGGATTTTTACTTCTATCAAGAGTAACAAGGAATGAAAGTCATTAGTGACATAAAATCTAGGGAGGAGTTTCATCCTCCAGTCTGACCCTTTTGTCAGTTGACTTTCACTTAATTCAGAACTGTCGTGATGAACCTTCAGCCATATTTCACCTGATTCAATTTGATCCCCAAGGTGCTTCACAATTATATCAGCTCCATAATTCTTTTTAGCGCTTCGGTCCATCTCCTCCTTCCATACTCTTGCTAGAACTGCAGCTTCTAATCCGACAACCTTACCTGTTTCTCCTGTATAAGTGAAATCAGTGATGTGTCGGGCTGCTAGCAATATTTTTTCTGTTTTACCTTCACATAGCCAGCTTGCAACATCTTCAGATACTCCTTGTTCTATTAACATGTTATGAAACTTGTTCAAAGCATTGCCGTTATGCAGAACCTTGCAGACACGTGATGCTTCATCTACCCTATTATCCACAATGTTCACCAAACGCAGAAGTTCTCCTCCTAACTCTTCGACGAGCTCTTGCAGTTCCAAGGATCCGTTACCAAGGAAACACTGAACAGCTTCCATCACTTCCAGAGAGTTGTCAACAGAGTTTTCAAGAGGTGAATCCATGTTGCTGATAACAGCTGAACAACTCAAACTCTTCATTCCACGAGCTTGTGATGCTGCAACCACTTTCTTAACTAAATCAACAGCAACATCTTCTGTACTGATGAGATCAATAGCTCCTTTTCCGAATTCAACATCATAAACCAAAGCACACACTCCTTCAGCCAGCTTTTTGGACACAATTGAGCATATCATTAGAGGAACGCTATCTATGGTAGCCATCAGATCCTTGCAGCGGTAAATCTCCTTATCTGTTGGCACCAGCTCCTCTGTCTGTCCTACGATGCAGCATCCGACGTCTTCCATCATCTGCTCGATTTTATCTTTAGTGCAGTCCACTGTGAAGCCAGGGATGGATTCCAATTTGTCCAGAGTATATCCCTTCAATTGGAGAGCACGACCGGAGATCATAGGGACCTTGAGACCTAAAGCAGCAAGTGCAGGAGCCAAGACAAGACTCACTTTGTTGCCGACACCTCCTGTGCTGTTTTCATCTACCATCCGATGGCGCCACTTGGGTCTCCAGCAAAACACATGACCCGAGGAGGTCATATTTGCTGTTTCTTCCGAATTCACTTTCTTGGAGCTCTCATTGTAATTAGCCAGGGAAACATCAGTCATGATTGCCAAATTGTTCATTCTGGAGATCAGCGACGAGTTTTGTAACATGATATTGTCCATTTTAGAGCTCTTGTAGTCGTGATAAAACTTTTCTATATCCTTATAATCTAAATGGTTATAATGTCCAAATCTGCACATTGACTGTTCAGAAAAGAAATTCAGCGTGGCTACGTTGAAATTATCTGAGGGATTCACTTCTCTCTGATCGTAACTCTGAGGCTTAGTTTCATCCAGAAAGTTTTTTTTTTGAAGTACTGTCTCTGCCTGAAGCTCCTTTACTAGCATCTCCTGTTACGCTTCTAAGCCATTCTTCGGAATTCTTCTTTCTTAAATCCCCACTTTCTATAAACGATTCGAGTGTGGCTATATGTTTCGGAAAAATCTCTCCGACTTCCCCAGTAACGTCGAATGGCACTTTGTTTCTATGATGAATGGACGCCTCTTCTTTACTCGGACCACTCTGCGAAACGTAAACTCTGTTTCGTTCCCCCTCATTACCACTCGTTACTCTGCCTTTGCGATAATTGTCCATGACACATTTTGCTGACGGCGAGGAATAGAATACCTTTCGTGTGGATCTCTCTTCAGATCTTGCCAGACTTGTATACCTAGGTATTTTGAAGTGCAAAGCGTACTGTATAGTCTCACAGCTCTCTGATCTGTGTGATTGTTCTTCACAGTTCCTAGACATGTCACCAGCGACATAGACATTCTGCCATGCATCACCAGTAGTTGCGTGGTCAAAGGCATTATCTGCGCTATCTCTACGATTCTTGATTTCCAGTAGCAGATCCACATTTTTATATGCGTTGCCTTTCTCTTTTTCTTTTCCATGTTTACAATCTAACTTAACACTATCAAGATCATCTTTTTCACTGACAAATTCAACATTTAAACTATTGCATTGTCTATTGAGTTCGGTTTTACTATCCTTGAACTGATCAATAATCTTACCAACTTGAGGAGCCACTTCATCTCTCATCTCAGTATTTTGTGCGGCCATTTCGGCTTTCAAGTCACCTATTTTATCGCTTTGGGCAGCTAGATCACTTTTAATATCAGTCATCTGCGTAACCATATCGGCTTTCATATCAGTCACCAGCGTAGCAATAACGGCTTTCCTATCAGTCATCAGCGTAGCAATAACGGCTTTCCTATCAGTCATCAGCGTAGCAATAATGGCTTTCCTATCAGTCATCAGCGCAGCCATATCGGCTTTCATATCAGTCAGCGCAGCCATATCGGCTTTCATATCTTTCATATCGGCTTTCAAGCAATTTATCAACTTTACTAATTCATCCATACTTCTAGTTAACGGTATTCAATAAATTATCCCGCTTCTGACACCAAATGTTGCGGATTACAAAAATGGATAGCCACTGAGCGTGAGTATTAAAAGCTATATTTCAAAACCAAATTCAATACAAGGTAAATTGTTACAAAGGAAATATGGATGAAGTATCTTATTAACAAATCAACTATTAACATGCACAAGTCATCAATCTTCCTGCATGAGCACACATCAGCTCTGTGTATTTTACTAAATACTACCTTTTACTTGATTTACCAGGTCACCCGAAGATCTTCACTCGTAAACCAATTCTCGTCCTGTGCTAATAACTTTTCACACACTAGCCGAACAAAAAAGACAGTCCGTGTAGACATTCGAAGTTAGCCATAAAAGTTCCCACTTTTGTACTTCCGCGTATACACAACACATCAAGTTACTTCTTGATACTTAACGATAAAAGATCCCACTTTTATCCTTCCGTGTATACACAACACATCAAGTTTCTTCTTGATACTTACGCGCACTGTCTCAGAACAGCTCACCGTCCATTTTCGAACTCTCCCGACCGTTACCACACAACGACCGTTACAATACACAACGACCGTTAACGCTCCACTGTTCTTCTCCAAATTCTCCCAAAGTTCTTATTCGTTGGCTGAAACTTTTTGCTTTCGGTTGCCAGATTCCTTCTGTCGTAACAATATTATTCAGGAGAAAATTTCCTTTCGATAAATATATAATTTAACTTTTTATTATTTTTATTCATCAGGTTTTCCAAAGTGAAGCCTTAAAAGTCACTTTCAAAAACAGTGTAAAGGTAAATTGGGAAGGAATAAAAAATTAGTATTTCACAAAGTACTTGAAGAATAAGAGATAAAAAATTAAATAATTTGTGTTGCAATATTTATGGGCCCAGGGGTTGTCATTGAATGATGTAAACCGTACTGTAATATGCCAATAATTTAAATTTAATAGAATAGTGACATCATTAATTCTCCCTTTTATGCCAATATTCAAATAAGAAAAGAACGTTATTTGATGAACTGATTAATCCACTGTCATATTTACCCTATCCATAGTTGCTCTGTGATTTAAGTGTTGCACATATTATCATGAATAATTGATATAATTAAACCTGTCAAGATATTTCCTAGTTACATTATTCCTAAAAAAAGTACATTTGGAAATCTGTTACAACTGAACCTTTATTTTATACTTTTCTAGTGACTGATGAAAAATGGTGTAAGTCAGGGGAAATGCAAAAATTGATTACATTCTTATTTAAGACTTATTTACATGTATGCAATAAATGCATTTCAAATGTAAAAATAAGCTTAAAATTCTCAATTTTCCTTTTGATTGCAATATTACAATCATAAAGAAAAATATAATAATTGAAGCAATGAACCTTGAAGAATTATGTATATACAGTGAATATGCATTGCCATTAGAAGAAGTGCATACATAATTTCAATCTTCATCACAACCCCACAACCAAAAGAAATACGTTAATTTTCTATAGTGAGCAAATGTTTTAATTACTATAAAGTATATCAATTTCAACCTGAAAAATAGTAAATTCATAATTTTGCACTCAATAAATGGTAACAGCCTGTTCATTGTATTGATGTAAAGTTGTCATTGTTATCCTAACAAAAAGAAATTGTAAACAGAAAAGAGTAGTTTTTGAATATGAGGCCCTTAAATAACAGTTCCACTGAAAAAAATCTGAAATTTGTATTGTTTATGCAATATTCCTATTTCTACAACTTATGGCTGTACCTGGTACAGTTTGCCAATGGTTGGTTCACCCTCACTTGCAAATGATTCTAACTATAATCAGAAAATCTTGTTGCATCTTCATTGGTAGTTGTTGGTACTTCAACATCATCTTTCTCTTCATATCCTTTGCTTTTCAAACATTAATCAATAACATAAATGTCTGTGCTTCTAAGGTGACAGCTGATGCATCCTAAAAGGTTGCACCAGCCTTGGTTGGCAGGTACCTCCTCCTGTCTGTCTTGTAGTGACAACATTATGCACACAACCCTGCTTTCTTCTGTCCTCACCTTTGTGATATGATGCAGAGCCTCCTGCACAGTGATATTAATTTTCACTGGATTTCTCCTATCACTTAGTAGTCTTTCTTTTGGAGTAGATTTCAGGGTGCTTCAACTCAAAACTAAGGTTGATTATATAATGCCCACTGACCGCAGCTTTTCATTGACTGCAGATTTCTTTTAACGATTCTTTTCAGTGTGGTATATTTTAAAACATGGGCCAACATTATACAAGGTGACTTGGACTGCTCACATTAATTGGATTTTCTGTCCTGTTATGAAATGGAGGAATACTTTCTTGGCTGCTCCTTTTTTTTACTAAACATTATGAATTTTTTTTGTGTTTGAGTGTTGAATTTGGGGGATCTTGTCAAAGTGCCAAAAAATGAGTACACCAAAGCAAAAAAAAAACAAACAAAACATTTATATAGTCAGAGTGGCAGAGCCAAGTTACTGAGGGGGGAGGGAGTAAAATATTTGAAAACTGTTGAATATAAAGAAGGACTCATTTCCATGCTAAGGAAGTCCATTTTGCTTCTCAAGACGTCATTCATTTTCAGACGTCAAGACGTCATTCATTTTCAGGAAACTATCAAGGTGAAAGTTTTTTTTTTTACTGAAAGGCGAAGAAATAATAAAAGGAAAATTAACATATAGCCTACGTGATGTTAAAATATTCACAGTAACAAGTTGTAAACTGGCCATCCGATATAGCATGACTCCAAAAAATCATTCGACAGATCAACCGAACAAAAGATTGATAACATTGGTTTACAAGGTTTTTATAACATGAACAAATTGTAGCTGCCTTTAACTATTTTTCAGTGGCCGACTTCAGATCTGGCCTTAAAAATGGCTAGCACGTCATGTTTTTATGTTATTGGTAATTTTGACTCTTATTACGATCTTCCTCTACCAACACCTCTACCCTCCTGATAGGGGACCACCTTGACGTGGTGGGGGGCTTATGGTGCCTCTGTGAAGTAGGGTGGACTGGCAGACCTCATGCGTGCAGCCTGGCTGGCAACCTGGCTGGAGATGCCGCGAACGGGAGGGTTTGTTGAAAGGACTTTGAGCACCCGAATAGGCAGACTCATCCTGGCATCAGAGAAGGGCTCATTGCAAGCCCCGAAGTGGGTGGCAGCCTGTTCACTGGGGGGCCGTGAGTCGTCTCTGATGGAGAGGTAGAAGTTGAAGGCTCGCGACTGGGATCCCCAGTTGATGGGCTTATCGATGGAGAAGCCAAACCAAGAATCTCCACCCCGGGAGCAGAGTCAACTTAGATCTACATATCTTTGTTCGTGGCTAACTGGGGAACAGATTAAATTTAGGTTTTGACCTATGGATGAGCTTTCCTTCTATAGGACTGTTCACCATTAGGTAGTCATGGGTGAGCTGTGTCTATATGGCACTGTCTTGCCCCGACCTAGTTAGTGGAGAGAGAGGCATTATCCCTATAGATAGTATGCAGTTGCGTGCTGCAGTACATCTGGGACTTGCCTTAAGGATTTATCTACCAACACCTCCAGGCAACTGGGAGGATACTAAATATTTTACTTTTTGTGGCTGGCAACACGATTGCCAAGTGGGAGAAAATATGTAACTAACATAACTTCAGACTGTCATTCTTGTTTTCATTGTAGGAAGAACACATGCTGTACTTTAAAGAGTGAATTTGGCATTTAAATGGCACGAATGCAGCGTCGGATGTGTTAATGTGCCAGATAAGTTCTTTTATGCGTGTGGAAATTATGCTTTAAAATCACAAGGTCGTCCTATGACAAAGATTGTGAAGAAAGCCTATAGCTTGTATTTTGGATGTCATGTTGGAGATCAAGACAAAACATGGGTTCCACATGTGTACTGCATTTTGTGCTTTGTTGGTCTGAGATAAAATTCATACCCTTTGCAGTTCTGACGGTTTGGAGTGAGCCAACTAGTCACTTGCGTGATTGCTATTTTTGTTTAACTAAATTGTTGGGCTTTTCAAAAAAGAACTAAAGCAATATACAATATCCAAATGTTTCTTCAGCCATAAGGCCAGTTCCTCATGGAGAAGATCCTCCTATACCAACACCTCTAACCAACTAGGAGGAGATGGATTCACATTCATCAGAGAAAGACTTTGAGACACATACAGATCCTGATCCTACATACACCCCTAAAAAGTTAGACGAGCCTTATCTGATTCAGCAAAATGAACTAAATGATCTTGTTTGAGACCTAGGAATTTCCAAACCACGAGCTGTGGTTTTAGGTTTAAGAATTCAAGAGTGGAATCTTCCTGCCAAAGGTATCAGAGTTTCTCTGTTCAGAGAGAAATTTGACTTTATCTGCTTATTACGAGATGCAAGATGGTTTGTGTTTCTACACAGATATTTCAGGGCTGATGGAAGAAATTGGAACAACTCACGACCTAAGGAATGACATCTATTTATAAAGTGATCAAAATTCAGCTTAAAAGCTGTCCTTTTGCAAAAAGGAAACCAAAACCTTCCATTCCAGTGACACATGCTTGGGAATAAAGGAAACTTATGAAAGCATGGAAAAAATATTCACTGCTATAAAATATGACCAGTTTAAGTGGGCAATAGGTGGTGACCTAAAAGTTATATATCTCTTGCTCAGGCTTCAAGGAGACTTTACAAAATTTTACTGTTTTCTGTGTTTGTGGGACAGTAGAGCCACTACAAAACAAAAAACTGGCTCAAAAGAGATGTTTTTATTCCTAGAAAGAATAATGTGAGGTATAAGCCTCTAGTTGACCCCTGTGATGTTCTGCTCCCACCACTACACATCAAACTGGGGCTTATGAAAAACTTTGTAAAGCTATGGACAAAATTGGTAAAGGGTTTTTGCACTTAAAGGAAAATTTTTCAAAACTAAGTGATGCCAAACTCAAAGAAGGGATCTTTGTTGGTCCTCAGATCAGGAAGCAATTGAATGATACTGTCTTCGAAGAAAAACTGAATATGAAAGAGTGCTGCATGGAAATCCTTCATGTCTGTGGTCCAGGATTTTCTGGGGTATCACAATGAGGAAAACTACCATCACCTCATTCAAGATCTTCTCAAAAACTATGAAAATTTTGGCTGCTGAATGTCTTTGAAAATCCATTTCTTGCACTCGCATCTCGACTTCTTTCCCAAGAACTTAGGAGCTGTCAGTGATGAGCAAGGGGAAAGATTTCACCAGGATATCCGAACCATGGAGAAAATATAAGAGGGACCTAGCAATGATGGGTAACTACTGCTGGTTCTTTCAGAAGGGAGATACCTCAGCACATAAAAGACAAAAATGAATTTCTCGTCAGTATAAAAGATTCTTACCCATGTTTTCTTATTTTGCATTTCAATATTATTTCATTTGATACTTTATATTCAGTGGTCTATAACTATGATATTTCTAATATTTTTCACTGTAATTGTGTACTTAATGAGTTTTAAGTTGCAATTTAATAAAATAGTCACATTTATTTTCATTTCCCAGATATGCATATTCATTGAAATTTGAAACACATCAATCTGTAATAAAAAAAAAAAACTATATATGCTGCAGATTTTTCACAGCCATATTTGAATTCAGCACCCCAAAATTAGTTTAAAACATCCTATTTGACCAATGTTATAAAAAAAAAAAAGTTTCAATTTGTTGTCTGGTGTAATGTATGGAAATAAAATAAATCTACTGATATGAAAACTAAGGTTTAAATATAAAAAAAATAAATACTAACTTTATAAAGGGAGTGTATTTAATATACGGGAACAACTCTGTAAACTGTCTTTTATGGAGTCACTTATAACACACAAAACAGAGATCACACATGTGAGCCACCTGCATCGTCAGCTGCAATCAGTGAGCTGCGACCTAGTGACAGCTGCAGCAAGTCTTGAAGCCTAAGAAGGCTGTTTTTAGTTATAGTTTCGATTTGAGGAGTGGGAATGATGCATAGAATGCTAGGATAAATGATATAAATGATAAAAAATATTTCTAGGGATATTAAAATAGGTTTAAGGCAGAAAAGAGTGTAAAACAGGGGGGAAAAACAAAGGTACATACTTCATAAGTACTTCCAAACTCTTCCATTTTTAAAAATTGCAATTTTTTTACAATTAATTTTCAAGAGATTTTCGAAACTTTAAGGAAAAATTTGCTGATAATAGTTCAAATCAAACCTGTGAGCTTAAATCAGGAGGTTGCTTTAGAAAAGAGTAACATTAACAAAAAAAAATTGGCAATATTGTGTAGCATTTTAAGAAATGGAAATCAGATGGCTTTAATAAATGATTTATATTGTAGTTCCCATGGCAGAGTGGTTAGCACGCTTGGCTACTGATCTACAGGACCTGGGTTCGAGCCCCGGATTAGGCATGGATGTGTGTGTCGTTTTTCTGCTGAGGTCCTGCCATCCTCTCAGATCTCCTATTATGGCATATAAACTGACAGGCTCCTGTCAGACCTCTGTGGCAAGCAGCTGATTGAGGGGGTATTTATTTTTATTAGTAAAACTTGCATCAAACGAGATAAGAAAATTTAATTTTTCAAGCTGTAATTATGTATTTTTATAAGATATATACACTCATATCAGAATAATATGATCACCTCCTAATAATGGGAATAACCACCCTTGTCCCGGATGACAGAGGCGAGACAGTGTGGCATGAATGCAATGAGGCTCTGGAAGGCTGCCAGAGGCACACGTTCCCATTCGGACTCCAGCAGAGCACGGAGGTTCCAGAGATGACGTGGTTGTGGGTCTGTACGCCGAACCTGTCTATCCAAATGGTCCCATAAGTGCTCTATGGGATTGAGATCAGGTGATTTCACCAGCCAAGGGAGAACAGAGGCATTGCTGCCAAGTTCCTGGAACCAGTCACGCCCCACCTTAGAGACATAACAGGGTGCATTGTACTGTTGGTAGACACCATCACCACCAGGGTAAATGTTCAACATGAAGGGATGCATGTGATCAGCGAGGATGGACAGGTAGCCATTGGCATTCAGGGACCCATCCAGTGGTCCCAGGTCATACCAGGAAAACATTCCCCAGACATGCACACTGCCACCGCCGGCTTGTACTTGACCGACAAGTGTGTCCGGGTGTTGTATGTCCGACACTGTATCCACCACCACCCATCACTTCTGTGGATTAGAAACCTCGATTCGTGGGAGAAGGAAACCCCTTTCCACTCTTCCACTGTCCAATGACAGTAGTCCTGTGTGAACTGCAGTTGTCATTGCCAATGGACCTTGATTAATATGTACGTCTTTATGCAGTGTCGATTCTGGGGACTCATGTGCAACAGGGTTCTCTCTACTGTTATTGGGGACAAGTACCGGGATGCCCCAGCATTCATTTGAGTGGTCAATTGCTGTACTGTTGCGCGTTGATTACCCTTTACCAGTCGACGTTCCCCTCTGGGGTCGATGGCCTTTGGGGCTCCACAGTTATGACATCTGGAGGTACTCGGTGTGTCAACAGTCCATTCTTGGTACACCTTTACTACAGCACCTCGCAAACAGCCCATGAAGTCTGCTGTTTCCGAGATGCTTCCACCCTTGGTGCGTTAGCCGATGATCATTCCTTTTTGTACATTCGTCAAATCAATACCTCTGTCCATTGTGCTCACGTTATGCACTATGGCTCATCTGTCCTGGCTGGCCGCTTATATCTCTGTGTGGTCAACCTTGTCATGTGCACTCTGTGATGCGCCTGGGTGGGTACACTGTTATTCCATGGGTGGTCATAATATTCTGATGCAACTGTGTATATATAAGAAAATTTTCAAACAGCAATTTTCATTTGTTTTAAAATCGAATTATTTTGCTGTACTAAAAAACAGATGCATACATCCTCTACCTCTCATTTCGAATTTTATCAATGTATACATACAATCTAGTCATGGAAGGTTCAAAATTTATGCTACTTAAGTCACACAATTATGGGACTGGATTCAACTTGAACAAAATCCTCTTGGGAAGATTTCCGTCACACAAATGCGAAGTTGTTTGCTATGGAACCATTTATCACATTACCAGAAACAGTTAAAATTCAATTATTGGACAATCTAGCAATATTTTTTTTTGTAATCAGCTGACAAGATTTTTTTTAACAGCTGCCAATGGAAAAAAAAATTTGGTTTGCAAAAAATAAAAACCTACCATTGGTAGCTGACTTTTTCTTAGTGTAAATTAAAGAAACAAAAATACATTATAAAGATAAGAAAATTGGCAGAACTAAAATAATGATGTGCATTGCAAGAAAAAGCATATTTCAGAAGCTTAAATTCATGGTTTAACTATGCCGGTGGACAAAACCTATGTTGCAAACATAAAATTAATATATCAGCATAATGACTGACTAGAATTTAATGAAATTTGATAGAGAACTGCATCAGACCATGACAAAGGATATATGCAAAAAGGAATGCCATTGAACAGTACTTGCATAGGCACACGCAAAACGCCACCCAAATAAGGCACACTATAAAAGAGAGCTCAAGTATGACACTCATCATACTGTACCTCACACACTCCAAAGCCTGTCATCTGCAAGTAGTGGAGAATAAGCAGTGTCACTTGGAGGTCAGAGAGGTGGATAGCCATTCTACAATGTTGGCAGGAAAAAGCTCCAGGCTATGTGGACAATATCAGAACTCCAGTAATATCTTGACTGCCAGTTCTGGGCCAGCCAAGTTATGATTTTACGACTTTGTTGCATGTATTTTATCTGAATTGTGTCTTTTACACCTATATTAGTTTTATCTTATTTTTGTATATACATATTTATTGTTCTATAGATTTTTACTGTCTTTTCTATCATTTTACATCGTGGTTTTGTCTTTGTCATGTTTTTTGCATATGCTTTTAACTTTGGTTGCAAGTTATTTGTCTTTTACCTTTTTACCTTGTTTGTTGCATAATAGTCATCATTACTGATGTGCCATATAACCCCAAACAATCAACCATCTAGGCCAGTCAATGGTCACAACATCCGAGGAGGACAAATATCTGGCCTTAACAGCAAGAAGGCACAGTGAGAAGATGACAGCCATATAACTTGTTCACCTGTGCTTCAGGCACAATGATGTCGAGAACTGTGTCCAAATAACTTTGTGAGAGAAATCTGTATCAAGGAGATTGATTATTTACCTCACCCTCTCAAAGAAGAGTTCAAAGGATTTGGTGAAGGCATCATCACATTTGAACCAAACAGCAGTGTGCAAATGTACTCTTCATGGGTGAGTTTCATTTTAATCTGACTATGAATTCCCAACATGTGCTCATTTAGAGAGAACATGCACCATACCTGCAACATCTAGGAATGAGACCACGGTGGAGGAGTAGGTCTGGTGTGGGATGCAATTCTGGATGGCCCTTCACCACTTCTTGTGTTTCAGAATGGCACTGTGTATGCTCAAAGGTATATAAGACTGTGCATGTTGTAATGGTCCTTTGTTATGACTGAGAACAGACAAATACTTAATTGTAATGACACCCTTCAGGGCTATCACCACCTCTCAGCAGTACTTGCTGACTTCCCTCGAGGTCCCAAGTTCTATCCCAGCAATGGGAATCCTCATCTCAGCATGATGCATTCTCTTCTCTGAGCTCCCTAAGTCTGATTTGACTGATAAGCAGTGATGTTCGGAGATTTGGAAGAGGTTTCTCTCATAATGCGAGAATTAATTAGACAAAAATTAATGAGTTGCATTCAGATGTTGGTTTCCTGCTCTGTGCCTAGAGGGCAGCACAAATCAAGACGTTACTATCAGAACTCTCCCTGCAAAAAGAAGAGAAGGATAGTCACAAGTATGTGACCTGAATAAAATTAGTACGGTTAAGAGTCTTCAGATAGCTCCCTTCTACTTCATATTGTAACACGTGGCCACACCATTAAAGATGTTGAACCCCGAGATTTGTAGAGATGATTTGAGAAGATATTTGAAGAGGATTTGTTGAGTATATTTGAGGAGATTTATTTGAGAGATTTAAAGGATGATGTCACATTTGTTTCTTCAGTAATTTGAATTTGGAGTTTGAAAAAAGACTAGGGTGTCACAATATTACTGTTGGCCCAAAGTCAATTTTTATGACATATAATATCCCTATCATGACAAGCATATATAATATATATGCTTGTCATGATAGGGCTCAGCTTGTCAATGATTACCTTGAGAGTGAGGTTATCCAGAGGATGGAGTGGCCAGCCAAGTCTCCAGATATTAATCCTATTGAGCATGTGTGGGACACTCTGAGGAAATGCATTGGTGCTCTTCAGCCCTCTCCCAGAAGCCTCTTAGAGCTCTGTTCTATGCTAATGGAACAGTGTGCATTTACTGCCATCTGACCTCATCCTTCATCTCGTCAGTGGCATGCATGATCATTGTTCAATATGCATGGCAGTCAGGGAGATCATACTCCCTATTGTTCACCAGAATAATGCTTTTCTGCTGCCTCCAGTGAAGGACTTTTTTTGATGCATGAAATTATTTCTGACCATTCATTCCTAATCAACTCATATTTGCATATGTTCTTTGTCATGGTCTGATGCACCTCTCACCTGAATTTCATAAAAGTATCTCAAGTTAGTATGTTATTATGTCAATTTTTATGTTCGTAACTTTTGTCCACTAATGTATATTTTTTATTTGCAAGCTGAAGGGCATGTTCAGTCTAATCCAAGTAAACTTTGAATATAAGTAGTAAGGTCCAAAAGTTTTTGGCCCAAGGATATTAAAGAGGTAATAGAATCAAACAATTTTTATTTTTTTAATATAATCACACTTTATTTCAATACATTTTTTAGAACAGATAATTAACTTTTCTATACCACTGAAAAAATAATCTGAATTTCTATCCTTAAAATGGTCTAAAACTGCAGAAATGACTTCTTCATCACTTAAATTTCTTCCCCACGCAGATCCGACTTCCATTTTGAAAACAAAAAATAGTTGCTAGGGGCTAGGTCCCCTGACCTAGCCTCTAGGTCTGTGATGGATGATTTAATTCCTGATTATGGTGGATGATTTAATTCCTGGAAACCACATTGCCTTCACAGCAACTGAAGTGTGCACTGGCGCATTGTCATGCAATAACCTCACTCGCCGGGATAGCTTTCCTCGGCATTTCCCTTTGATGATATCCTTCAATTTGTACATTAATGATGCATAATATTCATCAGTAACTAGTATTTCATTCCTTAACCCTTCCAGTGTCCAGGCTGAAAAACAGGTTTCCATCCAGAGGCCAAACTATTTTCTCATTATGCTCAGCCCCCCAAAAACACTAACTTTAGAGCTTTTATGCCAAATAACTAATGAAAGGAATTATGGAATGTTGTACACCAAATTAATCAGCATTTAATTCTGGATTTTCTGAAAATCAAGTATTTAATAAAAAAAAGACGATATGTTTTATTTTAATAGGACTTTTAGGGTCATGTAGTAAAAAAGTGCATCTGGCAACACAAATAAAAATTTATTTAAAAAACACTAATAGATAGAAATGATTACAATGCACATGAATAGAATGACTATATATTTCTGAATAACAAAAAAATTTTTTTTTTTGGTTTTAAGTAAATATTTTTCTAATTTTGCAATTTTTTTCTTGGTACCATACTTTGAGAAAATTCGAGGCTTTTAGCCAATTGTGCTGAATCAAATAAACAAGTCAAGTTTAGATTTTTTTTAAAAATAATCAGTCAAAAGAAATAGGCCATGTTATATATCAAATTAAAGATTTTAGTTACGAATTTTATAAAAATTAATAATAAAATAAATTTCCAAGCATATTTATTTTAATAAGCCTTTTTTAATGTGATATGGTGAAAAAAAAGATCGCACTATACGATTAGGTAGCCTAAATTTAATTTGCAGCAACATTAACCAACAAATTTTGCACATAGGGGTAGATCGAGTTTTCTGAATGTACTGCTCAGCTCATGATTAAAGAGCTCAGCTGTCACTCAAATACACACTATATTGGTAAACATTCTAATTATGAAAGTTATCAAGGCCAACATAAAAATGAAACATTTGAGAAACTTATGTCTGCATTTCTTATATGTGTTTATGCAAAAGAAATTTATTTACCCAAAGGCCTCAAGATTCTGATGCTATTGTGAGTGCAAATTTTGTTATTAGTGAGAAAATTGTGAAATATTACAAAAATTATTATGATGGTGAATTTGCAAAGGAGTGCTTGCAAATAATGTTTAGTATGTTTTGTCCAGAGAAAAGATTATAACTTAAGTTTATCCCACGGCATCATAATTAGGTGTGCTGATGAACATACTGCCAATATAGAAAATACCTTTACAGAGAAATACAATACACCGGAATTTAAATATTTTTCTTTGGCTCTTGTGAAAGTACTGATTTTCTAACACAGCTTAATTACTGGTATTTGTATGTGAAGTCGATGTTAATTTCCATTTAAATTCCTTTCATTTTTATCTAAGTATGTTATGTACTTTCAATGTATGTTCAATTTCTTTTATATTTGATCCAAATTTTTATTAAAAATAAGTTTTTTTATTAAAATTATAAAAAGTATATGTTCATTTTCTAAATAATTAGGTAAATGTGAAAACTTAACTGTACTCATATTGTCTACTCAAGGCATTGTATGTTGTGTGTGTGTGTGGGGGGGGGGGGGGGGGGGGGGTAAGTTTAGAGTGTTTAATGGAAAAGTAAGATTCTGGCCCCTGCTAATATCAAAAATCCTTATCTGCTCCATCGATGAGAAAAGGTTGCCCCTCTCTGGTTTACACCATCAGTATCTTACTCATGTGCTTATATTGTGATTTACATAAATATCAGTTACTTACCTACACATATGTTGAAGTGATTGAACTTGTTTAAAACGAGAAACAGGATGCAAAAGCTGCACTCTCATTGGGCCTAAAACAGGCCTTCGATGTAAGAAAAACAGGTATCGCCCACTTCTTGAATGTGCAACTGCACTATCAATAAAATCTACAATAGTGTTACTACGAAACTTCTGAAGACATCCAAAGCTGAAATTTCCTGGAAATGTAAAAAAACTTAATATTCAGAATTACATTTTATGATAAAAACACTTTAATAAATTATGTTGCAGCATTCTTTCTTTTCAATATTAATCTAACTAGCAATTTTTTACACAGTATATTTCTAAAATTTTGTTTGTTTTTTGACCTCTTAAATTTGATAATTGAATTTAAGATTACATGATCTCTAACTGTACTATACTCTTAAAATAAATAATTCTTGAAGTGGTCATTATTATCAACCTTATTTCATAATCTAAGGTATCTTCTTGTGCAATATCCCGATTACACCTATTTTCTAGTACCTTAAATCGACTTTTACAAGCAAAGGTGATGATGGATAAGTTATTACTATTTCTGAACATGGTCAATGGCTGGCACAGATGCTGGTTGCTTCTAGATGTTAATCTTCTTATGTTACTGCTGTTGCTTTTGATCATTTGAAGAATCACTTCAGCAATAATAGAATGCTCTCAAAGAGAATGTAGTTTATATTTTTGTGATTCTAATACCCACTAATAACAGTATTTTCGATTAATGGATGAATTGGAAAATGCAAATTGTAATATATTATTAGTATCTATAAAATACAAAAATAATGTTTTGTTTATTTCTTAAAAACAAAAATAAGCTAAATGTCTGGAGACAAAAAAGTGAAAACAAAAACTCTTTTTTAATAAAACTAGCTATAACAAATAGTCATATTTGATGGGGATGTGAGTGTATCCCTCACTGCCCACATTTTTCAGCGTCAACAGTGAAAGCATTCATTTGCCATCAGTGCCACTAAAACTACAATTTATTTTGCAAACTTTTAGTAGAGTTTGAGAATCTTAGAACTTCCCAGAAAATTGTCTGATTGGTCCCAAATTTTCTGTATGTGGGGGTGGGGGTGGGGTCTCTTGGGTAATACCATATTGTGTTTGAAAATCAAGTCCCTATCTTTAAAAAAACCTGATAGTGTTTTTAGATGGTATTTTTCTTTAACCATTCTCACGTCTACAGCTATAATAGAACCAGAGTTCAATTTTAAGACTGCCAAATGAAATATGCATTTTTTCCTGCCAAAAGCTGGTGGGCAATGTGCTAATTAAATATGTAATTTACAATTAACTTATTAGCTTCCATTTTAACTTACTTTCGCTGTCATGCATACTGGACAACTCATGGGAACATTCTGGTCGAGCAGAAACAATAAATGACTGTAGTACTATAATTTAGGTATGTAGATGTCATCTGTACTAGGGCCAGAACCCCTAGATTTGATTACTTTCTTCTGCTCTTTATGAAAAGAGTCCATATATTTATTTTTTGGTGACTGTTTCCTTTTGTCTTTGAGACTAGCACATCATAATAAGATTCATTTTTCTACTCTGTTAAAATATTTAGTTACACAAAGACTCATTCTCACAAAACAATTAAATAAATTCCAACATTAAAATCTTTTGCATCTGGGCCACCTTGACAAAAACACAAACCAATGAATGTAGTCAACAGCACACAAGACTGATGTTTACACTGTGAAAACTTGAGCAGACTGATGATCGGCCTTCAGGTAACATCACAAATATCAGATGACACTTCAGTTCAGGCAGATTGTTCAGTCGATCTGCCATTTCGAAAGTTATTCAGGCCGGCATTTTGGCCCAAACAATCCATCTGGTCTCCACACACACATATGTAAACAGGATCAATCATGGACTGTTCAATTAGACCTGAATGCCAAATTGAACATGCATAAGATAAAAAAAAATCTAGAAAGACTTTGCCTCCAGCTGTAAAATTAGAAGGGTTAAAGTATATTAAAAGAAGTGAAGAGTCAAAGAACCTAAGCCTCGCCATGCACCTGGACCCTTAAATGGTGTGTAAGAAACATTGGTTTTCATAAATTAAAGAAAATCCCTATGTTAAGTCAATGGGAAATGTTTTTTGTTTCGTTTTAAAAAATGTGATTGCAGATAAAGATCTATCAAATAAATAAATATCTTGATTGTCAACAATATTCATTCAGTATTTAATGATTTATGGGAAGTTTGAATATTTAACAACAGCAATCAATGCCAGTCTTCAGAAACTTATACAAAACTGAAGAAATGTGAAAGAATTCTTTACACAAAGTTCTAAAACACAAACTTATTTTATTAAACACTCTGACACAATACTTATTACTAAGTTTTAATTAACTATTGAAGTAAATTTTTGTGGCTGGCATTGTTATCGCTAAATATTCAAACTTCCATAACACATTAAATACTGAATGAATATTGGTGAAAAATCGAGATATTAATTTATTTGATTGAGATCTCTATCTGCAATCATATTTTTCAAAACCAAAAAACAAACTTATTTTAGAAGTTATAGAGCTTTGATGTTAGCTTCCCATTAAAAGTAAGTTTGGTATACACTAAGTAAAGGTAATTACTTAGTGTATACCAAAAAAGTAGAGTTTATTCAACATTTAATCAACTGTATACTTGTAATATTTATTTTCCATCTATATGGCATTTATCTGCTACTTGTGGCTAGATTGCCTGAACAGCGCCTACATGTGACATAATGGAGTATGTACTGCAGGTAGAAAACGTTCATATCATCAATTAGAGGAGATCTTGATTGGTGGCCAGTAGCTCAGTGGTTCAGAGCACCTGGCATGTTATCAGGAGGTCATGGGTTTGTATCCAACTGGCTCAAGAAAATTTTTCCTCAAAAATTTGAATTGATTCAAAAGTGGTAATTACTTAGTGTGTGTTTGTATTGTATTTCTGCTGAGGTCCTGCCATCCTCACAGGCCTTCTACTATGACATATAAACTGACAGGCTCCTGTCAGATCTCTGTGGCAAGCAGCTGCTTGAGGAGGTATTTTTTATTTTGCATTTTTATGGTAGTGAAAGGGTTCCATCCATACAATTTCCTGGTTATTTTTACATTAAAAATAATTAGGCCATGTTAGTAGTAGCCATATAAACAAATTACAAATATGTGGTATTTTCTTTTCATTTTGCAACACATAGGACAGAGAAGAATCCTAGAAACTACTTGTAACTTTTATAGGCCTTTTCATATAAGGACATACCCTAGTAAGACTGAAACTATTGGTGACCACTGCCTTAGTCAGAGCTAACACAACACAAAAAGTTTTCCCTGTTGGGATGATAACAAGCTCTCTAACCACTTTGCCAGTTAAGGCTTATATTATTGTATATAATGTTTTTAACACTATGTATAGCTAAATCACTATAACACATGTAGGGGAGTGCTGGCCCTTTTTTTGGGGACAGAGCTGTAGTAAGGGGCCCCAGGCTATGATAAAATATTCAGTTTCCTTTTCAAGATTTCAATACTTTTTTTTTTAAGAGTTCGTACATGAAGCTTAAAACAGGTTTTTTTTCCTATTCTGTGAAAATTACATAAAAAAAAACTATTATTTTAAAAAATCATGCTCCTAGGAGGTCTCAGGGACCCATGACACTAAGGGCCTGAGATGCTATAGAGCTAAACATATGTATTTAATAGTGTACTAAAGAAGTTACAATTTAATTTTTATTTAAATATTGGGGTTCTGCAGAATTTCACAAATCATACAGTTCCTTAGCCAAAAGAAACTGAAAAAATCACTACTTTAAGCATTTTATAAGAATCAGTCTGAGTGAAAAATTTTGGTTTGTGCAACCCCTAACACTTATGAATCCACATTGATCATTTTCAAGTTGTCCATCAACCAAATATTTAATTCTGTTAAAACAGAATTAGACAATGAACTTTACTAGAAATAGATTGATACCTCTGTAATTATTACAAGAACTATAATCATCTTTCTTAAAAACAGAGATAATGCCTGAAGTAAAATCTTTCCTATGGAGAGGAACATTCTCTACAGAAAATATTCAACATTTCAATAAGCCATGGAGCAGCAGAATTATCTGCCTCTCCCTGGATTTCAAAAATTGGTCATTCTAATTCCTTGGGACTTGCGCAGCTTTTATTTCAGAAACGAAACAAGGAAAATTAAAAAATATATATAGAATATAAATGTTTTGACATAAAAGTATTTTCATAATTTTAAAATGATCATTGTAATTCCTCATGACTTGTGTAGCTTTAATTTTTGAAGTAGTCATAAGTGACTAAAAATTAATATTAAAGCCAAAAATACATCTTCACTGTAAACAATGGAAGGAGATTCTTGAAATGCCCAGCTTACCTCGTTTTAGCAAAATCTTCATTTTCGACAACCATCATCTTTATCCCTCAATCCCTACAGGTCATTCCATTGCCTTTTGTTTCTTGCCACACCAAATATTATCTGATACCACTCTCTAATTGTGCTGCCAGAAGTTTCTCAGCTGCTTATCAGACCAAATATCTAATAAAGTTTCAACAAATCCCTTTAACATATAAATGTACTTACTTGTGATGCTGTGTTAAGACTAGTATGGTGTTGATATAGTTTGTCCCTGCACTCCTTTCTATCAGAAATAAGTTGCACTGTTTAATCACTCAAATTACTGTCTCCTTGTCACTTTTTACCCAGAAGAACACTGTTGGCTTTAAGTATAGCCTGCTTTAAATGTTCCCAAATCAGTTTACTATAATGTCTACACAGCCTAATATACACACACCAGCAACTGAATTAGAAACCTTTATGCAGATGTACGTAAACGTCACTTGTGCAGCATATATGCAAAATAATGGTCACATGCATCACCATGTGATCTAGGCAACTATTTAAGACTGCTGTTCATCAGTAATTGTCAGTAGTGTTGATCACAATGGGTAAAACAAAGGATCTTTTGGGGTTCAATAAAGGGCTTATTGTGGGTGCCTGTCTGGCTGGAGTGACGATTTTAAAAACAGCAGAGCTGACTGGTTTCTCAAAAGGTGAGATATCTCAGGTTTTTAATCAGTGGAAAAATAATCCACACAGCTTATTTAAGAGGTGCAAGTGTGGTGCGATGACAATCTGCCAGAAATGAGATAGTCGTCTGAGAAGGCTTGTATGAAAAAACAGAACTTCCTGTGTGCAGCATTTAACCGAAGCATTCAATGAAGGCTGTTCCCAATCCATATTTCAGTGAACTATGCACAGGGAATTGAAGAGGATCGGTATTACAGTCACATGTATATACAGAAACTACTGATTTCTGCAAAGAACCGGAAAGTTCATCTACAATGGTGTCAGCAACACTGTGATTGGACACTGGAAAAAAGTCATGTGGTTCGACGAGTCATGGTATACCTTGTTCTGTACTGACAGTAGGCAGAGAGTTTGGCAGCAAAGATGAAGCAATGAACCCAGATTGCCTTGTAACACAACTCAAGGTCGTGGAGGCTGTGTCATGGTGTGGGGTATCCTCTAAGGATTATCTGAATATTGTTGCTGATCAAATCTATCCTGCAAAGTTGACTTTTTATCCAATAGGGGATGGCTGTTTCATGGATGACAATGCTACTGTTCATTATGCAAGATGTGTTCAGCAATAGTTCAGTGAGCATGACAGTGATTTCCACCATCTTCCCTAGCCACCACAAAGCCTGGATCTGAACCCCATTGAGAATGTATGGGACATGTTAGTAAAACAGATCCGGGAGCAAAGTCCTCTTCCATCAAATCTGAGACAGTTAAAGAACTGTCTGGTGAACACCTGGTATGCTGGAGATGTAAAGGCATTCCAACACGTTGTGTAATCTATGCCAAACTGCATATGTGCTGTAATTCTGGCTAAAGGAGTCCAATTCGGTATTGAGTAAAGGTTTGTAATTCAGTGGTCTGTGTGTGTAGTAAGCTTTAGCTATTTGTGTCTTTCAGAACAGCCTGATCCAAGTGAACATCAATGGTATCAACAGCTGGAAGTGGCAACTGAGTAAGCAGAGTGTCTAAACAAAAGTATTGTAGTACAAGGCGATTTTATTATTTTGTTTGCTTTTATTCTTTTGTGATTGAAGACTCTGGCAAAAACTGAACAGCAAAACTTTCAATAGCATTGATAGCAACACTAGGAAAAAGAAGTATAGTATCAGGTAACCAAATAAATTCATGCAGTTTTTCAATGTTATCATTTCAATGAAAAGTATGTAAGCACAATTGCAAATGGTGTACCTGTGTTGATACACAGTCAAAAGCAAATGGCACACTGAGTCAGTTGATGTGTAACAAGTGTAAAAAGTGGTTTGGTGAAATTGAGAAGAGTGACAAAAACATATCTGTGTCGAATAGTTATTTGAGAGTGCTTACTTTATGAGTTTAAACTGGGAACTAAAGTAATGCAAGCAAGATATCTATGGCATTTGGAGAGAACTCATTGAGTGAACGGACATCCCAAAAATGGTTCAGAAAATTTGCGTCAGGCAATGAGACACTTGAAGATGCACCTGGGATGGGAAACCAACCATCATTGAAGATGATGAACTGAAGGCCAGCATCAAATTGGATTCATGTCAAACATGCCAAGAGCTTGCAGAAAGGTTCCATGAACATGATGAAACCATTCGTTTGCATTTACACTTGCCTAAACAAAGTCTGGAAGCTGAGCAAATGGGTTCCACAAAGAACTGACTGCCAATAACAAACTCCAGCAGCTTATGATCTGCTCATTGTTGCTTTCACACCAACAATGAACCATTCTTGGATAGGTTGTTGACATGCAATGAAAAATGGATTGTCTATAGCCGTCCCGTGGTCGAGTGGTTAGCACGCTTGGCTACTGATCTAAGGGACCTGGGTTCGAGCCCCGGGTAAGGCATGGATGTTCGTGTTGTTTTTCTGCTGAGGTCCTGCCATCCTCTCAGACCTTCTACTCTGACATATAAACTGACAGGCTCCTGTCAGACCACTGTGGCAAGCAGCTGCTTGAGGGGGTATTTATTTTATTTTTATTATAGTACGGATTCTCAATGTGGGGTATGTGGTAAAAATTTTTGGTGTACGCCGTGAGAGCTCAAAAGTCGCTAGATATATGTTATATATATATATGTTTTATTCCCATTGTTATACTATAACTATAGCTTTATCTGTCTATACAAAGGGTATGCCAGTTACATACATATTTCCAGGGGGTACGTGAAGCATAAAAGGTTGAGAACCACTGGTCTATAGGAACACCAAACGTTTGTATCATTGGGCTGTCACCCAGTGAACCTGTACTGCACCCACCAGAGTCCAGGATCCACCAAGAGAAAATTTTGTTGTGTGTCTGATGGACTACAGTTGATATCGTTCATTATGAGCTTCTTGCCACTGGTCAAATAATCATTGCAAACACTTACTTGTCAGAACATGTTCATCAAAAAGCTGCCATGGTCCTTCAGGACAATGCTTGCCCTCACACAGTGTGAGTGACTTGATACAAGCTCCTCAGCCTTGGTTGGGAAATTCTACCCCACCCTCCATATTCCTCAAACATCATGCCATCTGACTACCATCTTTTCTTGGCATTGGTTTGTTAAGATGTATGAAAGTTTTTGAATTTGATATGTAGGGTAAAATCAAATGTGAAATACAGGGCATATAAAACAATCCGTAACTGAAGGAATGGGACAAAAACCTGGTCAATGTCTGCTAAATGCTTAAGTCACCATGCTGGCAAGAACAACAGACAACACAAATGGTCCCTTTTGAGTACCAGCAAATAAGCTTTGAGTACCAGCAGCTTTGAGTACCAGCAAATAATTGCAAACACTTGCTTGTCAGAATTGCAAACACTTACCTGTTGGAATCACTCCAATTTTAGGGTCAGCAATGTACTTGTGTAAGGGTTCAGGTTATCTATAATGATCTTTGATAAGGACAAGCTATCAGCTATTATAAGATATCATGTACCTCTGTTTGCAGCTGACCAACCACAAATTAATGGAAAACACAGTAGATTTACTACCTGAAAATCAAGTCCAGGATCTAATATTCAAAACCATAACCAGCAAATTGATAAAAGGTTGATACAATTTATTCTTAAAACCTTACTTAATGGCTTAGGATATTAGAACACAATGATGCAAAACAGATATCTATGCTTACATCTAAATTTCAAATTATTCTTGTCATTTTTCTTCATATTAGCTTTGTATTTATTCAGTTGTGAAGTTGGTTGATTGGAGTTTGGAGTTTTGTGATACACTATTTAGGATATTGTGCAGCAAACCAAAGAGTAAATAAAAATCCAGAGTCAATACAAAAAACTGGGATAAAAAAATAAGCATATAAGTAACATGGCATAAAAGGCTCAGGTAGAATAAGAATGTGCAGGGGTGAATCCTTGGGGGATGGGGGCGGAGGCTCCCCTAAAGTAAATCAGAGTTGACAAAATTCTAAGTGACTTTGCAAAATCCAGGTGAGTTGTGAAAATTTAGATTTTTTTTTGAAAGATTAAGGGGAGTTAGCAAAATCTAGGATAATTGTCAAAATCAAGGCAACTTGGCAAAATCTAGGCAGTTAGCAAAATTTGAATTCTACTTGGTAAATACAGCAAGTTGTGAAAATTAGGACTGGTTTTGTGAAATTAAGGAGAGTTGGCAAAATTGAGACAACTTGGCAAAATTCGGAGTGACTTGACAAAATTCAGATGAGATGAAAAAATTGGGGATTTTTTAATGTAAAATTATGGTGAGTTGACAAAATCTAGGTCAGTTGGCAAAATTGCGATTGGTTCTTGTAAAATTAAGGAGGGTTGGGAAAATCAAGACAATTTAGCAAAATCTAGGGGTGTTGCAAAATTCAAAGTGACTTGGTAAGATTAAGGTGAGATAAAAAAATTGGGATTTTTCTGTAAAATTTTAGCAAGTTGGTAAAATCTAAGGCAAAATTTAAAACTACTTGGTAAAATACAGGCAAGTTGCAAAAATTGGGATTGTTTTTGTGCAATTATAAGGAGAGTTGACAATATTTGAAGTAACTTTGCATTTCAGGGAAGATGTAAAAATTGGTTTTTTTCCCGTAAAATTATGGATAGTTGGCAAAATTTCAAACCACTTGGTAAAAGAATGGTGAGTTGTGAAAATTGGGATTAGTTTTGTGAAGTTAAGGGAAACTGGTGAAATCGAGAAAAACTAGGAGTTTTGTGAAATTAAGGAGAGTTAGTGAAATCGAGAAAACTTGGCAAGAACTTTAGGAGTTGGTAAAATTAAAAGGAGATTTACAAAACCAAGACAATGGACAAAATCTTTGGAATCCCACCACTGAATTTGAATCGCAAGAACAAAAACTTGGTATCTTCCTATCAAAAAAAAAATATCTTGGTGCTTCATCCAAAGAAAAAAATTGACTTGAAAGAAATCAGTAAAGAAAAAAATTGACTTGAACGAAATCAGTTGGCAAAATTTGATTTCCGAGTTGACAAAATTTCGTTCCCTCCCCCCAACCATACTCCTTTCCTTACACCCCTGAGAATGTGACAATAATAATAATACAGTTAAAAGAGGTAGTAAAACATAGATGTTGAAAAATATAAGGATAAGATGGATATTTTCTCTCTGATTTATCTTGCTCTCTGATAAGGTATTGCTTTTCTCACAGATGTTCTTTATGGTGTATTATACTGATAAGCTGTCAGACATCTGTGGTTAAATGGGCACTTTCAGGAGTAATTGCTTTATATTTCAAAATTGCTATGTCATTTAATTAATAAGGATTACCCTTCCAGGGCCAAGCCTGAAAAACACTTTTATACTAGCTTTTATACTTTTATATAGCGAAAAAAAAATTACTTCAGAACTTTTTTGTCAAGTAACCAATGAAAGGAATTATGCAGTGGTGAAACATCCAGGGAAGCTAAGCTTCCCTTAAAATTTTCATTTCTCACTAACTGCTAGAGCAGACTGATCACTCTGTGATTGGCTGCCACCATCATTGGCAGTATCATTGAAAATGCAAGTGAACTCAGAGGCTTACTGGTAAGTGTTATTGTATTTGTTATTTTTTAAGAAAAATGAAGAGCAATCCTCCTTTTCCTTAACTGGCCTATGTATGGTTTTCACTGATTCCAAATTATAAATGAATTTCTTATTTAGTAGAATTCTGCTGGTGAATTGTAATCATACCTTTCCTGTTTGGATACCATCTAAGCCTAATTGCTCCAATGCATATTTGCTGAAGCGATTTATAACTTTATCACTATGTTTTACTGCTCTCATCATTATCATAATAACAAGAGATGATATTACTATACTATAGGTATAGTAAAACATACATAATATTAAAACAATTTTTGTGGACAAAGTAGAATAACTTACTAATACTATAATTCATCAAGGCTATACTCAGCATAAAATGAAAAATGTATCTTGTGACACATTTCACTCCCATCACAATTATAACTAATGTATCTTTCGATAAGTTTAATGTTGTATTGGTTAATTCGGATTTTAGAGAATAAACTAATGACATTCAGCAGGTACCCACTGTATTATACTTCATTCAAATACACGTAATTAGATGCATGGAAATGTTTTGAAAGTCAGAAAATTTGAAATTGGTAAGTTATATAAATAAGCATTAAAATATTTGAAAAATAACTACAGGCAGTGGTCTGATTCAAATTTAACAACCAGATTCCTACACCTGTCGCTACACCTGTAGTTTAACTGTTATTTTTCTACACCTGTAGTTTAACTATTATTTTTATCATACAAAGATATGAAATGTGTCTAGGAGACCTCTCACTTTTGGTATCTACATTTTTGTTGATGCTAATCAGCCTTCAACTATGTTGACATAGTTCTTGTATATTAAACATGTCAAGTGCAAGTTTTAGGATGGCTGAAAACCAGAAATGTTGCCAGATATTGAGCTATGTAAAAATGTTTGTTCCGAATGTTACAAATTTATAACATAGAGTATGCATCATTTTGCTTTCTTCAGTACTCACAAATTACTGCTGAGTGAACATACTGCACATCATGATAATGATATAATTAATATTTTTTAAACATATATATAATATAGGGGACTTCTGAGATCCCACTTTTTCTACTCAAGGTTTGCATATACTGGTGTTTTCCAGGAAAACATCACTCATCATAAGCCATGTCATGCTGTCTGAAGAATTCACTCTTTGCCTATAATAAAATACAGGTTCGAACCTTAAATTAGTTCAAACTTTGATGAAAATCAAGAAAGGATCAAAATATTGAAGTTGCAAAAAGTTTAAAAGATTTGATATTAAAAATTTTGCTGCATTTCGGAAATAGATATGGTAGTTTCAAATAAAATTATATGTTATTAATGTCTCTCACTGAATTTTTTAACAGACATTTAACTAGCATAATTCCTTTGTGTTTCACCATATGGGTGGACATGGGAACTGGGACAGTTGCACCCCCATTGGAAAAATTGGTCAAAAAATTAATTTGTTAAATAATATCAGGTGTACCAAAAATTCATGTTTTTTCTTTAAAGAAATGTAAATCTTGCATACATTATCTGTTATATTCTAAAAGTTGTTAAATGTAAATCTTGTTTTGTATTTTTATATTTTCTTTTGTCTTTGGAAGTACTTCATCTATTTTTATTATTATGAAAAACTTTTTGTGTGCATTTTCAATAATAAATTATTTTTCCCCTTTTTGTTTATGACATGATCTATATTGCACATCTTATTTGAAATTATACTCATTAATTAATGGCTCAACATAACTAAAAAAAATCTGGTGGTGGTGGGAACCATGACAAAATTGCCCTCCCACAGGAGGATTTTCGTGGCAAGGAAGTCCTCTTTGCTATGTAACCAAGACCTCATTGAATATCAAGATGTTGTTTGACTGGAAAGAAATCAACACATAACTTAATGCGATATTAAATAAATTATCAGGAGCAACAAGTTGTAAGCAGCCAGCAATGTATAACTCCAAAAGAATGATAATCTATGGAAATAAATCTACAGAAATGAAAACAAAGGCTTAATTATAAAAACATAAATAAAATACTAACTAGATGCATGGTAACAATATCCAACGTATGGGAACAACACTGTAAAAAAAAACAAATAGCCACTTGACTGCAAGTATCAGTAATTAACTAGGCCACAGCACTTGCTCTGCTGTGATGTAGCTTACTGCAATCAGTCTTCAACAACAAACTCTGGCCATGCTCTGGCTAAGAAGTTTTTTTTTAGTTATAGTTTTGATTTCAATAACAGGAACAATGCATAGAATGCTGGAATAAATGATATAAATAATTTTAGGACTATTAAAATGGGTTAGGGCAGAAAGAGAATATAAAATGAAAAACAAAAACAAAACAAAAACACAGAGATTACACACTTTATAATTACTTCCAAAATCTTGTTCTTAAAAATAGCAGATTTCTGTTAATTTTTATGAGAATTTTCAAACTTTAAGAGAAAAATTGATTGGTAATAGCTCAAATCAGACTTGTGAGCTAAAAACTGAGAGTTGCTTCAGTGTAGAGTAACATTAACAAACAAATTGGCAATAATGTATATCTGGTCTAAGAAATGGGGATCACATGGCTTTAATGATTTATATCACAATCTAATAAAATATTCAAATGAAAAACACATTATTTTACAAGTATGAAAAACGAATTTTCATAAGATATACTTAAAAATTTTTTAAGAGGCAAATTCTATTTTTGTTTTAAAGTTTCATGTATTCTATTAAAAACTGATGTCATCTTTGGCCTCTCATTTCAGAATCTGCCAACTTTTATACAAGATATAGGTTCTGCAAGGGTTAAAGAGCTAAAATATTGATGGAATACGATGATATTAAATAAGAAATCAACTACATTAAAAAAATCCTAATTAAAAATTTTAAAAAGAAATAGATACCATCACAACTGCTGGTAAAATCCAGCATATAGTACTGATATAGCAGCATATAGTCCTTTAAGGGAACAAAGCCATTTAAAAGTTTTTTTCATTATTATTATTTTATTAGGCCTAATGAGTTTCCTTTCATTTTACAATTTGCCATTTCATTATCCTGAATTAAATGCTCTTTCATTTTGTATATAACATGATTATATACTAAAAGAGCCAAAACATTATGACCACCTGCCTAATATGATGTTGGTCTTCCACATGCCACCGAAACAGCTCTTACCCAGTGAGGCATGGACACTACAAGATTTCTAAAGGTGTCTTGTTGTATCTGGTACCTACTGTGTTATGCTGTTCCAACACAAACCACAGATACTCGATTGATGTCTGGGGAATTTGGAGGCCAGGGTAATACCTGGAAGTCTTCCTCATGTTCCCTGAACCATTCTCAAACAATCCAGGCAGTGTGGAATGGTGCATTATCCTGCTGAAAGAAGGCACTACTAGAGGGGTATACTGTTGCCATGAAAGGATGTTTGACAGGTGGTAGAAGTCATAGTTTCCTGCACGTGAATGACTGGGTCCAGGATTTCCCAGCAAAACATTGCCCAAAGCATTACGCTTCCTCCACTGGCTTGTTTTCTTCCCACAGTGCACACTATTGCCAACACTTCCCCAGGTAAATGACATACACATACCTGGCTGTCCACATGGTGCAATAGGAAACGAGATTCATCAGACCAGACAATCTTCTTCCAATCATTCAAGATTCAGTTTTGATGTTCGAGTGCCCATTGTAAGCACTTTCGATGGTGAACTGAGGTTAGCATGGGCACTCAGGGCAGCCTGCAGCTATGCAGCCCCATTTTCAGCAGGGTTTGATGTACTGTGTATTGTAACACATTACTCCCATCACTAGCAATCAAATTACAGGTGAGTTGTGCCACAGTATCCCTTCTATTGGCCCATACCATATGGGATAGCCGTCGCTCACTTCTAGCATCGATGAACCGTGGTCAGCCACCTTGCCAGCAGTTCATGGTTTTTCCCTCCTTCTCTCCAACTTTTTGAAGGTACTAATCACAGCTAACCACAAGCTTTCTGTCTCGGAAATGCTCTGATCCAGTCATCTGGTCATTACAATTTGGCCTTGATCTAACTCACTTAAGTCCGCTGCCATTCCCATCTGAAGAACAAAAATAACACTTATTGACAGAGCTCAATATCAGGTGTTATTTATAATGTTTCATGACCTTCACATGCACTATTCGTTTACCTGCAATTGCTTCAATTTACATAACGATGCATTGGTCATAATGTTTTGGCTCTTCGGTATATGTAGAATAAATAATAATTTCGTTTTTGTTACTGAATTTTTAATATATATGTGGATTGATCCCATCTGTTTCCCAACAGCTGTTCCAGTGGGTCCACATGGCCTGGCATTTAGCCCATGGTATGCAAAAAAGTGCCGCTCAGAGGTAAAACAACCCAACCCAAATAAACACAAAAATATGTAGCATCACACTATAAACACAAAAATATGAATATTTAAATTTTTTGTAAGAATGCAATTTTTCGATGAGGGCCCTAGAAGCTACTCAGCTTGCAGAGGCCTTTTCATATAAAGACAGCACAGTAGAAACAGCCATGCCATCACCCAGGTTGGGTTGTTTTACCTCTGAGCGGCATTTTTTTGCACACTATGGGCTAAATAGTCAGCTCACACGGACTCTGAAGGGTCAGAAGGTTGGGGGAGGGGACCCACTGACAGCTGTTGGGAGACAGATGGTAGCCTCCCATCAAGGCCATCCTGCATGTTCTTTAATGGGCACAAAGTATGGCTCTCCCACACACGGGGCCATGGCTTAACATCCCATCTGACAGATGACAGCCTTTCGAAGCCCATCGGTGTCCCCTACTGATCGTGGCAGGGCGGGGAATTTTGTGGAGATAAATCTCAACACCTACCCAGCTGGGACTCGAACCTGGGAACTACAGATTACAAGCCTGGTGTGCTACCGACTGAGCCCCCCCCCCCCACACACACACATGGGGCCATGGCTTAATGTCCCATCTGATCGATGGGACCCTTTTTAAGTACATCGGTGTCCCGTACTGACCATGGGCAGGGCAGGGAGTTTTGCAGAGATAAATCACATTGCTGGCTCAGTTGGGACTTGAACCTAGAAAACTGCAGATTATGAGTCTGGTCCATCACCCAGGATTCAAACCCGGAATCCAGCTGCAGCAGTATCACCGCGAGGCAATGTGATACTACTATATCACTGTGACAGCTTGTAAATTGTTATAATACTGCACAAAGTTCATACTACTGAATAGATTATCTGGTGGTATGATGTGGACAGTAGGAAGAACAAGTAATGATATCTTCATTCTACATTAGTAGAGCATCAATTACTCAAAAAAATTGCCTAAATTGGATAAACAAAACAACTTGAAAAAAATTCCCCTATATATACGGGGAAGCATTTTACAACATGCTCTAAAATTACATAAGGTCAACTTTTGACTCAAGCTGAAAGAGTATGCCCCCCCCCCCCCTACTTTACAGCACCACAACTTTAACGTTCGATAGAAGGGCAAAAGATGGGTAAAACAGAATGGTTTCCTGTTAAAACAATGCAACTTCAGGAGGAATAATCTTTATTTTGTGAATTCTTACCACAATTTGGATGCGGGAACTCTGCAATTCTGCATCTATTGTAGCTGATATCTCAGAGGCCAAATTTTTCAAATAACATTTATTACACTTGATGGATTTTAAAAGTTACTATTAAGAAAGTATTCACTTTTAGTTTAATGTAGAAGAAAAATTGTGTTGAGCAGGATGGAATAAAAACTCATGATCTTCTGATAACATGTCAGCTAAGCTACCAGCCATTGGCTAAAAGCCTGCCTTCAAGAGAGACAGAACTGTGTACTGCAGGTAGGAAACTTCATAATATCAGTTAAAGATCTTGTTTGGTGGCAGGTAGCTCAACAGTCAGAGCACCTGACATTATCAGGAAGATGTAGGTTCATATTCCCACCTGACTTAATACAGTTTTTCCTATATGACATTAAACTAAGAGTGAATATTTCCCCAACACTTTAAAAGTAACAAAAAATTACTTAAATTTAAAAGTTACTCTGAATCTTTGATATATATCATTGTAACAATATTCTTAAATTAAGTATTTGGGTTTGAAACATGCAAGTTGAGTGACAAAAATTAAAATTTAAAATCATTACACTAGATAACAACTATATATCTAATTATTATTTTTTCAATAAAATCAAAATCCCCTGTTTTTTGTCTGGTGTCAATAGTACAGGCCAGTGGTAGTGGTATGATAGTTTAGGGAATGTTTTCCTGGCACACTTTAGATCTCCTGATACTCATCAAAAGACATCTGAATGCCATGGTACATTTGAAAATCATTGCTGACCAAGTTCATCCCTTCATGCTACAGTTTATCCTCACTCAAATGGACATGTTAAGCATAATAAACACCTGCTCACAAAGCCCATATTATCACCGAATGGTTGCAGGAACATACCGATGAGTTTTCCTTGCTTCATTGGCCTTCACAGTCTCTGGATCTAATCCCTATCAAGCATCTTTGGGATGAGGAGGTAAGGACTGTTTGCAGCAAGACTGTGCCACTGCCCAGTTTGCAGGAACTGTGTGGCACAACCATTTCCTTGTGGTACAACATTCCTGCACAATGTGTCCAGCATCTTTTTAAGTTCCATGCCTGATGGATTTGGGCTGTTCTGATGGCCAAAGGAGGCATAACATGCTACTAAAGTAGGTGTACCTAATAACTTGGCATCTCAGTGTATATCTATACAGAATCATTCCATATAATAATAAACATATTCTGAACGAAAAAAATGAATGCAAAGGAGAATGGACTTCAATATACTGTTTCTTCTAGGGTTTGGTGACAGCAGCAAGTGCACCAGTTGCAAACTAATGAGGAACTCTTATTGACAGATTTTGGTGGCTGGTAATTCTTCAGATACTTGACTGATTGGTCTAAAGTTTTGCACATGGGTGCTCGTTGTGTTGGGTGTAAATTGGGTTGCTATCTGTCATGGAGGAGATTAATTCTTTTGGGAATGCTTCGGATCTGAGGGTGCTGTTGTCACTTCAGTTATGTTGTGAAAGAATGGAACATTGCATGCTAAACTTTAGGCAGGATATAGTCATATTGTATTTAAAAATAATTTTATTTGTGATTTTCTTTTTGCAATTTCTATTCATTATATTGGAGATTTTAGTTTTCTTTTGTACCTAATATGCTTAGTATTTGCATCATTTTTCTGGTAAATATATATATCATTGTCGTAATTTTATTAGTCCATAAATCCATGATCACTGACCATAGGGATGTGTGGAATGTATTTCAGAATTTTTGCCCGAGGAGAGAGAGAATACTAAGTATTAACACTGCAGACAATTTTCGTTTACCTAAGCCTGCAGTGATGTTTTTAAATGGCAGCACCTTGGTTAAAAAAATTATGGAACATGGGGAGGGGGCGGTCAATTTTATATTATATTTTTGCCTTGGGTGAAAACTTATGTAGTTAAGGAGTGCAAAGATGAATGCAATTATTAGAATAAATAAAAATAAATAAATACCTCCTCAAGCAGCTGCTTGCCACAGAGGTCTGACAGGAGCCTGTCAGTTTAATATGCCATAGTAGAAGGGATCTGTGAGGTTGGTGGGTCCTCAGTAAATTTTTTTTTACAAGATTATAAAAAATATATTAACATAATTTAAATATGCTTCACAGGTTTTCTTTAGGTATGTAATGAGAGAAAAATCAGGTTTTTATCCGGCACTAAAATTCACATATGATTCTGCATAAGCACTCCAAATGTGGCTTGCTTTGATGTCAGTAATACTATTTACACCATATGGAGGAAATGGTTGACAAAATTTTGCAGCAAATAAGACATGGACATTTTTGCAGTCTGCATGCATTACTGAGGTCTCGCTTCCTTTACAGGTCTTCTATGTCATGATTTACACAGTTTTCTACTAGTTCATCTTCGGAAATGGCTGCCCATGCAGACATCTTTTCAATTCTGAAAGAACATATCTTGCCATGGGTACCTGTCTGTACCCCACTCCTTTGGAAATTACATTTGATTATTAATCATGATTAATCACATTTGAGAGCACAAATATTTTACTCATAAAGTGTATCAATCTCATGTTTAGTCAATAAATAGAGATTTTAAGACCACTGCAGAAATTCAAGACTATACACTTTCATTTCTTTACATTAAAAAATTGCCCAGATATCAGCCATTTCAAGTCATGCTCAGTCCAAATTTCTCCCACCTTAAAATAATAACAGCAATAAAAAATTCACATCTAACAAAAATTCGAAAAACATTAATTTGAACTACCTTATTACAGGCAAATTGATTCATAATTAAAATTTTGTAAATTGGATGATTTTCAAACAAATGCTAAAAAAAATTGCTCTATAACTTAATATATAACTATAGAATTCCGCAATAAACTCACCATGATCATGTTCTATCCTCACATGTCGCACTAAGCCATTTAATTTGAATGTTAAACTGAAGATATAATGCTCATCAGAACTGTCTCTAACAACAAATGAGCCATCAGGTTCTCCAGACAATAATTTTTCTGCTGTTTCCCCACTGATAGGACCCCAGTACCATCCACACTAAATGATAGAAAAAGTATATTTTATTGAAGAAATAAAATATCAGCACATTTGATAACTTAAAAAATACTTTAAAATATAATTTTAATAAATCACTTATATCTTAAAAAAATTAATAAATTCAAATTAAAGCATATTCAATAATAATTATATTAATGAGCAGAATCTTTATGGAATCTATAAATGCAGTCTTAACAGTCTCCAATTCAATTACTTTTGGTTATTTAGAAATCAATAGTTTCAACTATTATTACAAAATAATATGACTAATAATGATGTTTAACTATTTTCTGTCAGTTAAACAACTAAAATGATTACCATGATGACAATATTGGTTTATGCTGTTTAAGGAAGTTTCTACTGGTTAATATGCTAATGATTTAGATTAAATTTCTTATGTTTACAAATTATTGAATATATTTATTTAAATATCATATTTCAGTTGAGAGATTTGGTTTTGACAAGTCTCTCCCATCGTCTTGAAAAACATTTCAAGGTAGTAAAAAAAATTAGAAGATTAAAATATAAGAAAGGAATTTTTTGTGTCTAATTGTTTTTAACTCATATACAAATATAAATAAATACCCCCTCAAGCAGCTGCTTGCCACAGAGGTCTGACAGGAGCCTGTCAGTTTATATGCCACAGTTGAAGGTCTGTGAGGATGGCATGACCTCAGCAGAAAAACAACACAAACATTCATGCCTTACCTGGGGTTCAAACCCGGATCCCTTAGATCAGTAGCCAAGTGCACTACCACTTGGCCACAGGACGGTTACATATATATATATACTGGTTTTCAAAATTAAAGGACAATGGAATAATTGTATACATTTAAAAATTATTTTCAATAAATAAAATCAAACTAGTAAATTCATGCCAAAAGTCTGGCCAAAATGTACTGATAACTTTTCCATTGATAAGTTCACTCACAGCTTTCCACCACTCCAGTTAATTACATCCTGTGAAAAGTTTGGTGCCAAATATATGTCCATTGATAACTTCATTCACAGCTTTTCACAAATACTACTCACAACATACTCCTCCATTCACAAAGTAGGCACCAGCAGTGCCCCCTGAAATTTCTGACACTTTTCAAGGGATTGGTAGCTAGGAACCCAATCTGTTACCACAAAAGGGTTAGAACTAAGTGGGATCTCCTTACCAAATTTGGAATGATCACTCAAGTATCTGGGAAACCCCAGGGAAACTGACAATTTTTGCCACCAATGGCATCACATATGTCTGCCTGTTCATTTGGAATTACTCCTATTATATAATACGATGAATGTATGGGAAGAGTATCATGACATAACTCAGTACCAGCAAGTGGGATAATGACAAAATCTTGCAATATGCATGAGTGCTACATGAATTCACATAATGGAGGTGTTGAATTTAGGGGACAGGCACTATTTTACTATTAATTAGGCATAATGATCACACCTGACAGACATATAAACTTATGTCGCATCATTCTTTTACTGTTTATGAGGCTACTGATGACATTTTGTGGTATAGTCTATGCTTCTACAAGAGCAGATATGATCTCATGGAGAGTTCTGGGAAGGGGCATACAGCATATGTATAACATGGTATACAGCAGTGTTTCTCAAAGTAGTGATATGCAGACCAGTGCCAGCTCATGAGCCATCAGTTGCCAGTCCACAATGACCTGCCAGGAGAGAAATATGTTTTCAGCAGCATAATACTGATATCGTAGCTTTCTGCTTCTTTTTTAAATGGATGTAATATTTCGATATTTTTTAATGTAAATTTCTATTGAGGTGTCAGTCCCCCCCCCCCCCCCCCCCCGCGCGCCAAGTTATCAGTCAAACCAACACTGGTCATTGTGACAACGGAAAAAAATTGTTAGTTTACCACATCAGACAGTTTGAGAACACTGGTATACAGCAATGTATGTCTTGCAATCTGCCTCCCCCGGGTGTCCCATACATGCTCAGTTGTATTAGATAAGGTCTAGGATCCAACTGGCAACTTCATCCTAAGAATATTTTTTTTCAAGTAAATAATTGACCACATGCACCATATGAAAACATGCATTATTATCCATAAAGATGAAATTTCAGGCATGAAAAGAAATGATGAAATATGTGAAATTGTGCAATATGTGAAATGAGTTGGGTTGTTTTATCTCTGAGTGGCACTTTTGTGCACAAGGTCTCCAAGGGCTCAGATAAGTTTGGAGGAAGGGGCTGTTAGAAGACAGGCAGCACTCTCCCATCAAGCCATCCAGCATGTTCTTTAATGTGCACATCTATCTAATATATATATATAATGATTATCACAGGGTATGGCTATTCAGTACATGATGTCAAAGCTTAATGTCCCACCCCTTATTTGTTACTGCAGTTGTGATGAGTTCTTTGTACTCACCAGATAAACACATGTGAATATACATTAAAACTGAATCTATACTCATCTTTGAAGAGAACATTTCCCCACTGATCTGAACACCAAGTTGAATTATCTGCACTGCATTAAGTAAGTTCTTCTGTAGAAGGGTGTAAGGAGTCATAAACCACTGGGCTTTCCTCATACTGACCTTGTTCATAAACCTCCTATACAGTCTGCCTTCACACTATCATCCCTGTAACCCTGGATAGCTCAAAAAACAGTTGCCTGTATTTCTCTATGTAATCTTGCTACTATTATTAGCAGCAAAATTATTAGCCTTTTCCATTCAGAAGATGTCACTATATATGATCCACCCTGAGCAATTGTGGCTCTGGGATGATCTTGTATTGGTCTATGAGTAACCTCTCCTGTTTCTCAAAATTATCTCCAAAGTGTTGAGATGACATTTTGCAGCATAATTTAAGGCCTTGGATACCTTGATGCGAGACTGAGCCACTTCCATCCAACTTATTGCTCTCCACCATACAAAATCATCAAAATATCATTGTGACATGATGATGCTACCTAAGCATCATCATGTCATAAGATTAGATCAAATTGCTACCTAGGTTAATGGCAAGCTGACTGGAGCAGAAATGAGTAGCAACTGCAGTCATACAGTTTTTATTGCAACCCTATTTGCATGGGTAGTAATCAATGTTATGCTTCTAAACACATATTTCTTTCTTTCCTGGCATCTTGCTACAGACCAATGACTAATGGCTCATGGACCACCACTTTGAGAAATACTGTTATACGTAACTATGAAGTCTTAAAAAAGCTATAACAGCCTTGATTGCATGAAAAGCAAACTGGGACATGAGTAAAAAGGCTGCTCTGACTGACTTCAAAAGGGGATTCATCATTGGAGCATGATGGGTAGGAGCATCTGTAACTGAGATGATGGAACTCAATGGAAAATCATGGGTCACAATATCCCAAGTGTATGAAATATAGCAATGGTCTCAAAAGACATTCACCAATCATGGCAAATGGAGGAGGAAAGGCTGTGACAGACAAAAACAGGCATTTGTTGGCAGAAACTGTACTGCAAAACTGAGTTGTGACAATTCATCGGTTGAGAGTCTCTTAGTGAAGTACTTCTTTTGAAGTACTCTTAGTAGTACTTCAAAATCCATTTCGATGACAACTATGTGCAGAGAACAGACAGTATCTCACATTGAGCCATTGCAAACCAAAATGATGTTAGCCTATAATTAACCATTACAAGATGTTTCACTTTTCTTTCTAATGTTTATAACTGAAACAACAAAACCAGAACACTATTTCCATCCATAAAGAACTATCTTTTAAAATGATAGGCCCAATTATATGATTTGCTTGAGTTGTGGTTATGCATGAACTGTGATATCGCTAATCATGTGACATTAATGATCACTTCAGTCACTGCTGTATTCAATGAAAACATTTTAGCATCATTGCTTAGAAAGAGCATGATCCATCATTGCTGCAAACAAGTGCATCTCTGAGGCAGCACATTTCCATTTGACAAGGGGTGGATTTATAAGCATGTGCAGAAACAGGGCCTTATGTGGCAAAGGGTTTCTTGAATTCCAATTTTCACAGTCACATTTATTTAGGTGAATGAATAGGGACCCCTAAGAAAGAGCTGTGCACAAGGTTCTGCAGATAACAAATCTGCTGCAGTATTTGACCAGGAAAACTTATAATGGCCATACTCATATAATGGGTTGAAAAAGTTTCAAAGGCAATTTTTTTTTATATATTCTACAATTGTTTTCACAAGGTTTTTAGGCTTCTTGATATCTGGTGCTCAATAAGAGGCAAATGTAGAACTCCATGAATGCAATTTGAATTTAAAAAAAGTTTTAAGTGAAATAAAACTACAATCACTTGCCTCTGTGAATATGATTTTTCATCACTGAAACAAAGAAATGGGAGTGGTTCTTATTTACTAATGGTAATTTACTCAACAAAAATTTAAAAAAACTGGTCATTCTTATAAGTGAAACATATTAGTACTGAAATGATTGGTAAAGAAAGATAATATGCTCAGTAATGAAGAGAAGAACTTATATATTACCTGTAAGGTTTGTTAATTAACTTGATGCAGTGATGCATGACAGTGCCACTGCTCTTTTCTGATATCCTCCAGACTAAAACCTATTTATATGTAGTGCACTTTATAATACTTTTGTTCTTCTGTAATAGGAATAATATATAAAATGCTTTCCCACTTTCTACAGTATGGCCCAGAATAAGTATACAGAAAATGAGAATAAACAAATTTTAGGGATTGTAGTTACTTGTGCCTTAGGTTAAACAGAATATGAAAACACACTACAGAAGTTGAAATTAAACAAAACAGATGTTATACAAACACATACTCCAAATATGAATCAAAACATTAAAAACAGGTTTCATATCTGAGATGGAGATTGTGAAACATTTCCCGGATACACAGAAGTGGTATAGAGTGCAATATACAGCTTGTTTCAAAACTCTCTGTACAAATTTTAGTGGGAGATAGGTAACACCTAGACAAACGTTTTTCATCTATGAATGTATGTCCACTGACGTAACCCTTTGATGCTAGAGAGCACTGTTTGGTGGCACTGCAATTGATTAGAGGGGTGAAGTGGGAATGGAGAACAGGCTTGTGTTTGGTGTCGGCATTTGTAAATCAGACACATTATGTGTAACATGGAGTGTTTCATGACTGCTGAGATGGGCTGACATGCATCTGGCATATGGGGCTGCCAACGGAAATGGAAGAGCTGCTGTGAGGTTGTACCAACAGTACTTCCCAAACAGCACCCTCTAGCACTGAAGGGTTGTCAGCAGACACATTCATAGACGAAAAAGATTTGTCTTGGTGTTCCCTATCTCCCATTGAAATTTGTACAGAGAGTTTTGAAACACCCTGTATATTGTTATGTTGGTCTTTTATTGATCAATGTCAAAAGGCAGATGAATTCAAAGGGAATGGATAATCTGTCCCCCTGGAGAAGAGAAAATACAGAAAGTGTTGCTGGAGGACCTGCAACAAATTCCCAGTTGTATATGTTACAGCTGAGTTTTGATGATGACCTTAATATTCTTCTGCCACTCATGACCTTCACACATTCTACTGGCTACCAAAGGCAAATTTCTTGCTTGACAAGTGTTTCATATAGTGCAAAAAGGGCTTAATTGCAACAGAGTTACTTGGATATTCTCTGCAGACTCTATGATCTCGGCCTCAGAGGCAATATATCATCCACTGGATCCCGGCATACCTCTCCAAAAGAATGGTTCATGTGAAGCTGGGCAACACGCTCAGTGCCTCCCACACTATCAATCATGGAGTACCTCAAGGGGGTGTCCTCAGCGCGATACTGAACATCTTGCTGTCAGGCCTATCCTCTCAACTCGAGAATAGAGTGGGTATCTCTATCTACGTGTATGACATCTGCAACTGGTTCCCTAGCCAGGACACCTCCTATGTTCAACTCAAGATGAAACGAGTGTGGCCACAGTCATCAAGTTCTTCGACAACCTCAACCTCACTCTTTCCACCGTTAATAGTTTTGAGAGAGAGCTGAGGTAGTAGCTCCTGTCTCTGCTTTCTCGCCCTCCTGTTGTGACTGGTGTAGGGAGCCCCTCATTAAAGGCTAATTTCACCATGAACTTACAACACCTTGAGAACACTCAAGTGTGACTTTGTAACTCCAACCACTCCAACTAGCATTCGGCTGCTGCTTACAGCTATAATGTTGCTATTGATAAAAGTTCATATCTTTCTTTACAGACGAGCAAACAAAAAAGTCCAATATTTAGAGGGAACAAATTTAGTAATACAAATGTTGAATGACATATAGAGGAACCGGATTGCAATCAGTAAAAACCAGGACAGATTACTAAATGTTCTGACTTCAGTTCATATAACTTTGAAAAGATAAATTATGCTTTATTTTTGGTCAACTGTTCTATAATAATTAAGGAAAAAATTTATTCTGAAATGTGAAAACTGATGATGTAATAATGATTACCTCCATTTTTCAATCTCTGAGGAAAAATATTTCTTTGCTGATATTATCTTAAGAACAGTACAAGGCAGAAGTGGGTGCCAAACAGTTTAATCCAATAGTAGAAACTGTAATTATTTTAATTTACTAAACTTCATAAAATTAATTTGTTGCATAGTATTTGTACTTATAAAATATATCAAAATATAAAATCAATTTTCTTGATCACTATGTTGGTAACTTAGCCCTTTTCAGTTTAAATGATTATATATATTCTAATTATTTATGACTAAATTCTTTATTATCAACATATTTTATGATAAAATTTATTTCATCAGCAATGAATATTCATTAAAATGAAGGTTCATTAAAATTAACCAAATTCAAACTTGCGCATGTACAATTTTTTCTACTCATTAAATTTGAAGGAGTATCTTTTTTTCTTGCCCAGGTGACAAAAGAGTTACAAGTGGCACCTGCTTAGTTCTTTGCTTATTTGGACTAAACTAGCTCATTAAGTACTTCCTTAATTATTATAGAATTTATCAAAAATAAAACATAATTTACAGTTTTCAAGTTATACAAACTGAAGTTGGAACATTCAATAACCTGTCCCTGTTTTTATCGGTTACAATCTAGTCATCATATGTATAACTCCACATTTCTATTGCTCAATTTGTTCCCTCTAAATATTAGACTTTTTCGTTGGCTCGTCTGTAAAAAAGAATATCAACTTTTATCAATAGCAGCCGAATGCTAGTTGGAGTTACAAAGCCATGCTTGAGTGCAAGCAACAAACACTTCGGTAGCCTCTCTACGTGTCCCCTCCAGTGCATCATTAGCGATAACATTTGTACAAATTTCAATATTTTTTCTTCTCGTTGTCAAAGAAATGACCATACTCCAAATTTCATACATTTCTATGGAGTATAACGTACAACTTATGTCAGTTTAATTTTTTTTTATCTATAGAGCCACATCACTTTTTTTCACATTTTACAATTTTAAGTTTTTTCAAAACTGTATTACATATTACAAATTCAAATTTTTTTATTGAATTAATAAGGAAAATCTACATAGGTACAGCAAATTTGGTCTTCTCATCTACCACAGAAGCAAAGAAAAAAAAAGAAAAGAAAAACCTTTAGTTGCAATCACAATTTGTATATTTTCCCCTTAGGGTTTAATGATTATAACTCCTTACAAAACTTTTTTGCCCCAAAACATTTCGGACACTTAGACATCTTATGTGTACTAACATTTATGCCAAAGATCATTAATATCTGTGATGGATGGTGAACTTTTTCGAAAATTTTGGTTGATTTGACATCGAAAGATCCAGCTAGTTGATCATGGTAATTTGTCTATCAGAAGTTTTAGGCCTAAATAAAATGATATTTTAAAGGACTTATGTGTTATATGTTATATTTTAAAGGACTAAGGCATAATATGAAGATTTCATTAATACAATCATTGCTTATTAAAATATTTATAATGACTGTTATATTATCTTTGTATACACTATGTTTATAAGTGACTGAAGTGTGAATATAACTATAGTAGTGTTAGAAAAATATCAAAATTGAATATTGTATAACACTGGTGTAGTCAAAGAAGCCCTTGAAGCTTACCATTCAAGCAACATTTCATCACCTTACCAATGAACAATACTTATGCTTACACTGATAAATAAAATTGAGAATAGCATATTTTAAAATAATTATGTCTTGCCAATAATAGCCTTAAGGGAGGAGGAATAACCATTCACTCCTTCCTTGTAGGTAAGATGTCACTATTTAACAATTAAAATATCATTAAAAATGGAAATCAAAAATAATTTGATTCTTGAACTTATTTGCACTCACTTACTCCTATATTGTTAGAAACACATGCTTTTAAATTTTAGAAAAAGAAAAATCTGTTTTGCCATAGGGTTATATAAGAAAAAGAATAAGAGAAAATAGATTTTATCATCTAATATAAATACTTTCATGTTTCTACAGCTGGGCAACAGGAAGCTGGTTAAACATATTATATTGAATTTCCATTTATAAATAATAACCTACAACAGCTTTCTACAAAATTTATTCTTAATTTCTTTTGTGATTAAAGGACAAAATTGTAAGAAATTAATTATGGAAGAAAAACATGTGCCTAGATAAGCATTAGAATAATCCCTTATGAAATTTCTGTTCCATCCTTACATCATAATTGCAATGATTCAACAATTCCAAAAAAAAAAGTGTGTATTAAAAAATTGTTTTACAACAAAAATTTTTTAACTAAAAATTAAATTTGAAATAACATTTCTTACTTACATCTTTAACTCTTTCAATGCTTGCAGCATAATCCATCTTTCTTCTTGCCAAGTCTTCGGGTTGGCAATCTCTGTCATACAATTGTGAGTGGCTGCTATCTATAGTCCATGGATCTTCATCTTCAGTTCCTTCCCATTCTGCCAAGCCATTCACTGGAAGAGGTGGCAGAGCACGATTTGTAAAAGGACTGGTATTTGGACTAGCTTTATTATTAGCACACGAAGAAAGCTCATCTTCTGATTTAGAATTTGCAAATCTATTATCTAATGATGTTGTTTTCTTTAGTCCAAATAAATTATTAAATGCACTTTTGATAAACACTGGAAAACTCTTTCTCTGACATTTATCTGCTTGCAACCTTGAACTTTGTTTTTCATCCTTTTTGCACTTTTTTTGTCTAAGATATGAACTGAAGAAGCGTAATGATGTTGCTTTTATATCACTATTAGGTTCAAGTTTTGATGAATTTGAAACAAGTTCCTGTCCCATCTCTTGAGGATTTAAAGTTTGCAAAGAACTGTGGACTTCTTCCAGGGTCATATGGATAGGTTCACTGTTAGGATCATAGTTTGCGACAAGTTTTCGAGAAGTTTCATTTTTCCAGAAAAGATCCCATGGCATACTAAAACGTTTTGCTCGAGTTTGAGGGCTTGCAATATCCTCACCCGTATCATTGGGTTCTAATAACTTTCTGTCTGATTTTTTACTAATATTTACACTTTTATTTTTATTATTGGTTTTCATTCCACCAGAATTAATTTTGCAATTATTATGCCCTGGGTGAACTAATGAACTGATGTCAGTCAAACTAGATACATGACTTCGTGGTTCATTAAAAAGACATGAAGTTGATGTTGGAAAATCTGATGCTGTTACTACAGAAAGCTGTGAAACTGTATTTCTACCAGATGGTAATGTTGGTGGCATGTCTAAGGACCTGCTAAAGAAATAATGCATACCTTCATTTTGTGAAAGGCTACTTACTGGACGCTCGTGAAATGCTGACAGCCTGTCATGATGCTGCCCGAGAACTGCTACAACATGCCTACTATGCAATGATTCGAGACTGCTATGATAATCACTCCTATTCTGATTGATAGGTGGTCTTACTGCTTTTGGTTTAACTACAGTGGTGTAACGAGATGGCTCACTCTGGCATCGTAAGGACTTGCAAATGTCTCTTGGCATTAAACAATGGGATTCAATATCTTCTTCACTCAAAGTTTCTTCAATGCTTAATTTTAAAATATCTCCAGAACTTTTCACAGGTTGTTGATAGTCTTCAGTGACAACAGATGCAGCAGAAGGAACATAATAAGCACTCAGTGTCTCGTCACTATATGCACCATCAAATATCTTTTCATCAGATGTATCTGTTTCAGTATCTGGTTTACAATGTTGGTCATAATCATCTTCACTATTTGTTTCTATTTCACCATCAGCATATATTAAACTGTCTTTGTTTTCATGAACTGATGTTAAAGTACTATTCCATTTTACATCTGAAGGATGAGAATTCAAACAATCTTTACAATCTATATAATGTGCCTGATGACATATCATACACTCACCAAATTCTACATGATTTTTATTATTTTTGTGACATGAATCATCAAAATCACTATCATTCCTTGACAAACAGACACTAAAGGTTGATAGCTGGCTTCCAAGAATATCCTCATTCTGTTCTAACCATACACGCTCACCAAACTGTATATCATTACTATCCCATGAACTATCTGTTGTAAAGAATGTGCAGTTATGTTCTGAATTACATTCATTATCACTTTCAGAGTGAATATCACCTACACTTGGAACAGACTTTTTATCAAATGGAGATTCATTAAAATCAGAATCATCCATTGATTTCTTTGGTGATTTAGGACTTTGTAGATCTTGACTATCAAACTGTAATGTTTCCCCATGATATACATCATTACTCCATGTACTTAATATTACATCTTTTGATGGTGATGATATAGTAGTCTGAAGAAGTAATGGTCTACTGTTCTCTCCTTCAAACCCACTATCTGTACTCATGTTTGGTGATTTTACAGACTCTCCTGTGTCTGAAGGTGTATTTATGGACACTGGTGGTATCTGAGATGGAAGCAAGGCTTGTCCAACAGAACTGAGTGAAAGAGAAGCTGGCTTGAGCGATTCCTCCATATTATGAGTTTTTCTTCCAGATATGTAAGACAAAGTTAAAAAGTAAGGCCATGAACATGGACAACAACTAATAGCAGAGCTAACTTTCATTTTGTTGTAGTACAAAGGCAGTATTATTAAATGGTGAATGGTGAATGACAGAAGTCACAAGCAACAGCAACATGATAGGCTTCCAAATGCTAATGTTACCAGTTCCACCATGAAACCACTGTTCTTTTCACCTTGAAACAATGCATATTATAATATGGTGTTTTTTATTAGTCACATACATTTTCTTCTCAATGAACCAGCTGCTTGTGTGCAAAGTATCTGTAAAACAATAACAGCATATTTAATGTTTAATATAAAAATAATCTATGCTGAAAACTATAAGATTGCAAACTAATTTTATCACATAAATCTTAAATACAGCAGAAAAGCTTGTCAACTATCACCAAATATTTACCTGCAAAAAAATTAAAGTATAATTGCAAAAGTTAAAATATTTAAACTAAAAAATTTCCCAGTTTTAAATTGTTAACATTATTCTTATTCATAACAATATAAACTAGTTAAATAGCATAAAAAAAATACAATTTAAAAAACTGATTTATACACACAAAATTTGCTTTGAAACACATTAATTATTACACTGAAAAAACAAAACTGTCTTTGCATTGAAGTTTTAAGCAAATTGCTAACACATTTCAATCATGGGTGTATGTAGATGGGAAGACCTATTGGACTTCCCCAATCTAGGATTTAGAAGGTATAATATAAGCAGTCCTCACACTTACATCAGATTATATTTCTAGAAAAGGTACTGTAAGAAACAAATTTTATTATAAAAACAATGATATAATATGGAGTTATATTCCTGATCAAAGATTCAATATTGGGGAACTTTTGAAAAATATGAATATAAAGACTAATAAATTACCTTTCTAATAGCTACTCTGCCACAAAAATCTGATAGTAGATTATTAATATGCCATAGAGGTTAAGAGTTGTTTTACCTCTCAGTGGTAGTTTTTTTTTCCTCACAATGAGCAAAATGGCAAAATAACAAGCACCCAAGGTTCAAAGAAAGTTGGGGAAGGGGATCTACTGGATAAATGTTACAAAACAGGTGGAAACTTCATGTCAAGGACTTCCAGTATGTTCTTTATTGTGAACAGGGTAGGACTCTCCTGCACATATGGAATCATGGCTTAATGTCCCATCTGATGGACAGCGGCCTTTCCAAGACCATTGGTGTCCCCTTTCTCACTGAGGCAATACTGATTGAATCAGTTATTGCCCTTGCGAAGAAGGTGTAACCTCAACAGAAAGGCAACATAAAAAAGAAACATTCACATCTTATTCAGGGCTTGATCTCGATTCCTTTCATCAGTACCCATGCATGCTAACCAGCCACCAAAACAATCGATTTGAATATACAGTGGATTTAGAATTTATGGAATTCTGCAGATAATGGGGTCCCTGGAAAGGGGAGCTTCCATCACCACATTACATAGTATTACATCTTAATTGCAGTGGAGGTTCACCAAATTAATTACACCTTGTGTTTTCTCCTATACATTAGTCATTCTGCCTGTATATGAATGTGAAGTAATGGTTGCATGCATGGGTGTTGCAGGGGGTGCAAATGGAGCATATGTTCCTCATCATCAGGATTTATAAAAATTCTAAAATTTGCATTATTTTCATTATTTCAAATTCAACTTTTTATACTGAAAAAAAAATTGTCCTCCACTCTGGAATAATTTTTTGGATTCCTGTTGATGCTCATTACTCTGACTTCATATTCAATTACGGTATGTTTGTCAGAAGACATACATTATATTTAATCTAATAAAGAAAGTTAGTTTCATTTTCTCTTTTAGAAAAGTATGATTTTTCCCGATTTTCCTTATATAACTGTTTCTAACATTAATATAACTGGTCCATAAATACATACATGATTTTAAAATAAATGTTTTCATAGTATAATGCAGATTTGGAAGTGGTTTCGACTTCCATGTTTCACTTAAGTTTATGTGATGTAGACCAATACTACTCAAAGTGGTGATCTATGGAAAAGTACCAGACCATGAGGAATCAGTCTGCAGCAAGCTGCCAGGAAACAAAGGTGTCTTCAGAAACGTAACATTGATATGCCATAGTGCCACAGTTCACATGTTTTAACACTTAAGATGATATCATGTGGGGTGAACAAAGTATCATGCATACAGACATACCTCGTTTCTTGAGGCAACACATGGCCAGAAGCTCCTGGCATATGCATGGTCAACAGACCTTAGAAGCAGGTTTCTACCAGTCTGCCACATCACACAGTTTGAGCACTGATAAACTTATTTTCAGTTATTTGGCTCTTTCTGCCTTATATCATATACACATTTTTAAATTATCTTGTTTTGAACACAAAACTTCTGCAATGCTAGAGTAAAAGTTTGTTGGTCACTAAAATTAAAAATAAATAAATAAATAAATACCCCCTCAAGCAGCTGCTTGCCACAGAGGTCTGACAGGAGCCTGTCAGTTTTTATGCCACAGTAGAAGGTCTGAGAGGATGGCAGGACCTCAGCAGAAAAACGACACATACATCCATGCCTTACCCAGGGCTCGAACCCAGGCCCCTTAGATCAATAGCCAAGCGTGCTAACCACTCGGCCAAGGGACAGCCACTAAAATTACAATGCTTAAATATTATACTTGAAATGCATAAGCAATTGAAAAAAATTCAAAACTTAAGTAATAATGGAAATATTACATTAAAATATTTGATATAAAAATAATAAAATAAAATTTAAGGTATTTTAACGATGCTGTTAAGGCACTTTTAAATTTTAAAGATGTTACCCAGTGGTTAAGCAGTTGACATTGACTGAAGGATAAAAAAAAAAGTACATGGCTCAAATTCCACAGAAGGAATGGATTTTTTTTATATACACTCAGCAGCCACTTTCTTGGGTACTTCCATGTTATATCAATAGTAACTTGATACAGAAAGCACATTATGGCCTAAGTTGCCAATGTGCCATAAAACCCCAAACCAAACAAACAGATACAGAACTCAGTGAATGTAAGAAACTCTATAAAACTGTATATGATATATAAATAAAACATAGCACAAGTAAGGCAGTGTAATCAAACACTAATGGTAACAATGGTGTCTCAGGACCTGTGGTAACAAGATTTTACAAGATGGCATATAGGACACATTTGTCTATATTTCAAGTACAGAAGTATCCCCTTGACATGGAATGAACATTTCTATACATCTATAGAATGCAGTTTGTTACAAGAGATGATAACAATATACAAGTTTGTTGGTAAAAGTAAACACTGCGCAAGGTGTTATGCATTTGATGTTTTTAAAGTTCAGTGATTAATTTCCAGCGCAAAGATAGTGCTAACCAAAAAGGTCAGTAGCTTTGATATTATAAAGTTTTTTGATTACGAAGTCTGCTTACCTGCCCTATTATCATGCCCAATTCCTGACTTGCACTATCAATTTTTATAAGACTTGACTAATGGCTAATCATTGGAGCTTATGCAGACACCATATTTTATATTTTCTTTTTTACTGATATTAATGTTTATTGTAGTATTTTATGATATTTAGTTAAACAAAGATTATATGCATTACCATTTTGCTGCTGGATGTATCTGTTGTGTTATGGTCCCAAATGCATTTCATGGTCTATTAGTTTGACCACTTGCCTACTGAAGATGTGGTCAAACTAATAGATCATGAAATGTATCTAGGATCACAGAACAGCAGATACATCCAGCAGCAAAATGGTGCATAAAATCTTTAACTATCTATCTTGAAGTACTACAATAAGCATTAATTTCAGTACAAGAGAAAATACAAAATATATTGTAATACATTAATAAATGGTTTTGTGGGAAAAAAAAGTTTTATGACGTGGGATTCAAACACACATCTCTTATTGTAATACATTACTTTGTGTCTGCATAAGCTCTAATAACTAGCCACTAATCAGTCTTGTAAAAATTGGTAGTGCATCAGGAATTGGGGACCATTAACTTAGAACAGTTCTGTGCACTCAGACTTTATAATATCAAAGCTACAATCTTTCTAGTTAGCATTATCTGTTCACTTGAAATTAATCATTGAACTGTAAAAAAAACATCAAATGCACAACAACTCACCTTGCATGGCATTTACTTTTACCTACAAACTTCATATATTGTTCTCTCTCGTATAGAATTGAATTCTATAGACAAATATGTTCATTCTATGTCAAAGAGATACATCTGTACTTGAAATATAGACAAATAAATCTTATAAGCCATATTGGCTGTTATCATGCAAAATCTTGTTACTACAGATTCTGAGACACCATTATTATTATCATTACTGTTGGATTATACTGCCTTAGTTCTGCTATGTTTTATTTATATATTGTATACAGGGTTAAGAGTTTTATTAAATTTATGATATGTACTGTTTTATTATAATATAGAATTTAGCAACTTCTTATATACACTTTTTATGAAAAAATGATAAGATAATGATCTCAATCAACTCTATTTAAATCTTGTTTTCCAACAACATGTGTTCAGTATGTAAACAGTTATTGAAGCTAAAGTGTTTAGGAAATTGGCTCTTTCTGCCAAAAAATATTCAAAATTTGCAAAAATTAATATAATTAACCGTCCCATGGCTGAGTGGTTAGAGCACTTGGCTAGTGATCTAAGGGACCTGGGTTCGAGCCCGGGTAAGGCATGGATGTATGTGTTGTTTTTTCTGCTGAGGTACTGCCATCCTCACAGACCTTCTGCTATGGCATATAAACTGACAGGCTCCTGTCAGACCTCTGTGGCAAGCAGCTGCTTGAGGGGGTATTTATTTATTTATTTTTTTAAATATAATTATGTGAACTGTTAAATAAATTAAAAAAATCCTATTTTCTTATATGCACCCTAAAGAGTAGAAATAAAACTAAATCATATGGATGGGGCAATCAGTTATTGAATTTGTATTAATTTCAAAGAAAGATAGGGTGCCAGTAATCTTGTTGAGTAGGTAGATCAGCACTCGATCTTCCTTTGAAGTGAATACGAATTCAATGACTGAATGCCTCATCAATATGATTTAGTTTAATTTTTTTGTCACTATAAACACTTATCTTCAGAAATTCTCATTTGCAATACGAATCATAAACATCAACTCAACCTCTTCTTTTTTGAAGGATGTATTGGGAGTGAGGGGTAATAAGAGAGGCCATGATTTGAGATAGCCCACAACATTATAGATGCCAATAGATTTGAGATATAGCTTGTTAAGACTGACCTCAGTGAAATTCATACCCCCATTTTGGGAGTGGGGAATAATGGTTAGAGACATAATTCAAACTAGTCTATGATGATCACCATGAGCTTTCATTTGACACCACTCATGAAGCAATCAATAATAAATATTGACTGCAGGATTGGGATTACCTGTTGACATAGAAATTCAAGAAATACTTTATGAAGAAAATGAGTTTTGCCAATGAGTTGGATTTATTAATACACATCTCTTATTGATTTATCCACTAATTGCATCTAGTTACATGCCAGATGCTCAAGACCTGGAATGCAACTGGGAAGCAAGGGAGCTAGTCCTATTCATTGGCAATGTTCATTTCTTCCACAAAAGCATTTCACCCAATTCGTAATTGTGGGTCCTCATCTCATGTTCAGAAGATATTGTAGATTGACTTCCATATTTCCCCCTTTAGTGAGGAAGCAATTAGGTGCAGGAAAATTTTGATAACTTTTAACATTCTTGGAACTTGATTGTCACAAGCTTTCATTTGGAACACAACTTGTTACATTTGACCCCCATATTTAAAAAATATAGTAGAACAATCCTTCACATTTTCTCCTTTTCTAGTGTAGAGGGGTGGTGATAATTTTTTATAACCTGTGACACTCCCCATGTCACAAGCTTTCACATTTGATGCACAACCCATTACTTTCAATCCTTGTGAACTGAAGATATAGTGGAACAATCATTTTCATATTTCTACTATTTTAGTGGGGAAGAAAGCATGAGGGGTAGAATTTTTAAAGCTATGACACTCCCCATATCACAAGCTTTGTTTGACACATAAATAATTCAGTTTCTCTCACATTTGAATTTATGGTGGAATAACTGTTTTGACAAACACACAAACTGACAATGGTTACTGCTTTTCTTTTAACCGGTTTTATCATTTTTCAGAGCAATTATTTAAAATGGCATTAAAAAAATTACCCCTCAAACAGATGTTTGACACAGAGGTCTGACAGGAGCATGTCAGTTTAATATGTCACAGAAAAGATTTGAAAACAAGGCAAGACCTGAACAGAAATACAACACAAGAAAGAAAACATCCATACTTTATCCAGAGAGTTTGAACCTAGGTGCCTTTGATCAATAGCACACTAACCACTAGGCCACTATTAAATATTCCAATTTCTGCAACTTTCTAAATACTAATGAATATATTTGAAAGTTAGATTGATATAGATTTGACTGAGATATTTAAATCACCTCAGCAAAATTACTAAGTTCTATAATTGGGTTACTATTGACATAAAAATAAGCAAAAAAAAAATCCCTTTTCTTATTTTTTTATCTATTTGTATATATATCTATTTGTGATTTCTTTAGGTAGCATGAAATTTTACCTCTTTTTTGCTTAGTCATATATTCATTCACAATGTTTGGAGCTGAAGGAACTTGTTTTTTGATCTAAATGGTGGTATTGTTTCTTCCTTTTAAAGGTTTTTCTTCTTAACCCATTTCTTCCCAGTGTTGCGTACATGCAACATAAGGGGGGCATGGATGTATATGTCATTTTTATGCTGAGGTCCTGCCATCCTCACAGACCTTCTACTATGGCATATACACTGACAGGCTCCTGTCAGACCTCTGTGGCAAGCAGCTGTTTGAGGGGGTATTTATTTTATTTAATAGACAGAAATGATTATAATGCACATGAATAGAAAGGCTATTTATTTCTAAATAAAAAAAAAAATCTTGTTTAAAGTAAACATTTCTTCTATTTTGAAATAATTTTTTTTCTCCATACTGTGCTTTGAGAAAAAGTCCAGGCTTGTTGCAGTCCAATAAACATGTCAGATTTAGAATATTTTTAATAAATAAGTAATCAACAGAAATAACTCATGTTATATACCAAATTAAAAAGAATTTAATTCTGAATATTATTGAAGTAAAAAATTTGATCAATGTAGTAACATATCAATTTTAATTACAATTTTTACAGTGATATACCAAAATAAAGGTACACATTTCATAATTACTTCCAAAATCTTCCATTTTTAGAAAGTAGCAGTTCTTTGTTAATTATCAGATTTTAAAAACTTTAAGGAAAAATTTGTTGAAAATAGTTCAAGTCAAACTTCTGAGCTTAAATTAGGGGATTGCTTCAGCACAAAGTAATGTTAACAAACAAATTGGCAATACCTTATATAACTTCTAAGAAATGGCAAACAGATGGCTTTAACAAATTATTTATGTCATAGTTTAATAAAATATGCATCAAATAAAAAAAGAGAATATTATTTATCAAGCTTAAATTACATATTTTTTATAAAATATCTATTAAAAAATTTTAAAATAACAATTTTTATTTTTATAAAAATCGTTTTCTTTTATTGTACTAAAAAAGGATATATACGTTTTGGACACTGGAAGGGTTAATATGCTCAGAAATAATATCTTTAAAGTTAATAAGTTATGTTTGCATTTATTATAAAATATGATTAACAGTAGTTGTTTGTGATTGAGAGACAGTCCCTGGATTTCAGCCATGATATATCATGGATATTTATTTTCTTGTGTTTTCTTCCTCACAGATATTTTCTATAATGTATTATATGGAGAGGCTTCCATCGAAATTTTGTGGCAAGCAGTTGCTTGAGGGCTAATGTTTTAGGTTTTTATGTCATATTTATTTATTAGTCGTTGCATCCATAGCAAGTATGCAAGATTTTGATTGCTCTGGTAGAATAGGGATTGCTGCCAAGACTTTTAAGAATCTATGGAGAGTGTGGAGAAATAGCCGTATACACCTAAAGACTAAAATTAGACTGTATAATAGTTTGGTTCTTTCTAGGGTTAGTTATGGTAGTGAAACTTGGACAATTTGTAAACAAGATAACAGGAAGCTAGATGCTTTTGATTCCAGATGCTTAGGCAGTATCTTGGGCATTAGGTGATTCAACTTTGTAATTAATGATGAGGTTAGGCAAAGGAGTTTGCAACCTCCTTTAAGTAGCATATTGTGCAGAGAGAGATTCCGTTGGTTTGGCCATGTTGCCCATATGAATAATTATAGATTGGCGAATAGGGTTATGAACAGTGTGCCTAAAGGCCTCAGAAAGAGGGGGAGACCTACGATGCGGTGAGCAGACAATGTCAAACAGGACCTTATTCGAATTGGTGTGCAGTGGCCAGATGCAGAAGATGTAGCGCAGGGCAGACTTGCTTGGAGAACTAAATTGCACGGTCTGGTTGAACCTCCGTAGCCCAGGGCTGCTTGAGGATGATGAAATCGTAAAGTGCCTTATATTAACTCTTTAGGCCCCCAGACAGCCCCCCAAAAAAGTGTATATGACGGTAAGACAAAGGAATAGCATTATTTGGACTAGTCCATTTTCAATTTTGGCTGTTAAATTAGTCAATTGGACAAGAAATAGCCACATAACTACAAGATCCCAAATTAGAGTCCGGGAAGTGGCTGGTGTGGCTTTTTCACATTTGTCTATTCTTGATCTACTTATATGAACTGTTACTATATGATTAACCCATTACTTATAAATTTTGTCATCTAATCAATTTGATCATCTATGTTTTTTTTTTAAATAAGGCTTCTGCATCAATAGCTGATTCAAATATAGTTTGAATGTTGATCCACAAAATTATATTAATAGAACATGAAAAGTGACTAAATTATGGGGTAAATATAACCAACTTATGGTGTAAAGCAGTGTTTCCCAACTATTAGCACAATACCAAATGAAAATTTTCTTAAATACAATATGATTTAGGAAACCAAACCAAATGGAATTTTACTCAAATATAACAATCTTTTTTTATTGATTATCAACACAAATGAAAGCTTAACCTGGTAGTAGCAAAATTTAATGGGGGTTTTGCATCTGCATGTTCTAATAAACAAATTGAAAATAAATACCCCTTCATTCAGCTACTTGCAAGAGATCTGAAAGAATCCTGTCAGTTTATATGCCATACGGGTCTGTAAGAATGGCAAGACCTCAGCAGAAGGACAATGCATACATCCATGCCTTAACTGGGGCTCAAAACCAGATCCTTTGATCAAACAATTTTGATCAGCAGGCAACAGAGGTGATTTATTCTTGAAGTGTTTCATCAGAGAAAGTTTACTGCTAGTGTGCCAACTAGTCAGATATTACCAATTTTATCAATTATCAAGGATTTGCATTATTTTTACAAAATTCTATGAAACACTACACTGTGCTCCAGGTACACCATTTGAGAAACCTTGTCTGAAGTATGGAACACCACCAAAATAAAATAAATTTCCCAATAGCAAAATCATTTGAAACCTAAGTAGAAGAACATTCAGGAACAGTAAAACAAGTGGACACTTAGAAATGCTGAAGATTTCATTACTGAAAGTTCAAAAATGCATAACTGACTAAATTCAAGATGTGATTGCTTCCATTTAATGATCCAAAAGAAACTTGTATATTTCCTGTTTCTCCACAACCTTGAAAACACAAACCAATTACATTAGATTACCAACTTTTAGGATTACAAATGGAGTACAAAGGGTAGAAAAAGAAGGCAAATTTATGTATGTTGCTATCACACTTTTTCTAGAATATTACAAAAATGTTAAAAAATTAAATAAAAGAGTATACTAACAAAAGTCAATTGAACATAACATTTATTATGCACATCACTATATGTTGGGTTTTATATCCGAGTGGCATTTTTATTACACACAATAGGCTAAACAGCCAGGTCACAAGGACTCAAAGAAGGTTGAGGAAGAGGATCAGTATATATTAAATATAAGGTATTGAGGGGTTTGAGGGTTTGAAATAATAATAAATTGATGCAGTTTGGATATCTAAACTTAGATCAGAGAGCACCTTTTTGAAATTAAATTTAGACATGGGATGAGAAGCATTTCTGCAAGGGATTCTTTTATTGTGGGATACTACTGTTATTGTAATGTTAAGTCAATAGAGTTGTCAGTATGAGTCGGTAGAGGTGTAGGGATAGGATAAAACACCATATTGTGGTGTACAAGTAGAATTTAGTGGTAGATAGCAGTGAGTGGGTGTGTTAATGTTGTGAATAAGTGTAGTTCCAAAGTGGTAGAATTTTATTCGTTCAAAAGGTATTGTGGGAAATTTGACACATAATTATTTTTTATAGTTATTTGGAGTATGATGGTTGTTAATGTACTAATGAAGAGAATATAGGTAAATTTGGAAATGTTGTACAGAGTGTTTCAAAAAGGATGCAACCCTCTATTGTATTTTTCTATTTAAACTTGACAAAAGACAAATTTCAAAAGATGCAAATTAGACATATCTACCTTTACAATAGATATTGAAAGTGATTTCCTGCAACCTGGATGCAGGTCGTACCCATTTCATAATGTACCACCTTTCGTAATGTTTGTTTTATTATGTTTAAAATCTCTCTTTCAATGTTAGCCTTCAAATGTATGAGGATTGTTTTGAAACACTACACATTTGAGATATCCCCAAAGGAAAAATCTAGAGAAGTAAGATATGGGGATCTTGGGGGCCAGAAATTTTTTGAAATCAAATGATCACCAAAAAATTCCTGCAACATGACCATTGTGTCATTTGTAGTATGGGCGGTTCTGCCATCTTGTTGTAAACAACACTCTTGTTCATTCACATCCAATAGTGCAATAAACTGTTGGATGAGGTCACGATAAACTTCACCAGTTATAATAGTTGAGTCAAAAAATAAAGGCGCTATCACATGATGACAGGAAATTGCATACGAAACACCAATTTTCTGTGCATGTAATGGTCTTTCGTGAAAATTGTGAGGATTTTTACTGCTCCACATTTGACTGTTTTCACTGTTCACATACCCATCCAAGTGAAACCAAACCTCGTCACTGAAATAAACATGGCTCAACACCTCAATTCCATTTTCATCAACAAAAGTACTGAAAACATTTTTCATGGTCTGATTCTTTCAGTTCATGAAAGACACCAATGCAGTAGGCATGAAATTTTAACTTCTTTGTAGCTCTGAAAACAGTAGCTGGTGACAGTCCAACCTGTGAAGATAACTTTCTAAGAGATTTTGTGGGTGAGTGAGTTAAATGCTGAGACACATCATCAAGAACTTTGGCAGTTAACAGTAATGGCTGGCCTGGGCCTCTTTTTCGATCCTGTAAAGACCCAATGTCACGAAATTTATCAATCAAATGAGATATTGTTGACTTGTTGGGAACTGCAGACTGAGGAAACTTCACTCAAACTTCTCTTCCACACATTTGTAAGATTTGTATGCACAAGTCTCAACAATCAGACATTCATTCACACGTTCATTTTTGGAAAACAACATAGCTGACACAACACAAAGGAATGAATGCTTCAGTGAGACTAGCACTTGACAAGGTCATTTCAACTGCTAAAGGCTGTTAACTTTGAGTACAGTAATGCCAACTAACTGATATTAAGGCAAGAAAAGGAAATGCGTGGAAGTTCTACTCTTATATTTAGGGTTGCACCCTATACTAGATGTTAACATCGAGTTGATTATGAATATTAATTGCGGATAGCGGTATGTGTTTAGAAAAGGAAACACGGTTTGGGTATGGGTAGTGTTAGACTATGTGGGGGTTTTTAGGTTAGATATGTGATTTTGTTGCGTTTTTTAAGGATTTGTTTATTTAACCCCTGGGTCTTTTTCAAGTGAGGAACAACAGTGCTTTGTTTACGATTTTGGGCTTTTTTGGACTTGTTTTAGCCCAGCAGTACGTTGTGTACAATTTTGGGCATTTTTGTGCTTGCTTTAGCCGATGGGGCTTTTTTGAGTGAGAAACAGCAGGTCATTGTTTATTATTTTTAGCATTTTTATATTCATTTTGATTTTATGGTGTTTTGTACATTTTCAGGGAAAAAAAAAATCAATGTTTTTGATATGTCGACCATTGGAATTGTATTTTGGTTTCACAAGTATGGAAAAAATTACACTACTTTCAGGAACTGCTTTTGGGGGAGGGAGATAAAATTGTGGCATCAGCACTACTTTGTAAATATTTACCAGAGGATCTGCTGGACAGCTGTTAGCATTCAGTGTTCAGGTTATGCCATTCAGTGTTTTCTTTAATCTGCACACAGAGTATGTCTCTCCTGCACACAAGGGCATGATTTAACATCCCATCTGATAGAGCCAATCCTGCCTCCCATTACTATATGTACAATGGATTAAAAAACAATCTTAAAACTGATGCTCAACACACACAATTATAGTTCCCTGATGTGAACTGCATTTAAATAAATTTTAATAAGATGTTCAGGATCATTTTTTGTTGCTAAAATTATTCTGTAATCACAATAAAATTTGTAACTGATTCAAAATAATTTTATATAGTATCCACTAATAACTTCCACTATGTAAATACTGACATAACAGGAGGTCGTGGGTTCATATCCCACCCGGCTCAAGACAATTTTTCCTCTAAATAATTGAATCAATTTACAGAGTTGAAATTATTAGTGGATATTTAATGTGTTGAGCTTAATAATAACTATTTGTTTTATACAGTAGCTCAATTGTAAGAAATTTATCTTCAACTTTTTTACGTTAGAATTTAGTGGGAAAATGTGCTCTAGGAGTAAAAAAATTATGAACGGAGTAAAGCCCAGGGAAAAACTGATGGACAATTCTTCAAAAGGAGTACAGTTGGTCACTTTAGATTACCACTACCAACTGAACAGAATCATGAGAATTATATTATCCTATGGAAAAAATGCAGCAAATTGAATTTTTTAATGTTTAAAAAAATATTTTTAGATAGCTCAACTGCTTTAATGCAACAGAGCATTACCTATTGTTAAATATAGGTTACTACACTGATGACCCAGAAACAAAATTTAACAAGAAAATCTGTCAGACCTCTGTGGCAAGCAGCTGCTTGAATGGGTATTTATTTTCATAAAGTTCTATAGTGCATATTATTATCAGTACCTTGATTTAATTCACATGAGCACAAACTCCAGCCCATGGGCAAATCAATCCCTTTTAACAATTTTATTTACCTTACATGAAAATAGGAAAAATATTCTTTCTTAATCTAGCTCTACTAATGTGGTCTTTTTAATAATTAAAAAAAAAAACCTCTTCAAGCAGCTGCTTGCCAGAGGTCTGACAGGAACCTGTCAGTTTAATTCAGCATAGTAGAAGGATCTGTGAGGATGGCAGGTCCTCAGCATATTTAAGACAGATAAAAATTACAATACAATTATATAACTTGTTGCACAATGTTCAGCAGCACATTTCTGTGATCTAGCCTGCTGATCATTGATCATGATAGTCTAGCTAATAATTTCTGTGATCTAGATCATTTAAATACTGCTTTGACAAATAAACTTCAGTTTTCACATTGAACTTTATATTAAAATGTTTATTTTTTTTTACTTATTATTTTGTACCTGTATATATGACAAGTGAAATGTAATGAATAAAGTCAAACTTGTTTTTGTTCCCTTCATTGCACTTCCACCCCTCCCAACTATTGATTCACAGAAAACATAAATTTCTATTCAGCCCAATGCCAAAAATGTTTATGCACCCCTGGTTTAATCTAAAGCAGATGGCATTAGAATATCAATACAACATGTGGTTAGTGCAGACCAAATATCAATTTAAAAAAACATAAAAATTTCAAAACTTAAAACAATTAACGTTATAAAATGATTAACTTTTAACTGGGAAACAAAAACATGAATGCTATAAGGAATGTTTTCTTTAGGGACCACAGGGCATTAAACTAAAAGAAAAAAAATGCCTACTCTATATTTGTTTTCCAGAGAATAATTATTTACACTGCTTCACTATTTAAATATTACATAACTTTAATAACAAAACAAAAATCTAAATTTCATTTACAACGGCTTTATTTTCAGTTGAATGTGAACATACTCTCCATACACCAATGAGATCATCTCAGTCAAGCCAAGCTAGTAAGCCACAGTTTGCTAACATGATCATTATAGAATGTATTGCTTCATGGGCAACACAAAATAACTTTGTAGGTCGTGTTTGAGACTGCCTGCTTTAAAGATTAACATGGGAAGAAAATGCAGGTTTTCCAAAAAAAAAATTATTTTCCAAATACTGAAACAAATTCCTGTAAAATACTGGAGTTTCATTTCTGCACTTAGCACAAAACAAATTCATTTATCATGAAAAAAAAAAATGACATTACTAGCACACTTTTCACACATATTCATTAAACAACTCTCTTACACAAATGGAACATCATTTATGTATTCTATCTGCTGTGGTTTTGGTTCTAGAATTTATTCCACGAATGTGGCACATTGTTTCAAGTAGTTCACAGCCAAATTGTTGATCTTCTATAAGTGTTTCATTTGTAGCTTAAACTTAATCTATTCTTTTCTATATAAATTAAAAGTGGGAAAGCTCTTCTGCACCTTAAAAAGATTAACACACAGAATATCTATTGAGATCTGAAGAATGAATGTTCCTCCATAACTGATGTGTATGTCGGAAGTGCCCATGTGCATTCATATTATTATATACAGTTAAAATGCAGAAAATGATTTCTCTGAAAATTAAATCTTTGGGAAATATAACAGAAACCATTTCCAGTCTTGATCTTCAGATTAGTCACAATTATTACTTGATGCAAGTATCTCTGCCACAATTTCACAACAAAAAAGTTATGGAACAAGAAATGTAGTATTTTTGACCCAAAAAGACCTCTCTGCAGATTGATAGATATCAAGACCAAATAATTGATATGTGGAAGGTTCATAGAATAAAACAAATTTAAGTACAGGAGGAATGGTTGCACATGTTTTCTGTTTATATTGAGTTGAAGGGTCAAAATGACCTCATACCTCAATTAAATGTTACTCTATGATTTATTCTAAATTCTGGTTATTTCATAATGTTTGAAATAAGAAAACAAATATTTGGCCTAATAGTAGAGTTTGTGAAAAAAAATTATATTCATATAAAATGGAAAATCTTAATAAGTATAAATGGCAGTTGCATTTAAAAGAAATTTTACTAGTTCACAGAAGTAAAAAACATTTTTGCTATTTATAACATTAAGATGAGTGAAATGCTGCAGTATTTCTTATTCAGCTATTTGAAATATTCATTCAGACAAATAATTAAAGGTGGTAAAAAATAGTAGCTTCTTCATGTTTATACAAGAATCAAAAGACTGAAGAGAAAGTTTTAAAGCACTTTTTCATTATGCCAGTTTAAAACGTATCCGCTTTACAGTACATAACAGTTGAACTGTGACTAGCATTATATGGGACTAGCTAATTTTGACAGCTATGCCATTTCAAAGCCGTCGTATTACAAAACAATGAATGCAGCGAGTTGATTTTTCAAACGTAATGTTATATTTCTTAAAATCAGTAATAAAATTTATAATTTAGTATTAAATATTGTATATTTATACTTGCGAAAAATTTATGAACTACACGAATTTGATAATATAAAACCAATACAGAAGTACTGAATTATGAAATTGGAACACTAACTATACATTATCTGTTACATTAGTAACTTTTGAATATAAATTCTGATTATCTCGAAGTATGTATGTAACTATACGAAACAAAATGATACAATATATAATGTAGTCCTTCACACTATTCATAGAAAATTCTACGATTTTTATAGAACTATAAATATAAAGCAAATATAGCGTTTACATACCAATTGGAAACAACAATTTCTGAAACCACAATTAGTTGTTTGTCTATTAACTGAGGAGGTGTTTAAAACATTTTACTGTTACCAAGAATTTCAAACATAACACTTTAACTCCATCATTCCCATCGATATCCGCCATTAACAAGAACAACTATGTCAACTCCGTTACACAACAGTGCATATACAGTTGTGTGCAGCTCTATCGTATTTCCGATTTTTAGAGATTCTGCTGCCATTCTTAGTGAAACTCTGTAACTAACATTGTTTTTTTTAAATTTAACCATTTAACTATAATTTCAAAAGGGTTGGGATGGCCTAATGGTAAACGAGTTGAAACTAAAGCAGCAGTCTACATCGCCGAGTTCATAGACGCTTAAAATATGTCATAGGAATTTTCGGCCGTAGAAAGTCAAACTAGTGAACATTTCACTACTGGATTGTAGGTACTGGTCAACTGTTTCATCGTGATCGTAGATCTAGTCCTGCTCCTTGACGGATACTTGATATCCTTTTGACTTGGTTATTTAAAATGATGCAGAGTGTTATTCAAAAGTTAAAAAATGCAACTAAATTCTTACTTTTGATTTTTAAGATGAACCAAACCGAACAATTATGACAATTAAATATTCTATCTTGAAACCAAATACTATATCCAGAGATATCTTTTGTTACACAAAAGTATGCTACTGATGAACAATCCTCAAAGTAACAGATAACCTTCCCCTTTTTTACCTTCCACCAATATTTGAAATGTTTCTTCCAAGATCGGCTAAAATTTCAACAGATACCAGATAGTTATCTTCAATATATTAAAAGAATTTTAATCATGCACTTTAAGTCGCAGGAGGTTTAAAATTAAGTATGTTTTAGAGCATTCCATACTAAGTAGAATACAATTAAGATGAATTAATATGAATCCAATTGCTCAGGCTTTTAGCACAATAGATATATCTATTTTTTCAGCCAGTTGTTGAATTTAACAATAAATTTAACAGATAATCCCAGCTTATATTAAAACTTTAAGAGACTGGCAGCTGTCAGTATTTCAGGTTTTGAGTATTTTCAGGAGACTGAGACTGTCAGTATTTTCGGTTTTGAGTTTTGCGAAACATTTATTTTTTTTCAGTATAAATTATACCCAATTAATTGTTTACACTCTGTTTTCATAGTTTTTCTTTGGGGATTTGTCATCAAATCCCTGGAACATCATAACATTTTAACTTCATCATGCCCATTGATTTATTCGTTCGTCGAAAGAATTCGCCATTAATGGCGGATATCGATGGAAATGACGAAAATAATTAATGAAGTTACAGCGTTATGTTAATAGATAAAAATTCAAAATTTAAACTCTATTTTAGAACACAGATATGTTACTTACACCAAATGGTAAGTCGTTTCTCGTGTAGTCCAAGGTTTGTGCATGAGTGGTTTGTGTTTGTGTGTGGTGGAAAGAATGTTATAAATAAGTATTTAGTGGTCAAATAGTGAGACCGGTGTACAAAATACATAATTAGTCTAATTTTTGCAATAGTCAGTTAAGTTTGGAAAACAGGAAAATGAATGATCCTTGTCTACCTTTATCTCCATCTCAATTTTTGAGTGCCAACCATCAAATTCTTCGTCCATAGATAAGATAGAATGCACATGCCAACACTTTGCAAAAGCTCACACAATGAGGTAGTAATGCAAGAGACGTACTCACATTCCCATAGAATATTCTTTCAGAAGCTTAATGCCATCAGAATCTCAGATTACTCCATTACTTCCCTTCTAGGTACTAACCAGAACAAGAAGTTGCAGGAAACCCGCATGCGACTACTAACTGATTTCTTTCAGAACATCGACTTCTTCTGCAAATTATAATGGCTTTCTTTCTTTCCTTTTAAATTAAAAATGAAAAATAAATATTCCCTCAAGCAGCTTCTTGCCACAGGTCTGACAAGAGCTTGTCAGTTTAAACGCGAGAGTAGAAGATCTGCGAAGATGGCGGAACCTCAGCATGAAAACAACACAAATATCTATGCCTTCCCCAAGGCTCAAACCCATACCTTTGATCACTAACCAAGCGTGCTAATCACTCGGTCATGGGACTTTTGGTTTAACATTATTTTTTAATAGCAGAAAAGTAATTACTACAGATTCTGCTATCTCTACTCCTGCTCTAACTAGTGAACAGAGCCCCTTTTTGGAGGCTAATTTCACCTCGATCTTACAATACCTTGAACACTGTGAACACTTAGAACTTTACTTAGAACGTCCATGATGCCTTGCGAATTGGCTGTGTACAACACTGGATGCTACTTCTCATTCCAGTGTAGCATTTACAGCGTAACTCTACAAGCTATCTAACTTCAAATACAAAATTTTCATTCTAAAATGTTAGAAAAGGGAAATGGAGATGTACATTTAGTATAGCTAAATATCCCTTTACCAATCTAGCTAAATATTCCTTGCTAGATCTTAAAATATTTAACAGGCAGTGGTGAAGTGTGATATTTTGAGCAGGGGAAGCTATTAACAAAAGCACTACTGCGACTAAATCGAACACTGTCCCGCTACTCTCTGCTTCCGAATCATTGAACCGGAACGCCATTCCACTTCTCTATGTTTCCGAATCACTGAAATGGAGCACTTTCCCTACTAGATATTTTCGACGCATTGAACTGGAACGGCGTTCCTGTACTTGATGTTTCCGAGTCATTGAATGAAAGTAGTTCTATGTCATTTAAATCAAATGTTAGTAGTATATATATATACAGTTTAGTAGCGAAGTACGGGTGGTGGTTGAGAGTGCAACTCCTCGTCATTGACGAAACTTATTTTTAACAAACTGTTCTTCGGCGCTCCGATGGCCCGGACTATAATGTATGACTGTAATCTTTTTGCTAAGGTCTGGCCTTTCTTACAAACCTTGTCTGTGGCGTATTTTACTGACAAGCCTCTTTCAGATTTCTGGGGACAAACGGCTGTTTGAGGGGAAATTTGTTTCTTCATTAATTGGTATTAATTAAATGGTAACAAAATTTGTAAAAAGCCCCATTCTTCCCCAAAATAGAACTGACAGAGAATTAATTTCATTCTCATTTAATTTTGCCTAAATTAAATCTCATAAATTTAATGCATTGAACTAATGTGCAAAAGCACTATTTTGTCGATGATGTTGAATAAACTTTTATTACGTAAATAGTTAAAAAGCCAAAACAATTTTTGTGTGATTGAAAAACCAGCATTGTTCATAAAATTACATGCATTTCATATTTTACAGTTCTCAACAATTTGCTTTTTTGCCACGTAGCCGATTGCGTTAGCATGCTTGGCTATTGTTGAAAGGTACCTGGATTCGAGACCCGGTTAAGGCGTGACCTTCGAGACTCAAGGCCTTTGAAGTCTAAAGTGACGTCACATCCTGTGGATCTACAGTACTTCCTGCGTACGTAGTACTACTGTCGCAAATCGAGCATTTACTTTTTTTATAAGTTCGGTGGGCATTTTTGTTTGATAATAGGGTCAAAATTGATTGACATAGTATGATTATATTGTATATATGTACATTAGTGTAATATTTCTATGAAAAACCTTCAAATAAGGAAGACGTTGAAACTAAAATAGATCTCGATTTGTAATTGTACTAAATTGATGACTCAAAATGCAGAGTAATCGTTGTTTAACGTTCTCTGAACATGTATAACGATATATAAATTAGCACGAGTGTCATATTCGGTTCTACATATAAATACATTGACACAATATGTTTAAAAATAAGGTGATAATTACTCGGTTATATATTAACAAAAATAAAATCATTTCCTTCACATATTTTTCCTGATAAATGCTGTCAATAACTAATCCAGTTTTTTGAACAATTGATAATATAATCGTGACATAAATTGCTATGGAAAATTAGTTTGTTATATTAAAAGAAAAACACACACACACACACACAAAAATTCTTCAGAATAATTTTATTGACCAATGTGAACTACAAATTAATGATATACTGTAATAGGTTTAACTGTAACAATTGCAACTATGATTTAAATGAAATACTTTTTCTTAGTGATTAGACTGAATTTATACGACATGGATACCTTTCGATGGAATACATATTCAAAAACTAGCAGGGAAAGTGCATCTAAACTTTACAAACTACAATTGATTGCAAGCACATACACATTTTGGTTTACAAAGCTACCTGTAAATCTATGATTTAAGAATTGATAATATATCGCTCAACTAACCTCCCAAATGTAAAGAAAATAGTATCTGATCAATCTTCGATTGTTAAAAATATAATCCTATGCAGCCTGGTAAAGAAAGATTAAATCATTTAGGCATATAAGCCAGTGGTGTAAGACTACTAAACTAAGACTCTGCCTTTTTTTCCACTAATAGAACTTATTAGTTTAGTGGTCTTAGAACACTGTGGCCTATAACTGGAGAGATATGGTTCAAATCCCACATGCCAACAAAACTATTAATATCAAAGCCAACAGCGGTTTTTTATTTAACATATACAGTGGTATTCTATTAATTTCAAAGCCAACAGTGGAGTATAACTCTGTGGATACTATTTATTGAGGGTAGACAACTTTTTTTTGGCACTAAGACATTTTTTCTTATTTCCCAAATTCTCTACCAAAGAATCATTTTTTAAAAATATATTTGTTGAACACTAGTTCATTTCTAGAGTTTTTCTAATACAGTGGCCAAATTCACAACTTGTATGATAATAAAGTAATTCTGCATCACATAAAAGACTGGTTGTGATTAAAATAACATTTCTTTGATTTGCCATTTCCATAAATTCTTGTTCAAATTCAGTACACAATTTTTTCATAGAAATATAATTTAGTAATACAACATTAATTACTATCTCATTTGAGCAAAAAAAGACTGCCTCTATCAAATTTTTGTAAATACTTAAATTTTACACCCAATTCTACTTTTTTATCACGTAATAGTAAATGTTTACAATGATCACATTTCAAACTTTTCAAAACTGAAAATACACAATAACCTGCTATATATGCAATTACAGGAAGAGAGACAAATCTGAAGGAAGCACTGTAATGTTAAATTTTAAGCTAATATATATAAAATTCTTTTCCTTAAAATCATCTTTAAAGTCCAAATCTGTTATTTTAATTTTACCACTTGACTTAGTGGGAAGTTTCAACAGTGACTGCACTCTTAATTTTGTTTAACATTCAAATAATTCACGTACTTATATTGGCTTCCAGCTAACTGCCTGTAGAGGCCGAAATGACTCTCTAAATTATCAGTTTGAAATACCAGGTAAAATATATTTTCGGTTCAGAGGTACAATATGAAGCAATTTCAAGCAATGAATATGTACTGTCTTAACACAGAATGGGTTTCTTTCGTTAGCATACCACTTGTGCAACTCATCTGCTCCTATTTATTTGGTCAACAATAAAGTAAAATAAATACCCTCTCAAGCAGCTGCTTGCCACAGAGGTCTGACAGGAGCTAACATTTAATATTTAAGAGCAAAAAAATTAGGCTAACAGTAATAAGCAATCATTAAAATTATCTTTCCCTGCATATTGTAGAACCACAATTTTAACATTAATTCCTTTTCTGTGTTTGGGATATTGAATGGTAGTTAGGTAGTCACTGGAAGGAGAGCTATGCACCAATCCCCTATGATGATGCATAGAACTCGCCAGGTCTAGCACCTAATGTCCGATCCCGCCAAGTCTAGCACCTAATGTCTGACCTGCCAGGTCTAGCACCTTATGTCCGACCCTGCCTTCTCGTGGTGCAGACCATTAGTACCTTTCAAAAGAGATATTCTCTTGTGAAAGTGAACGGAAGAAGAGGGCTGTCAGATTAGTGTGGCCTACTGATCTGGACAACTATGGCTACTTTTCTTTTTTTTCTACCCTGCTCAGGAGTGGTCAACCACACAGGGTCCTGGTGCTGACCATATAAACCCACTGGATTGAACAGATTTATGGCTCTGAGCTTGATTATGGATCCTTATTTTGCTGCACTAGTCGGCTTCTGTGGAGGGAAAATCTTCCACTATGTTTTCTGTTTGTTTGTGGGTTGACAGCCCCAAGTGAATAGATTCACAGGATATGTTTATCAGCTGGTGGATAATCCTGAGCAGAGGTCATCGCAGGCACCTGAACTCTTTGCTTCTATTGGCATCGTCAAATTCTACATTGGAGAAAGTCTTCCAGTGTAGATGGCTTCAACCTTTAGTAGTGGGGGAACGGGTCTTTGCCTCATGTCTGCGATTAGGGGGCTGTTTGATATTATCGGCATTCCCTCTCTCAATAAACATAGTTTCTTTAAACATCCCACTAACCATTTTCTCTCCATAGGTAGTTGGAATGTGAGGACTCTGCACAGAGTTTTTTCTCTTGATATTCTCACACAAGAATTCCAACATTATAATTTAGATATTCTTGGCTTGCAAGAGACCAGATGGACGATAAGGTCAGATTCTTAAAAATAATCTTAAATTTCTCTTTTCAGGGAGGGCCGACAAAAAATATCACCAAGGCGTGGGTGTGCTTCTCAGCAGACACGCTAGTGATGCTCTTCTAGGATATGAGTGCATTAATGAAAGGTTTCTTACAGCAAAATTTCAGACAAGCGTTAAAGACTTGAATGTTATTTGCTGTTATGCCCCCACTGAGGATGAGAAGGATAGGTTTTATGGACAATTTCAGAATATTTTGAATTCTGTCATGAAAGGTGACATTACCCTTGTTCTTGGTGACTTCAATGCCAAAGTTGGTACTGACTCTGACCTTTGGGGAGGAGTAATAGGCTCTTTTGGTATTGGTAGCTGCAATGGCAATGGGCAACATCTCCTACAGATAAGTAAACTCAATGGATTCAGAACAACTAACACTTATTACAAACACTGTGACATACATAAGTACACATGGGTTTCACCCGATGGGCTGCATAAGAATATGATTGATTATATATTAATTAACAACAAATGGGCTAGTTCTGTTAGGAATACCAGGGCATATAGGGGAGCTGAAATTGGATCTGACCATTACCTTGTTAAAAGTGTCTTGCAACTTAAACTTAAAAAGTGTTGTGCTAGGGTTAATAAATTTACCTTTAATTCTGAAGCTCTGAAAGAACTAGTTATAGCTAAAGCTTACCATGACAGGTTACTTAGTCATTATGACAGTCATGGTATGCTTACTACTGAAGTTGAAAAAGAATGGGGCCATTTTAAACAGGTTTTTTTGGAAATTAACAATATTCTTTTAGGATAAATGGAGCAGAAGAGACAGAATTATTTCAGTGATAAGGCACTTGAGCTTATTTCAGAAAGAAGGAACTGCAGGAATGTCTTTAATCAGTACCCTACTAGTCCTAATAGAAAGGATTACAGAGAGCTTAATAAACGGGTAAAGGATCAGTTAGCTGCTGATAAGAATCTCTGGCTTGATGGCTTGGCTGACAAAGCTCAGGAAGCAGTTAGGCAGCACAACAGCAGAGAGTTGTACCAGATAGTTAATGTTTTGAGTGGTAGAAAACGGACAGGTATACAGGGATTGAAGGATAAACATGGTAAGGTTATAAAAGGTGATGATTCTCTCATGGCTAGGTGGGCTGAGCATTTCAGTGATGTTCTAAACAATGTGGGTAGTTCTATTCTCATTGTTTGCAATGATGATAGATGCCTTTGGTGGCTTTAATGTTGGCCCTATAACAAAATCTGAAGTTATTTTGGCTGTTTCTAAACTTAAGCTTCATAAATCACCAGGTGTAGATGACTTTACTACGGAAATGCTTTAGCTGGGAATGTTTTTGTTTCCACTTGGATGACTGAAATTTTGAATATATTTTATGATAAAGGCATGGTTCCTAAGGATTTTACCAGAGCTATTATCATCCCTATTTTCAAAAAAGGTGATCGCAGTTCTTGTGATAACTATAGGGGTATCAGCCTACTCTCTGTTCCAGGTAAAGTTCTTTCCATGATTGTGTTTAATAGAGTTAAGAATCTGGTTGACAGTCAATTGCGTGATGAGCAATGTGGATTCAGAAGTGGTAGGGGATGTTTGAATCAGGTATTTTCACTTAGGCAGATTCTTGACAAATGTTTAGAGTATAAGAAACCTTTGGTTGCTAGCTTTGTTGATTTCAAAAAGGCTTTTGACTCTGTTGATCGTTATAATTTGTGGTTGATTATGAGATCATATGGTATACCTGACAAGTTAGTTAACATAATGAAAGCTCTCTATAATAACACTGAGTCGTGTGTGAGAGTTGGTAAGGCTTGTAGCAATTGGTGTAGCATTACTTCTGGTGTTCGACAAGGATGCATTTTGTCTCCTTTTCTCTTTAGCTTGATTATTGATTATGTTATGCGAAATTCACTTGAAGGGAAAATTTTGGCCTTAAATAGGCTTGAGATAAGAAAATTTCTGATTTAGATTATGCTGATGATTTAGCCCTCTTGGCAGATGATGCTGATGAGATGAACTCTTTCATTCCAGCAGTTGATGAAACTGGTACTAGAGTAGGTTTGGTTATAACAGAGAGAAAACTAAAGTGATGAAAATTGGTCAGGCAGGCTGTGATTCAGTTAATCTGAATGGTTGCAATCTTGAACAGTTGTGACAGTTTCATTATCGTGGGAGCTATGTAACAGATACTGGTGATATGCGGCATGAGATTAACAGACGAATAGGGTGTGATTCTAGATGCTTACGCAGTATCTTGGGCATTAGGTGGTTCAACTTTGTAACTAATGGTGAGGTTAGTCAAAGGAGTCAGCAACCTCCTTTAAGCAGCATATTGTGCAGAGAGAGATTTCTTTGGTTTGGCCATGTTGCCAGTATGGATAATTATAGATTGGCGAATAGGGTTATGAACAGTGTGCCTAAAGGCATCAGAAAGAGGGGGAGACCAAGGATGCGGTGGACAGACAATGTCAAACAGGACCTTGTTAGAATTGGTGTGCAGCGGCCAGATGCAGCAGATGTAGCTCAGGACAGATTTGCTTGGAGAATAAATTGCACGGTCTGGTTGGACCTCCGTAGCCCATGGCTGCTTGATGATGATGATGAGATATTGAAATAATTTAATTGTTAATGATAGTTGCAGTTTTCTTTTTTAATGAAAGGCATTGTACAGAAAGTTTATGAACTTCACAATAACTAAGGTCAGAGCCAGATCTAGCCCCCCCCCCCCCCACTTCAGGATGTTAATGAGTAAGAGGACAAAAATTATTAAGCAATTACTTTCATGTATTTTCCAAAATGCTGCATAACGAGATATAAAAAAAGATGTAGAAATGTTATACTGCATTGAATATCCAGCCTCTTGACCTCCCTCCCCCCCACACACATTCTGTCTCAATTGTGTTTCTTGCTCCCACCCTTGGTTTTTTTCTAGATCCAGGTTTACTTATGGTAATACTAACTTTTGATAATTGATGAGTAATGTCATCTTAAATTATCACTAATCGAATGTATTAAGATATAATGGAAAACAAATTAAAAATTAAAAAAAAGCATTTATTTTAAAATTGTCATATCTTTTTCCTTAAGAGGCAGTGATATAAAAACAGAAAACGGCAGATATTAAGTCTAAAATCATTGTGGCTTAATTTTGTACAGGGCTTCATTAACAATACACAAATGACAAATTATTCCTGGTAATGTCATGATATAATACAAAGTTCCATAATTTAAAACTTTAGTGCAAGAAACAATGATTCTATGAAACTTGTTCATAAATTTGAATCTTATCACTATTCAACATTATATTTATTTCCGAAATATTTTATATATATATATATTACTTCTAAAATAAAGTATTATGCAAATATATTTCTGGTCTGTAAATGGTCTGTAAGTAAAAAGGTCTGTAAATGGTAGCTAGGTAGTCACTGGAAGGAGAGCTATGCACCAATCCCCTGTGATGATGCATAGAACCGGCCAGGCCTAGCATCTAATGTCCGACCCCGCCTTCTCGTGGTGCAGACCGTTAGTACCTTTCAAAAGAGATACTCTCTTGTGGAAGTGAACGAAAGCGGAGGGCTGCCAGATTAGTGTGCCCTACTGATCTGGACAACTATGGCTACTTTTCTTTTTTTTCTACCCTGCTGAGGAGTGGTCAACCACGCAGGGTCCTAGTGCTGACCATATAAACCCACTGGACTGGACAGATATATGGCTCTGAGCTTGATTATGGATCCTGATTTTGCTGCACTGGTGGGCTTCTGTGGAAGGAAAATCTTCCACTGTGTTTTCTGTTTGTTTGCGGGTTGACAGCCCCAAGTGAATAGATTCACAGGATATGTTTATCAGCTGGTGGATAATATTGAGCAGAGGTCATCGCAGGCACCTGAACTCTTTGCTTCTATTGGCATCGTCAAATTCTACATTGGAGGAAGTCTTCCAGTGTAGATGGCTTCAGCTTTTAGTGGTGGGGTAACGGGCGTTTGCCCCTTGTCTGCGATTAGGGGGCTGTTTGATATCATCGGCATTCCCTCTCTTAATAAACATAGTTTCTTTAAACATCCCACTAACCATTTTCACTCCATAGGTAGTTGGAATGTGAGGACTCTGCACAGAGCTTTTTCTCTTGATGTCCTCACACAAGAATTCCACCTTTATAATTAGATATTCTCGGCTTGCAAGAGACCAGATGGACAGTCAAAGGTCAGATTATTAAAAATAATTTTAAATTTCTCTTTTCAGGGAGGGACGACAATAAAGCATCACCAAGAAGTGGGTCTGCTTCTCAGCAGACACGCTTGTGATGCTCTTCTAGGATATGAGTGCATTAATGAAAGGTTTCTTACAGCAAAATTTCAGACAAGCGTTAAAGACTTGAATGTTATCTACTGTTATGCCCCCACTGAGGATGCCGATGAGGATGAGAAGGATAGGTTTTATGGACAATTTCAGAATATTTTGAATTCAGTCAAGAAAGGAGATATTACCCTTGTTCTTGGTGACTTCAGTGCCAAAGTTGGTACTGACTCTGACCTTTGGGGAGGAGTAATAGGCCCTTTTACTATTGGTAGCTGCAATGGCAATGGCCAATGTCTCCTACACGTAAGTAAACTCAATGGATTCAGAATAACTAACATTTATTGCAAACACCGCGACATACATAAGTACACATGGGTTTCACCTGATGGGCTGCATCACATGGGTTTCACCTGATGGCAGAATATGATTGATTACATATTAATTAACAGCAAATGGGCTAGTTCTGTTAGGAATACCAGGGCATATAGGGGAGTTGAAATTGGATCTGACCATTACCTTGTCTTGCAAATTAAACTTAAAATGTATTGTGCTGGGGTTAAAAAATTTACTTTTAATACTGAAGCTCTGAAAGATCCAGTTGTAGCCAAAGCTTACCATGATAGGTTACTTAGTCATTATGAGAGTCACGGTATGCTTACTACTGAAGTTGAGGAAGAATGGGATCATTTTAAACAGGCGTTTTTGGACACTAACAGTACTCTTTTAGGAAAAAAGGAGCAGAAGAGACAGAATTATCTGAGTGATAAGGCACTTGAGCTTATTTCGGAAAGAAAGAACTGCAGGAATGTCTTTAATCAATACTCTACTAGTCCAAATAGAAAGCATTACAGAGAACTTAATAAACGTGTAAAAGATCAGTTAGCTGCTGATAAGAATCTTTGGCTTGATGGTTTGGCTGACAAAGCTGAGGAAGCAGTTAGACAGCAGAACAGCAGAGAACTGTACCGGATAATTAATGTTTTGTGTGGTAGAAAACGGACAGGCATACAAGAATTGAAGGATAAACAAAGTAAGTTTGTAGAAGGGGAGGATTCTCTCATAGCTAGGTGGGCTGAGCATTTCAGTGATGTTCTAAACAATGTAGTTAGTTCTACTCCCATTTGTTTGCAATGATGATAGATGCATTGGTGGCTTTAATGTTGGCCCTGTAACACAATCTGAAGTTATTTTGGCTGTTTCTGAACTGAAACTACATAAATCCCCAGGGGTAGATGAAATTACTACGGAAATGCTTAGAGTTGGGAATGTTTCGGTTACGACTTGGATGACTGAAATTTTGAATATATTTTATGATAAAGGCTTGGTTCCTAAGGATTTTACCAGAGCTATTGTTATCCTTCTTTTCAAAAAAGGTGATTGCAGTTCTTGTGATAACTATAGGGGTATCAGCCTACTCTCTGTTCCAGGTAAAGTTCTTTCCATGAGTGTGCTTAATAGAATTAAGAATCTGGTTGACAATCAATTGCGTGATGAGCAATGTGGATTCAGAAGTGGTAGGGGATGTGTGGATCAGATATTTTCACTTAGGCAGATTCTTGAGAAATGTTTACAGTTTCAGAAACCTTTGGTTGCTAGCTTTGTTGATTTCAAAAAGGCTTTCGACTCTGTTGATCGCCATAATTTTTGGTTGATTGTAAGATCATATGGTATACCAGACAAGTTAGTTAACATAATGAAACTCTCTATAATAACACTGAGTCATGTGTGAGAGTTGGTAAGGCTTGTAGCAATTGGTTTAGCATTACTTCTGGTGTTCGACAAGGGTGCATTTTGTCTCCTTTTCTCTTTAGCTTGGTTATTGATTATGTTATGTGAAATTCACTTGAAGGGAAAGATTTTGACCTTAAATGGACTGGAGATACGAAAATTTCTGATTTAGATTATGCTGATGATTTAGCCCTTTTGGCAAATGATGTTGATGAGATGAACTCTTTCATTAGAGCTGTTCATGAGACTGGTAGTAGAGTATGTATGGTTATAAACAGAGAGAAAACTATAGTGATGAAAATTGGTCAGGCAGGCTGTGATTCAGTTAATCTGAATGGTTACACCCTTGAGTAGGTGTCACAGTTTAATTATCTTGGGAGCTACATAACAGATACTGGTGATGTGCGGCATGAGATTAACAGACGAATAGGGATTGCTGCCGGGACTTTTAAGAATCTATGCAGAGTGTGGAGAAATAGGCGTATACACCTAAAGACTAAAATTAGACTGTGTAATAGTTTGATTCTTTCTAGGGTTGGTTATGGTAGTGAAACTTGGAAACTTTGTAAACAAGATAACAGGAAAGTAGATGCTTACGCAGTATTTTGGGCATTAGGTGGTTCAACTTTGTAACTAATGATGAGGTTAGGCAAAGGAGTTTGCAACCTCCTTTAAGCAGCATATTGTGCAGAGAGTTGGTTTGGCGATGTTGCCCGTATGAATAATCATAGATTGGCGAATAGGGTTATGAACAGTGTGCCTAAAGGCCTCAGAAAGAAGGGGAGACCTCGGATGCGGTGGGCAGACAATGTCAAACAGGACCTTGTTAGAATTGGTGTGCAGTGGCCAGATGCAGTAGATGTAGCTAAGGATAGACTTGCTTGGAAAACTAAATTGCACGGTCTGGTTGGACCTCCGTAGCCCATGGCTGCTTGAGGATGTTGATGATGATGATGAAATATATTTTTCAGTTTTTTGATACATTTTTGAGATAATTTGTATTTACCCTGTATAATACTTTAGAGAGAAAATTAGGAATAACAAACCTGTTTTGTTACCTTATCGTATATATTGGTACATAAAGGCAAGTGTCAGCTGCAGAGTCAGAAGCTACCATGATCAACTGGAAGACTTTTTTTTGGGAATAATATAAATTCTTATTTTACGTAAATTTCATGGAATCGGTAAAAAAATATTTCTAAAACTGTAAGGGCTATAAAACTAGAAGAGCTATAAAATATTAGAAACCAAACATTATTCAATCATTGCAAAATAAACTAAATGTGAATGAGATAATTTCAGTTCATCATAGTTGCAGAATTTTTTTCATGTAGGGCATTCTACAGAAAGCTCATCAACTTTGGGATAAATTATGGTAATATCAGATAAATTTTAAACATGGATGAGTACTACTCATCAATCATATATTTCGAAAACAAGTTAATTTCAATGTAAAAATCCTTTTACATCATCATCCTGTAGCAGCCATGGGCTATGGAGGTCCAACCAGACCAGGCAATTTAGTTCTCCAAGCATATCTGTCCTGAGCTATATCTGCTGCATCTCGCCATTGCGCACCAGTCCTAACTAGGTCCTGCTTGACATTGTCTGCCCACCGCATCCTAGGTCCCTCCCTCTTTCTGAGGTCTTTAGGCACACTGTTCGCTAATCTATAATTATCCATACAAGCAGCAGGACCAAACCAACGTAGTCTCTCTCTGCACAACATACTGCTTAGAGGAGGTTGCTGATTCGTTTGCCTAACCTCTTCGTTGCTTACAAAGTTGAACCGTCTAATGCCCAAGATACTGCATAAGCATCTAAAATCAAAAGCATTTAGTTTCTTGCTATCTTATTTACAAAGCATCCAAGTTTCACTACAAAAACCCTAGAAAAAAACCAAACTATTATGCAGTCTAACCTTATTTTTTAAGTGTATACACCTATTTCTCCACACTCTCCATAGATTCCTAAAAGTCCCAGAAGCAATCCCTATTTTACCTGTTAATCTCATGCCGCACATCACCAAACACATTGTATATTATCCACTTCAAAATCATCATCATCATCATCATCCTCAAGCAGCCATGAGCTACGGAGGTCCAACCAGACCGCGAAGTTTAATTCTCCAAGCATATCTGTCCTGAGCTACATCTGCTGCATCCGGCCACTGTACACCAATTCTAACAAAGTCCTGTTTGACATTGTCTGCCCACCGCATCCTAGGTCTCCCCCTCCTTCTGAGGCCTCTAGGCACACTGTTCATATAACCCTATTCGCCAATCTATAATTATCCATACGGGCAACATGGCCAAACCAGCGGAGTCTCTCTCTGCACAATATGCTGCTTAAAGGAGGTTGCAGACTCCTTTGCCTAACCTCATCATTAGTTACAAAGTTAAACCACCAAATACCCAAGATACTGCGTAAGCATCTAGAATCAAAAGCATCTAGTTTCCTGTTATCTTGTTTACACAGCGTCCAGGTTTCACTACCATAACTAACCCTAGAAAGAACCAAACTATTATACAGTCTAATTTTGGTCTTTAGGTGTATACGCCTATTTCTCCACAATCTCCATAGATTATTAAAAGTCCCGGCAGCAATACCTATTCGTCTGTTAATCTCATGCCGCATATCACCAGTATCAGTTACTTAGCTCCCAAGGTAATTAAACTGTGACACCTGCTCAAGACTGCAACCATTCAGATTAACTGAATCACAACCTGCTTGACCAATTTTCATCACTTTAGTTTTCTCTCTGTTTATAACCAAACCTACTGTACTACCAGTCTCATCAACAGCTCGAATGAAAGAGTTCATCTCATCAACATCATTTGCCAAAAGGGCTAAATCATCAGCATAATTTAAATCAGAAATTTTCGTATCTCCAGCACATTTAAGGCCAAAAGCTTTCCCTCGAAGTGAATTTCGCATAACATAATCAACAACAAAACTAAAGAGAAAAGGAGACAAAATGCACCCTTGTCGAACCCCAGAAGTAATGCTAAACCAATTGCTACAAGACTTACCAACTCTCACACATGACTCAGTGTTATTATAGAGAGCTTTCATTATGTTAACTAACTTGTCTGGTATGCCATATGATTTCACAATCAACCACAAATTATGACGATCAACAGAGTCGAAAGCCTTTTTGAAATCAACAAAGCTAGCAACCAAAGGTTTCTGAAACTCTAAATATTTCTCAAGAATCTGCCTAAGGGAAAATATCTGATCCACACATCCCCTATCACTTCTGAATCCACATTGCTCATCACGCAATTGCCTGTCAACCAGATTCTTAATTCTATTAAGCACAATCATGGAAAGAACTTTACCTGGAACAGAGAGTAGGCTGATACCCCTATAGTTATCACAAGAACTGAGATCACCTTTTTTGAAAATAGGGATAATAATAGCTCTGGTAAAATCTTTAGGAACCATGCCTTTATCATAAAAGTTTTTTAAAATTTCAGTCATCCAAATGGTAACTGAAACATTCCCAGCTCTAAGCATTTCCGTAGTAATTTCATCTACCCCTGGGGATTTATGAAGTTTAAGTTTAGAAACAGCCAAACTAACTTCAGATTGTGTTATAGGGCCAACATTAAAGCCACCAACGCATCTGTCATCATTGCAAACAATGGGAGTAGAATTAACCACATTGTTTAGAACATCACTGAAATGCTCAGCCCACCTAGCCATGATAGAATCCTCACCTTCTATAACCTTACCTTGTTTATCCTTCAATCACTGTATACCTGTTCGTTTTCTACCACACAAAACATTAACTCTCTGGTACAGCTGTCTGCTGTTGTGCTGTCTAACTGTTTCATCAGCTTTGTCAGCCAGGCCATCAAGCCAAAGATTCTTATCAGCAGCTAACTGATCCTTTACACGTTTATTAAGTTCATTGTAATGTTGTATGTAAATGTTGTATGTAAATGTATAATGTAATTCATTGTACGTTTATTAAGTTCATTGTAATAATAAATCTATTAGGACTAGTAGGGTACTGATTAAGGACATTCCTGCAGTTCCTTCTTTCTGAAATAAGCTCAAGTGCCTTATCACTTAAATAATTCTGTCTCCTGTGCTCCTTTTTCCCTAAAAGAGTACTGTTAGTTTCCAAAAAAAGCCTGTTTAAAATGGTCCAATTCTTCCTCAACTTCAGTAGTAATCAAACCATGACTGATATAATGAGTAAGTAACCTATCATGGTAAGCTTTAGCTATAACTGGGTCTTTCAGAGCTTCAGTATTAAAGGTAAATTTTTTAACCCTAGCACAACACTTTTTAAGTTTAAGTTGCAAGACACTTTTAACAAGGTAATGGTCAGATCCAATTTCAGCTCCCCTATATGCCCTGGTATTTCTAACAGAACTAGCCCATTTGCTGTTAATTAATATATAATCAATCATATTCTTATGCAGCCCATCAGGTGAAACAAATGAGTATTTATGTATGTCGCAGTGTTTGTAATATGTGTTAGTTATTCTGAAACCATTGAATATACTTACCTGTAGGAGACGTTGCCCATTGCCATTGCAGCTACCAATACCAAAAGGGCCTATCACTCCTCCCCAAAGGTCAGAGTTGGTACCAACTTTGGCATTGAAGTCACCAAGAACAAGGGTAATATCTCCTTTCTTGACAGAATTCAAAATATCCTGAAGTTGTCCGTAAAACCTATCCTTCTCATCCTCATCGGCATCCTCAGTGGGGGCATAACAGCAGATAACATTCAAGTCTTTAATGCTTGTCTGAAATTTTGCTGTAAGAAACCTTTCATTAATGCACTCATATCCTAGAAGAGCATCACTAGCATGTCTGCTGAGCAGCAGACCCACGCCTTGGTGATGCTTTTCACCCTCCCTCCCTGCAAAGAGAAATTTAAAGTTATATTTAAGTATCTCACCTTTACCTGTCCATATGGTCTCTTGCAAGCCTAGAATATCTAGGTTATAGCGCTGGAATTCCTGCGTGAGGACAGCAAGAGAATAATCTCTATGTAGGGTTAAAAAATTTACCTTTAATACTGAAGCTCTGAAAAACCCAGTTATAGCTAAAGCTTACCATGATAGGTTACTTAGTCATTATGACAGTCATGGTTTGCTTAATACTGAAGTTGAGGAAGAATGGGGCCATTTTAAACAGGCTTTTTTGGAAACTAACAGTACTCTTTTAGGGAAAAAGGAGCAGAGGAGGCAGAATTATTTAAGTGATAAGGCACTTGAGTTTATTTCAGAAAGAAGGAACTGCAGGAATGTCCTTAATCAGTACCCTACTAGTCCTAATAGAAAGCATTACAAAGAACTTAATAAACGTGTAAAGAATCAGTTAGCTACTGAAAAGAATCTTTGGCTTGATGGCCTTGCTGACAAAGCTGAGGAAGCAGTTAGACAGCACAACAGCAGAGAGCTGTACCAGATAGTTAATGTTTTGTGTGGTAGAAAACGAACAGGTATACAGGGATTGAAGGATAAACAAGGCAAGGTTATAGAAGGTGAGGATTCTGTCATGGCTAGGTGGGCTGAGCATTTCAGTGATGTTCTAAACAATGTGGTTAGTTCTACTACCATTGTTTGCAATGATGATAGATGCATTGTTGGCTTTAATGTTGGCCCTATAACACAATCTGAAGTTAGTTTGGCTATTTCTAAACTTAAACTTCATAAATCCCCAGGGGTGGATGAAATTACTACGGAAATGCTTAGAGCTGGGAATGTTTCTGTTACCATTTGGATGACTGAAATTTTGAATAACTTTTATGATAAAGGCATGGTTCCTAAAGATTTTACCGGAGCTATTATTATCCCTATTTTCAAAAAAGGTGATCGCAGTTCTTGTGATAACTATAGGGGTATCAGCCTACTCTCCGTTCCAGGTAAAGTTCTTTCCATGATTGTGCTTAATAGAATTAAAAATCTGGTTGACAGGCAATTGCGTGATGAGCAATGTGGATTCAGAAATGGTAGGGGATGTGTAGATCAGATATTTTCACTTAGGCAGATTCTTGAGAAATGTTTAGAGTTTCAGAAACCTTTAGTTGCTAGCTTTGTTGATTTCAAAAAGGCTTTCGACTCTGTTGATCGTCGTAATTTGTGGTTGATTGTGAGATCATATGGTATACCAGACAAGTTAGTTAACATAATGAAAGCTCTCTATAATAACACTGAGTCATGTGTGAGAGTTGGTAAGGCTTGTAGCAATTGGTTTAGCATTACTTCTGGTGTTCAACAAGGGTGCATTTTGTCTCCTTTTCTCTTTAGTTTGGTTGTTGATTATGTTATGCGAAATTCACTTCAAGGGAAAGCTTTTGGCCTTAAATGGGCTGGAGATACGAAAATTTCTGATTTAGATTATGCTGACGATTTAGCCCTTTTGGCAAATGATGTTGATGAGATGAACTCTTTCATTCGAACTGTTGATGAGACTGGTAGTACAGTAGGTTTGGTTATAAACAGAGAGAAAACTAAAGTGATGAAAATTGGTCAGGCAGGTTGTGATTCAGTTAATCTAAATGGTTGCAGTCTTGAGCAGGTGTCACAGTTTAATTACCTTGGGAGCTGCGTAACTGATACTGGTGATGTGCGGCATGAGATTAACAGGCGAATAGGTATTGCTGCCTGGACTTTTAAGAATCTATGGAGATTGTGGAGAAATAGGCGTATACACCTAAAGACTAAAATTAGACTGTATAGTAGTTTGGTTCTTTCTAGGGTTAGTTATGGTAGTGAAACTTGGACGTTGTGTAAGCAAGATAACAGGAAACTAGATGCTTTTGATTCTAGATGCTTACGCAGTATCTTGGGTATTAGGTGGTTTAACTTTGTAACTAATGATGAGGTTAGGCAAAGGAGTCTGCAACCTCCTTTAAGCAGCATATTGTGCAGAGAGAGACTCCGCTGGTTTGGCTATGTTGCCCGTATGGATAATTATAGATTGGCGAATAGGGTTATGAACAGTGTGCCTGGAGGCCTCAGAAGGAGGGGGAGACCTAGGATGCGGTGGGCAGACAATGTCAAACAGGACCTTGTTAGAATTGGTGTACAGTGGCCGGATGCAGCAGATGTAGCTCAGGACAGATGTGCTTGGAGAATTAAACTGCGCGGTCTGGTTGGACCTCCGTAGCCCATGGCTGCTTGAGGATGATGAATGTCCTCACGTTCCACGTTCCTGCAGAGAGAAAATGATTAGTAGGATTTTTAAAGAAATGATATTTATTGAGATTGGTAGGGCCAACAATATCAAACAGCCCCCTGATCGCAGGCATGGGGCAAAGACCTGTTCCTCCTCCGCTAAAGGCTGAAGTCACCGATGCTGGTAGGAACTTCAGGCATCACCTTTTCAAGTGGACTTTTTCAAGAACCATATGGCCTGCCTGAGACACATTACTCCAGTTTAGGCTTGACGATGCCCAACTAGCTAAGTAAGGTTCAGGTACCTGCGATGGCCTCTGATTAGGATTATCCACCAGCTGATATAAGGTATCCCATGCCTCTGTTCACTTAGAGCTGGCAACCCAGAAGCAAACAGAAAACACAGCAGCAGACTCTTCCTCAACAGAGGCCCACCAGTGCAGCAAGTCCAGGATCCATAATCAAGCTCAAATCCATAAACAAGTTCAGTCTAGTAGGTATAAATGGTCAGCACCAGGACCCTGTGAAGTTGACCACTCCTCAGCAGGGTTGAAAAAAAGAAAAAAGTGGCCATAGATGACCAGATCAGTAGGCCATACTGAACTGGCAGCCCTCCCCTTCCATTCCATTCCAAAAGAGAATATCTCTTTTGAAAGGTACTAACGGCCTGCACCACGAGAAGGCGGGGTCGGACATTAGGTGCTAGACCTGGCCGGTTCTGTTTATCATCACTAGGGATTGGTACACAGCTCTCCTTCCAGTTTACGCCTAGCTACCATTTACAGGTCCACTTCAAAATGCTGTCCATAAAAGAGAAAAAGGAATATTTAAAACATAAAAAGCAATACTTACATCATTTGGTACAGGTTTTATAAATATTGTCTGCCATGGATATGTTATATTTTATGTATATATATATATATAAATTCCTTTCATGCAGCTGCTTACCACAGAGATCTGATCGCAGTCTGCCAGTCTACACACCATAGAGGTGTGACCTCAGCAGAATGACAACACAATATCCATGCCTTACCCAGGAAGGGGCGGGGGTGACTCAGTCAGTAGTGCGCCAGGCTCCTAATCTATAGTTCCCAGGTTCGAGCTCCAGCTGGGTTAGCGTTGAGATTTATCTCTGCAAAATTCCCCGCCCTGCCCATGGTCACTAACGAACATCGATGGGCTTGGAAAGGCTGCTGTCTATCGGATGGGATGTTAAGCCATGACCAAGTGTGCGGGAGAGCCATACCCTGCGCACGTTAAATAACACGCTGGATGTCCTTGACGGGAGGCTACCATCTGTCTCCCAACAGCTGTTCCAGTGGGTCTCCTCCCCCAACCTTCTCTGAGCCTATGGGGTCCTTGTGACCTGGCCATTTAGCCCATGGTGTGCAAAAAAGTGCCGCTCAGAGGTAAAACAACCCAACCCAAGCCTTACCCAGGGCTTGAAACCAGGTCCATTAGTTCAGTAGCCCAAGCACGATAACCACTCAGCGACAAGACTGCTTATACAAGTAAAAATGAAATTTTGAAATTTACAACTTAAATGAAGTGCCAGTAACAAACAAAAATTATATGCTATTAGTTTCTGAGCTTTAATGCTTATCAATAGCCAATAACATGTTTTCCTAAAATAAAAAAAATAAAACTAGAAAGGGTAGGATTTATCTTTTTTAAATTAATGGTAGTAGCAAAATTCTATTTGTGAAAACAGGGAAATTCTCTTACTTAACCAAAAACTAAATAGAGCTAAGGTAGAAAAAATATTAGGGCATGACATTTGCTATATAGACAGATATCATTAAACATGATGTTAAATAGTTAAGAAATTTCATTTTGCAAAAAGTAAAAGCAAAATGAAACTTACATCATTCAAAAGAACCACTTAAAAGAGTACCCCATTGAAGTTCAATGTATGTTCTGTTATTCTGCACACATCTAATATTCATTTTTCTGTCAAACATTTTTCAGCACATGATCAATTTTTGTATGATAGAACCAGTGGTGACGGTAGATTTTATTTCTTAGCGGTATGCTTCAAAAGTCTGTAAATGGTAGCTAGGTAGTCACTGGAAGGAGAGCTATGCACCAATCCCATGTGATGATGCATAGAACCGGCCAGGCCTAGCACCTAATGTCCGACCCCGCCTTCTCGTGGTGCAGACCGTTAGTATCTTTCAAAAGAGATACTCTCTTGTGGAAGTGAACGGAAGGGGAGGGCTGCCAGATTAGTGTGGCCTACTGATCTGGAAAACTATGGCTACTTTTCTTTTTTTTCTACCCTGCTGAGGAGTGGTCAACCACACAAGGTCCTGGTGCTGACCATATAAACCCACTGAACTGGACAGATATATGGCTCTGAGCTTGATTATGGATCCTGATTTTGCTGCACAGGTGGGCTTTTGTGGAGGGAAAATCTTTCGCTGTGTTTTCTGTTTGTTTGTGGGTTGACAGCCCCAAGTGAATAGATTCGGAGGATATGTTTATCAGCTGGTGGATAATCCTGAGCAGAGGTCATCGCAGGCACCTGAACTCTTTGCTTCTATTGGCATCGTCAAATTCTACATTGGAGGAAGTCTTCCAGTGTAGATGGCTTCAGCTTTTAGTGGTGGGGTAACGGGCGTTTGCCCCTTGTCTGCGATTAGGGGGCTGTTTGATATTATCGGCATTCCCTCTCTTAATAAACATAGTTTCTTTAAACATCCCACTAACCATTTTCACTCCATAGGTAGTTGGAATGTGAGGACTCTGCACAGAGCTTTTTCTCTTGATGTCCTCACACAAGAATTCCACCTTTATAATTAGATATTCTCGGCTTGCAAGAGACCAGATGGACAGTCAAAGGTCAGATTCTTAAAAATAATTTTAAATTTCTCTTTTCAGGGAGGGACGACAATAAAGCATCACCAAGAAGTGGGTCTGCTTCTCCAGCAGACACGCTTGTGATGCTCTTCTAGGATATGAGTGCATTGATGAAAGGTTTCTTACAGCAAAATTTCAGACAAGCGTTAAAGACTTGAATGTTATCTGCTGTTATGCCCCCACTGAGGATGCCGATGAGGATGAGAAGGATAGGTTTTATGAACAACTTCAGGATATTTTCAATTCTGTCAAGAAAGGAGATATTACCCTTGTTCTTGGTGACTTCAATGCCAAAGTTGGTACTGACTCTGACCTTTGGGGAGGGGTGATTGGCCCATTTGGTATTGGTAGCTGCAATGACAATGGGCAACGTCTCCTACAGGTAAGTAAACTCAATGGTTTCAGAATAACTAACACATATTACAAACACCGCGACATACATAAGTACAGTCGCTTAAAAAAGTATCCGAACACTATGGTTGATTATAAAATTCAGAAAAAATATCTAGCAACGATTTTTTTTAAATTAATGATCTGGCAATCTTCGTGTACTGTACATGAAGGTTGCCAGATCACTAATTTCTAAAAAAATCGCTGCCAGATATTTTTTCTGAATTTGGTAATCAACCATATTGTTCGGATACTTTTTTGAACGACTGTACACATCGGTTTCACCTGATGGGCTGCATAGGAATATGATTGATTATATATTAATTAACAACAAATGGGCTAGTTCTGTTAGAAATACCAGGGCATATAGGGGAGCTGAAATTGGATCTGACAATTACCTTGTTAAAAGTGTCTTGCAACTTGAACTTAAAAAGTGTTGTGCTAGGGTTAAAAAATTTGCTTTTAATACTGAAGCTCTGAAAGACCCAGTTATAGCCAAAGCTTACCATGATAGGTTACTTAGTCATTATGACAGTCATGGTATGCTTACTACTGAAGTTGAGGAAGAATGGGATCATTTCAAACAGGCTTTTTTGGACACTAACAGTACTCTTTTAGGGAAAAAGAAGCAGAAGAGACAGAATTATCTGAGTGATAAGGCACTTGAGTTTATTTCGGAAAGAAAGAACTGCAGGAATGTCCTTAATCAATACCCTACTCGTACTAATAGAAAGCATTACAGAGAACTTAATAAACGTGTAAAAGATCAGTTAGCTGCTGATAAGAATCTTTGGCTTGATGGTTTGGCTGACAAAGCCGAGGAAGCAGTTAGACAGCACAACAGCAGAGAGCTGTAGCAGATAGTTAATGTTTTGTGTGGTAGAAAACGGACAGGTATACAGGGATTGAAGGATAAACAAGGTAAGATTATAGAAGGGGAGGATTCTGTCATGGCTAGGTGGGCTGAGCATTTCAGTGATATTCTAAACAATGCGGTTAGTTCTATTCCCATTGTTTGCAATAATGATAGATGCATTGGTGGCTTTAATGTTGGCCCTAAAACACAATCTGAAGTTATTTTGGCTGTTTCTAAAATTGAATTTCATAAGTACCCAGGGGTAGATGAAATTACTACAGAAATGCTTAGAGCTGGAAATGTTTCGGTTACCACTTGGATGACTGAAATTCTGAATATCTTTTATGATAAAGGCATGGTTCCTAAGGATTTTACCAGAGCTATTGTTATCCCTATTTTCAAAAAAGGTGATCACACTTCTTGTGATAACTATAGGGGTATTAGCCTACTCTCTGTTCCAGGTAAAGTTCTTTCCATGATTGTGCTTAATAGAATTAAGAATCTGGTTGGCAGTCAATTGCGTGATGAGCAATGTGGATTCAGAAGTGGTAGGGGATGTGTGGATCAAATATTTTCACTTAGGCAGATTCTTGAGAAATGTTTAGAGTTTCAGAAACCTTTGGTCGCTAGCTTGGTTGATTTCAAAAAGGCTTTCGACTCTGTTGATCGTCATAATTTGTGGTTGATTGTGAAATCATATGGTATACCAGACGAGTTAATTAACATAATGAAAGCTCTCTATAATAACACTGAGTCGTGTGTGAGAGTTGGTAAGGCTTGTAGCAATTGGTTTAGCATTACTTCTGGTGTTCAACAAGGGTGCATTTTGTCTCCTTTTCTCTTTAGTTTGGTTGTTGATTATGTTATGCGAAATTGACTTCAAGGGAAAGATTTTGGCCTTAAATGGGCTGGAGATACGAAAATTTCTGATTTAGATTATGCTGATGATTTAGCCCTTTTGGCAAATGATGTTGATGAGATGAACTCTTTCATTCGAGCTGTTGATGAGACTGGTAGTAGAGTAGGTTTGGTTATAAACAGAGAGAAAACTAAAGTGATGAAAATTGGTCAGGCAGGCTGTGATTCAGTTAATCTGAATGGTTGCAGCCTTGAGTAGGTGTCACAGTTTAATTATCTTAGGAGCTATGTAACCGATAATGGTGATGTGCGGCATGAGATTAACAGACGAATAGGGATTGCTGCCGGGACTTTTAAGGATATATGGAGAGTGTGGAGAAATAGGCGTATACATCTAAAGACTAAAATTAGACTATATAATAGTTTGGTTCTTTCTAGGGTTAGTTATGATAGTGAAACTTGGACACTTTGTAAACAAGATAACAGGAAACTTGATGCTTTTGATTCCAGATGCTTACGCAGTATCTTGGGCATTAGGTGGTTCAACTTTGTAACTAATGATGAGGTTAGGCAAAGGAGTCTGCAACCTCCTTTAAGCAGCATATTGTGCAGAGAGAGACTCCGTTGGTTTGGCCATGTTGCCCGTATGAATAATTTTAGATTGGCGAATAGGGTTATGAACAGTGTGCCTAAAGGCCTCAGAAAGAAGGGGAGACCTAGGGTGCGGTGGGCAGACAATGTCAAACAGGAACTTGTTAGAATTGGTGTGCAGTGGCCAGATGCAGTAGATGTAGCTCAGGATAGACTTGCTTGGAGAACTAAATTGCACTGTCTGGTTGGACCTCCGTAGCCCATGGCTGCTTGAGGATGATGATGATGCTTCAAAGCATAGCTATGTGTGAAAAATCACACACACACGCGATCACTACACTGAAGTCTTCTTACAGGGGTTAATAAATTGAAGTGTATGGCGATGAAAGTACAGTGCTCTTAGATTTTCTCACTTTGCACATGTTTTCCGCAAATAATGAATGATTCTGGGATTTTTAATTTTCGTACTAAAAGAAATTTTTTTCAGAAAGGAAAATTAACGTTTCACTCGTATTGCAATTTTGAATACTCAACTTGCATATTTTAAACTCATAAGCCAAATATAGCATTTTTTTAGAATCACATTTATCAGAGATTTGGAATAGCCTTTGAAATTCGAAAAGCTTAATCAATGATTACATGACATACGGAAATTTCGCTTCTGACTTATCCCCGATAATAGATGCGAAATTGCAAAGTTTCCTCATCCAAATTGAGGTAGGAAAAGAGAGACTTTCGTCAAAAAAAGTTACACGATGATTTTGTTGAGCGCTCTTATGTGCCAAGCAAATTCATCTAACTTTCCACTTTTGTCTCGGATATTACAGGTTGTCCATTCCTGCAGCAGAAAAATCAATCATTTCACATTTACACGTGATATGCGTATTTGTTGGCACGCTTAACTTTACATATGATTTCACCTCAGTATAGACTTTGTCTTCACCTTAATGAGAAATGTTTAGCGATTCAGCAACGCTAATACCGCAGAGTGAAAATGGCAACCATCAGGTTGGCCATGCGTGCATGGGGTTTGGATACCATCGCATCTCGATATGCAGAAGACATTGCATCCCAAACTTCCCACATCTCTCATGCTTGCTTCCTTTTCCACTTAAGAGGCAGCCGCTAATTGTAAACTTCAACGCCGCTCTTCTAGTGGACCTGAAGGCATAATTTTTTCTGTTCTCTCCTAACCTTAATCCACTCTGATAAAAGGTTCCAAGAAGAGTACCTCGCTTTTCTTCGATACAAAACTGCTGGGCTTTTTATTTTAGTTCCATAGCATTGTTCGTTAAAGCAGAACCCAAATCATGCTACAGCATTATTTTTATGTCAAATTTATTGTTTGGTGTAATTAAAAAGGTTGATAATAATTTTATCAATGTTTCTAAGGAAAAACATCTTTATCATAAGTTGATAATCATAATTTCTTTTTATTATAATGATTCTGATATTTGGGAATCTGAAACGGCTTGACGTATCTCAAGCAGCTACTTGCCACAGAGGTGTGACAGGAGCCTGTCAATAGATGGTCTGTGAGGATGGCAGGACCTCAGCAGAAAAACAACACAAACAACACCCGGGGCTCGAACCCAGGTCTCGTAGATTAGTAGCCAAGCGCGCTAACCACTCGGTAATGGGATGGCTTAGTATGTATACAAATGCTATAAATTCTGACACTGAAGGTTTAATTACAAGGGATGCAAATGATGAAAAAAGCATTAAAGAATTAAATTCTTAATTAATAATTTTTTTACACCTCTCAAACAGCTGTTTAACACTGGTCTGATAAGAGCCTGTCGATTTAAGACGTCAGATGACCTATTATGAAGGCGAGATCTCAGTAGAAAGAAAATAACCATACCTATAGGGTCTCGAATCTAGGTCCCATAAACTTGAAGCGAAGCGTGTAAACCACTTGATCGCAAGGACAATGTCAAGCTCAATAAATTTATGGCAGTTATCAACGACGCAGTTTTTGTTAATCATTTTGAATCTTCTGTGGGCCTTATTCTTGAACTCTCTTCTTTATCATTAGTTATCCATTATTTTAAACTTCTTTTTTACAGACGACAATGTTGACATACTGCGAGTCAATACTAACAAATATGCTGAATTCAGTGAAAATGACAGTGGTTATAAAAGTCGAAACTGGTGGTTTAAAATCGAAATCTCATATTACAGGTACGTATTAAGAGTCAAGAGATTTTTCAGAAGCATTCATTATTAATATTTAACATGAAACAAACAAACCCCAAAAAAATTGGAATGCTGTTACTTACAAAGAGAAAATTTACAGCAATCTGAAGTTTTCTCTTCAAACTCTATAAACAAATTAACTGCACTGAAATAAAAATCGCAAAATCGTTTTCCCCTGTAGTATATTGGAGACAAGACTCAGGTGGAAAGAAAATTTTCTTGGGCCTAAAGCTAATATTATGAGGATCGACGAGGAAGAAAGCAAAAATTCGATAGAGGTGTAATACCTTTTATTTAATATTCAAAGAAACTTATCTAGAGGAAATAAATATATTTACTTTCTTTTGTTAAAGTTTATAATTAGATTCAAATTAAAAATTTTAAATTAATATACTCCAAAATTCTTTTTTTTTATATCTTCCAATTAATTTCAATCGTAGAGTTTAGGAGTCTGCGAATTCTCTTACTGTGTATGTGTGTATACTCTGAATGCATGTCTGTTTAGAACCCGCAGACGTTTATGAGATGATGAGACAGACCCCCAGTTTTTGAAATGGCTAGGAAGGACAACTTAATATTCAAAATTCATAGCAAATATTTCCTGCTTTAAAATTAAGGGTTGGGTTGTTTTACCTCTGAGCGGTACGTTTTTGTACACCATGGGCTAAATGGCCAGGCCACAAGGACCTCGAATGCTCAGAGAAGGTTGGGGAGGGGACCCACTGGAACAGCTGTTGGGAGGCAGATGGTAGCCTCCCGTCAAGGCCATCCAGCATGTTCTTTAACGTGCACAGGGTATGGCTCTCCCGCATATGGGGCCACGGTTTACATCCCATTTGACGGACGGCGGCCTTTCCAAGCACATTGGTGTCTCCTACTGACCATGGGCAGGGCAGGGAATTTTATGGAGATAAATCTCAATGCTGACCCAACTGGGACTCGAACCTGGGAACTATAGATTACGAACCTGGCACGCTACCGACTGAGCCACCATCGTCCCTAAAATTAAGGGAGGTGTACTAAGCGAAAATTATGTTAAAAGAAAAAATGATGTGCCAACTTTTGTGGGACAATAAAATTAAAATAACGTGTATTAGTTTTTTTTAATTATGGTTACTCCAGTAGCGTAATGTAAAGTGATTAATTGATATATTTAATTATTAAAATCTATTTATCCATGATGTTACATTAATAAATCCTCCTCTTCAAACTCATTACTTAAATTTGGTGAAGCATGTGCCCCATCTCCCCCATTAAACTGCCTTCCGCTATTTCCAGAAACGTTTAAAATTTTCTATTCAGCAGAATATAAAAAAATTATTATTTTGAAAATTACAAGTACATGCTGCTTTGCAATGAATTTCAACGTTTAAGTGAGTTCATATCCCTTCTTTGATTTACCACCCAGTTTTGCCTCCGGTAGTGATTAAGACCGAACCCAGACAGCTACGGCGGATGAGAACATGCATTGTCCTTAACGACTCCCCGAAAGACGGCTTTGGTTGGAATCTCCTTTGTCTGTTTACTTCAGCTGTCTATACCCGATTTCCTTGTTAATCGTTCAAAGAGAGAAAACATTACTTCCAATTTCTAACACTCCCCCTTGGCACTCCCTGTCGGCAGAAAAGAAATCTCAAGTATCCGGTTTCTAAACAGCTTGGTATCTAAAGGGTTAAACTGTAGTAATTCAATTAAAAACCGACAAGTTTTTCTTAAAAAGAATGGTCCGCTTTTTTAAAAAAAAATAAGTTCTTGGTTGAAAAAGCATTAAGGTGAAAAAGAAATCGTTAACGGAGCCACTATTGAAAAATGTCTTACCGGTATGTCGCCAGTACTTTCACCAGTGGATATCTTGCCGGTACGGCATACCGGCGTGTACCGGCCTACTTTTACCACTGGATAGAACTTTGGAGTACATCATCCATAATAGCAATTATTTCTTATTGAAATATTATACTGTATAAAAATATAAAAGCTGATATAGCAATTGATAAGAACATAGCAAAAGTGAGGTAGGCAAAAGAAAAAATGTTTTAACCTTTCAGCATCATTTCTATCTGAATACTCTGGACTGAAGGAACAGCAGTGTAATTTAATCTTCTTCGAAAAGTATTAAGCAGTATCATAAAGGATTCGAGCTTAAAATGCAAGCTGCACAACTTAGTTTCTGCCAGTTTCCTTCATTGTATTGCTGCATTCCCATAAATGTAATCTGCAATAATGCACAATATATAGTGAAATTATTTGGTTCCCGCAGATAAAACAAAGGCATACTTAAGGATAATAACACATTATAAATTCATTTTTGCTTATTCTGGATTCAACAGCTGATACTAAATAAGTTTTATTGCATACCACTGGACAAAACTAGTTCATATTCAAGTGTTTAATGAAGAAAATGTTACCACAGCCAAATCAAAAAAAAAATAGTAAATACTCTCTCAAGTAGCTGCTTGCCACAGAGGTCTGACACGAGCCTATCAGTTTATACTCCATAGATAGATCTGTGAAAGAGACAAAATACTATTTATAAACACATTACATGCCCCATATTATATATATATGATACACATTTTTGTTCTTCATTACCATTATAAAATGTAAAAGAAAGAATGATTAAATTTTTTGGGGGAGTATATGAAAACCAAAAGCTCTGAGAGAGATAATATATATAAATATAAACACATTATACGCCACATATTATATACATTTTTGTTCTTTCATTACCATCATAAAATGCAAAAGGAAGAATGATTAATTTTTATTTTTGGAAGTATATGCCTAACTTATTTTTGATTGGAAGAAATAATATATTTAATAAGAACGGAAAGTAATGAAAGAATGAAACATACGATGGACGATTTCAAAATCAGCGTTTAGAGCAAATCATTTTATGAAACAGCTTTCAGTGAAAAAGACTAAAACATGGTCAATTCAGCAACGAAAGATAAAGCACCAATGTAGAGAAATATCTCGTTAACTTCATAGGCAACTGAAACATATCTATTAAATATTAAAACAGTAGTTATGAAGAATATTTCTTTGCTAAGCCACCTTTTCTAATAAAGCGTAAAAGAAAATTACCGGTTACAAAGAAGTTAACATCACTGTAACAATAATAATCTGCATTACTTTTAATACTTCATTACAAATATAACTTTAAACTATTTTAACAACAGCAGCGAAATATTAACCAAGTAGGCAACTGGCACAAAAACTATTCGAATGGCTAACAGATATTCATTGTATGATGTACACTGGTACCTTTACACCCAAAAGCGTAATGTAGATTTTACTAAACACACATTACCTTTGACTTTTTTTCGGAAATTTAAAAAGTGAAAAAACGCAATTGCTTGTTGCATTATTGTAATGTTGCGGATTACAAAATATGGATAGCACTGGGCGTGAGTTTTAATAACTATATTTTAAAACCTATTGTATTACAATGCAAATCGTTACAAAGAAAATATGGATGTAATTTCTCATAAACAAATTAACTACTAACATGCAAAAATCATCAATCTTCCTGCACAGAGTACTCAACAACAGCTCTGTCTATTCTATTAAATACTACCTTTTCAACCTTGTTTACCATGTCATTTGAACATCTTGAGACGTAAACAAATCATCGTCCTCTGCTAGTTCACTAAACTTTTCACATTAGTAAAATAATACGAGGACCGTCCGCGCACACAACACAAAAGATTCTTCTTGTCTTTTACTTATCGCGCACAGACACAAACCATCTGAACAACCTTTCAGATCTCAGAACTTTAACACACTGCACTGCTATACTTTCATTCTTCTTCTTCAGAACTGTTCTAAGTTCCAAATCGTTGGCTAATTGATTCTCACGCAGAAGCACACACGAGGGCTACAATCACGTTAACTCGTGAAGTCACTGTAGCGCGTTCATCTGTCGTAACACTGCCCCCTCCTTAGGTCTTGTTCGTCCCGAACAATTCTGGATTCCGAAGCTTCTTCAGTTTATCCACATGTCTGTGTTAAAATGAAAGCGAATCTCATTATGACGTAGATTTCTTTTCTGACTGAAGCCTCGTCCACAAACATAATACGTGTAAGGCCTATAGCCCTTGTGAACACGTTTATGTCTCCGCAGGGAGGAAGAATCGACTAAGAGTTTTCGTACAAAACCTGTAAAAAGTTTTCTTCTTTGTCAAAAGTTTTCTCCTTTGGATTTTTAATTCTATCAACAGTAACAAGGAATGAAAGTCATTAGTGACATAAAATCTAGGGAGAAGTTTCATCCTCCAGTCTGACCCTTTTGTCAGTTGACTTTCACTTAATTCCGAACTGTCGTGATGAACCTTCAGCCATATTTCACCTGATTCAATTTGATCCCCAAGGTGCTTCACAATTATAATATCAGCTCCATAATTCTTTTTAGCGCTTCGGTCCATCTCCTCCTTCCATACTCTTGCTAGAACTGCAGCTTCTAATCCGACAACCTTACCTGTTTCTCCTGTATAAGTGAAATCAGTGATGTGTCGGGCTGCTAGCAATATTTTTTCTGTTTTATCTTCACATAGCCAGCTTGCAACATCTTCAGATACTCCTTGTTCTATTAACATGTTACGAAACTTGTTCAAAGCATTGCCGTTATGCAGAACCTTTCGGGCACGTGATGCTTCATCTACCCTATTATCCACAATGTTCACCAAACGCAGAAGTTCTCCTCCTAACTCTTCGAGTTCTTGCAGTTCCAAGGATCCGTTACCAAGGAAACACTGAACAGCTTCCATCACTTCCAGAGAGTTGTCAACAGAGTTTTCAAGAGGTGAATCCATGTTGCTGATAACAGCTGAACAACTCAAACTCTTCATTCCACGAGCTTGTGATGCTGCAACCATTTTCTTAACTAAATCAACAGCAACATCTTCTGTACTGATGATATCAATAGCTCCTTTTCCGAATTCAACATCATAAACCAAAGCGCACACTCCTTCAGCCAGCTTTTTGGACACAATTGAGCATCTCATTAGAGGAACGCTATCTAGGTAGCCGTCAGATCCTTGCAGCGGTAAATCTCCTTATCTGTTGGCACCAGCTCCTCTGTCTGTCCTACGATGCAGCATCCGACGCTTCCATCATCTGGTCGATTTTATCTTTAGTGCAGTCGACTGTGAAGCCAGGGATGTATTCCAATTTGTCCAGAGTATCTCCCGTCAATTGGAGAGCACGACCGGAGATCATAGGGACCTTGAGACCTAAAGCAGCAAGTGCAGGAGCCAAGACAAGACTCACTTTGTCGCCGACACCTCCTGTACTGTGTTTATCTACCATCCGATGGCGCCACTCGGGTTTCCAGCAAAACACATGACCCGAGGAGGTCATAGTTGCTGTTTCTTCGGAATTCACTTTCTTGGAGCTCTCATTGTAATTAGCCAGGGAAACATCAGTCATGATTGCCAAATTGTTCATTCTGGAGGTCAGCGACAAGTTTTGTAACATGATATTGTCCACTTTAGAGCTCTTGTAGTCGTGATAAAACTTTTCTATATCCTTATAATCTAAATAGTTATAATGTCCAAATCTGCGCATTGACTTTTCAGAAAAGAAATTCAGCTTGGCTACGTTGAGATTATCTGAGGGCTTCACTTTCTCTCTGATCGTAACTCTGAGGCTTAGTTTCATCCAGAAAGTTAGTCTTTGAAGTACTGTCTCTGCCTGAAGCTACTTTACTAGCATCACCTGTTACGCTTCTATGCCATTCTTCGGAATTCTTCTTTCTTAAATCCCCACTTTCTATAAACGATTCGAGTGTGGCTATATGCTTCGGAAAAATCTCTCCGACTTCCCCCTCATTACCACTCGTTACTCTGCCTTTGCGATAATTGTCCATGACGCATTTTGCTGACGGCGAGGAATAGAATACCTTTCGTGTGGATCTCTCTTCAGATCGTGCCAGACTTGTATACCTAGGTATTTTGAAGTGCAAAGCGTACTGTATAGTCTCACAGCTCTCTGATCTGAGTGATTGTTCCTCACAGTTCCTAGACATGTCACCAGCGACATAGACACTCTGCCATGCATCACCAGTAGTTGCGTGGTCAAAGGCATTATCTGCGCTATCTCTACGTTTCTTGATTTTCAGTAGCAGATCCACATTTCGAGATTCTCCTTTCTTGCGAAAATTCGATTCTTTTGTAATCTTCCTCTCGCAGTCCTCTCGCACTTTCTCCATCTCTCTCGAGATCTCTTCAATCCATATGAAGGCTTCATTAGAACGCCTCTGCCCCAGCGAGCTTCTCCTGTCCGTCGAATTTTGTAAAAACGAATTGAATCTACATTGCTTCTTTTTCAGATAGCGAAGAATCCTGGAATGTTTTCCGGTTCCGCATCGTTTCTTTCCCGCATCAGCATTATGTTCATCTGTACTATAGCTCCCACTGCTGGAGATATATTCACCTATTGGTTTGGGATTCACATTTTGATATGCGTTGCCTTTCTCTTTTTCTTTTTCATGTTTACAATCTAACTTAACATTATCAAGATCAGCTTTTTCACTGACAAATTCAACCTTTAAACTATTGCATTGTCTATTGAGTTCGGTTTTGATATCCTTGAACTGATCAATAATCTTATCAATTTGAGAAGTCACTTCAGCTCTCATCTCAGTATTTTGTGCGGCCATTTCGGCTTTCAAGTCACCTATTTTATTTCTCAACTCATTATTTTGCGCGGCCATATCGGCTTTCATATCAGTCATCAGCTTTATTAACTCATCCATAAATCTAGTGAAAGGCATTCAATTAAATTATCCCACTCCTGACACCAAATGTTGCGGATTACAAAATATGGATAGCACTGGGCGTGAGTTTTAATAACTATATTTTAAAACCTATTGTATTACAATGCAAATCGTTACAAAGAAAATATGGATGTAATTTCTCATAAACAAATTAACTACTAACATGCAAAAATCATCAATCTTCCTGCACAGAGTACTCAACAACAGCTCTGTCTATTCTATTAAATACTACCTTTTCAACCTTGTTTACCATGTCATTTGAACATCTTGAGACGTAAACAAATCATCGTCCTCTGCTAGTTCACTAAACTTTTCACATTAGTAAAATAATACGAGGACCGTCCGCGCACACAACACAAAAGATTCTTCTTGTCTTTTACTTATCGCGCACAGACACAAACCATCTGAACAACCTTTCAGATCTCAGAACTTTAACACACTGCACTGCTATACTTTCATTCTTCTTCTTCAGAACTGTTCTAAGTTCCAAATCGTTGGCTAATTGAATCTCACGTAGAAGCACACACGAGGGCTACAATCACGTTAACTCATGAAGTCACTGTAGCGCGTTCATCTGTCGTAACAGTAACTTGCAGCTTCACTAACGAGTACCCTTTTTTTCGTCTCCATCTGAAAGCACATTAACAACAGCAGCAAAATATTAACCAAGTAGGTAACTGGCACAAAAACTATTCGAATGGCTAACAGATATCCATTGTATGATGTACAATGGTACCTTCACACCCAAAAGCGTAATGTAGATTTTACTAAACACACATTACTTTTGACTTTTTTTCGGAAATTTAAAAAGTGAAAAAACGTAATTGCTTGTTGCATTATTATAACTTGCAGCTTCACAAACGAGTACTCTTTTTTTCGTCTCCATCTGAAAGCACACTACATGTGCTTTCTCAAATACATCCACTCAAGCTCGGCTTAGCTCCAGCTATGACAACTGCAGGTTCAAAAGGACAGTTAGGTTAACCCGTTTTGAGGGCGCCACTTTCACCCTTCGAGAGTCTCGCATTTGTTCTAAGCAATCTGTGGCTTAAGGCATGGATGTTTGTGTTTTTCTTTTGCTCAGGTTCTGCTATTCTCCTGTCTGTCCTCTGTGAGAAGCAGCTGTTTGAGGGGAAGTATTTATTTACTTTAATTTTTTAGACAGGGCCGAATTTACACCTCATGCGTCTCTTGGCACACGAAGTGGTAGTTCGCCGTTGTCAACAATACTTCTTTCAATTTCGCATAAAAATATTTTTTTTTCTTTGACAACCACGAAAAATGGATAAATCGATATAAATGAATGCAAAAATTGTAATGATAATAGAGTTTTGTTATAAATAGTGAAATTAACGTAATAATTTGATATTTAGATAACATATAACTTGTTATATTCAATATTAGTAATATTACACAAATTATCAATTCAAATTTCAAAAAATATTTCCTCCATTTAGCGCTCTGAGAATGATTATATTACACTTAATTATCAAAATATTCAGTCACGTTCATATTGTGCGAAAACTGTATTTGAATCTCCCTAACTCTAAATTAAGATTTCGCAGCAAAATGTTACAAAAATGGAAAATCTAAAAGTAAATCTAAAAGAAAATCTACTCATAAGAATTTACCTTAAAATTATAATAAATCGTTTACTGAAATAAATGAAATCTTAAAAGTTTGAGTAAAGTTTTTCACTTTACATCAGTTTTGAAACAGCGTTTAGGGCGAATATAACAGCAGTTTTAGACGTCAAATATTTCAGTTTCAACACACTTTTAAATAATAAAATAATATTTTTTACAATCTAAATTTTGATAAATTTAAGTGAGATTGATGATTTATTTTCTGCAACATTTTTTCTGTAAAAAAAAAGCTTATTTTCAAAGTTAGGGAAATTTGAATATGGTTTTGTTTTCACGTAATATAGAAGTATCCCAATACTTTTGGAAACAGAGTGTATGACCTCACAATCCGAATTCGTTTAAGAATTTTCGATTATCAGGAGAGAAAGAGTACTTTGAAAAGAGAGTACTTGCTCTCCATTGATACTTGCAGGTAGTTAACATTGAAAAGGCACATTTTTATTGTTACGTAAATAAACAAATTGCAGCATTTAAAGGATGGTGCCCCGATTATGTCGACGCCCCTTTGATAGTGTTTAACGTGTCTAATGGGATATCCGGATCTCTATCCTTTATTAAGCTTTTCTGTTCATTATTTATTTCGAATTTGAATCACATTTATTGAATGGCTGTTGAAAATTCTGGCAAACTTTAATAAAATTATATAGTTTTTACTTTAAACAATCATTTCGAAACATGCCAGAACTTTTCATACGAACGTTTTTAAAACCTTTCACCATTTCAGTATTTCCGTTCATTATTTCTCAGTTTGTATTTAGAATTTGCATCATATTTCAAATTAATTTGTGGTTCTAACCTGTATTCTATTATCGGTAAAGAGTTGAATTTTTAAGACAATGTAATTTGACTTATGTTGAGGAATGTGTTAGTCGAAAACATCGGTATAAGTAAACCTTGTTTGAATAGGAAATGTGTGATAATCCAGATTTCCCCACGCACGCATTTCCTATATATATATATGTTTTCAAAATAATTTAAACACTTCCCCACCCACGCTCGCATTTCGTATATATATGTATATGTTTTAAAAATATTGTTAAATTTTTATTGCAACCTGCAATATGTTCACTCAACTTATAAATTCGTGAATACTGAAGAAAGCTAAACGACGCACAATCCTGCTCTATAGATTTGTTAAGGGCCCTATAAACGTTGGTTTTGCCTTCAGGTCTAACGGATAGTTTCAGAACTGAACAGTTCGGCATGCAAGATAGTTTGTGTCTTCTATGTGAACGGTTCTATTCAGGTATGGCGAGCCTTGGCGAATTGTTTTGCTTCATCGCCAATTAGGGAGAGTAAAATTATATAGTTTACTAATGATTTGTGTTATGATTAATAATATTTGGTGTGTCCACATGAGATGTAAATTCGGTCGCCTAAAATAATAAAAATAAATACCCACCACCCTTCAAGCAGCTGGGCAGCACAGAGGTCAGACAGGAGGATTGCAGGATCTCAGCACCAAAATAGCACAAACATCCATACCATTCGACACTTGGTCCCTTTGATCGATATTCAAGCATGCTAACCACTCGGCAATGGGGTAAAAGATATATTCACCAACTGTTGAAAAATTCTGAAATTTAAATTCTGAAAAATTCTGAATCATAAAATTCATCTGAGAATCTTCAGAATTCATCTTTGGAATGAATAATTCATTCATTTTGAAACATTCAGAAAATAATAATAATAAAAAAACTGTATTTTCACAAACGAACTATGAACCATAAACAGTCAGAAATATTTAAATGATAGCATTTCAGAGGTTCAAATAGATTACAATAACATTATTAGATGGTTAAATCATAATAAAATCTATCTAAATGAGAAAAAAACAAAACTGATGATTATTCATTCACCAGGATTTCATATTCATCAAAACCTCTTTATCAAAACTCATAAAATAAATTGCAGAAAAACGGATGCTTCAAATTATGAATCATTATGTAGTTGCCCACTTATTGAGCAAGTAAATAAAACAAATTACTTAGGAATCATTTTTGATGAATATTTTAGGTGGAATGCCCATATATCCCACATATGTGAAAGCTTGAGAATATCGGCGATAAAAATTCAAAAATTGAAATACGTATTAATATGGAAACCTGTGTAATATTTTATAAAGCAATATGCGAATCTATTCTAAATTATGGAATAATTGTTCATGGAACAACTAACTTAATTAACATAAATAAAATAGAAAAACTGCAGTCTATAATAGCTAAAAATATTATTCCGTTTCATTTGCAAAAAAATTATAAAACTTCCACCGATAGATTAAAATTTTTAAATCTTTTATCCTACAGCAATTTATATAAATATAATGTAATAATTAAAAATTTTTTTGACGAAACTTACAAACTAAAAATTCAACATAACAAAAATACAAGACTTCAAAACCAAGGTTATTACAAATTGCCAAATTTTCGAAATAATTACGGGAAACATACCTCCGAATATCAAGTACCACTAATATTTAATGCTATTCCAAAAGAATTACTAAATATAGATTCTTTTAGAAGACTTAAAATGGAATTAAAAAATTATTTGGTATTTTCTAGTTAGCTGATTATTTTGTGTTGTGTTTTGTGGATTTATTTGATGTACACATTTTTGTGACTGAATGACCTATGTTTAATATAATTTATTTATTTTCCTGCAGATAAGCTATTTAGCTTTGTGGGTCAAATTGTAAATGTATTTGTATTCTTTACTCTTATGAATAAAAATTATATTCTTTAAAAAAAAAAAAAGCAAATGGGTGGAAATTGTAATACTTTAAACACATATAATTTTATGAATATTGCTGGTTTTTTCATTCACACAAAAATTCGTTTATCTTTTTTTGCTATTCCACAGTTTGCGCTATCGCGAAAAGTAAGAAATCGGAAAAAGAATATTACAGCAAGCCTAGTTATGAGTTACATACCAAATACAAAAGTACCTTATAAATTAATACGTAATTCTTATGAGAAACTAAAGTTTTATACAATAAAATTTCTCGGATATTTCCAGCGCGCAGGCAAACAGTTAATCAATGTAATGTTTATTACAACACAAGAGAATATACTTCAAAGTAAAATAGCTTCCTGTAAAACTTACAGCTTGGAGATTAATTTCTCAACATGCACTCTGACCTGCATTACTTGAAATCTTATTCCCTGAATGTATGGATTCTAGTCCGTTTTTTACTGTGTCTACATAACTATTAAGAACACAAAATACTTCAGTGATATCAAATGCGTTCAAAGAGAATGAAGTTTAGAGTTTTGAGACTTGAATACCTACTAATAACAGTAATTTCCGTTAATAGATGAATCGGATAATGCAAATCGCAATATATTATTTAACTACATCTCATAAAGATTTTTATTTATTCAAACAAAATGAAGCTAAGTACCTGGTTACGAATAGACGAAAAAGGTGAAATAATAACTTTTTTTTTTGGAAAACTAGCTATAGCAAATACCCCTATTTTATAAGACACTGAGTGTGTCAACAGTGAACAAGGTCATTTGCTATCAGCGCCAATGAAACTATACTTTAATTCATGAAACATTTAGCAAATTTTGGGGATCCGAGAACTTTCTAGAAAAAAGTCTTATCTATCCCAAATTTTCTCTACAGGGGTTTCCTTGGGTAATTTTTTAGATGATGTTGTGAATCAGTTGCATCTGCATTGAGTTCGAAAATTAAGTCTCTATCTTTAATTGAACTGGAGATAGCATTTTAGAGCGCATTTTGTTTACTTCTCGTGTCTTACATCTGTAATAGAAAACCGGAGTTCGATTTTTAGACTGCGAATGACATATGCATTTCCATCTCCTCCAAACGTTGGCGAGCTATCTGCTAATTAGATACCTAAATTAAAACTTTTTAAATGAATAAATGACCAATAACTGTTAGCTTCTGTTTTAACTTCGATTTCACTGTCATGCATGTTAGAGGACAAATTCATAGGAACATTCTGTTCGATGAGAAACATCATATTACGATAGTTTAGGTACGTAAACGTCATCCGTAACGGTATCAGACACCCTAAATTTCATAACTTTCTTCTGCTCTGTTTTGAAAGAGCTTCTCAGATAATTTTTTTAAAAAATCAATAAATAATAATTCAACTAGATCACTGATTATATTTTGTTTTCAAGTATTTTAATACGTGTTTACATAGCTTTCCTGTTTCGCATTATCTGCATTTTCGTATATTTCTCTTATACACTGGTTTCCATAAATTAAGGAAAACTCAGAAAAAGTATGATTAACATAAATCTATATGAATGATTTTAATGTAATTTGATTAAAACATGAATTACAATGCTAGTTTCAGAATGGCATAAAATATTTTACACTAGAAATATTTTTCGTCAAAAAATAACACTTACAGGAAATTGTCCAAAACTGAGGTATCATAATGCAATGCGCAAAGTTCTTTAATAAGGAGTGTGGTCACCCCTTACAGCAATGCAGCACGACAGCGATGTTCCATGCTGTTTATGATGTGTGAATCAGTTCAGCAGGGAAAATTGACCATTGTTGCTTTAAAACAGTAATAAGCTCCCCCTTTGTTTCAGGTGGTGGGTTGAGGGCAGCACACATCTCCCTTGAGCGTCCCACACATGCTCAATCAGATTTAGGTCAGGAGATCGAACTGGCCACCCCATGCGCATAATGGCCTTTTCTTGAAGATATTGTTCCACAGTCGCGCTCTGTGTGGACGAGCGTTATCGTCTTGTAAGATGAATGTTTCACCTATTGCACCAGCATAACGACGTAAATAAAGGTCCAGGATGTCATCTCTATACCTTTGATCATTGAGGTTCCCCCTTGTCAACACATAGTGGTCTGTGTGTCCACCTAAGGAAATGCCACCCCAAATACACACGCCACCTCGGCTGTAACTGTCTCTCTGTCGGAAGTTACTGGGATGATAGTGGGTACCTCATTCTCTCCATATCAAACAATGTCCGTAATTACTCTGCAAGCAATATCTGGACTCATCTGTGAAGAGTACGGACCTCCAATGCTCTACTGTCCAGTTAACATGCATGCGTGCTCAATTCAACCACTCTCTCCTGGACGTGACATGAGGGGTATATGAATTACTGGCCTTCCTACATACCGACCTCCCTCATTAAGGATATTAAGCCGTCATTAAGGTTATTAAGCATTAAGGTTATATTATTCCCTCATTAAGGTTATTAAGCCTTGTAAGCACAGTAGAAGCTGATAAAACCCTCCCAATGGCTGCTGCAAGAGAGGGTCACAGCTGAGAGGGAGTAGACGTCCTGCTCCTTCGTGCTGTTAATCTCAGATATCGGTCTTGTACAGCAGTCATAACTCTAGCCCTTCCTCGGTTACACCTCTGAGATGTGGAATCCGTGCTAAAAAATTGATTTCACAGTCTATGGACCACAGAAAGACTCATATTCAGCTATCGTGCCACGTCTGACAGATTTTAGCCTTCTTCAAGCTAGCCAATATCTCTCCACTTCAGTTCATTTGGCAAATGATTCCTCGAGGTTATTCCTACAAAATGGCTATTTCGAATTTGTTTACCTACATTTACAAGAGAAAATAATGATCCACTCCAAAACACCCGTTTTTATACCGCTATCTGATTACGCAAATTGACGCAACCTAGACTAATTTGCATACGATATCACTCGGCATTACTTTACTGGTTTCATGAACAAGTTTGGTGAAGATCGCACAATTGTTTGGCGAATTATCGCGAGTTTTCTCATTTTTTCTTAATTTATGGAAACCAGTGTTTTTTGAAAAAAATTTAATTCATGTAATTACACGTATATGACTGTAGTGCAATACGGAAGGTACCCGCTTGATGTTAATTTGTTCTTTAAACCACGAAAAGCGAAAAGCATTAAATTTATTGATGTGAGTGAAATGCATCACAATATACTGTATATTTTTCACAGTATACTGACTGAATGTATCCTTGACGAAGCATAGTATATGTACTCGTATGTTACTTTATTGATAAAAAAAATAAAAAAAAATACCTCCTCAAGCAGCTGATTGCCACAGAGGTCTGACAGGAGCCTCTCAGTTTATAAGCCACAGTAGAAGGTCTGTGAGGATGGCAGGACCTCAGCAGAAAAAACGACACATTCATCCATGCCTTATCTGGGGTTCGAACCCAGGTCCCTTAGATCTCGTAGCCAAGCGTACTAACCACTCGGCCACGGAACGGCTTACTTTATTTACCAAATATTTTAATTATTTTGTATATTTTTTATCACACCTAAAGTAGTAATTGCATTATCTGTAGTTATTGCAGTAATGAGAACAGTAACATGTAACTTAAGAAGTTAAAACCACTTCAGGCAATGTGAATTGGAGGAATTTGGCTGACAGATATAGAACGCTCTAGAACACAGTTTACGTTTACTTTATATACATTCAATGGTAGAGCAATACTATCAATTACATGCGAAATTCATGTAATTTGGAATGAGAAAATGTAACTGCCGCTGTAGGATACGATAATCAATGCAGTAGCGAGGAGACGAGATTCTTCATAAACTCATAGCTTGACTGGCCTGGCAAATAGGTGCTTCTGTTAATTATAAAAAAAAAGAAATAAATACCCCCTCAAGCAGCTGCTTGCCACAGAGGTCTGACAGGAGCTTGTCAGTTTATATGCCAAAGTAGTAGGTCTGTGAGGATGGCAGGATCTCAGCAGAGAAACAACACACACAACCATGCCTTATCCGGGGCTCGAACCCAGGTCCCTTAGATCAGTAGCCAAGCGTGTTAACCACTCGGCCATGGGAAGGCTGCACAGTATAATATAACAGAAAAATTCGAAGAATATTATATAAATGTAAACTTTATGTTAGAATAAAGTTCTTAAAGCTATGAAAATACTTTTACTTTTATGTCAAAACATTTAAATATATTTAATTTATATTTCTTATTTTTTTAATGAGAAATTTAAGGGCTTTCCTTGCTTCCATGGATGCTTCGTCATTGACTTCAAGGGAAAGGGCCCTCTGTTGCTACGTTAGACAACTGAGTCCCAACAACACCTCCAGAGTCGGGATAAGGGAATGCCCAACTTAATGAGAAGCAATTTGAGAAGTGGTGGGGATGGGATACGGAATTCAGGAAATGTGTTACATTGCTGATGCCGATTTCACTGCAGCTCCTCATTGCCTGATTTGATTGATTTCCACATTGATTGACGGGTGAAACCAAATCAATTTCTCAGTTTCCTCTTCAAATAAAAGGAGTTCACCTGTACCTTGGCTTTACTGTAACCCCTTGCATGAAATAAATTATTATTATAGATATACATTTTGTCATCCATTAAGAGATTATTAATTAAATTTTAAACCAACAATGATATTAAATAATTTTATTTTTGTTTCTTTGTAATTTTACAATAAACAGCAAATTTCATTTTATCGTGACTTAACTACTTGATACCTAGTCAAAGCTAATTCTCGGAACTGCGCTCAAGAATTTTTGTTCTGTTATGGAAAAGGGTTAGGAATTAATTTAAAAAACCGTATTGTAATGTATTAATGCAGTATAGTTGATAAATTTCGTTCTTAATGATTCTAAGATATATGTACATATAAGAAATGGCTTAAAAGCAATAATGTTCCAAAATGTTTGTATTCTTTTAAAATTTCTAGAGGGGAATACAGAGCTGCTGCCCCTAGTTACCCGTCTCCTTTCTTCTATTTGGTAGTTGATTAAGAGCAGTGAAGGGAAAGGGACTTTTAAATTCACTTTATTCTCATTTAGAAACATAATTCAAATGGTATAGAAATTTATAATATTGGTGTAGGGCAAAAACGAGATTGCTTTCGAAGGAGAGCTCAAATGTGAGTTTGATATTTGAGGGAAGTTAAAATGCCAACTGATATCTGATTGGTACTCAGCAATGAAGCCTCCTATTGGGAGGGGGGAGGGAAGTTTAGTAATATAATTTGACACATGCACATACTAATTTTCGTGATTTGCCTAGTATTCATATATAATTTGCGCAATTTACAGAATTCTTAAACTGTTATGCAGAGGCTGCCAAGTTTAGATTTAATCGCAATATAAAAGTTATACGGAACAACGCAAGTATCTACTCTATGATAACATAATCAATAACTAAACTGCATTTCAAAAATCTAACTACCATTGTAAATTTCAGAATAAAATTATGTTTAAATTTTTAAAATAAAATAGTTATGCATGTAAAAGTACAAAATTTGGAAACTTGCTAATTTTTTGCATATGTATAAAATTCCATGAAATTGGAAAGAATAAATTTCAGATTACTAAAAGGCTTATTTGTACACATACTGAAATGTTCTTTTTCACTATCGTTGTAATGAACCGGTTTCAAGCCGAAAGTGCAGTCTAGAATCAGATGTGAGAAGTCAGAGCAAGGCATGCACTGAGAGGAACTTGATGAAGTGTACTCATTTTAACTAATGTTGCTTTAATGTAGTACGCTTTCAGTCACTTGCAAAACATTTTGCTTTCATTACTATATCAGCTGTAAAGTTTCTAAATTGTTTAATCGTTAATAATAAATACACAAATTACCATATATTAAATTTGCTTTATAAAACTAATATATCGTATTCCACTGATTCACTAGTGACAAAACCCTGGAATGTAACATATCATAGATCACAGATCAAGAAGGTACAGATGCGCAACTCCGATAGCATCCACGATAACGATGAGGCGATACAAATTACAAATTAGCCCCTGAACATCAATGCGCTTCCGATTGTGGTATTCGCAAATATTTTGCCATTATTTTGACGAAATTGACACCGAATTTGTACATATTAATTCACTTTTTGTATATGCTTTTCAAATTCTTCTTTAAGTGTTTACATATATGCTTTTTACACTTTTTTTATATTCAGGATGTATTAGATAAAATATAATAAAAATAAAAATCCCTCAACCAGCTGCTTGCCACAGAGGTCTGACAGGAGCCTGTCAGTTTAATACAAATTACTCAATAATCTTGAGCAGTACTGAATTTTTTTCCTTTGAAGGATTTCTTTTTAAATAATTTTTTCGATATAGATTGAATGGGCAAATTAATATATATACCCTGATAAAAAATATGCAAAGTAGTATCGCGTCCAGTCATGTGAGATGCCGAAACTGGGAATGCGTATAAACAGAGTAGGTCTCTACGCATTGGAAACTAGTCACAGAGAAGTAATCATGGGTAGAGGTAGTGACATAAGTGTGTTTGACCGTGGCCAAATAGTAGGTGCGAGGTAGGCCGATTGTTCAAATACCACAACTGCTGAGCTGCTGAGATTTCGAAGACAGAGGGGTCACATGTGTACACCGAGCCTACGTTAAATACGACAAAACTTCCAACCAGCGGGAGAAATGTGGACATAAATGTGCAATTGATTCTCGAGGTGAGTGCAGACTGTCCCTCATCATTACAAGGAATCACACTGCTAAAGTGGAGCAGATAACATCGGAACTGAATGAGGGTGTTCCACAAGCTTAAGCAAAAAGACTATCCGTTGATGGAAAAAATTGGCTAAGGCAGTCGACATCCATGACGTGTCCCCTTGTGGACTGCAAGGCACCGAAAGATTAGTCTACAGTTTGCAAAGGCCTATTGTAGAAAGTGCAGAGGACTGGAAATACGTCACCTGGTCTGACGAATCAGAGTTTCAACTCTATCACGCTGCTGGGAGGGTGCATGTGTGGCGTAAACCATATGAAGCGATGAACCCAGCTTGCCAAGTTGGGGTCATACAGGCAGGTGGGGGCAGTGTAACAATTTGTGGTGCATTCACATGGGATTCCTTGTTGGATTTCCCCTCATACCCTCGACACTCCCATCACCAGCACAAGGTATGTGAACATCCTTGCCGAACATTTACACCCATTCGAAACGGTTCCTTTTCCGCACCATGACACCATCCTTCAATAGGACAATGCCACACCGTATGCTTCCCGAGTGGCGACCAATTGGCTCCAAACGCATTCAAGTGAGCAATTGTGGATGCTCTACGAGAGGCTATCCTCACTTCATGGGCGTCAATATCACTTCTGTGTTTTCAACACATCATTCAGACCTTACCAAGACGTCTGGCTGCTGTTGTGAGAGAAAAGGGTGCAGCAACAGGTTATAGATAGGTTATATGATAAATTGTCTATTAAGTTTATATGTTTAATTAAATTTTGTAAAGTCAAACGTTCCACATAGTTTGAGTACTCAACAAAAAACTCTTGACAAAAATATCTTAACTCGAAGGGCGTGACAAAAAGCTTATAAAGCTCTTGTGTCTATAGATTTGCATTCACTCCTCCGGAGTTAACGGGCTATGACTTGTTTAAATACTTGTTTATACTTGTCATTATGTGTTAAATACAAAGGCAGTATCCTAATTTCTCTCTTCGTTGACGGCGCATGAAGTTCGGTCTGTAAAATCTGTGCATTGTTGCTATGACGCTAATTTTCCCTGTATTTAGCATTGTTGCTAAATATTAATTTATTATTATTAAGGGCAAATTTTACATTTTCACAAGATGTAGTTTGGGATGACGCAAAAAAAATCACTCTGTTTTATCAGAAGTGTATGAGGATCATGCATGGCCCCCACAAAATGGGGGCTGACAGGACTCTAGCCTGGGGGCCCGGGATTAGTGGGTCTCTAGTCCCTGGGGGCCCAGGATTAGTGGGTCTCTAGTCCCTGGTAACCCGGGATTAGTGGTCACAAAGTGGGGGCCGACAGAACTCTAGCCTGGGGGCCCGGTGTGGCGGGTCGGCCAGCTAAGTGAGATGAACAGAAGAAAAAAAGCGACTTTATAAAATATTGACTTTTGTTTTGTCCATTCAATTAAAATTAATTATTTTATTAGGCACATTACATTTCCTTTCATCATACCGAGTGGAATGCAATCTCAATTTCCCGAAAACCGAAAAACTTCTATAGAACCTGAACAAGATTTCAGAATTTCGGTAGTTTACCCAGTATTGGATTTTATTATCAATGATTTAAAGACAATATTTGAAGCAGCAGATACCATATGTGAATTATTCTCACCCATTTTGAACTTCCAGAACTTAGACGATATGGTCAACTTACAGCAAAAGCAGCAAAACTTGTAAATACAAATGAGAAAGATCTGTCAGAATACTTACTGCACGAAATCCTTCACCTTAAAAGTATTCACACGACAGTTTTCGGCACTGAAAGAAGCCCGATTAGACTTCTGAACGCAATTTACGACAAAAAACTGCAATGTATATTTGCCAATATCTGCCTCGCCATTAAACTGTCTTGTACAGTACTTAACTCGATAGAACATCTATTTGCTGATTTTTCTGAAAAAATGAAATTCGTTGTGAGTGGGATCAGAACCCATGTTCTCAGATACATTCCAGGTACTGTAGACCACTGAACTATCGACAGCTAGTTCATTTATCAGTTAACAGTGACTATAAATCTACCCGATCTTGTCACTTATGGCACCATCTATGATCGGGATCGGTAACCATTAGGCCACTTGGGACATTGCCCTATCAAAAATAACCACGAAAACTAATAAGTTATATTTAGTTTTCATTATTTTTCATATCTAAAATAACATGATATCGTTTTTATATTCCTTTTGGAATCACTGTTTGCCATGTTATGTAGACAATCATAGCATTTATTTTGTGAATCAGGGATACGCGTCTGCTTTCATATTGCCAATACGGAATCTTGGCATTATCTGTTGTAGCGATGACAGAAATGTGCAAGCATCGAAATACAATAGCACTGGACTGCAGAAGCCAGGTCACCATTTTGTAGCGGCCCGTGACACTTGATTGTCGGATTCTAACGAAGCAACCAATGGTTGACGAACTGGTTACTTAGCGAATATCTTCATTTGACGGTAGTAGGCTGAACAAGCCTAAACTTATCAAAATGTGTTTGAACTGGGTTGCCAACTTTTTATTTTGCCAAGGAAAGACACTTAGACATTAAAATATAACAATGTATTGAAACTTTGGTTTAAGTTGTAATACTAATAACCAGAGACGGCGCGTATATTTGCTGGGCTTGGTGCAACTTTCCGTCGCGGGACCTCCTTGTCAGCATAAACGTACAAAATGTTTAGTTATGATAAATATAACAGGGGATTTCGAAGTCGAAAGATAATAACGACATGGACGCTGCCCCACGTAAAACTCTCACTTCAAATACCTATTTCATTTCTTGAGTTGGAGTTTCTAATGCTATTATCGTTGTTGTAGTTGCGGAAAAGTTCGCTGAAATAATATTACTTTCTCTGAAGGAACTTTCGGCATTTTGAAGTTATGCAGAAAGGTAACTTTTTAGCTCCTTTTCGAAAACGAGCCTGTCCGTCTATCTGTAGCCATTCATAGATTTTGTTTTCATAGGGAAATGAAAATTCTTTTTGGTTTGGACAGGTATTAAGTTAATAGTAGATTTCATCTCTTCACAATCGTCCCTTAGTTTCAGTTTCGACCATTAATAAAAAAAATAATAAATACCCCCTCAAGCAGCTGCTTGCCACAGAGGTCTGAAAGGAGCCTGTCAGTTTATATGCGATAGTAGAAGGTCTGAGAGGATGGCAGGCCCTCAGCAGAAAAACGACACAAATAGCCATTCCTTACCCGGGGCTCGAACCCAGGTCCCTTAGATCAGTAGCCAAGCGTGCTAACGAGGCAGTTAATCTGATAATTGGCAAAATTTTAAATGGCAATTGCAAAATATTTATCCGTGCTGGAAATTCTAAATATGAATGTGAGAGTTGAGGTATATGGGGTTTCACTGCCACCACGAATTTGACATCTTTTTCCCCAGAGTCAAAAATAATCATTTAACTAGAACAGAAACTGAAAACGAATGCATTGTTTAACGTCCCTTTATTAATTTGTGACACTTTTCGAAATAATTCTAGCATTTCTCACGAAAAAACAAAAATGTTTTCAACGCAATCAAGTTGAGTCGTTTATTAATGAGCGCAGTTGCTTGGTTGTGGTGGAAACACTGCTCTGAACTTTTAAAGAAAAGCAACCTTTTTCTGTTCGATGGCTGCATAATGCTTATTTGTTATTACTAAAATTTATATTAAAATTGCAGTCAAAAGGAATTGCTTATTTTTCACAATTCCCCCCCCCCCAAAAAAAATTAAATAAATAAATAAGTAAATAAAAATTGAAATTATGACTGAGCTCATAGTTGTGTGTTATTTTGAATCCATCCGGGCTCTAGCTCAGTTGTAAAAGCCTGGGCTCCAACTCATATGTAGTTACATTCTCTAAAAGTAGGAAAACAATAATTTTAAAACTTACAAATGAGAATTTCATTGCGAAATAAACGAATCTTTGAATTTTAATTAATGTTATACGTTAATAAATGATTGATTGATGTCCTGCTTCAAATATTGTCTGAATTTCGCATTTGACTGAATTTCGCATTTATTTCATTTGGATTATGTGCCTTATCACAGTGTTAGTCAACTTTATTTGCTGGCATACCCCCTTAAAAGTTTCTTAAAGAATATTGCATGCAAGTGATAGGGGTTGGCGGAAGGTAAGAGGGAAAGTTATTATCTTGAAAAAAAAAAATTGATCGAAAAATTAAATTATGTTGAATAACATCATATCGGTTTTACAAAAAAACGAATGTCGTTTAGTTTTTTTTCTCCAAAACTTATATTTATTAATCCGAAAAAACTTATTTTACATTTATTCATTTATTTTTAATAATAAATTGTCCATATTTTCTTTTAGCCATCTTTAATTGCATTATAGTATGATGTTTGCGTGACTTCTGTATTCGCTACTACTTTCATTAATAACGGAGAGCAAAAAATACATATTCAGTAAACGCTCGTTAACTCGAAACTCAAAAGAAACGAAAAGAAAAAATCGAATTATCTAATCTATACTCTAAATACATATAAACAGTTAAAAAACCAGTTTCAGAACCAACAATAGAGTCCCACCAATTGGAATGTTTTGTTGCCACACAGAGTAAACAATTTTAGTAACTTTGGTGCTCAATAACATGATATTCTGCATATCATTCTTTTTCGTTTATCGCAATCCATCTCTTTCAATACCATATCTTTCTTCTTTAAAATGATTGACAGAGTACTGTTGGAAATTCCGAATTCTTTGGCAATATCGTTTTTTTCTCTTTCCTCTACTTTTTGCTTTATCTCTTAATGACACGGAGGAAAGAATGAGAGGAGATGTCCTAATGCGCTTTCCCTGTCCAAGGTCATGATGCCGCCGCTGGGGAGTGGTGGCCATGTTGATGCTTCCAAAACAAACCTTCCACTGTCATAAATAATCATAAATCATAATCAAGTCTAGTTATCGCATACTTTGCTCGCTTCTACTGTAATATTTACAACTTCTACTATTAATTCTATACTTCAGGAAAGTGAATTTACATTATTTCGATTTAATAAAAAAAGTTTCTTCTGTAATTAATTGAATAGCTGTAGCAGAGTATTATATGCTTTTTCCGTTATATTATAATAATAAATAAAAATAAAATAAATACCCCTTCAAGCAGCTGCTTGCCACAGAGGTCTGACAGGAGCCTGTCAGTTTATATGCCAAAGTAGGAGGTCTGAGAGGATGGCAGGACCTCAGCAGAAAAACGACACAAACAGCCATGCCTTACCCGGGGCTCGAACCCAGGTTCCGTAGTTCAGTAGCCAAAGCGCGCTAACCACTCGGCCAACTGTTATTTTAATTACCACAAACATTTAATACAAATAGAAAAATTCGAAAGAATGGAATAAGAACAAAAATTATTACACAATTTTTTTGCGATTTTATTGATATGTGTAGCCAGTAAATAGTTAAAATAAGTTATTGCTTCGAACATTGATATACTGTATATAACAAATATGATAACTACGTATTATACAGGGCCGAATCTAGAGGGTAAGGGTTACGGAGGAAAGATTTATAAACTTGTGCATATTTCATGAATTTTTCAAGAAATGTTTTAAACACCTTTTTTTTAAAGAAAAAACAAAGAGGGAAATGTTATACTACAGTGGAATGCAATCTATTGATCCCACTCTTTTTGTCCATGTCGTGAGACGATTGCAGCACTTGCACCTCCCTTATTTTCTTTTAATTACGGTCCTGGCAATGTAGAATTGCGGAACTGAAATATCAGAATCACAATGCAACACACTAACTGTTTCCTATGTTAACTAAACTTCCTTTCCTATTCTGCGAAAAATAATTGCATTTAATAACATTGAAATCAATAATCTTGAAATCATAACGGTAGCGATTATAAATTTCTAATCTTTAGTGGGGACAGAATATAAAACATATCAGCATTGCATGTAACAATCTCCGATCTTTTCCATTATAGGGGAAACTGAAAAGAACATGTTAAACAACTATGTCACTCACTGTTTAAAACAATTTTGATATTGCTGAAATATCTATTTTGTATGTTGCATCTGTGCCAAATTTAAGATTTATCACTTCTAAAACTTCACCCTCCTCTCAGTGAGTAAAAGAACACTGACGGCCTTGAAAATGCCGTCCATCATATGGGACGTTGAGCCCTGATTCCATATGTAGCAGAGAAATTGGAGTGTTTTACATCTGAGTAGCATTTTTTTACAATGAGCTAAATGGCCAGGTCACAAGGATTGCAATGGCTCAGAGGATGTTGGGGGAAGGGAGTCTATTGAACAGCTGTTATGCGATCGATAGCACCCTTTCTTCAAAGCCATTCAGTGTGTTCTCTAATGTGCACAATGTATGGCTCTTCTATACATGGGTAATGACTCAATGTTCCATCTAATGGATGGCAACCTTTCAAGCCCGTTGATGTCCCTTTCTGGCAGAGGGCAGGTTTGGGGTCAGCAGATATGAATCTCATTACTGGAACATTTTGGACTCGAACCAGGGAAGTACTTATTTTTACAATTAATGATTTTTTTTAATATTTATATTCACCAGAGAAGGCCAAACACATAATTCATATATGGATAATTCAGTATTATAAAGATAAAAAAAAAGCAAAATTTTTGAAATACGCATTATTTTTTCAAATTTTAAAAAAATTTGTAAAGCAATTAAATGTGTTTTTTCTTATCAGATGTTCCTTATCATAGGGTAAAAGAAAAATTGCAAATTTTGTGGTAAAAATTAATGAAACTAAAATTTACATCCAAAACACTTGTAAGAATGAAACGAAACTCATTAACAGGTCTTTTAAAAATAAGCAACTTTAAATTCTTAGTAATAATAATAATAATAAAAAAAGAACTGAAGCAAATTTTTTCATATTTGTTTGATTTAGTTGATCATTTCTGAGTCCATTTCATCAGTAAATTTCCTGTATATATGGGAAGAACTGCCATTCATCACATGGGACATTAAACCATGTCATTTTGTGGGAAAAAAGCTGCACCTTCTACATGTTAAATGAAATGCTGGATAACCTTGACAGGAAACTTTAATGTCTTTGTGACTTAGACATTTACCCCATTGTGTGCAAAAAAGTGGCATTCAGGGAGGGAATAAAAGGCTTATTCCTCTGTGAATCTGTATAAAAATGCACTCTGAAATTCCACAATTAAAATATTTTAATGGGATATTAAAATTTTCTGCTTATACAAATATATCTGCTTTAATCAAGAACGTGAAAAAAAAATTCGGTTATCATATAAAATTATTTACTAAGATACACTATGTTGAAAAAGGTGTTTGGACACTTCCATGTTATTTGAATGGAAAGCCACTTTCAAAGCTCCCTAACATTGGAAATAAATCTTTTAGCGAAAACTATTATTGGCGTTAAATTGTAAATGTTCCTCAAATCTCTCTAAATATATTTCCCCCAATATTCGTTTAATATTTAAAGAATTAATGGAAGCTGAAGCATTTATCTTCAACTTTTGACACTTGTGAAAAAATGCTTCAATAGATAAAGCACAACTTTGTAACAGTTTTTTCACAAACATAAATTATATATCTGAAGTTTGTATGACGATTTTTTTAAGATTTCATCGATATGGAGGCAATATGATAGTGTCATCTGCTGCTAAATGATCCCACTTCAATGACAGTATTATATTGACACCGTAGTCCCCATATGCACTGTAGTTCCCCCTATGACGTCATCGGCCACGCCACTTATCAATATTCAAAAATAATAATTAAATAATAATTAATTAAAATTAATTAATCCCCATTTATTAAATAAACCCTTATTAAAAATTAATCCCTCTTTATTAAAAACCCGTGGCGCCATCTAGTGTATATGATGAGTACTATTTTTAGAAAAACCCTCAATTTTAGTCGTAATGTTTCAAATTTTTGACTCCCCCTCATTAAACTCCCCTTATAAAAATCCCTCCTTTATTACTACACACCCCCTCATTGATAAAAAACCCTTATCAAAGTTTCCTCCCCCTTTATTTAACTCCCCCTCACCGATCACAAACTGCCTTGGTTACTATCCTTATCTGAAATTTTCCAAGTCCAACTAAACTTTGGGTGGCAACGATCAGAATGGCTATGCAATCCTCAAAATATTTGCAAAACTAAACTTTCGGTGGTAACCTCTCACAGAAAGGGTGATGCAATCCTCATAAATAATTACAAAGTCCAATCGCTCCATCGTCTCCTATTGGCTTATTATATTTCCTGATAAAACTACTGGAACTGATTGGTTGTCCTAGGTGGCACAGCTTTCCCACATTAAATAGGGGACAACCGCCGTGTGTGTCATTGCTCATGATGCAGGCTAGCAATCCAGATGTGTGGTGTCTCGGTGGAGATGTTTACGTCATGCCTTCACTGTTCAAAAATAAGTTTTCTGTGCATGTACGATGGTACAAGAAATATGAAAACGGTGAACTCATCTACCCTACATCTGCGGGGGTTACCCTCTCCATACCTGAATGGGAAGTTTTGTGTACAATGGTTCCCCACATGGAGGACCAAGTGAAAATCGGTCCCAATCAACGGATATGGCACGTGATGCCTGGTTTATGTGCCTAAATGTATCGCAACGAAGGTGACGAAAGCTGTATGGACTTCATCAAAGAATCAGCTGCCACGAAAACTCTACATTTCCACGTTGTGAGTCGCAATATAACTCTGAACGCGTCGCAGTGGTTTACGCTGTCTATCCGCATAGACGAAGTGATGCGTCTTGTGCTAACGTGTGTGGAATTCTCAAAGATCACCATCTCCGTACTGCTATTATAGAAAATTCAGAATCAATTCTACCGTTCCTGCTGGGTCCTGTTTTCGACGGACCCGAGTGTGTTTATCAGCTGTTGGTGGATATTTTCCAACAAAAATTAAAACGTCTGATCCTGTTAGATGGACTTCAACCCATAGAAAAACTAATGACCATTGTAGGGTGATCTGGTGACTTGGACATTAACGCCTTGGCACAAGTGTTAGTTGATATAGCCTGGAAACAAGGTCTGTTAAATTACGTAGATTCTGGATTTGTGTGTACTCTGAAAAATGAAATGTATAAATTTATTAAATTATTGTAACCTATATAATGTGTCTGTCTTTTCATCCTATGTCATTTTAGTGTTAGTATGGATATTAGAAAGAAGGTGTTAGCTAGTGTTGGAAGTGTAATCATAACAGTATTAACGATAGTGGTGCTTGTATTAGAACTTGTGGCCCCTAGTAAAATATTCCGTGTGGAGAGTCAAAAGACTTAGGCTGTGAATACAAAATTCCCGTGTGTAACTTATCAGTGAACATCAGACAGTTTATAGGAGACATCCCTACAGTTACAGGTGTTACACTTTCATTACAACAATGGCAAAACCTGGTGGGATACGACGTCTGGGTACAGCAGAAAACAAAACTTTGGAATCCCATTATTTCGACCTTGAAAGAGGATTCGGTAGTGTAAAATAGTCAGCTCTGAATACAGGACTGCCACTCAAACTCATACAAGAGTGGTTAGAAAAGCAACCCACCTACACCTTACACAAGCCCCTGCACAGAAAGTTCCCCTGTAAGTAAGTTTAAGTCACGGGTTTAGACGAACAATGGGAAGCGGATCGCGTATTGTAAAAAATCTAATTCGCTTCAATGACAGTTATCGCTTCATATTAACGGTCATCGATGTGTTCTCAAGGTATGGGGAACGGTGCCTGTGAAGACAAAAGCAGGGAAAGAAATGGTGTCGACTTTCAAAAAAATTCTTTCCAAGGGGCGATCTCCCATGAACTTAAACACGGATCAAGGTATCGAATTTACCAACAGAATGTTCCAGAAATTCCTGAAAAAGAAAGGTATTCGGTTCTTCGTCACCTAATCTAACAAAAAAGCAGCTTTTGTGGAGAGATGGAATCGCACTCTACGCGAGAGACTGGGGAGATATTATACACGCAATAACACATATCGGTACTTGGACGTGCTGCAACGTGTTGTACGAGGTTACAATACCACAGTTCATAGTGCACACGATATGGCTCCTAAGGACGTGACCTTACACAATGAAGACATTGTGTGGGCTCGACTCTACAGCAATCCAACCTAACTAAAAGAAAATCCGGCATTTAAAGTGGGGGACACAGTATGACTAGCCATTCTAAAAGTACCCTTCAAGAAGGCAGGTACGCATTTGTGGACCGAAGAAATTTTTACAGTCGACAAGATGTTACAATGTCAGCCCCCTGTATACATGATACGGGATTCCGAGGGAGAAGTGTTGAAAAGAACATTCTATAAATCGGAACTTCAAAATGTGACCGAACCCGAACTTTACACTGTTGAGAAAATAATCGAGAGAAAAGGTCAAAAGGCACTGTTCAACTTTCGCAATTATCTCAAACCTTCATGTATTCCTAAAAATGGATAGTTTCTACCTGAACCTACCCTCCACTGCTAGTCAGAATATTTACTCAAATAATTCACAGAGTGATTTAACGGTTCGTCCAGCACAATCCCTAACACTAAGTGGAAAATGTAAAGTGGGACTAGCAGAAGTTCACTTACCCGTGAGCTGGTACAATGTGGATGGTCCTTACGACACGTATGAATATTATGTTCCTGCTCCATTTGAAGAATACTGGAAAAATCAAGCTTAAACCAGACAAAATAACTGGAATTGAACTGTTGTCTCACCTTTCCACTCAGCTCCAGAAAGAAATAATGGTGTCATATAACAGTGGTTACTGGGTATTCAAACCAAGTGAGGGATATGGTTTGATGTTCCCTAAAACGAATTTCAGCAGGCTCCTGTGTGTCGGCGAGAGAGAAGTTGACGAAGCCTTCCACCAACGATTTGCTAGCAAACTTTGCAATATGGCAACATTCGATATAGATGATGACTGTTATTTCTACGTGATTCCTCCAGGTAGTTTCCAAGAACGAAAGGTACCCCACGGACGATAAGAAGCTGCTGAATCGTTATTCGATGCGATGAACCAGGTCATGCCCTACAAGTTGACAAAAGCTTACCGTTTCAAGCAACAGGCAGATCTCACAGTGTTGATGGATACAGACAAGTTACATTAAATTTCCTCTTTCGACCCCCTGGTTAGGAGACATGCTAGGAATTACTAAATTAGATATTCCACTGAATAAAGCCATGAGTGACTACCCCATCGATATGAACAGAGGAATATATGGTATTTATTTGTATTCAGACCTGATTGCACCTGAGTTGTTAGGTGATACTCATGGTGAACTGTTGCATGTTGCGAATCCTGCCGTCAGAAAAGCGAAGTTCGTCAATAATAACGAAGCAATCGCTGCAGTGTATCAGCAACCTGACTATTACCTCCTGGCAAGATACAGTTTCGAGAGTGTGAGAATCTTCCTTACTACCGATACAGGAGAACTTCTGCATCCAAACAGCCGCTAGAGCAGGGTTGCGTGAAGCAGGTGTAGACCTAATGCAACGTGCCAGTTCCAAGTTGCAGGTAGGAAAAGATATAAAACGCCGCCGTCATCATCCTAGTGTTCATAAAGTGAAGAGACAATGTACCTGAAGGACGTGTTTTCATCATGAGCATTGAGAAAATTCACGCTGATTGTGGCGACTGTGCCAATTCCGAACTGGACCTGTTTCTGGTTCCCCCTACTCTATCTCAACTGGAAAGAGGCTGCTATGTCAATTATTTACCTGTGGCTTCGCTTGAAGGTAATGCTCCACTTTAATTCATCGTGAAAGGGACAGATGATTACATTGATCTGTCCCGTTGCCACCTGTGCCTCGTCTTGAAAATTGTGAAATCCGATGGTACACCCCTGTTGGAAGTGATTGCCCCCTGCAATCATTTCTTCCACACCCTCTTCAATCAAGTAGACATCTTCCTCAACGATCACCTAGTGAGTGCTTATCACACCCTGTACCCCTACAGGGCATACCTGGAGACTCTATTGAATTACGGTACTGATGCCACGCGAACTCAGCTCGGTACACCACACTGGTACCTCGACACCCCCGATAAAATGGAACTGACCAATCGGGAAAACGGCAGATGCCATCAGCGCAAGGGGTACGTCAAGTCAACAGGTATCGAACTCATCTCCTGGATCCATGCTGACCTGTTCAATCAAGAACGTTGCCTACTCAATCAGGTCGATCTTAGACTGCATTTGTTAAGGTCCAAGCCCAAATTCTGTCTCATGATAGCTGAAGCGGACCCCTCTTACAAAGTACAGATTCACGAAGCTGATTTTTTGTGCGTAAAGTCAAACCCACTTCCGGTGTCATCGTCGCACACGCTCGCCTACGGAGTTCAGAGAGTGCAAAGTACCCTCTGGGAAGAACGGATTTACGCATGTTCTCCATCACAGCGGATCTGACGAGTATGAACCGTGAAAATTTATTTGTTGGCCAACTTCCGGTACGTCTTGTATTGGGTATCGTGGAAAGCACCAGTCTGAATGGATTGTACGAAAAAAATCCCTTCAACTTCCAAAATTTCGACCTAAACTACATCAGCCTTCACATTGACAGTGATCAGCAGTCCTACACCCCCGACTTTACGAATGGACGTTATCTCAGATGTTAAAAAGGATTATTGGAAGCTGTGGACGCCTGGAAATCCGATAGTGGTATTAACGCGAAAAGCCTATGGTGAGGGTTTTACACTATTTGGATTCCAATTGACCCCCGAACAACGTGAATGTAATCAACTATTTTCTTTACTAAAGAGCGGTAGTGTGAGAGTCGAATTAAAGTTTGCCAAGCCACTACCCACATCAATCACTGTGATCCTGTACGCAGAATACATGAATTTGCTCGAAATCCCATTGGATCATAAAATCCTGTTTCACTACAGCTCATGAAAACTTATCAGTCAGAATCCATCATGTTGATGTTACCGACATCTAAGTCTAGGTTTGTTCCCACGGGAAAGACTACCTCGCGGAAACGACCAATCAGAAGCCTTGTTTATCTACAATACTGATCCGTCCTCCCAGCCTGGAACCCAATGGATAGCTGTTTACAAGAAAGGAATACATGTGGACCACTGTGACCACTTGGGAACAAGTCCCGATGTGTCCATGCAAGAATACTACAGTCAGCTAGGCATACGTCACGTGTTACATCCCTCGGTACCTCGGCAGGATCCCATGGGAGACACCTGCGGTGCTCACTGTCTGTATTTCCCGTTGAAAAGAGCGAGCAGTTCGACCCTTCCCACAGTATTGCATCGCGATTACACGTGTCGAGTAGACTTTAACGACTGCATGGTGGTACGATGGATCTCAGAACTCCTTCAAATATTTTAATTGCCGCTCCTTCACAGTGTGGAAAGATGACTTTCACTCTGAAACTCATCAAAGAAGCCGCTCAAATGTTCGAACCCCCGCCCCAACGTGTCGTTTATTGCTACGGGGAGTGGCAACCTGCCTTTGAACCCTTTAAGAAAACTGTGGAATTCTATGAAGGACTACTTGTAGATCTGGAATTTGACCCCCTCAGATCTAAACTTCTGGTGCTGGACGACTTGATGGAACAGTCTGTAGCCAGCGAACGCATATATCAATTGTTTATTTGTGGCGGTCATCATAAAAATATCACGATTGTCCTGATCTTGCAAAATCTGTTTTTAAAGGGAAGATTTTCAGGGACTATATCGCTCAATGCTCACTACATGTTTTTATGTCGCAACTGTTGGGACGCTTCACATATTAACGCATCTGGCAAGACAAGTACTTCCACATCATTCCAAACTCCTTACCAATGCTGTCTGTATTTCCCGTTGAAAACAGCGAGCAGTTCGACCCTTCCCACAGTATTGCATCACGATTACACGTGTCGAGTATACTTTAACGACTGCATGGTGGTACGATGGATCTCAGAACTCCTTCAAATATTTTAATTGCCGCTCCTTCACAGTGTGGAAAGATGACTTTCACTCTGAAACTCATCAAAGAAGCCGCTCAAGTGTTCGAATCCCCGCCCCAACGTGTCGTTTACTGCTACAGGGAGTGGCAACCTGCCTTTGAACCCTTTAAGAAAACTGTGGAATTCTATGAAGGACTACTTGTAGATCTGGAATTTGACCCCCTCAGATCTACACTTCTGGTGCTGGACGACTTGATGGAACAGTCTGTAGCCAGCGAACGCATATATCAATTGTTTATTTGTGGCGGTCATCATAAAAATATCACGATTGTCCTGATCTTGCAAAATCTGTTTTTAAAGGGAAGATTTTCAGGGACTATATCTCTCAATGCTCACTACATGTTTTTATGTCGCAACTGTTGGGACGCTTCACATATTAACGCATCTGGCAAGACAAGTACTTCCACATCATTCCAAACTCCTTACCAATGCTTATAGACTAGCTACACAACCTCCCTGTGGCTATTTGTGTGTGACCTGTCTCCTCATGGAGTCACCTGTCTCCTCATTGAGTTGCTGTACCGCGGATGCAGGACATCACTGGCGCACTGCGGTTTATGAGGGGATGACCCCTAAGTCATGCTACAGCAGTGTGAGATTGGCTATCTTAATGGAGTAGAGAATTCGTAAGCTAACGCTTCAGAGGAGAGCCATCTAGTGGTGCTGTGAAAAATTAATTCACGTAAACAACACAGAGGCGTATATCAGTTTCAATTTCTTTTACTGAATATCAAAATTTTTTAATACATTGTTTCATTTTAACACAAGGCATTACAAACATGAATCTTCCATATTTTTAACACGAATCTTCAGGAACACAAAGCTTCAAACAGAGATCTTCAATATGGAGTCCAGTCAATTAATTTCCTTTTCTTATGACGGATGGGGGTTGAACAAATTCGATAATGTCGTCTTGAGGGTGACCAAAAATCTCTGATATTTTCTGTCTGGACAGAGGTAATATTTGATGTGGAATGTCGACTTTTCACTTCATAGGGGGCTTCCAGTTGCTTGTTAAATAACAGGTAATTTTTCAATACAGCCAGGTACTTTTCAGTTTTATCATCATCGTCAGATTCCAGTATTTTCTCCATCTCTGTGTCTAAATTACGCACTTTTTTTCACACGTGACCTCGTTGTAACGCTTTCACTGAAATCATTTTCGAAATAGGGACCCCAGCAGAGGTAGCACTGCAGTGAGGAGGGAGAGCAAAAATCCTGATCCCTTTTGCAGGAGACGTTTCTTGTGGTTAACAGATGCATGTTTGGACACTAAACTTCTTATGACAGTCTTGTGACTTCGCAAATTCTTTAATACTCTACGGAAAACAGGAATATGGCCTTTCAAGAAATTGACACACACTTCACATAGAGCATACATCTGAGGGTCGGAGATGTGCTTCAACAGAGCTGCACGTTGCTTTCCCCCAAGTTTTTGTAAACACTGAAGGAATGGGCCTTGAGATCTAACTTTCATTGGGGACATAGAGTATCTCGGGCTCTTCAGAAGGGAGAATCTTGGCATGGAGCCTTTCAGTATCTAACGTTCTAGGATGAAGGTCACACACAAATAGCCACAGGGAGGTTGTGTAGCTAGTCTATAAGCATTGGTAAGGAGTTTGGAATGATGTGGAAGTACTTGTCTTGCCAGATGCGTTAATATGTGAAGTGTCCCAACAGTTGCGACATAAAAACATGTAGTGAGCATTGAGAGATATAGTCCCTGAAAATCTTCCCTTTAAAAACAGATTTTGCAAGATCAGGACAATCGTGATATTTTTATGATGACCGCCACAAATAAACAATTGATATATGCGTTCGCTGGCTACAGACTGTTCCATCAAGTCGTCCAGCACCAGAAGTGTAGATCTGAGGGGTCAAATTCCAGATCTACAAGTAGTCTTTCATAGAATTCCACAGTTTTCTTAAAGGGTTCAAAGGCAGGTTGCCACTCCCTGTAGCAGTAAACGACACGTTGGGGCGGGGGTTCGAACACTTGAGCGGCTTCTTTGATGAGTTTCAGAGTGAAAGTCATCTTTCCACACTGTGAAGGAGCGGCAATTAAAATATTTGAAGGAGTTCTGAGATCCATCGTACCACCATGCAGTCGTTAAAGTCTACTCGACACGGGTAATCGCGATGCAATACTGTGGGAAGGGTCGAACTGCTCGCTCTTTTCAACGGGAAATACAGACAGTGAGCACCGCAGGTGTCTCCCATGGGATCCTGCCGAGGTACCGAGGGATGTAACACGTGACGTATGCCTAGCTGACTGTAGTATTCTTGCCTGGACACATCGGGACTTGTGCCCAAGTGGTCACAGTGGTCCACGTGTATTCCGTTCTTGTAAACAGCTATCCATTGGGTTCCAGTCTGGGAGGACGGAGCAGTATTGTAGATAAACAAGGCTTTTTGATTGGTCGATTCTGCGAGGTAGTCTGTCCCGTGGGAACACACTTAGACTTGTCGGTAACATCAAGAGGATGGATTCTAACTGATAGGTATTTATGAGCTGTAGTCAAAAAGGATTTTGCGATCCAAGTGGATTTCGAGCAAATTCTGGTATTCGGCATACAGGATCACAGTGACATGTGGGTAGTGGCTTGGCAAACTTTAATTCGACTCTCACACTACCGCTCTTTAGTAAAGAAAACAGTTGATTACATTCACGTTGTTCGGGGGTCAATTGGAATCCAAGCAGTGTAAAACCCTCACCATAGGCTTTTCGTGTTAATATCACTATCGGATTTTCAGGCGTCCACAGCTTCCAATAATTCTTTTTAACATCTGAGATAACGTCCATTCGTAAAGTCGGGTGGTGTAGGACTGCTGATCACTGTCAATGTGAAGGCTGATGTAGTTTAAGTCGAAATGTTGGAAGTTGAAGGGATTTTTTTCGTGCGATCCATTCAGACTGGTGCTTTCCACCATACCCAGTACAAGACGTACCGGAAGTTGGCCAACAAGTTCTTAGGGGGTACTTGGCACTCTCTGAACTCAGTAGGCAAGCGTGTGCCAGGATGACACCGGAAATGGGTTTGACTTTGCGCAGTAAAAATTCAGCTTTGTGAATCTGTACTTTGTAAGAGGGGTATGCTTCACTTGTCACGAGACAGAATTCGGGCTTGGACCTTAATAAACGCAGTCTAAGATCGACCTGATTGAGTAGGTAATGTTCTTGATTGAACAGGACCTACTCAATCAGGCATGGATCCAGGAGATGAGTTCGATACCTGTTGACTTGACGTACCCCTTGCACTGATGCCATCTGCCGTTTTCCCGACTGGTCAGTTCCATTTTATCGGGGGTGTCGAGGCACCAGAGTGACGTACCGAGCTGACTTCGCGTGGCATCGGTTCAGGAATTCAATAGAGTCTCCAGGTACGCCCTGTAGGGGTACAGGGTGTGATAAGCACTCACTAGATTATCGTTGAGGAAGACGTCTACTTGATTGAAGAGGGTGTGGAAGAAATGATTGCAGGGAGCAATCACTTCCGACAGGGGTGTACCATCGGATTTCACAATTTTCAAGACGAGGCGCAGGTGGCAATGGGACAGATCAATGTATTCATCTGTCCTTTTCACGATGAATTAAAGTGGAGCATTACCTTCCAGCGAAGCCACAGGTAAATAATTGACATAGCAGCCTCTTTCCAGTTGAGATAGAGTGGGGGGAACCAGAAACAGGTCCAGTTCGGAATTGGCACAGTCGCCACAATCAGCGAGAATGTTCTGAATGCTCATGATGAAAACACGTCCTTCAGGTACATAGTCTCTTCACTTTATGAACACTAGGATGATGACGGCGGCGTTTTATATCTTTTCCTACCTGCAACTTGGAACTGGCACATTGCAATAAGTAAACACCTGTTTCACGCAACCCTTCTTTGGCAGTCGTTTTGAAGTTTTGCCCCTTGGCCATCTCTGAAACGAACCGTAGCCCACCCTTTCATAGGGTGGACAGCGCTGGTCATACGAGAGGGCTGATGAAACGTTCAATAGTTACAAAGACGCTACCGAGCCCATCAACTCTCTGATAATGAGGAATCCTGAACAAACCCTGCCCCGTTTGGCTCTTGTAGTAACTCACATATGTGTCTGCAAAAGGGGGAACGAATTTAACCCTCATAGCAAAAATGTAATTTGACTAAAACTTTACCAAAATTAAAATGCAGAGGTTCTCTTGTATCGGTACGAAGGAAGATTCTCACACTCTCGAAACTGTTTCTTGCCAGTGGGTTGTCATCAGGTTGCTGATACACTGCAACGATGGCTTCGTTATTACTGGTTCTGACGGCAGGATTCGCAACATGCAACAGTTCACCATGAGTATCACCTAACAACTCAGGTGCAATTAGGTCTGAATACAAATAAATACCATATATTCCTCTGTTCATATCGATGGGATAGTCACCCATGGCATTATTCAGTGGAATACCTAATTTAGTAATTCCTAGCATGTCTCCTAACCTGGGGTTCGAAAGAGGAAATTTAATATAATGTAACTTGTCTGTATCCATCAACACTGTGTGATCTGCCTGTTGCTTGAAACGGTAAGCTTTTGTCAACTTGTAGGGCATGACCTGGTTCATCGCATCGAATAACGATTCAGCAGTTTCTTATCGTCCGTGGGGTACCTTTCGTTCTTGGAAACTACCTGGAGGAATCACGTAGAAATAACAGTCATCATCTATATCGAATGTTGCCATATTGCGTTGGTGGAAGACTTCGTCAACTTCTCCCTCGCCGAGACACAGAAGCCTGCTGAAATTCGTTTTAGGGAACATCAAACCGTATCCCTCACTTGGTTAAATAACAGTAACCACTGTTATATGACACCATTATTTCTTTCGGGAGCTGAATGGAGAGGTAAGACAACAGTTCCATTCCAATTATTTTGTCTGGTTTAAGCTTGATTTTTCCAGTATTCTTCAAATGGAGCAGGAACATAATATTCATACGTGTAATTAGAACCATCCACATTGTACCAGCTCACGGGTAAGTGAACTTCTGCTAGTCCCACTTTCCATTTTCCACTTAGTCTTAGGGATTGTGCTGGACGAACCATTAAATCACTCTGTGAATTATTTGGGTAAATATTCTGACTAGCAGTGGAGGGTAGGTTCAGGTAGAAACTATCCATTTTTTAGGAATACATGAAGGTTTGAGATAATTGCGAAATTTGAACAGTGCCTTTTGACCTTTTCTCTCGATTATTTTCTGAACAGTGTAAAGTTCGGGTTCGGTCACATTTTGAAGTTCCGATTTATAGAATGTTCCTTTCAACACTTCTCCCTCGGAATCCCGTGTCATGTATACAGGGGGCTGACGTTGTAACACCTTGTCGACTGTAAAAATTTCTTCGGTCCACAAATGCGTACCTGCCTTCTTGAAGGGTACGTTTAGAATGGCTAGTCATACTGTGTCCCCCATTTTAAATGCCGGATTTTCTTTTAGTTAGGTTGGATTGCTGTAGAGTCGAACCCACACAATGTCTTCATTGTGTAAGGTCATGTCCTTAGGAGCCATATCGTGTGCACTATGAACTGTGGTATTGTAACCTCATACAACACGTTGCAGCACGTCCAAGTACCGATATGTGTTATTGCGTGTATAATATCTCCCCAGTCTCTCGCGTAGAGTGCGATTCCATCTCTCCACCAAAGCTGCTTTTTTGTTAGATTAGGTGACGAAGAACCGAATACCTTTCTTTTTCAGAAATTTCTGGAACACTCTGTTGGTAAATTCGGTACCTTGATCCGTGTTTAAATTCATGAGAGATCACCCCTTGGAAAGAATTCTTTTGAAAGCCCACACCATTTCTTTTCCTGCTTTTGTCTTCACAGGCACTGCCCACCCATACCTTGAGAACACATCGATGACTGTTAATATGTAGCGATAACCGTCATTGAAGCGAGTCAGATTTTTTACAATACGCGATCAGCTTGCCATTGTTCGTCTAAACCTGTGACTTAAACTTTGTTACAGGGGAACGTTCTGCGCAGGGGCTTGTGGAAGGTGTAAGTGGGTTGCTTTTTTAACCACTCTTGGACGAGTTTGAGTGGCAGTCCTGTATTCAGAGCTAACTTTTTTACACTACCGAATCCTCTTTCAAGGTCGAAATAATGGGATTCCAAAGTTTTGCTTTCTGCTGTACCCAGACGTCATATCCCACCAGGTTTTGCCATTGTTGTAATGCAAGTGTAACACTGGTAACTGTAGGGATGTCTCCTATAAACTGTCTGATGTCCACTGATAAGTTACACACGCGAATTTGCATTCACATCCTAAGTCTTTTGACTCTCCACACGGAATATTTTACTAGGGGCCACAAGTTCTAATACAAACACCACTATCGTTAACACTGTTATGATTACACTTCCGACACTAGCTAACACCTTCTTTCTCCTATCCATACCAAGATTAAATGACATACGATGAAAAGACAGACACATTATATAGGTTACAATAATTTATTTAATTTTACCTTTCATTTTTTGCATCATCCACAATAGTATTATATTTCAGAGTTCACACAAATCCAGAATCTACATAATTCAACAGACCTGGTTTTCAGGCCGTATCCACTAACACTTGTACAGACATGTTAATTCTTGTTGGAAAATATCCACCAATAACTGATAAACACACTCGGGTCCTTCGAAAACAGGACCCAGTATGAAGGGTAGAACTGATTCTGAATGTTCTATAATAACAATATGGAGATGGTGAACTTTGCACACGTTTTGCACAACATGCATCATTTTGTCTACGTGGATAACCAGCGTAAACCACTGCAATGTGTTCAGAGTTATACTGCGACTCACAACGTGGAACTGTAGAATTCTCATGGCAGCTGATTCTTTGATGAATTCGACACAGCGTTCGCTACCTTCGTTGCGATACATGTAGGCACGTAAACCAGGCATTACGTGCCACGTCTGTTGATCGGGACCGATTTTCACTTGGTCCTCCATGTGCCCCCCGATAGGGGACCACCTTGTCGTGGTGGGGAGGGCCTAGGGTCCGGCAACCCGGCTGAAGGCTGTGCCGACCGGATTGGTGTCCCGGTTGGACATGGCTAAGGCCAACCGAGGTCGACGATGCTGCCAACTGGTTCCCTAGCCGGTTGGTTGGTGACAGCGTCTGAGACCTCACCTCTCAAGAGCTCAGTGGAGCAGTTCAAGGGCTCGGCAGAACGGGATTGGCTCCTAGTAAGCCAGAGCCCTTTCAAAAAGTCCGGGTCCTACTAAGAGTCTCCACCCCGGGTGCCGATCGAGCTTGGATCTACATATCCTTGCACATTTGCAAACCGGGGAATAGATTAAAGTATGGTTTCTTCCGGTGGTCAGCTTTCCTTCTATAGGACTGCTGCCATGTGAGGCTGGGGTTGAGGTGCGCCTATAGGGCGTATTCCTTGCCCCCGGCTCTAGATAAGCACGGCTTTTCATAACCAGGTAGTGCTGTACAAGCGGAACCGGGAATTGCCGTGGTTGCATAAGATTGCAACAAAAGAGATTCATTGGTCCTCCATGTGGGGAACCGTTGCACACAAAGCCTCCCATTCAGGTATGGAGAGGGTAACCCCCATAGGTGTAGGGTAGATGAGTTCACCGTTTTCATATTTCTTGTACCATCGTACTTGCACAGAAAACTTATTTTTGAACAGCGAAGGCACGACTTCAACATCTCCACTGAGACACCACACATCTGGATTGCTAGCCTGCATCGTGAACAATGACACACATGGCGGTTGCCCCTATTTAACGTGGGAAAGCAGCGCCACCTGTGACAACCAAGCAGGACCCGTAGTTTTATCAGGAAATATAATAAGCCAATAGGAGGCGATGGAGCGATTGGACTTTATAATTATTTATTAGGATTGCATCACTCATTATGTGAAGGGTTGCTACCGAAAGTTTAGTTTTGCAATTTTTTTGAGGATTGCATCAGCTATTCTGATCGTTGCCACCAAAGTTTAGTTGGACTTGGAAAATTTCAGATGAGGACAGAAACAAAGGGAGTGTGTGATCGATGAGGGTGAGTTTAATAAAGGGGGAGGTAACTTTTGATAAAGGTTGTGTGTATTAATAAAGGGGTTTTAATAAGGGTTTTTTTTAATGAGGGGGAGTCAAAAATTAAAAAAATTACGACTAAAATTGTGGGTTTTTCTAAATATAGTACTCATCATATATACTAGAGGGCGCCAAGGAGTTTTTAATAAAGAGGGAAGGAATTTTTAATAAGGGGTTGGAATTTTGATAAGGGGGAGTCAATGAGGGTCATGAGAGTTAATGAGGGGGAGTCAAAAATTGGAAAATACGACTGAAATTGAGGGTTTTTCTAAAAACAGTACTCATCTTATACACTAGATGGCTCCACAGGTTTTTAATAAAGGGGGAGGAATTTTCAATAAATGAGTTTTTAATAAAAGGGGCTTAATTATTTTGTATTAATTATTAATTAATTATTAAATAATAATTAATTAATTATTAATTATTAATTATTAATTATGAATATCGAAAAGGGGTGTGGCCGATGATGTCACAGGGGGAAAGCACAGTGCGTTGGGGGACTACGATATCAAGATACTACTAATGATTCTTTAGATATTGGTCAAAGATTGTTAAAAATTGACACTGTCACATTGCTCTAAATTGATAAAATCTTAAAAAATTGTCATACAAACTTACATACAACATAAATTAAAAAAGATATTTAATTTATGTTAGTGTTGAAATTGTTACAATAGTTGTGTTTTATCTATTGAAATATTTTTTCACAAGTGTCAAAAGTTGAAGTTGAATGCTTCAGCTTCCATTCATTCTTTAAATATTAAACGAATATTGTGGGAAATATATTTAGAAAGATTTCAGTGACATGTACAGTTTATCGCCAATAACAGTTTTTGCATAAAACGTTTATTTTCAATATTAGGGAGCTTCGAAACTGGCTTTCCATTCACATAACATGGAAGTGTCCGGATACTTTTTTCAAAATAGTGTATATCCAGACATACATGTCATTCAATGAGAGAGAAACATCTTCATTTTTTAAATCAAGTTTCTCTTGAAATTTAAAATGAAAACTAATATTAATATTATGAAATCGTGTTGGTATTTAATCACTGATTCGTTAGTTCATTAACCCACAGAAATGGAAAAATCTGCTAAATTCAGAAAGGTTTCTAAATTGAATTAAAACTCATAATTCCATAACTGCATAAATAAACTGAAAGATGTTTGCACGTTTAATAATTTATTTTATTTTTATTATTTTGATAAATTTGCTAGTGAAATATAATTTCTAGTAACTGTTTTGTAGGTAATTTGTGTCGCATAATACTAAACAGAAAGCTATAAATAAAAATCGCGAATTGACAACTTTTTACAGGGCAGAAATCGTTCTCTTACTACAGCTAGAACGCATGGTTTTAATAGAACAACATGGCTGCCGTTCAATCACTCTAGCATCAACTTTAAGTGATTAAGTCGTCTCCCCTTCCTTCCTACCTCCATGCATTTAACTTATTCTTTGCTGCCATTCTAATAGAGTTCAATTTTACCAAAAGAAACTAAATCGCTCTAAAGGTAAACTAGCACTTTCAGCGAGGAATGTTTTTCTCTCTGTCATTCGTACTGGAAGGGGGAAGCAGTGTAGAGCCAATAAGAATTATCTTTATCTTCTGTCCACCTGCAAGCAATGAGGACAACGATTAGTCAGTCAGTGAGAATTGCTTTTTTTCCACCTGGCAAGAATTGCAACAATATATCGTCACCACCCTTTCGTCACTAACAAATTTCATTGGACAAAACTTATCAAAAAGGGATTTTTCTTTCAGATATTCTTCAGAGAATTTTGAGGTATCGAGGTGAAGATGAAAAAAATAGTTCAAGTTAAAGAGAAAGAAAAATACAACAAATGTATAAGGATTGGGTTGGGAATTTAAAACAATTTGAGTTAACGAGAAATTCGAGAAACAGAAGTTCGAATTAACGAGAGTTGATTGTATGTATATAGGTAATTATTATAGGAGAATGTAAAAATACGGACTGAATTTGAAAGGACGCCTTTAAGAATTCATTGTTTCCCCGAAATGTTTGCTAACTGAGAAGTTTTGAGAATAGCAGAAGAAAAAATATAGATATGAATACAGAACTTTGCAGTCTGATTCGGTTAAGTTTTAAATATCCCCTAAAAGTTTTCTCCTATATCTGTGCTGTGCTTGCATTACTCAGAGTGTTCACCAAAAAGTTTAGTCGCAAGAGTCAGTGGCGTAGCTATGGAGGGGGGTTGGAGGGTAGAACCCCCAAAGTTAATTGGAGTTGGCAAAATTCGAAGCGACTTTGGAAAATCAAAGTAAATTCTGAAAATTGGGATTTTTTTGGTAAAATTAAGAGGAGTTAGCAAAATGTACGGTAGTTGTCAAAATCTGGGCAGTTGGCAAAATCTGAATCCACTTGGTAAAATGCAAGCGAGTTGTTAAAATTACAACTGGTTTTATAAAATTAAGGAGAATTGGAAAAATTGAGACAACTTAATAAAATCTTGGGGAGTTGGGAAAATTCGAAATGTCTTGGCAAAATTCAGGTGAGATGAAAGAATTTGGATTTTTTTCCATAAAATTATGGCAAGGTGACAAAATTTAGAGTAGTTGGCAAAATTCGAAGCTACTTGGTAAAATGCAGGCAAGTTGTTCAAATTGGGATTGTTTTTGTGCAATTAAGTAGAGTTGACAGAATTCGTAGTGACTTGGCAAATTCAGGGCAGATGAAAAAATTTTGATTTTTTTTCTGTCAAATTATTGCGAGTTGGCAAAATCTACGGGAGTTGGACAAATCGAGTTAACTTGTCAAGATCTGGGGTATTAGGAACAATTCGAAGCCACTTGATAAGAAACGAAACCACATATAGAAAATTAGGCACATCCACACAGATCCACACAGAATTACGTCCAAAATTGAATTCCGAGTTGGAAAATCTTCGGTTCCATTCCACCTCAACCATAAGTCCTTCGCTATGCCCCTGCGAGGAGCTACTGATGGTAATATGATAATAAAACTGAAAGCAGAGGTTCCGAAAGTGGAGTCCATGTAAAGATTTTCAAGAATTTTGTTTCAAGGAACAACAACGATCCAAACATTCTCAATTTGTCTGTGTACTGAACTTTTGCTTAGCTCATGTTCCTGTCTAATGTTTTTTTTGAAATACACAAAATTAATTCTAAAACCTTTTCTCTTGTAAAATGTTTTTTTGAGAGTATGGCCAAGTGGTTAGCGCTCTTGGCTACTGATCAAAGGTATATCAGTTCGAGCAGGGCGTTCTAGATGGGAGAGGGCCTGGACATTGTGACGTCAGTCGTGTGCCACGTCACAGAAGGGGGCGATCTTTCCTCGCGTTGGTGAAGGGACCACCCTTGGTTTGATACGTAGTGGACACACAACGAGCAATAGTTATTTTTGTACCATGTCGCTCCGTATTTTTGTAGCCTTTGAGAAAGCAGTTTTATCTGCTGAATTCAGTTTGTACGTTAACTGTGTAGTGCTGATTTCTTTTTGAAACGACGGGAAAGTGTTGTATTCGAAATTGTCGGTCGAATTGTGACGTCTTACTTTGCAGTGTTGTAATTCTAAAAGACGAGAAAGATAAACTACTTAAGATTAGTTTAATTCCGAGAGAATGCGTATAACTAATAAAACCATGATGGATAACATTTGAATCCAATGATATTATGATGTTTTGGACGATATCGTGAAATGAGTGGTTCGAACTCAATGCCCGACTTTGAGCTTCTGAGGCCCTTAAGTTAGGTCAAGTTTGAGAGCTCCCAAAAATTCGGAAGTCGAAATTATATATTTATTATTCTAACTGAAGGAAACATTACAAAATAAACATGAAACTAGGGTGGTGAAAATATTTCTTATATTCTGCAACTACTAATTCCAATTCACAACTGCTGCACAGTAAAACATTAAATGCATTTTTAAGTCCCTAAACTGTAGCGTAGTTTATGCGTATGTCCCGCCCTTCCAACTACAGTGCAAAAAGTATCGAAGAAAAAGATAGAGTTGCGAATTTATTCGAAATCAGAAGTAGTAAATTGGCAATGTATTGGTGAATAATTTTCTTTCGGATTTTCGCCTCTAGAAGTAAGAACGGTATAACTTGTCTATGGAGAAAAAATTGGATCAAAGAACGTAAAATAAAGGAAATTATTTTAACTCACAATGAAAAGAAGATGCTAGTTTTTCATCGCAGGCGAGGCTGCTTACAAGTCAAAGTCTTATCAGATTGTAATGCATATGCCTATCGCAAAGAGCACAGAGGCAAAGAGTTGGAAATGGATAAAGAGATGTCTTTATACATGAAAATGATTGACAAAGGGCGTCTTACTTAACTCACAAATGAGTTATTTATGACAATTGTTGTAAGATATTTAGTGTTCTTAGAAATGGTGTCACAGGTAAATGAGGGAGTTTTTAAAAATCAAAGGCAACTTATGATATTACGTGTCATGCGTTTACTTGAATTTGATGGGAAAACCTGCATTTGCGGTAAAGCCTTTTGCTGGATATTGAAGCATTGCCGAAAATGTATCAGCAATACACTGTTAAAGAGTTATTTAAAAAAGAAAAATAAACCAACTAATTCTACAAAGATAATATACAATATTTGAAAAGAACGTATCGTATTTAAATATTTGACAACTTGATATATCCTTAATATAATAGTAAAAAAAAGGAGATATTTTAAACTACTGCTTCGATTTGATAAATGTCATTGTATTTCCTTTTTAAATTTGCTCTTACAATTCTGTTAATTATTACCGAAGTTGGATATTGAAAGCCTGTGAGATCTGCATTAGACGTTGATGTTTATGTTGGTATACGCAAGAAAAAAATATTATTCTCAATTTGTTTTAAATCTATTACATTTTAGTTTTATAGCGAATCTAATAACAAACCAAATAAATTTTTTAACAAATAAATATCACAACTATAAAAATGAGGTATCCATAGGTGACCTACAAATAATTTAAAATTTCATGGTAAACATTTCCATTTTACATAATGACCGTTACTTTGTTTATAAAAGTGTATTCATAGTTTGCCATTTTATCACGGGATGTAAAGGAACATGATGATCTACATAGCATAAAGTTTGAAAGTTTTTTTAATTAACCATAACTGGTAATAATGTGAAGTGAATATGTGAAATGTAGATGTGGAGGCAAGACATACCAAGAGTTTTTAATTTATGTTGCCAAAAATAAAAATAATCGTGCAAATGATCAACTGAAATTCCGATAACCACTTTATCACTGAAAAGTTAAATGGTGATGGTTAAGTTTTTTTGTACAAAATATAAAATATAATAGCCTAAGATAAACCTTCAACGGAATATGTCAAAATAAAATTCAGTGTGCCGCTTACATTAATTTTAAACGGTTATCCGTCCTGTGGCCGAATGGTTAGTGCGTTTGTCTACTGATCAAAGGGATCTAGGTTTGAGCCCCGATTAAAGCATGTCCCGCCCATTATCATGAAGGCTGAAAGCATGTCAACACTATCCATTATCATGAAGGAAAAGAGACGCCTGTTGTTGAACGCTACTTCTTCATTTCCTTAACCATTTTGGGTAAAACTATGTTGGTATAGTATTGGTCATATAAAATAATTTTTTGAATAATTGTTTCACACTGCCAATCACTTTTACCACTTCTGATAATACATGCAGGCTACATTAAGTTGAGATCTGCAGTCAGTTTCAATTTCTATGTTTTAGCACCACTTGAATTCATAGGAGGTAAAGCGAGCGGGGATCTAAAAGGTTCTTTGTCGTCTGATAGCTCTGGATTCAATATCTAGGTCTTCCAGGTTTGATTCGTAGGACCTTCGACTATTCTCTGGAGCATAATATTGGGACATTCCTTGGATAACATGCTTTTAAACACACTACGATCGGACATTCCTTGGATAACATGCTTTTAAAACACACTATTTATCGGGACATTCCTTGGATAACATGCTTTTAAACACACTACGAGGCTAATACAGTAATCCAGAAAAAGGGGATTTTGGATCTCTTTGATTTTTCGGTAACTAAATTATTGTTGAGAAAAACTGCAACTATGCTATTGTAAAATGCGTAATATTGAACCATGCAACGGACGGCATTCTTTAATGAAAATGTAATTTTTCAAAGATTTTCTCGTGTAATTTTTCTGAAGAGGTCTTGCCAACATCACTGATCTTTTCCTATGGCATATAAACTGACAGGCTCCTGTCAGACATCTGTGGCAAGCAGCTGCTGGAGGGGGTACTTTTTTGCAGCTCAACCCGAAATGCTGCAGAACAAGCTAAACAGTCGTCCCCTGATGTGACGTCACGATTTTAACACGCGAGCCGTCTTCCATCTGGAATGCCCTGGTCCGAGCCCGGAGATGTTTGTGTCTTTTTTCAGTGAGGTTTCGCCTTCCTCACAGACCTTCTGCTATCGCGTATTAAACTGACAGACTCCTGTCAGCTCAAGCAGCTGCTTGAGGGAGTATTTATTTTTTTTAAATCGCCCTTAAAGATCTTTCTAGAAACCATGTTTAAGGGTATTTCCAAAATAGCCACTTAAACTTTTATACCATTAACTCAGACTTCATCATCCGTTTTTTCATTCCGTGATAATAATAAAGTCGAGTAAGCCAATCGCATAAAATCGAATGTTGCGTAGTAATGACTGAAATAAATACTGAATGAAATACAACAGTAACATTTTCAACTGATGCATTTCGAATTCATATCCTGTCTGTTTTTAAAAAAAAATCATTTATATGCACTGCCATGTTCGAATATTACAGAATTCTCATGTTATGTTAATGGAAGTCTAAATTCGACGCTCTATAATTTTTGTAATATGCATTAAATGGAAAAATGACATTGAAGATAAATTAAAGATCATTATCGATTTTCAACACTATTGGTTCAGTACTTCAAAAGTTATGGAATTTGGTACTTTTAACAATAACCTTTGTTGCATTATAAAAATCGTCATAATATGTAGTACTGAAATAATCGTTACGCACACTTCTAAAATGCATATTTATTTGTTAAATGGTTTTGGAGACGACACTCGTTATTTAAGCGCCAGTTATTTTCGGACGTGAATTCTTATGATGCCTGATTGTTGTGAAATATTCCAGCTACCATAACTCTTTAAACACTGAACGAATATTATTTAAAATATAAAATTAAAGATATTTTTGATACTTCAGTCTCATTAAATGTTCATTTGTGGTAGAGTAGATGCGACATAAGTGGCGCCATCTATGAGACGTTAGTGAAGTTATATTGAAGCTTACTTTCCCAGTTAATTTCGACTTCAAAATCTTCACATTTTTCTTTTGTGTCAGTTTAGAAATGTATCAATAAATCGAAACACGTCATAAAATATGGTTTTCTGATTAACTAATAATATTCGTGAGGAGTCGACCGATGCTGAAAAAAGCAAATCGAATCTCTCATCTTATTTAAAGAAAAATACCGAGGGAAATTATATTCTTTGAAATTAAAATAAGAATGTGAATATATAACTAATGCAAAGGTGAGTATTAATAAAATTAATTTTGTTAGGTCATTGAATAAACAAAAGCGAAATTTTTTAAAGTTTTTGACACCAAATTTTCATTTCTGTTTTATATAGAGATAAAAAGAAACAACAACATAAGTTTATGTTGTTTTTTTATCTCTATATAAAATTTAGACAATTTTACACTGCCAAAAATATTCAAACGGGTCCAAACCCTCTTGCAGAGCTCTAGCTAAGGCGGTGTTTTAAACTGTCAATACGTTATTTGCATTTAGAAAATGCGAAAATAGATTAAATACACCTCAATAATTTTTCATAGCGATATAAAAATTTACCTGCAATGTCCTTCGGGGGCTGGCTGCCAACCGGGTATAACCATCAGACTAATGGCACAACGACTTTGTGACATTCTTCCGCTGGAAATCCTTTTAATACTGGAACCAGGATTCAACAACTTAAAAGAAAGGCGAACCCCGGGGAAAGGGACACCCGGACAATTCCTGGTAGGCCAGTCGGTTGGTAATTGATTCGTAATTAATTAGCAAATAATGGGTAATGACCATGGCCAAATATAGCTAATTGGTTAGTGGAAATATAAAATAATCGAAATCTCAGGTTCATGGTGTGTAGGATTTCGGGCTGGAATTTCAAATGACTGTAGAAAGATACGAAGTAAGAGACCGTTGTTTCGAAGTGATGCAAAACGGAAAAAGATTGGAACAAACATCAACAATCGATTTGTTGAGAATTTCAAAATTACATATAGTATTGAAGCTAATTGTCCAATGTATCTGTAATTGTTATTTTTTTTAACTTTTAAGAAAATGACTATGATAATTGGGATTTTCAGCAATATTCATCGATTATTTAAAAAGTTCTGGTAATGGAAACAATGCATGGCTTAGTGCTCGTTTTAAGAGTTTTAACCTTTCGTCGGTGGCGCTCTGTCTTGTAACACGGATAATGGCCTTCGGTCTCACAGCCTCATGATATGTATCTTAACATTAAAAGTCTATACCTTTCTGTTTTCAGGATCCCCAAAATTTCAATTCCCCTCCCTCCCACCTGTTTGAAAAAGGTGACAGGCATTGCTTCTAAACGATAAGATGTAGAACAGCGAAACTCAATAAACTGCTTCCTCTAATCATAACTTACACCAATTGAAAGAGTTCGACGTACAAAAATTTTCTCCTTTTAAATAATGATAGGAACTGCTTCTAAACGCTAAACTTGCTATGCAATTTCCTCTGATAGAAACCACCCCATTGTTTGGACATCAATTTTTTTTTTAAATCGAAAATTCTTTAAAATATTTTTTGTTAAATCGTACGTTATAAACAACAGATATTTGGTTTTATTTATAATTGTTCTTTTGTTTATTTTTGTATGTCTCTATAACAAAATTTACATTTTCTGTTTATTCATTTGTGAAATTCAATTTCTTTAACGTGCATTTTTTTGTCATTTGTATGTTGAAAAGGCCTGTAAATGGTAGCTAGGCGTAAACTGGAAGGAGAGCTGTGTACCAATCCCTAGTGATGATGCACACAACCGGCTAGGTCTAGCACCTAATGTCCGACCCCACCTTCTCGTGGTGCAGGCCGTTAGTAACTTTCAAAAGAGATATTCTCTTTTGGACGGGAACGGAAGGGGAGGGCTGCCAGTTCAGTATGGCCTGCTGATCTGGTCATCTATGGCCACTTTTTTCTTTTTTTTCAACCCTGCTGAGGAGTGGTCAACTTCACAGGGTCCTGGTGCTGACCATTTATACCTACTAGACTGGACTTGTTTATGGATTTGAGCTTGATTATTGATCCTGGACTTGCTGCACTGGTGGGCCTCTGTTGAGGGAGAGTCTGCTGCTGTGTTTTCTGTTTGCTTCTGGGTTGCCAGCTCTAAGTGAACAGAGGCATGGGATACCTTATATCAGCTGGTGGATAATCCTAATCAGAGGCCATCGCAGGTATCTGAACTTACTTAGCTAGTTGGGCATCGTCAAGCCTAAACTGGAGTAATGTGTCTCAGGCAGGCCATGTGGCTCTTGAAAAAGTCCACTTGAAAAGGTGGTGCCTGAAGGTCCTACCAGCATCGGTGACTTCAGCCTTTAGCGGAGGAGGAACGGGTCTTTGCCACATGCCTGCGATCAGGGGGGCTGTTTGATATTTTTGGCCCTACCAATCTCAATAAACCTAATTTCTTTAAAAATCCTACTAATCATTTTCTCTCTGCAGGAACGAGGAACGTGAGGACATTACATAGAGATTATTCTCTTGATGTCCTCATGCAGGAATTCCAGCGCTATAATCTAGATATTCTAGGCTTGCAAGAGACCAGATGGACAGGTAAAGGTGAGATACTTAAAAGTAACTTTAAATTTCTCTTTACAGGGAGGGAGGATGGAAAGCATCACCAAGGCCTGGGTCTGCTGCTCAGCAGACATGCTAGTGATGCTCTTCTAGGATATGAGTGCATTAATGAAAGGTTTCTTACAGCAAAATTTCAGACAAGCATTAAAGACTTGAATGTTATCTGCTGTTATGCCCCCACTGAGGATGCTGATGAGGATGAGAAGGATAGGTTTTACGGACAACTTCAGGATATTTTGAATTCTGTCAAGAAAGGAGATATTACCCTTGTTCTTGGTGACTTCAATGCCAAAGTTGGTACTGACTCTGATCTTTGGGGAGGGGTGATAGGCCCTTTTGGTATTGGTAGCTGCAATGGCAATGGGCAACGTCTTCTACAGGTAAGTAAACTCAATGGTTTCAGAATAACTAACACATATTACAAACACCGCGATATACATAATACACATGGGTTTCACCTGATGGGCTGCATAGGAATATGATTGATTATATATTAATTAACAGCAAATGGGCTAGTTCTGTTAGAAATACCAGGGCATATAGGGGAGCTGAAATTGGATCTGACCATTACCTTGTTAAAAGTGTCTTGCAACTTAAACTTAAAAAGTGTTGTGCTAGGGTTAAAAAATTTACCTTTGATACTGAAGCTCTGAAAGACCCAGTTATAGCTAAAGCTTACCATGATAGGTTACTTAGTCATTATGACAGTCATGGTTTGCTTAATACTGAAGTTGAGGAAGAATGGGGCCATTTTAAACAGGCTTTTTTGGAAACTAACAGTACTCTTTTAGGAAAAAAGGAGCAGAGGAGACAGAATTATTTAAGTGATAAGGCACTTGAGCTTATTTCAGAAAGAAGGAACTGCAGGAATGTCCTTAATCAGTACCCTACTAGTCCTAATAGAAAAGATTACAGAGAGCTTAATAAACGTGTAAAGGATCAGTTAGCTACTGATAAAAATCTTTGGCTTGATAGCTTGGCTGACAAAGCTGGGGAAGCAGTTAGGCAGCACAACAGCAGAGAGCTGTACCAGATAGTTAATGTTTTATGTGGTAGAAAACGGACAGGCATACAGGGATTGAAGGATAAACAAGGTAAGGTTATAGAAGGGAAGGATTCTGTCATGGCTAGGTGGGCTGAGCATTTCAGTGATGTTCTAAACAATGTGGTTAGTTCTACTCCCATTGTTTGTAACGACGATAGATGCATTGGCAGCTTTAACGTTGGCCCTATAACACAATCTGAAGTTAGTTTGGCTATCTCTAAACTTAAACTTCATAAATCCCCAGGGGTAGATGAAATTACTGCAGAAATGCTCAGAGCTGGGAATGTTTTGGTTACCACTTGGATGACTGAAATTCTGAATAACTTTTATGATAAAGGCATGGTTCCTAAAGATTTTACCAGAGGTATTATTATCTCTATCTTCAAAAAAGGTGATCGCATTTCTTGTGATAACTATAGGGGTATCAGCCTACTCTCTGTTCCAGGTAAAGTTCTTTCCATGATTGTCCTTAATAGAATTAAGAATCTGGTTGACAGGCAATTGCGTGATGAACAATGTGGATTCAGAAGTGGTACGGGATGTGTAGATCAGATATTTTCACTTAGGCAGATTCTTGAGAAATGTTTAGAGTTTCAGAAACCTTTGGTTGCTAGCTTTGTTGATTTCAAAAAGGCTTTTGACTCTGTTGATCGTCATAATTTTTGGTTGATTGTGAGATGATATGGTATACCAGACAAGTTAGTTAACATAATGAAAGCTCTCTATAATAACACTGAGTCATGTGTGAGAGCTGGTAAGTCTTGTAGCAATTGGTTTAGCATTACGTCTGGTGTTCGACAAGGGTGTATTTTGTCTCCTTTTCTCTTTAGTTTGGTTGTTGATTATGTTATGCGAAATTCACTTCAAGGGAAAGATTTTGGCCTTAAATGGGCTGGAGATACGAAAATTTCTGATTTAGATTATGCTGATGATTTAGCCCTTTTGGCAAATGATGTTGATGAGATGAACTCTTTCATTCGAGCTGTTAATGAGACTGGTAGTAGAGTAGGTTTGGTTATAAACAGAGAGAAAACTAAAGTGATGAAAATTGGTCAGACAGGTTGTGATTCAGTTAATCTGAATGGTTGCAGTCTTGAGCAGGTGTCACAGTTTAATTACCTTGGGAGCTATGTAACTGATACTGGTGATGTGCGGCATGAGATTAACAGACGAATAGGTATTGCTGCCGGGACTTTTAAGAATCTATGGAGATTGTGGAGAAATAGGCGTATACACCTAACGACTAAAATTAGACTCTATAATAGTTTGATTCTTTCTAGGGTTAGTTATGGTAGTGAAACTTGGACGCTGTGTAAACAAGATAACAGGAAACTAGATGCTTTTGATTCTAGATGCTTACGCAGTATCTTGGATATTAGGTGGTTTAACTTTGTAACTAATGATGAGGTTAGGCAAAGGAGTCTGCAACTTCCTTTAAGCAGCATATTGTGCAGAGAGAGACTCCACTGGTTTGGCCATGTTGCCCGTATGGATAATTATAGATTGGCGAATAGGGTTATGAACAGTGTGCCTAGAGGCCACAGAAGGAGGGATGCGGTGGGCAGACAATGTCAAACAGGACCTTGTTAGAATTGGTGTGCAGTGGCCAGATGCAGCAGATGTAGCTCAGGACAGATATGCTTGGAGAATTAAACTGCATAGTCTGGTTGTACCTCCGTAGCCCATGGCTGCTTGAGGATGATGATGATGATGTTGCAAAAACGTTATTTCATGAAACCCCTGGACAGATGGTGACATTCCGAAGTGTTTGCGTCTACAGCCCTCAGACACCTTAATTCGCCATTTGCTATATCCAAAAAATTTAAAGAAAATGGTGGTCTGGAAAATGTTAAGAAGAATTTTAAGTATTTTGCTTATAAAATGAAAAAAGAAACGGCAATTCGAGGAATTAGAAGATCTGATTTCAAAATGGGTGAATTAAAAAAAATAAAAGATATATACACAGTCGTATCAAAATAAAATGACCCATTATTAGGTAGGTAGTCAAATTATTGTGAAACTACTGTGTATATATTAAAAATGAATGAATCCAGCAACGAGTCTGACCCTGAAAGAATTAGTAGCGATTTAAAGTGCACTAAGCAAAAAACGTACCATAAAGATTGTCTTTATGTTGTTTTCAAGTACTGTATAAGTAATTTACATTGTAGGGCATATAGCAACATTAATATGGCATACAAACATGTTATAGTATCACAGGCAAGAAGAGGCGTTTTGCACTCTCCTGCATTTCGCGAAACATTAGTCATGTAGACGATCATTGCCACCAAGAAATTTTTCTTTTTTATAATTCATGTAATTTTTTGAGTTGAAATATGCATTTTTATGACCGTACCCTAATCCTACATTGTATTTTTCTGTTGCAAAACTCTGACATCTAAATAGGACAAAAATATTTTTAAAACAATTTTAGTAATCAGAAATTTCAAAAATGTGAAAAAAGCGATATTTTCGAATGAATCCTATTACGAGCAAGATGAAATTCCATCTACTCCTCCCTAGAACTTGAACAGGAAACGTTCAAGCTATTTCAATAATTTTTGGTTACCTGAGGACAGAAGGCAAATTTCATTGTTTTATATTCTCTCGACTGCTCTGAAAAGTCGACCCAGTTGTGAAAATTCCCTTACAATGGGGGTATTTCCTTACTTCTTTTAAAAAATTTCTCTCTCGGAGTCGGAACCTCGGGAGGGGGGAGGGAGAGGTATTCTATACACACATTAGACTCTGGTACAAAAGTATAGTTTGTTTCCCACCTTCCCTGGGGGGAGGGAGCTTCTAAGGGTGGTCATGTGTGGAATTTATCCAGAGGCGGGTCCACTGATGATTCCAGGGCCATTTCCATTTATAATTTCGCCACTGACTTGTAAAGGAATGCATCTCTGGCATTAATTAGTAAGTATAAAAATTAGCAGTATGATTTTTTTCATTAGATTTCGCAAATCATTCGAATATGTACTGGGAATTAATTTATTAAGTTGTGTGTTTTCAACGAATTGAAAGTTTCGAAGTCCGCCCTCTTTCTACGGCGCGGGGGGTTAAACCCTCTTAAGTTAATTCCCTCCTTAAAGAAATTTTATTCTTGAAAAAAGAAAATATTTTTCTACACTGGTGCTCAAAATTAAAGGATAATGTATAAATTCGTACGTAACTCGAATATGGTAAGGAGGTACATTATTACATTACAAATTAAATCAAGCAGGACAAATCATAATCGTATAATGTGCTTGCGTTAAGATCATAATCGTGAAATCGACATGAAGGAGCAGTCCATGGGACAAAACTAAAAGTCTGTTACGTACGACGTGCGGTATGTTAATACGGAATATGAACCCCCCTGACAGCCATTCAGCTCAAGCAACGACTCCTCATACTGTTAGGAGGGGTTTGATGAGGTCTTGAGGTATTTATGACCACTCGTCGACAAGTGCCGTTCTGGGAGTGTGCTGACGAGCTCCAATGCGTCTCCATAGAGCAGTGATTCTTAACTTTTTATGTTTCAAATACTCCCTGGAAATGCGTATGGCATACCCCTTGTATAGATGGATAAAGCTATAGTTATAGTATAACAATGCCAACTTAGCGACTTTTGAGCTCTCACGGCATACTCCAAAAAATTTTACTGCAAACCCTATGTTGAGAACCCCTGCCCTAGAGCATCCCATACGTGATCAATGGGACTGAGTGGATGATTTGGGTGGCCATTCCATTCAACGAATATCTTCCTCTTCGAGAAAATCGTGATGATGATGATGATGACCATCATCATCTTAACGCAAGCACATTAGCTCGATGATAGATCTTAACGCAAGCACATTAGCTCGATGAGGGCGGGCGTTATCGTCCATAAGAATAAAATCTCGACCGACGGCCCCCGGGAATGGCGGGACGTCTGTACTGTAAAATCAGGAGCTCGTCTGTACTGCTTTCTTTGTTACTTTCATACATCGGTAACAGAGCTACTCGGAAAGACATGCAGGTCTGTACGCCCGTTCGTCATGATTCCTGCTGCAACCATCACGACATGGCTACAAGAATAGTCCATTTCACTGATGTTCGAGGGACTGTTGCGGGTCCCTGGTTCTCTCCAGATGAAAATATCGCGCGAATCAGTACTTAAGCTGAATCGCGATCCCACTGGTCTGGACTCCAAGTGTAATGTTGGCTACTACACGTTAAAAGAGCTCGCTGGGCGGCGGGAGTTAGAGGGACACAAATAACAGGTCTCCTGGCATAAAGGCATTGTTCACGAAGTCTCCTGTAAACAGTATGCTTTGAAACCCTCGTTCCTATAGCTGATGATTACTTTCATATATCGGCAGCTATACGCGTTTTTATCGATTATCCTTAATTTTGAGAACCATTTAAAAGGATTCAAACCTTCTTTCAGATCTTAAAGTCGATGCTTTAAATTATCAATACCTTATTTACATTTACAAAATAAAAAAAAAATACTTTTGGACTGTAGAGAAATTATTTCTAATATGTTGCATTGGACTGCTGAAAAAATGAAAGGTAACATTAAAAAAAGTGATATAATTTTTTATTGTACGATACAGGTGAACAAAAATTTGCCAAAAAAAAAGGTATTTTAGCATAATAGGAAATGTGTGGAAAACGAGACCCTTGATACCGGAAATGAGCGTACTACGATGACATAATTAACAGAAGAAAATATTGTGCATCGTAGAAGGCGGTTCAGATGCTCCAAAAATTTGTATGGATATATATGAGATCAATAAAATTCCTTCTGATGGCTAAGCAGGTTTGATAGCATCGATCCATGCTCAACATAAGTTTGTTCAGAAGGGCCTGAAACAAAAAAATCCCTTTTTTCGCAAAAGTTATCCTTTACCTCGCTCGGAGTGTCCAAGGAGACGGCTGACTCTTAACAATGAGTCGCCGTAAGGCATTCCATACGTGTTCCACGGGATTTGGAAAGGTGACCAGATTTCTGAAAAGCGATTGATGCATGAAAGCAAAACATCGGCCGATTTGACAGATTACCCGTCCGACATTAAAAAAACACGCGATATTGCTGTCAGTTAGAGTTGCTTAAAAATAAAACTTATTGAATTACAGTTCGGCCGATTAATTGTTGGCGCCTCACACACCTGAAGATTTGTCGGTTTGACTGCTTTTATGTTTTAGCCGTCCCGTGGCCGAGTGGTTAGCATGCTTTGCTACTGATATAAGGTCCCTGGGTAATTAAGGCATGGATGTTTGTGTTGTTTTTCTGCTGCTGTCCTGCTATCCTCTCAGAACTGTCAGACCTCTGGGGCAAGCAGCTGCTTGAGGGGGTATTTATTTTTTTTATTGCCTGTTTTTCCATTAATATACTGTTACGACAGATGAACGTGCTACAGTAAAACCATGATTGATGTGTCATTGACGCGCGCTTGTGCTTCACCGTGAGAATTACGTCACTAGCTGATTGGAACAGACAAAAACTTGATTATTTAGCGATGTTTAAAAGAGAGAATTTAAAAGTTGTTGGTAATGGCTGGAAGTGTACATTCATTTATTCCTGTAGGGAATTAGTATTAAGTTAATTGACCTTCTACTGTGGCATAAAAACTGACAGGCTCCTGTCAGACCTCTGTGTCAAGCAGCTGCTTGAGGGTGTATTTATATATTATTATTATTATTATTATTAGGAAAGTTGTTCAAGACTAATGAACAATCAAACCTAGGAGACAATATGCTAGTCGAGCAAGCCCAACTGATATTAACTTCTCTATAGGAAGAGTTAATTGTCTGGTGCATAGTGAATTTAATACGTAAAAAAGAATTGGTACAGTAAATTGATTAATAAGGTAAATTAATTTTTCTCAAGGATAGTTTTTATCTACAATGTTCTAAAAGTTTTCGTTTGAAAAGAGACTGTAAGAACTGTAGTACGACTATTTGAAGTATTGGTGGAAAATGTGAAATATTATTTTGATGGTTTAGCTTCATACTCTGAAGATAAGGATTTGTGTTAGTTGAATTTATTTTACATATGTAGTTTTTATACTTTTGAAATAAATTAACTCATTTATGAATTTTTATTGCTGAACATTGTTTTGAACTCATGCTCAAGATTTCCTATTAAAAATTCATAACAATACTATTGTGATTGCGCATAATGCTCCAGAAGTTTTTTTTTAATCAGAAAACCAACAGATGTTCATTCACACTACTCTGTTTAATAAGTCAGTAAACATTTCCGAATAAATTTAATTCTTTTATGTACCTAAAGTATTATTCTGTATTATCAATGCATAGAGTAATATTTGATAATACTAAAATTAGGAGTACTTTGATAATACTAAAATTACATCACTACTTAGTTAATATACCGAACCGAATACATTTTTAATACAGACGTGAGTTCTCATTGGTTAAATAGTCGTAATTCTAAGAAGATTGTCCAAATATTTATTACAGATTCAAATGAGAACCTTTACATATCTAGCAAGGATTAATTTGGCAATCTACGTTTTCCTAATTAACTTTTAAAAAGTGACTCTGGGGAGCGCTCATTAACAACTTTGTATAAAGGTCCAAGCTGATGATGATACAACTCTGATTGGAGGGACAGTATCGCATGCCTCATTGCTCCAGATCAAACGATTTCTGAAATTTGACTTTAATCTAAATCGAGACTCATCAGAAAACAGAACTTTCGCCCATTGTTCAGAGCCCTAAATAACATGTTTAAATGACATGTCTAAATGACATGACGAGTGTTTCCGTGGTTGGCAGCAAATGGGACATAAACCACTGGCCTCTTGGCACAGAGCTTTTGTGTCACTGTTCTGCTGGAAATCCTTTCACCTGTGGCAGCAGCCTTGCTCAGCAGGCACCACCTTCAACTTTCACCATTCTAATAACTCCTCTTCAAATTAAAGGAATGATTTGTACATTTTATATGTAAATAATTTTTTTATTAATATTGTCTAATATAATTTTATTTTGCAATTCACAAAGTAAATTAAAAAAAAGGCAATTTTACATGTTGATAATGTTAGCATAAATAAATACTTTCATTAATCGATGAAAACTGCAATATTAAGGTTTTTGTATATAAATTTTGAAGTATACCCAATTCTATTTTTACACGGATTTTTTTACACGTTTTTAATTTAATAGGATTTGGAAAAGAATTCCAATTCTCTTTTTACACGATTTATTTTGATCTGACACGGTTCAAACGGCGCCTTTTAAAAAATATCCATTTGAATTTAATTCTGAAAAAATATTCCTATTCAAGAAAAAATTCCTAGAATTTCCATTTATTGCAAAGATGCCGCTTTTATGGTCACATTTTTCGAAGTAGTTTTAACTTTGACAATGTACTATAGAGACACATTTTGTGCACTCCCCAAAATGAAAACTACACTAACACAAGTTTTATCTATTGTATTCTCTATTTTATGGAAAAATTGTATAAAACTTACTTCATTCGGAATAAAGTGGCAACACTGAATTCCGGGAATTCCGCTCAATTTTTATCTTCACGTTAGTCTTGTCTCTCATTTCGTGTTTAAAGTTAGATTTTTGAAGTTTGGTGTGCGTAATATAAATTTATTTAATTTTAGGGATAGATAATTTACAATTTTTCATCATCTGATTTATTAACTACAATTCAAATATTTTTCGTAAGCCTCACCACGATGTCGGATAATTCAACTATAAAAAATCAGAAAAGGAAAGATATCTCTTTGGATTACTAAGATCCAAATTTTAGATCGTCTTGCAACTGGAGAAGGTTCAACATTCGTAGGTAAATATTTTGGTTTGAACAAAGGTACCGTAAGAACCATCAAGAAAAATGAAGATGCATTTAAAAAATTTGGGCTTTTTGGAACAAAATTGAGCGCTAAGTCATCATCCGTATACGAGAGATATTGTAAAAGTGAATATGGCAAAGGCACTTAGTAATGTGGATAGAAGATAACTCGCAAAAAAAGAATACCTCTAGACGGAAATACCATCAAACAGAGGGCATTACGAATATTTAAGCAGATACAAGAAATGGAACCAACCACATCAGCTCAATTAAACAAAAATTATCAATTTTCTGCCAGTACAGGTTGGCTTGCAGGATTTCTTCAAAGACACGCGTTTCATAATGTAAAGATAAAAGGTAAAGTTGGATCTGCAGATGAGCCGGCTGCTAAAGAATTTTTGTCCAAAATTGGGCAAAATTATTGAAGATGGTGGATACACTGCTGATCAATCCTAATTGGAATGCAGATGGAACTGGGCTTTTTTGGAAAAAATGCCGAGTAGAATCTACATAGCAAAATCACAAAAAAAACTGTTGGTGGCTTTAAAGCAGCTAAGGATCGTGCGACCTTTCTATTTTGCAGCAACGCTTCAGGAGATCGTATGATAAAACCGTTGTTCATCAACCAATCCCTAAGACCACGGTGAACGAAAGGTGTAGATTTAAATAAATTGCCAGTGTATTGGATGACAAAGGAAAAAGCCTGAGCTAGAAAAGAAATTTTATTGAATGGTTCCATAAATGTTTTGTTCCAGAAGTTAAACGCTATTTGAAGGAAAAGAATCTCGAATTTAAAATTCTATTGATTATAGGCAATGCGCTTGGTCATCCTGTTTTGGAACACCCAAATGCGCAATTTTGTTTTCTGCCGCCTAATGCGATATCCTTAATACAACCACTAGACCAGGGTATAATTGCCACATTTAAAACTTACTATGTAAGACGAACATTCCAATACATTTTGGATAAACTAGATAAGGATAAAACACTAGTAGTTATTAACGTGTGGAAGAAAATTTCTATTTTAGATTGTATCAGACATGCTGGATTGACGTTATCACAATTAAAACAATAAATTTTAAACGCATGCTGGAAAGCTATTTGGCCAGAATATGTAAAAAGCAAAGATCCTGTACCCCCAAATACGACTGAATATTCTAATATCATCACTTTAGCACATGCAGTTGGTGGAGAAGGATTTGATTTATCGTTCGCAGATATTGATGAATTGCTGGTTGACAAAGCTCTTAGCGAAAATGAAATGATAGATGTCCTTGAGACTCCTAATGGAAAAGAGAAAAGTGATGGTGATGAAGAGGTTCCACTCATTGCAGGTTTAGTTAAAGAAGAGCTTCAAATGGCTAGTAAATTGGAAAGTCAATTTTTTACACATGATTCCATTGTCGAAAGAGCTGGGCAATTTAAACGTGAACTGAAGTCATGTATGGCGTGTTATCAAGAATTGTACAAAGATCTAGTCAAAGCAGGATCTCAAGGATTGATTATATAGTTCGTTGTCAAAACTAATCAAACTTCAGAATCACTTGGAACAAGTGATAATTTGGTTCCTCATGCCACAGAGAGCATTTCACCATTGGAGTATGAACACGACGGTCAAAATGTTTCAAGCGATGAAAGTGATTTAATTCCAGTCTTACGCAAACGATTGCGTCTATTGTCAGAAAGTGACAACGAATAAAATCTAGTTAATAAAGCATATGTAAGTCAATTTTTTGCACTTTTCCATTCTTGAATTAGTGACATATTATTTTCTTTATGAAGCATAATTTACTTTATATATGTACATATAATTATCTTTATAAGTTTATAAAATTAAAAATGTGTTTAAATGAATAAAAATCAAATAAAGATTTAATTAAAGATTTTGATACGATTTGTTTGAAAACAACTTATTATTTGTACTGGGCTTTTCACGTCTGGAAATAATCTTCTATTTTTTCATATGCACTGTTTTTTTTACTCCGTTTTTTCGGGAACCTATCTACTGTGTAAAAACAGAATTGGGTGAACTTTATTTCGAATTCTTTGCATTGATGAGAATTTACAAATAGTGTGGGAAAATAAAAAAAGTATAAATAATGCTGATGGGCCAGGTTGATTATGGAGCATTTCTAAACATTAAATTCTATTTTTAAGCATTCCCATATATCAAGTTGTCTCCCCGAAACATCAGCAAAATGAAAGTCAGTATTTTCCGCAGAGTTCTATATATATATTATAGAAATGTTAATGGGGTCAGAGAGGTCGACCCCATTATCATTTTAATAATACATATACTAAAACATTAGACTCCGAATTGGAATGAATAATAAAAATAATATTTTAGATGGATATTTGCTTTCTGAAATATCTTGCCCATTTTATTTCATTTCAATAAGCCTTTAGTGAAGCAATACACTTGAAACTATCTTGTGCGCAGTAATTATCAGTGCGAAATATTACGAGAAAGCTTTAAGTCCTACTCCTCATCCCAGATGCTAAATTCTGGAACCCTCCCCTGAACTAAATTCTCGCCCCCCACACTCTGAAACTAAATCCTGGAATAGGTGTCTGACATAGCCACAATATACATACAGAAAGGTTATTACGCCTACATAAATATGTTCTTTTCCAATTCAATCGATGTTCCTTTTTTCATCGAGGGCAGAAATGGGATTAGCAGAGGAAATCGCCGACGCTGCGCACTACCATCTGAGTCATCACCCTTCTTGCCTTCTTGGCCTCTCTGAATGCAATATTATGTTGGTTCCAGCTATTTAGAAACTTATTGTCGCCACTGGTTCTATGTATACTAGAGGTAGAACTGATATGGATGTGTCATTGGACGCCATGTATCAGTAAGGAGGTAGTGTCATGGCCGAATAGTTGGGCAAAACAACAGAACCATAGTCCAAGAACATGAATCAGTTTAGGTCCCTATACATGTCATGAATGCGTTATATGAATATATTTTTTTCATAAATGAAACTAAAAGTATCAAGGTAATTACTGTCTACGTTTCTTATAAAATGTGTTCCAAGTGCTATCGCATGCCTTTTGTCACTGGGTTTTTCAGATGAGATGTTTTGATCAGATCCCTAACCTAGGAATTGATCATAACGAGTTTTGCATCAAATTAAGCATTTGAGATGGAAAAATATAGTAATATAAAATTTTTCGTATTCTCTCCCGCCTACTCCAAGAAAAAAAATGGTTAGTTTTTATTCTTTTCACGTCTTCCATGTGCGGTTACTGATTGTAAATAGTTATGTGTCAAATGAAAGCTTATGTTGTAAGTATTGCCATAGGATATCAGATATCGTTATCCTCTAGTATCTCCCTAAATCTCTACAGGTTGGAGATAAATCCACCTTTGCTTCCATCAGTGCTCGCATATCTCGACAATTTATTCCAAAATTGTGAAAGACACATTGTACATTAAGATTCAGAAAAAAGTACATAAGTAGAAAGGCCTTTATTAGAAAAAAACGGGCCCGTATCTAGAAAAAAAAAATCTAGGTAGGGGGGAGGGGCAAGAAACATAATCAAGCCAGAAAAATGTAAAACTCAAACACTGGATTTCCAATGCAGTAAAACATTTCACCATCCGTTTTAAAGTTCTTGAAAAAATCTGAAAAAAAGTTAATTAATTTAAAGCAAAGGGGCCTAGCCCTCCCCCTTTCAGAATGCTAGTAAGGCTAAACTGTAATCCCCCTTTCAGAATACTAATAAGTTTAAAAAGTACCCCACTTTTAGAATGTTAGTAAAGTTAAAACGTACCCTCACTTTCAGAATGTTAGTAAAGTTAAAACGTACCCCCACTTTCATAATGCTATTAAAGTTAAAATTCACCCTCACTTTCAGAATGGTAATAAGGTTAAAACGCACCCCCCACTTTCAGAATGCTAGTAAGTTTGAAACGTACTCCCTCCCCCTTCAGAATGCTAGTATGGCTAAAAGTACCCCCACTTTAAGGAAGCTAGTAAGGTTAAAACGTACCCCCCACTTTCAGAATGCTAGTAAGGTTAAAACGTATCCCCTCTTTCAGAATGCTAGTAAGGTTAAAACGTATCCCCACTTTCAGAATGCTAGTAAGTTTAAAACTATCCCCCCGCTTCAGAATGCTAGTAAAGTTAAAACGAACCCCCTTTCAGAATGCTAGTATGGCTAAAAGTACCCCCACTTTCAGAAAGCTAGTAAAGTTAAAAAGTACCCCCAATTTCAGAATACTAGTAAGGTTAAAAACGTAACCCCCTTGCAGAATGCTAGTAAGGTTGAAAAATACCAATACTTTCAAAATGCTAGTATTAAAAAATACCTCCACTTTCAGAATGCTAGAACGTTAAAATGTACCCACCAATTTCAGAATACTAGTAATGTTAAATCGTATCCCCTTTAAGAATGCTAGTAAGTTTAAAACGTACCCCTCTTTCAGAACCTATAGTGAAAACTAACTGTTTACGTAATAGACATAAATTTTTAGTTCTAAATTAATAAAGTTTTATTTGATATAGACATAAGATTTGATGTACGCGCTCTCATAGACGTGAGAAATTTAATAAGTGACCCCTCTACTATATTCGAACATTTACTATCACGTGAATTGCTCGATCATGTCACGATTCATATGATATGTTGAAATCTAATGATGCAAGGAAAAGAAATGAAAACAAATTCTAGTTTTTTGTCATATGTTAGAATCAAAATAATAAAACGGTTAATATTGGATTGAAATAATAAAACGGTTAATATTGGATTGAAATAATAAAACGGTTAATTTTGGATTGTCAAAGTTGGTACTGACTCTGACCTTTGGGGAGGAGTGATAGGCCCTTTTGATATTGGTAGCTGTAATGACAATGGGCAACGCCTCCTACAGGTAATTAAACTCAATGATTTCAGAATAATTAACACTTATTACAAACACCGCGACACACATAAGTACATATGGGTTTCACCTGATGGGCTGCATAAGAATTTGATTGATCATATATCAATTAACAGCAAATGGGCTAGTTCTGTTACGAATACCAGGTCATATAGGGGAGCTGAAATTAGATCTGACCATCACTTAGTTAAAAGTGTCTTGCAACTTAAACTTAAAAAGTGTTGTGATAGGATTAAAATTTTTTCTTTTAATACTGAAGCTCTGAAAGACCCAGTTATAACTAAAGTTTATCATGTTAGGTTATTTAGTCATTTTGACAGTCATGGTTTACTTACTACTGAAGTTAAGGAAGAATAGAACCATTTTAAATAGGCTTTTTTGGAAACTAACTGTACTCTTTTAGGAAAAAAGGAGCAGAGAAGGCAGAATTATTTGAGTGATAAGGCACTTGAGCTTATTTCAGAAAGAAAGAACTGCAGGAAAGTCCTTAATCAGTACCCTACTAGTTCTAATAGAAAGCATTACAGAGAGCTTAATAAACGTGTAAAGGATCAGTTAGCTGCTGATAAGGCTTGATGGCCTGGCTGACAAGGCCAAGGAAGCAATTAGACAACACAACAGCCGAGAACTGTACCAGATAGTTAATGTTTTGTGTGGTGGAAAATGGACAGGTATACAGGGATTGAAGGATAAACAAGGTAAGGTTATAGAAAGTGAGGATTCTCTCATGGCTAGGTGGGCTGAGCATTTCAGTGATGTTCTAAACAATGCGGTTAGTTCTACTCCCATTGTTTGCAATGATGATAGATGCATTGGTGGCTTTAATGTTGGCCCTATAACACTATCTGAAGTTATTTTGGCTGTTTCTAAACTTAGACTTTATAAATCCCCAAGGGTAGATGAAATTAGTAGGGAAATGCTTAGAGCTGAGAATGTTTCTGTTACCACTTGGATGACTGAAATTTTGAATATCTTTTATGATAAAGTCATGGATCCTAAGGATTTTCCCAGAGCCATTATTATCTCTATTTTCAAAAAAGCTGATGGCAGTTCTTGTGATAAGTATAGGGGTATCAGCCTACTCTCTGTTCCAGGAAAAGTTCTTTCCATGATTGCGCTTAATAGAATTAAGAATCTGGTTAAGAGTCAATTGCGTGATGAGCAATGTGGATTCGGAAGTGGTAAGGGATGTGTGGATCAAATATTTCCACTTAAGCAGATTCTTGAGAAATGTTTAGAGTTTCAGAAACCTTTGGTTGCTAGCTTTGTTGATTTCAAAAAGTCTTTCGACTCTGTTGATTGTCATAATTTGTGGTTGATTGTGAGATCATATGGTATACCAGACAAGTTAGTTAACATAATGAAAGCTCTCTATAATAACACCGAGTCGTGTGTGAGAGTTGGTAAGTCTTGTAGCAATTGGTTTAGCATTACTTCTGGTGTTCGACAAGGGTGCATTTTGTCTTTTCTCTTTAGTTTGGTTATTGATTATGTTATGCGAAATTCACTTGAAGGGAAAGATTTCGGCCTTAAATGGGCTGGAGATATGAAAATTTTTGATTAGATTAGTCCTTTTGGCAAATGATATTGATGAGATGAAATGTTTCATTCGAGCTGTTGATGAGATTGGTAGTAAAGTAGGCTTGGTTATATACAGAGAGAAAACTAAAGTGATGAAAATTGGTCAGGCAGGCTGTGATTCAATTAATATGAATGGTTGCAGTCTTGAGCAGGTGTCACAGTTTAATTATCTTGGGAGCTATGTAACAGATACTGGTGATGTGCGGCATGAGATTAACAGACGAATAGGGATTGCTGCCTGGACTTTTAAGAATCTATGGAGATTGTAGAGAAATAGGCGTATACACCTAAAGACTAAAATTAGACTGTATAATAGTTTGGTTCTTTCTAGGGTTATCTATGGTAGTGAAACTTGGACACTTTGTAAACAAGATAACAGGAAACTAGATTCTTTTGATATTAGATGCTTACGCAGTATCTTGGGTATTAGGTAGTTTAAATTTGTAACTAATGATGAGATTAGGCAAAGGAGTCGGCAACCTCCTTTAAGCAGCATATTGTGCAGAGAGAGAGACTCCGCTGGTTTGGACATGTTTCCCGTATGGATAATTATAGATTGGCGAATAGGGTTATGAACAGTGTGCCTAGAGGCCTCAGAAGGAAGGGGAGACCTAGGATGCGGTGGGCAGACAATATCAAACAGGACCTTGTTAGAATTGGTGTGCAGTGGCCAGATGCAGCAGATGTAGCTCAGGACAGACTTGCTTGGAGAACTAAATGCATGGGCTGGTTGGGCCTCCGCAGCCCATGGCTAATTTAGGATGATGATGATGATGATGATAGTCATAAAAAATACCTGAGTTTACATAACCAATTCAACCAAAGCAACAGAATACTTTGCTCCGTTGTCGTCCATGGTACAGTTGCCAGATCTGCCTCTAATATATATAGAACTCTGTGGTATTATCAGCGCTTTACCTTGGCCAACAATAATAGAGTACAGGCCTGGCCAAATGGAGTTTTCTCGAGGCACTCTTATGCAAAAATAATCCGCCATGGGGCGCGCAAACACTAGTGAAACAAATCGTGTTGTCTGCATAGGTTTTAATTGAGTGCTTTCTGAGTTCGGATTTAAATCTGCGATCTTTTCAAAACTTACAATTTTTTAATTCACAGTTTTTGGAATTTTTTCTATTCTTAAAGATGGTGATATGTTGTTTTCCGATGTGTCGGTTCAGAACAGGTACGTATGATAAAAAGAAAAAGACAGAAATGAAGATCAAAGGTCACAAAAGCAACGTATCACTTGTTCAAAGAGTGTGTACGACTTGAAATGGATGGCGACTTCCCCCCCCCCCCTGCCACGTTAGCAACTGATGAGAACCCCGTGCCCTGAAACGAACTACGGGGAGCGGAATTATGATAACTGGGTCGGGGGTCACGTGGTATATATCCTTGCGCCTTTGCTTGCCTTCGTTCTCTTGGTAGAGAAATTCGATACCTTTTATAACAATCATTTTTTTAAAATAACTATAAAATGCATCATTTTGAGAAAAAAAATCAGAAAGACAGCTGAAATGCATTGTAACTTTCAGAACCCCCCCCCCCCCCCCCAAAAAAAAAGCAGAAGGATGAAAGTAAAATAACACGAGAAATAAAATCGGGAAAAACGCGATGATGTTGAGTGCTTGACATTTAAGGGCACAAAATTTCTCACTCAGAAGCTGAGCTCGTGGCACTGAACAGGTTAATCAGGAGAAAAGAAGTCATCTTTTTTTGCATCTTTCAGTCATCAAATTTCTTTTGTCGCTAATGCATAGAGTAATAATTCAAATCACTAACTCAAAGTAGTATCTAATACAGTGGTTCTCAAACTTTTATGCTTCACGTACTCCCTGGAAATGTGTACGTAACTGACGTATCCCTTGCATAGATAGATGAAACTATAGTTATAGTATAACAATGGCAATAAAATAAAACATATATATATATTTAACATATATCTAGCGACTTTTGAGCTCTCACGGGTACCCAAAAAAATTTTACTGCGTACGCCGTGTTGAGAACCCCTAACCTAATATAGAGCTTATTATGATTTTTTTAATCCAAACCTATACGATATTTCTTTCTAAAAACATTTTCCGATTAAAAATAGTAACAGCATATAAGTTACAAACATAAATGTGGCATACTTTCCTTCCCATGGTTTTTTATATTCATAAAATCTGAAATTTTTTCTTGCTACTTTAACACGAAAACGACTGAAGAGAACAGTTTGCTCGTCATGTGTTTGCGCACCATCTAGTGAGATTTTTATATTATAGGAGGCTCGCGTAAAGGTATCTTTTTCAAGTAATTGTGCAGGCCTGTACTCTATAATTTGTTGGCCAAGGCTTTACTATGTGATAACTCTCATACACACCGATAGATGGCTGCACTTGTTACAATAGTTGTAAATTAGTATATCTCAGAAAAACATTTTTTACATAAATTCTGTGTTGGAAAACATTACTGTAACGTAACGGAATAATGAAATAATTTTTGAATAACGTTAACGGAATTTCAAAGAATTTATATTGATAAAATGTAACAAATAACGGAAAAAATTAATTCGTTATTTTCACTGTGTTTGTGTTTTGATACATTTCCGAGTTTTCCTTTATAAGATATACTTAGAAATTTGTGAGAAATAGGCAGATGTATGATTTTCGTTTATGATCAAAGAACAAAGCCCTTCATTGGCACATTCCAAAAAGATTTCGATAGCACCAGGACCTCCACATCCTGAAGCGGGCCCCCAGGCCAGGATCTTTGGCGGGCTCCTCTACCTACCGCTGTGCTACAACGTGCTGCTCTACAGGATTTAGGATAAAATAAGTCAGTTCAAATGATGACACAAAAGTAATATTTATATTTATTAAAAAAACTACATTGATTTGCATAATAAAAACTTACAATGATATCATCAAAAATTATCTCAAAGTATATTTTCTAGCTTTGGTCGTTGCAAATTTTTCAATAACTTCAGTAAAATCAACTTGCTTAGCTAAATCATTTTCAATGTCGACAAGCATCATCCGAAAAGCGGTCAAATTATCAAAACAAACAAACAAACATTAAAAATCAATAGTAGTATGGAATAGGCTTCTCTATAAATAAAATAAAACATTCTTTTTTTACAAATAAAATAAAACTATTACTTCTTTGCATGCATTTCATGATGAATGATCAATAACACTAAGCAATGCTGAGAATCTTTGGTGGATTAAACTTTGAACGTACAGTTGCAATTCGTTGAAAATTCATAAAGTGATTATATTACGTAACTTAGAGTAATAAGAGCACCTAATGAATTTCTAATCAGTACCATGTTTCTACATACGTTAAACAGACACACACACTTTACTGAACTCTAACTCGTCATAATAAACCAACCCAAGTCTTGTAGAATAAGTCTATTCCATATATTCGATTGTGGCAATGAAATGCGTTTTCAAAAGAAGCCGCTAGATGATTTTTATTAGACTGTGACACCTGTGACACCTGTGTCACAGTCTAAATAAATTGTGCGCCCGGTGTAGAGAGAGTTCATTTTGACTTGTCCACCTGTGCAAGCATGAACGCACAAAGTTCAAAGACACCGCCCGCTCGGTAATCGCTTTCTGTCGCGTGCCGCGTTTTTAATTGTGTTTGCAAATTTGAGCTTTAAATCAAAAAGCGATTAATTTTCTTTTTAAATGTATCAAAACAGGCACGTGTTGTCCATCGGCATAAATAAGAGTATGAATGGCACTAAATCAAAAAGACGAAACAAAAAGTCGGTATGATGAGAGGGTAATGTAATGTGCCTAATAATTTTAGTTGGATGAACAAAGCAAAAGTCAATATTTTTTAAAGTCGCTTTGTCTTGAAGATGAGGCGGGAAATAGGACTGCCAGCTCACGCTGAGCTTTAGCCTTTTTCTGTAGGTCCTTGTGAGACCTTGTGATGTACATATGTCAATAAATTGGTGTATACACCGAAGAGCCAAAACATTATGACCAGCAGGTCTTCATGCAAATCAAAGCAACTGCAGGTAAATGACGGCGCTTGTGAAGGTCATGAAACTGTATAAATAACACCTAATCTGGGCTCTGTTAATCAGTGTTATTCTTGTTTTCCAGATGGGAAAGGCAGCGGACTTTAGTGAATTTGACAAATGCCAAATTGTAAATGCCAGATGACTGGTCAGAGAATTTCGGAGACAGCAAGGCTTGTGGGGTGCTCACAGTCAGCCGTGGTTAGTACGTTCAAAAAGTGGTCCGAGGAGGAAAAAACCATAAACCGATGGCAAGGTGTGGGCTGACCACAGCTCATCGATGCTAGAGGTGAGTGAAGACTATCCCATATGGTGTGTCAACAGAAGGGATACTGTGGCGCAACTTGCCCATAATTTGAGTGCTGGTGACGGGAGTAATGTGTCAAAACACACAGTACATTGAATCCTGCTGAAAATAGGGCTGCATAGCCACATGCAGCTCTGAGTGCCCATGCTAACCTCGGATCACCGTCGAAAGCATCTAAAATGGACAACGAATATAAGTCGTGCACCGCAGTACTGTGACTGCATATCACCATAAGGGAGTTGTCACTGAAACCACTATCGACTATAAAGGTTCCTGTCCATTTAAGCTTGCCTTAACATTGTACCTGCCTACAACGGGAGAAGACCTTATGTGAAGAGAAAAGCACTGCCTGGGATTTTATAGCTTGCCTGAAGATATAATCATTGAGGTGCAGTGAGAGTGGGATCTATTGAAATTTTGAGTGGTGCCTAGGAATTTTCCCAACACTCACTGAATTTTGTCCAGATAATTGCCAACATATAAAATAAAAGATGTTTTCTTTTGAATTTTGAGCCAGAAAAATAAAAAGAAGCCCTAACTTTTTGAGTCCTCTGGAGCAGAGGCTCCTAGGTTCTTCCATCGATAGGCCACGCCTAATCGGGACTCCAATCCTTTCAGCATGACCTTCAACTTCGTCCTCTCCATCGAGCAGGGCACCCACAGCCCGCTCGCCATCTCGGCCTTAATCGTGCCAAGGCCGCTTCAGGGACACCTGGCCAGTAACCCGATGAACCCAGCCGGCGGCCCTCCCATAACCCCAACAAAGCCGTTAGCCTACCGGGGCTTACATCACTGCAGCACCTGGACCCCACTTCGCAGAGGAACCCAAGTTCCTCCACTGCAAAAGCTATATATTGCCAAATCTAATTCCGTGGGACTCTTAGTTTGGCTGTTCCATCGATAAGTCCGCTGGAAAGGGTAGCTACTCCCGGCCGCGAGCCTCCAACTTCTTCCTCTCCATTGTGAATGGGCCGAAGCCCCCCAGTGAACCCCCCCAGTGAACATCCGTCCAACTCGATATCACTGAGACCACATCGAAGAGCCCACGGACGAGTGTACGAAGAGGTGCACAACTCAATCCGCGGTACTCCCCGATGAGCCAACAGAAGACAGGGTTCCCCAAGCCCTGTCTGTGGCCTTCAGATCGGTCCCTCAACAGTGACTGCAACTCCCAGCTTCGCTGGGGACAAGTCAATAAGCTGACAGGACTGGCCCATTCCAAATCAGTCCGCCTGCCCTCAACAAGCCCCCTCCACCGGGGGCCACCAGACTTCAAGAACTCCAGAGTGCCAGCGATCCGAGCCCAACTTCTCAGAGGCACCTTAAGCCCCCCCCCCCCCCCCCCCGTCAAGGAGGTCCCACTCCGGGAGGGGGGGGGGACCTAAAATGGACAGATGAGCATCAAAACTGGACCTTGAATGATTGGAAGAAGGTCATCTGGTCTGATGAATCTCGTTCCCAGTTTCATCATGTGGATGGCCGGGTACATGTGCGTCGTTTACCTGGGGAAGTGTAGGAACCAGGATGCATCATGGGATAAAAAACAAACCGGAGGAGGAAGTATAATGCTTTGGGCAATGTTCTGCTGGGAAACCATGGGTCCAGCCATTCATGTGCAGGAAACTATGACGTCTGCCACCTACCTAAACATCATTGCAGACCAAGTATACCCTTTTATGGCAATGGTAAACTCCTTTAGTAGTACCTTCTTTTAGCAGGATAATGTGCCATGCCACACTTCCTTGATTGTTCGAGAATGGTTGGCGAAACGTGAGGAAGACTTCGAGGTATTGCTCTGTCCTCCGAATTCTCCATACATCAATCCAATCGAGTATTTGTGGTTTGTGTGGAACAGCATATCCGATCTATGGCGTTTCACTCACATAACTTACAAAAGTTAAAGGATCTGCTGTTGGTACCAGATACCACAAGACACCTTTAGAAATCTTGTAGCATCCATGCCTCACTAGGTAAGAGTTGTTTTGGCGGCACATGGAGGACCAACATCATATTAAGCAGGTGGTCATAATGTTTTGACTCTTTGATGTATATATATAAGCGTAGACTGGAATATTTAACACTAAATTATATTGCTTATAAAACTCTCAGTCGATATCAATTTAGAGGAAAAAGTGTCTTGAGCTGGGTGGGATACGAACTCACGACCTGCTGATAACATATCAGGTTCTCTGACCGCTGAGTGACTGGAGTAAGAATTAACCTCTGAGGACACCAATAAAAATCTCCCTTACTGATATTATGAACTTTCTACTTACAGACCACAGTTTTCTGTATCTCATGAAGGCATTGTCCCAGTGGCTTGCAAAAAACCTCGAGGAGCAGATGGCAAGTATGTCGTGAAGATTACCAGTATGTTACGAGTATGCAATTGAAGAAATTAACTGTCAAGGAACGTATCGCTCTTAGTTTAACGTTGATATCTAATGTTATCAGGAGGTCATGGGTTCGTATCCTACTGGCTCAAGACAATTTTTCCTCTAAATTGATATCGATAAACTAAGAGTGATACATTCCTTGACAGCTGAACAAAAACGTCAAGAAATTAATTCAGTATATTCAGTAGTAAAGAATCACAGGATGTGTCATATAGATATGGAACTCATGAAATATAAGCTGAAAAAAGACTGATTTTGCCATGAGTTGGATTCGAACTCAGATCTACTGGAAACATGCCAATTATGCTAACCACTGCACCATCATCAGCTAACATTTTATCTTCAGCTGGTGTGATTTACATACTTTCCCAATTTTTTTTTATATTATTTGATTTGCACAGTGGCGCCATCTATCGAGGAAGTGGATAACTGTGTTTCACTACAGATGGAATTTAATACTTTTCATTCACGCTCATAGTGTTAATTCAATAATTTGGTAGTAAGGAATCACAGAATGTGTCCTGTAGACATGGAACTCATGAAATAATAATCTGGAAAAAATTGGTTTTGCCGTGAGTGGGATTAACGTCATGAACGTGAATGACAAATATTAAATTTCATCTCTAACTGACAACACAGTTGTCTACTTCCCAGATAGATGACGCCACTACTCGAATCAAATAAATGTTCGGGAAAGTTTATAAGTCACACCAGATGAAGAAAAAACGTTAGCTGATGATTTTGTAGTGGTTTGCATAACTGGCATGTTTCCAGTAGACATGGGTTGGATACCACTCACGTTGAAGCCAATTTTTTTCAGCTTATTATTTTATGCGTCCTTTAGCATATTTATTTCATAAAATAATTGAAACAACATTTTGCATTAAGATTTAATTAATTTATTAATTTCTGAGGTATATTTTGATGAAGCATTACTGTTACAAAATATTCCAGATTCCATAACTCTTTAAATATCGAAAGCACATTGTTGGAAATCGAGTTAAAATAGATTTGATTCTGATCTTTATTTTCAGTCACATTTTCCCCTTAATCCCTATTTTAGAAGTTACAGCACTTTGAATTTATATTCCCTTTGACATAAAATGGAATTTCTCTAATATACTGGCAGTTCAGTGTATACGAAAATTTCACATGGTTATATGAAAATGCTATTTGGTGCCCAACTGTGATGACACTTATAGGCATTCTCATATTGTCAATAGCCAAGATTCGGCTTTGACTACAAGAGTAATGCAAATTTCGTAATATATTCAAGTGATGTGGGTTGTCAGTTGAAGGCAGAATTTTGTCCATGTGGAGGGTGAGGAGGCCCCCAGAGGAAGTGGTATAATGCAACATTTTAAAGAGAAATATGATCAATATATATTTATATCTAATCCATATAGACGATTGTAAGTGATTGGCAGCTAACTGACAGGGAATCACGCTAATTCTAACTGTGATACAATAATGGTAGAGCTTTGAAAATTTAAACTTAAAGAGAAAATCTCGGTGGTAAATTTCGGAAGAAACCTAAAATTTGACCTTCGACGAATCTATCAAAGTTAAATAGAGATCACGTAGAGGTCAAACCTTAATCTAAGATATAAAAGTAAAAAAAATTGGGGACAATGGGTATCTGGGGTCTTAGATCTCAGAAACATTGCGAAATTGTGTAGCCGGTGTGTCCTACGGGGTAAAAGGTCAAATCCGATCTACCAGTGCCAGAGTACAAAAAACTTGGTGGCTGGGGATATATCCGCTATAAATCTCATAAACATTGTGAAACTTTGGATGTGATAGATCGTTCGAGGGCAAAGGTGAAGTTTCGATATATGGTTGCACAAGATCGCAACATAGAGATCCATACGGTTGATATCCCTTTGATAAGTTGGTCCCCCCGATAGGGGACCACCTTGTCTTGGTGGGGGGGCCTAGGGCCCAGCAACCCGGCTGAAGGCTGTGCCGACCGGGTTGGGCGCCGGTTGGACATGGCCAAGGCCAACCGAGGTTGAAGACGCTGCTGGCCTGCTTGATTGCCGGTCGGGTGGTGACGGCGTCGGAGACCTCACTTTCAGGGACCTTGGGTGGTCAGTTCGACGGCTCGGTCGAAAGGTTCCTCCTGCCTAGTAGGCACGAGCCGTCCAAAAAGTCTGGGTCCTACTAAGAGTCTCCACCCCGGGTGCCGATCGAGCTTGGATCTTTATATCCTTGCACATTTGCAAACCGGGGAATAGATTAAAGTTAGGTTTCTTCCGGTGGTTAGCTTTCCTTCTATAGGACTGCTGCCATGTGAGGCCGGGGTTGAGGTGCGCCTATAGGGCGTATTCCTTGCCCCCGGCTCTAGATAGTCATGGCTTTTCTTAAACCAGCTAGTGCTGTCAGGCGGAACCGGGAATTGCCATGGTTGCACAAGATCGCAACATAGAGATCAATACGGTTGATAGCCCCCCCGATAGGGGACCACCTTGTCGTGGTGGGGGGGCCTAGGGCCCAGCAACCCGGCTGAAGGCTGTGCCGACCGGATTGGTTCACCGGTTGGACATGGCTAAGGCCAACCGAGGTTGAAGACGCTGCTGGCCGGCTTGATTGTCGGTCGGATGGTGACGGCGTCGGAGACCTCACCTCTCAGGAGACCTGTGTGGTCTGTTCGACGGCTCTGCCGAAAGGTTCCCCCTGCCTAGTAGGCACGAGCTGTCCAAAAAGTCTGGGTCTTACTAAGAGTCTCCACCCCGGGTGCCGATCAAGCTTGGATCTTTATATCCTTGCACATTTGCAAACCGGGGAATAGATTAAAGTTAGGTTTCTTCCGGTGGTTAGCTTTCCTTCTATAGGACTGCTGCCATGTGAGGCTGGGGTTGAGGTGCGCCTATAGGGCGTATTCCTTGCCCCCGGCTCTAGATGGTCATGGCTTTTCTTAACCAGGTAGTGCTGTCAGGCGGAACCGGGAATTGCCGTGGTTGCATAAGATCGCAACAAAGAGATTCATACGATAGGGGACCACCTTGTCGATAGGGGACCCCGATAGGGGACCACCTTGTCGTGGTGGGGGGCCTAGGGCCCAGCAACCCGGCTGAAGGCTATGCCGACCGGATTGGTTCACCGGTTGGACATGGCTAAGGCCAACCGAGGTTGAAGACACTGCTGGCCGGTCGGATGGTGACGGCGTCGGAGACCTCACCTCTCAGGGAACCTGTGTAGTCTGTTCGTAGGCTCTGCCGAAAGGTCTCTCCCCGCCTTGTAGGCACGAGCTGTCCAAAAAGTCTGGGTCTTACTAAGAGTCTCCACCCCGGGTGCCGATCGAGCTTGGATCTTTATATCCTTGCACATTTGCAAATCGGGGAATAGATTAAAGTAAGGTTTCTTCCGGTGGTCAGCTTTCCTTCTATAGGACTGCTGCCATGTGAGGCTGGGGTTGAGGTGCACCTATAGGGCGTATTCCTTGCCCCCGGCTCTAGATGGTCATGGCTTTTCATAACCAGGTAGTGCTGTAAAAGCGGAACCGGGAATTGCCGTGGTTGCATAAGATCGTAACAAAAAGAGATTCATACGGTTGATAGCCCCACCTATAGGGGACCACCTTGTCGTGGTGGTGAGGCCTAGGGTCCGGCAACCCGGCTGAAGGCTGTGCCAACCGGATTGGCGTCCTGGTTGGACATGGCTAAGGCCAATCGAGGTCGACGATGCTGCCAACTGGTTCCCTAGCCGGTTGGTCGGTGACAGTGTCTGAGACCTCACCTCTCAGGAGCTCAGTGGAGCTGTTCAAGGGCTCGGCAGAACGGGATTGGCTCCTAGTAAGCCAGAGCCCTTTCAAAAGTCCGGGTCCTACTAAGAGTCTCCACCCCGGGTGCCGATCGAGCTTGGATCTATATATCCTTGCACATTTGCAAACCGGGGAATAGATTAAAGTAAGGTTTCTTCCGGTGGTCAGCTTTCCTTCTATAGGACTGCTGCCATGTGAGGCTGGGGTTGAGGTGCGCCTATAGGGCGTATTCCTTGCCCCCGGCTCTAGATGGTCATGGCTTTTCATAACCAGGTAGTGCTGTACAAGCGGAACCGGGAATTGCCGTGGTTGCATAAGATCGCAACAAAAGAGACTCGTACGGTTGATAGCCCCCCCCCCCCCCGAATAGGATTCACCTTGTCTAAGTGGTGGTGGTGGTGGTGGGGGCTTTAGGACCTAAATGAAGTTGAAGGTGTTCCTGACCCGAGTGGGACTGGTCAGACAGGCTAAGATGGACGGGCCGGACTAAAAGCTCCCGTCACGGGAGCTGAGGCAACTTGGATCTTTATATCCTTGTTTGTGGCGATCCGGGATATAGATTAAACTCCAGGTTTTGCAGCGGGATATGCCGTGGGTTGAGCTTTACTCCTATAGTACTGTTCACCCTAGATTGTCGTGGGCTGTGCTTTACCTATGTGGTAATGTATGTCCCTGACCATTAGATGGTGGTCAACATGACATTATCCCTATACTGGTAGTGCTTTAGGCGGAACTAGTGGGTCTTGTCATTAAGTATATTTAAGTATACGGTTGATATTAAGAAATTCTAAGTGGAAATCCTGGGGGGCGGAACTTCAACTCGAATGACTTCCACAGCATGAGTAATTATTCTGCAGCTGATAAGCATGTGATATAACCGGTTATCAAAATACTTGTGCTAGAGAGCTAAAGATTGGTGCATAAATCTATTTTGGGCCATAGATCTAATAAATTTCAGATTCGGTGTTTCGTTCTAGGTCAGATGGGTGTCGGAGTGATGATCTAGAAATCAAGAAGTGCAGATTGATTTCTAGTATACATATATCATTAATCAAGATTTATTCTTAAGTTTCTTTTTTAACTCATTACTCATTAAAAATGTATCTTTCATTTTCATGCGAATTATTCCTGCTGCTGTTCAAGAACATAATTTTTTATCTAGTGGCATTTCTCTAAGCTCCGGTTGGCCCCTGCTGTTATAAATTAAGGTTGGGTTCCCTAACATTGGCTAATATTTACTTTTATTATTTATACTATTAAATTGCCTTCTATCTAATTGCTTTCCCTTTGTTGTCAAAGGAAAACGATGATTAAAGAAAAGAATGAATGTATTGCTATTCATTCTTTTCTTTAATAATAAATACTTATGTGTATTAATAATAATATTTTTTTTAGTAATAAATACTTTTATATAATAAATACTTATGTGGGGAAAAATTATTGTCGATGGTGCAGGATTGGAACCCACATCTCTCTAGATACATGTCAGAGGACTCTAATCACTAAACCAACAATCAGAGGATAAATTTTTTTCTGCAATATGGCCTTTATGTCTTTTGCTGAATGTGTGGACCTTACGCCATCTATAATCAGGAGAAGCAATTTATTTTTCCAATTGTTGATAATAAATCTGATGTAAATGAGGAAGTCAATCACACTTAAGCATTATTATTGAAAAAAATCAATCAATAAATAAATACCTCCTCAAGCAGCTGCTTGCCACAGAGGTATGACAGGAGCCTGTCAGTTTAACACGCCATAGTAGAGGGATCTAGTGAGGATGGCGGGTTCTCAGCAGATTTTTTGCCAACTAGAATGCTGTGTTTCCAAGTGGTCAACCCTCCCAGGGTTAAGTACTGACCGCACCTAAAGCTGCTTAACTTCGGTGATCGGACGAGAACCGGTGTTTTCAGCTTGGTATTAGAATTCAATATATACTTATCTGAAAAAAATTATTGCTGACAGTGCAGAATTTGAACCATGACTCTATAGATTAGAGGTTCTCAAAGCAGGTACGCGGTTAAATTTTTTGGGGTACACCGTAGTTATGCGTATCTAGCTCAAAAGTCGCTAGATATATGTTATTTGTATATATGTTTTATTTTATTCCCATTGTTATACTATAACTATAGTTTATCAATCTATACAAGTGGTACGCCAGTTACATACACCTTTCCAGGTACGTGAAGCATAAAAGGTTGAGAACCACTGCTCTAGATACATGCCAGAGAAATCTAAGCACTAAACCAGTCATCAAACTAGATTTTGTGACCTTTATACTGGCATGTATCTAAAGAGTCGTAGATTTAAGTCCAGCACCGCTGGCAATAATTTTTTCCACATAAGTATTTATTGAATTCTATATCTACAGGTAATCTGTGCATTTACTATGGATTGTTTTTTTCGTTAGTAACGCTTAATCGTGAGTGACTTCCTAATTAACATCTGATTCATTATCGACAATTGGGAAAAGAAGTTGTCTTTCACGATTATAGATGGCGCAAAGTCCACCACATTCAGCAAAAGATATAAAGGCCACTGAAAAAAATCGTCTAATTGTTGGTTTAGTGGTTAGAGACCTTTAGCATGTTTATAGAGTCGTGGGTTCGAATCCCGCACCATTGGCAGTTATTTTTTTCACATAAGTGTTTATTGCATTCTATATCTAGAGATAATTTATTAATTCCTTTAGATTGATGATTTCTATTTCTGTTATAACGCAATTCAATTTAATAAAAGCAGTTACACGAAAGGGAACTTTAAGCCATTATTTATTGTATATGTTTTCGAATGAAGTTGAGGACTTTGAATGGCCATCAGTTCAGGTCTTTCTTCCGCTTGGGGCTAAGACTTATTCTTCTACCGCCGAAGGCTGAAGCCACTCATTTTGGTAGGAACTTCAGGCATCACTTTTCAAGTGGATCTTTTCAAGAACAAGAATCGAGACAGAAACATGACTCCAGTGTAGGATTGGCGATGCCCAACTAGCTAAAATAAGGGTTAGCGCTACCTGCGATGGCCTCTGATTGATTAGGATGATATAACCAGCTGATATAACCAGATGATATAACCAGCTGATGATATAACCAGATGATATAACCAGTTGATATAACTATCGAAACTTCTTTGCCAATAGTGTCGTTCTCGTCAAATAGGACCGCGTCGGTGCCAATCTGGTGAAAAGGCTCCTCTATACATTTGGTCTAGAATGTTTTAAAAGTCTGGGTCTAAGCAATCAATTAATCAGTTTTATTTAATCACCACCCTATAAATTAAAAAATGTCAGAGCAAATATGAGTGACCCAACCATATGGTTTGTCTGGGCCTCTAAAGGAAATTAAAATTAAAATCCCTAGATAAAAAGTAAGATGTGTTTGTTTCAAAAATGCGTAAAATAAATTTAAACTCTAAACTAGGTAATTCAACGCATGTTCAATATTTCCGTTGTAAAAAAAAGAAAGCTCTTAAATTTTTGTTTAAACTTATTTAAATTGCTTCCATTTCTTATTTCAAGAGGCAACTGATTCAAGATTTTAGGAGTGATATACCTATCGGTAATTTTTATTTTTTTCAGTGGAATTGCATATTTTGGGACTTTCTTTCTGAAGTTAAATAAATTCTGTTGGATACGAAAACTGAAATCATTCTGAGCAAAAAATATCATCACTCTAAAAATATTATAAATACGTGTCAAATAGGTAGTAGATAGTATATTCAACGTGAAATAACAGCTGAAATTACTTAAAATATCTATGTTATTCTTTGCAGTTAATTTAATAATTCCAGAGGATTTACCATAGGCACCTAATTTAATTCTTACAGAGTAAACCAGCGGTTTTAAAACCGACACCTAAGTTCCACCCTAGCAATTTACACGATGTTCTTAATTCCATTCGCCTTCAGTCATTTATGAACCTTAATGTTTTGCGTTTGACAAATGTAGTAATTAGACTTTTTTTTGGTTTTCACTAAAGAATTAACGAAGAAATACTGCGAGAGTGATGTCTTGCCCATCTGAGTTTGTTTACATCAGAGTTCATGCGAAATCGCGTTAAAGCGACATTGGCGTAAGTTGAAACCGGGTAAATCAGGTGGATAGATACTTTCTTCGAATATTTGCCATAAAGGCCCATTTTGGTTCAAATTTATTTATTATCCTTTTATATCTTCCTGATTTCTTTCTGTCTGACAGAATATCTTACGAATAAATTTTTAATAGTAATAATAGCTTTACGAAAATTTTGTAGATTTAGAATATTTAAATTTATAAAAACAGACTACATGATTTTAAACACTGCAAGAGAGTAGCAGGACAGCAATTGATGCAACTAAATAGCACGAAAAATATATATGATATTAAGAAGTCCAAAAAAGAAATGTAGTTTCTTGCAAAGTACTAAAGGCAAAAAAATGAAGGAGAGGTGAAATCTTAATATTTTTCTTTAAAACTATTTTGCATGCTTGTTCAGGAACTGGATTGGAAACTTTTCTGCACTATGAGAAAACGAAAAAAAAAAAACGTTTTTCGCTCCATTTTGCCCTAGGTGGGTCAGATATTGAACACAGATTCACATAGAGTGCAAATTGAGTGTGGCCTATCGCCCTCTGCCCGGATTTTCCGCTATTTTCTCTCTCTCCCCCCTCTATTTTCTTGATATTTTTGGATCACGAAGTAGCAGCATCATAGCAACCCAAGTGGTTGGAAAAACAAGTCCCAAGTGAGCAATAAAAGGACAAAGATAAGAACTATGTGAACTTACAGGAAACGCAGAATAGGAACATTATTGTCAATGAGATTAAGTGTTGGAAGACGTAAACAAAGTTTTAATTTGGGAAAGTGTCTCACAATGCGAGCGTCTTACTTAAATTTAGAAACGTGTAGCAGCAAACAAAATGGGATCGAATATTAGGTGATAGCAGAAGGAAAAGGGAATGATTTATGATCTTACCAGTTGCACTTCACTCGGTCGTCAATAGGCAGACTAAAGGATCCTGATGCGTGGGAAAATAACTCCTTGCCTTCGCATCAGTCAATATTGAACGGGAAAACCAAATGTTTTACAGGAGGGCAAGGTGAGATACTCTCGGCAACTCAGAGGCCAGAGTGTCAGATCACTTAATGTAGTCTCACAGCATAGTGTGTGAAACATCTGTAGTCGAGAGACCTCTACTGGATCAAGTCATCCTAAGTTTCACATGAAAGAAGGCTAAGTCCTTAGCCTTTATAAAACCTTTACTATAAAATCAGCTAAATTTAACATAAAAGACCTGGCAAGAAACCATGATTCCAAACAAACTCATGCAACGGTTTTATGTCACAACTTGCCACCCTGTCTCGCAATTAGCTCCATGCTCGCCTGACTCATTGACATGGACACCAATTCCTCTTCCAAGTGCGATATATGTTGACAAAGGAAAGGAACCGTCTCTACTATTCAGTTCTCTCATGTTAATGATGAACTGCAGCCCCATGCCTCAGCAGCGAAGGGGAGCACCATTATCCGCTTAAGTTTGCTCCTTCTCATCGTAGTTTGTTATAATGCCCAGTGCAATAATCTATTTTTTCGGAATGGACTTGATTCAACTGTTCGTATGGTTTTGCTTTAGAGGCACTTTCTCAAAATGATCGGATGGAGATGCTCAGTCAGTAATGCGCCACGCTTGTAATCTACAGTTCTGAGGTTCTACTCCCACCTGGGCCAGCGTTGAAATTTATCTCCGCAAAACATCCTGTATTGCCCACAGTTGGTAGGGAACACCGATAGGCTTGGAGATGCCGCTGTCCTTCGGATGGGATGTTAAGCCATGACCCCATGAGCAGGAGAGCCATACCCTGTGCATGCTAAAGAACACACTGGATGGCCTTGACGGAAAGCTTCCATCTGTCCCTCAACAGCTGTTCAGTGGGTCCCCTCCCCCCAAATATATCTGAGCCTTCAAGGTCCTTGTGATTATTTTAGCTGATTTAGCTCATTGTGTGCAAAAAAGTGTCACTCAGAAGTAATGTGTCACTCAGAAAGTGTCACTCAGAAGTAACAAGCCAACCGCAATCCTAAACAGCTTGAGACAGAAGGCAGTACCAAAAGAAGAAATGTAGAAATGATCCAGCAGCTCTCATGGTTAAACTCTACTTGCACTAAAGAAAGCATTGTGCAACTCATTTTAAACCTGTTATTTTATGTTGTTTCTAATCAAGACGAATATAAATTAATTCATTCCATAATACAAAAAATAATATAAGTTCTCTAGGCAGTAGAATTCTTTTAATATAGTGCAGTGGAACTGTAGGGGCTCCCTTCAAAGAGAGAGGAGCTTAAATATTTATAAAAGTCAAAAATCTTCAGTAATAGCTTTACAAGAAATTGCAACTAAAAACAAGTAAGTTTAAATCCTTTCATTTGCTATTCAAATAGATCTCTAGAAAATTCTAGAGGAATTGCTCTTCTAATCAGAAGAGACATCCCACATAAAATAATAAATCCAAACCACGATATACCAGGTAGTGATATTGTGATTGCTGAAATTAACGCTAAAGCTAAAACTAAATTATATAGTTTAGAAATTAAGCTAAAATTAAATTATATAGTTTAGAAATTAAGCTAAAATTAAATTATATAGTTTTGTAACATTTTATAATCCAGGTCAAAACTCAAAGTTTCTGAATACAAAAACCTTTTACAAGATTACAAATATCCATTGGTCTTGCTTGGTGATTTTAATGCTCATTGCCCTGTATGGGGATCTTTCAAACAAAATGGTAATGGTATTGAATTGCATAATTTTTTAAATGAACAAAATCTAATATTTCTAAATGATAAATCTACTACACATCATAATTTTGAAAATAAAAACTTTGTGATAGATCTCTCTATCATCAGTCCACATATGTTGTCAATAATTGAGTGGAGTATTGACTCTGACCCTTATGGAAGTGATCATTATCCCATTTGTTTAAAGTTTATTGATATTTTTAATTGTAAAAAAGATATCCAACTAAATAACTGGGTTAAATTTAAAGACAAGTTAGAAAGTATTGAACCACCTGAATACGTACTTGACTATAACTCTTTTATGGTCTCAGTTAAAAAAAATACCACAGAATGTTTTAATACCATAAAAGCCAAATACCGAAACTACATTCAAATTTTTGGTATTTAACAGAATTGTAGCCATAAGACGGAAGGCAGAAAAAACCCCCAAACGATCTAGAAATTTCCAAGATATTTTAAGGTACAGGGGAATTGTTGTTCTTGTCAGAAGGAAGCTAAAAGAGCATTATAGGTCTTTTTGGCAAGAATCCTGTAGTAAACTTAATGTCAATTCAAGAGTAGTTGTATTTGTAGAACTTTTAACTCCATAATTAAACCAAAAGAACAAAAATTCCCATGGAAACAAATCTCCATTAAAAGAAATATTTCAACATAATTAATGAATGAGTTGAAACTGCAAATTTATTTGTCAAAAACTTACCATTTTCAAAACCAGTTCCTGTTTATGGAAATGATAGAAATATTGAATTAGAAGTTGAAACATTTAATGAAAATATTCCACTTGCCAATCCGTACTGGATATGGATTTTACATATTATGAACTGCAATGCGCTTTAAATAAAGTTAAAGTAAAATGTGCTTGTGGGGATGACAATATTTCATAAAAATTTATGAAATCACTTCCCACAAAATTAAAAAAAAAATTCTAGATGTTTAAAATAATATTTGGAATAGCAAGCAATATCCTTCTTCTTGGTCAGTTGTGAATTTAATTTTCATACTTAAACATTAATAAACCAGAGGAAGAATTAAAGTTATATTGACTGGTGATGTGCGGCATAAGATTAACAGACGAATAGGGATTGCTGCCGGGACTTTTAAGAATCTATGGAGATTGTGGAGAAATAAGCGTATACACCTAAAGACTAAAATTAGACTGTATAATAGTTTGGTTCTTTCTAGGGTTAGTTATGGTAGTGAAACTTGGACACTTTGTAAACAAGATAACAGGAAACTAGATGCTTTTGATTCCAGATACTTACGCAGTATCTTGGGCATTAGGTGGTTCAACTTCGTTACTAATGATGAGGTTAGGCAAAGGAGTTTGCAACCTCCTTTAAGCAGCATATTGTGCAGAGAGAGACTCCGTTGGTTTGGCCATGTTGCCCGTATGAATACTTATAGAATGGCGAATAGGGTTATGAACAGTGTGCCTAAAGGCCTCAGAAAAAAGGGGAGACCCAGGATGCGGTGGGCAGACAATGTCAAACAGGACGTTGTTAGAATTGGTGTGCAGTGGCCATATGCAGTAGATGTAGCTCAGGACAGATATGCTTGGAGAATAAACTGCACGGTCTGGTTGGACCTCCGTAGCCCATGGCTGCTTGAGGATGATGATGATAATAACTTCTAATGTTCTTAAAAGTTTTGAAAAATTAATTTTGAAAAGACTTCTGTGGTTTCTTGATGAAAAAAATATCTTCTCTGATCATTTACATGGATTTAAAAGAGGCAGGTCAACTATGGATTGTCTAATTCATCTTGTTAGAGAAGTTAAAAATACTTTACACCACAAAAAGTCAATGGCTGCAATTTTTTTGACCTCTCAGATGCTTTTGACTCAGTATGGATTACTGGTCTTTTATACAAACTTAGCAAAATAGGGTGTCTGGATATATATATACTCCTTTATCAAGTTTTACCTTACTAATAAGAACTCTCAGGTTAAACATGATAATGCTTACTGAAACAAATTTAAAATGCTTAGTGGAATTTCACAGGGTGGTATTTTATCACCCACACTTTTTAATATACAGGGTGAATCTGAAAAAGTGGGCAAAACTTTACGGGGTGGTAGAACGCAGCTATACGAGCAATATTCGTCGTAGAAAGTATGGGCGGAACGCAAACGGCGAGCCGCTAGGTGGCGTTGGAAATGGTATAAAAGGGTCGGTCCTCGCACCCAACGGCATTTCTACCGTGGATTGCCGAGAGGATGGCTGGTTATACTAACCACGAAATGGCGGATATGCACTTGGAAAGCCTAATCTACGAGTGCCCCATTGAAACCGATATGGATCTAGTCGCCAGGATCGCCGTTGTTGCCGGCGATATTCGGAAATGCCTGGTGTCTTCGCAAATGTGCGTCGGTCCCTATCCCGCAGGTGTGAAGCCTGCATTACAGCTGGAGGCAGCTCTTTTGAGCAATTTCTTTGAGCATGTACCTCAATTACATTCCTGTTAATAAAATGTTTTCTGAAGTATCTCCTCTCCTTCTTGTGTTCATTCTTTAAATGTGACAGTGGAAAACTACCTTTTAACTTCTCACCGTTTGCGTTCCGACCATACATTCTATGACGAATATTGCTCGTATAGCTGCGTTCTACCACCCTCGTAAAGTTTTGCCCACTTTTTCAGATTCACCCTGTATATATTTTGTGATCTACCTGAATCCATTAATAAAAATGTTAACTATTCAATATATGCTGATGACCTTACCCTATGGGCAATAGAAAAAGAATACAAAGATGTGGAAAAAAAACCTTCAAGATGCAGTCAAAAAATTTATACTGTGACAAATGGCACTTAGGACTAAGCTGTTATTCCTCAACTAGATGTTTACCTTAATCATGGCTTGTTACCTAATAGAGATAAACATAAGTATTTAGGAGTAGTCTTTACTCTAGACTCAAATGGGATAAACATTTACAAATATTTGCACGACTGGAAATAAACTCTTTAATTTTGCCAAATGCTTAGCAACAACAAATTGAGGATGCTCTCCAACAAATCCTGTTTATAAAAATTTGTTTAGACCAAAGTTGGAGTATGGTCTTGGTTTGTTGGTGGGAATACCATATTATAAATTTAACAAGCTAAATATCTTGCCAAATGAGTTTATTTGACTTGCTTTGGGCTTACTGAGAGGTACTCCAAATCTTTCTGTTTTGGCAAAAACAAATTTATCAATTTTCGAAATTAGAGCAAACTTTTTGCTCATTAAGGATTATACAAGGCTATAGCTCAAACATAAAGAGCAGTTTTTAATAAGGAAGATTACATAAAAGAATCACGAATTTTCTGCTCTTAATATATTAAAGAAAGACTTATATTTTTGTCATATTTTGGAAATTAAAAATAAAGGTGATTTATATACAAAAGATTCCATTTGGACTTTGCAGTGTCCAAGTATTAAAGAAAATATTCCTAATAAAATAAAAAAAGTGATATGGATCAAAACGTCTTAAAGATTATAACTGAATACTTCATTGCTAATGAATATGGTGATTTTTTACAGATATTTACTGATGGGGCTTACTTCCCCAATGAAAGTATTGCTATAGTTGCTTTTGACATACCAGCCAAAAATGTTTCTGAACAATTTAAATTTTCAGCAAATGCTACTATTTTTCAGACTATATGTTTGCCATATACAAAGAAATTACGTGGGTTGAAATAAATTTTCTTAATGAAAATGTGGTGTTGTTAACAGACTGCAAAGCAGCCTTGTTGGCCTTGGAAAATGATATTTATAAAAATAATCGTTTTAAGATCATATTAGATATTTTCAAAATATACACAAAATCTGTTATAAAAAGTAATCACATTATTCTTCAATGGTTGTTTAGCCATTGTGGAGTGGCAGGCAATCAGAATGTGGACAAAATAGCTAAGGATGCTATTAATTTACAAACATCTACAACTCTACCTTCATTTCTCATATGCCTTAAAAGTTAAAATAAAGAAAAAGAGATTCAAGAACTAAATGCATATTTCAAATTTCATGCTTCAATAATAGTAACTTCAGATATTATCTTCATGAAAATACTTAATTTTTTAAGCATTTTAATTTCAGTACACTAGATATAAGTAAAATCATAAGGCTGCGTGTTGGCACTGCTGCACGTAATAACTACCTTTTTAAAATCAAGAAGAGTCAGTCCGATTTGTGTATGTATCAAGTTAAAGAGACTGTTTCCCCATGTGTTACTAAATTGTGAAAAGCATGATAAAGCCAGAAAAAACTTTTTTGAAGCACTTCGTTACAAATTCATCTAAATGAATATACACTACAAAATATTTTGAATCCCGATAATTCTTCTAATTTAGTTATCTTACAACTATTAATTGGTTTTCTTCGGGAATCAATGCTATATAATAGAGTGTAAGTGTAAATTTGGACTTCGATTTCGTTTTTTATGTCTAAAGGATATAAATATCTGATTCAGCCAAAGAACATTTTCTAACTTTCTGTTATACATATTATAAGAATTTTCTTCCTTGGTATGTTTTTGCCATATATACAAGTTTTTTGTTTACATTGTGTATTTTTTCTAAGTGTTTTTGTAATGTTATTATTGCATTAACATTTTCTAAGTATATCAGTTGTTTTTAATTGCTTTGTGGCAGAAGTGTTCAACCAAACACCCCAAAGGCGTGCAATGTTAAATAAATAAATAAAATAAATAGGTAGGCTGTCGAAGTGTCCCTTTGCTATAGCATTAGTACTTAATTAGTTTTTAGAGTAGTTTATTTCATGTCATTGCATTATCCTATTTATCTATGACGCTGCTTGTAGACAAAACATTGGGAAACAGCTGCAACTCTACAGAATAGCATCTGTGCCTTAGTATTAAATAAATCCTAGTCAGTTTTATTTATTGCCAGTTATCAGTGATTTTTTTCCAGTACTTTTTTAATGCTTAAGGCGACGTGAAGATATAAGTGGCCGCATTCCAAAAATGGGATTAACTATTCGACATTTGGTGTCGCTTAATCCGGTAAATTCCAATGCACCAGAGGGTTGATCCAATTGGATTATGACCTTGTGAGAAAAAAGGGTTATACTGTTTCAGTTCCTCAGTTGTCGTCCAAGGGGCAGTCAGAGAGCCCAGCCAACCCTGTTCAGCCGCTGAGTCATTTCGGACAGGAGCTAAATGATTGGTTTTCGTGGGTAACTTTTGGAAAAAGCTAGAAGTTACCAAAAAAGTAAAGATAAAGAAGAATCAGTTGAAGTCTTAAGTATATGCCACCTAGTTAATAATAGGATACTATTTAAGAGCAACCAGAACGGGAGTTTGGAAAGTAGTATTTAAGTGTTCACCGTTATCTTTCTCCACATTGTTCCTATGCAGCAGCTATATATTCCTGGAATGAGGCATAGGGATACACAACGCAATTACACTAACTTTCTCCCTTTGGCCTATCTTCATACCACGCATCCTCGGTGAATGCGTAACACAAGTATTGGTGCCATGCCATTAACTTTTCAAAACGGTCGGGTGTTTGAAGTTTCTATTTTCTACATTTGTTCCTGACAACTAGGCGATTTGGCTGTGAGATCTCATAGTAGAATTTGATATGTTTGTGAAATGTCATAGCAGTCCTGGATCTGTCTGTACGTTCTCCTTCGAGATCAAAGGTCAAATTCGATATACCGGTGCTGGAGAATTGGTGAATAGGGCTATTTCAGGCAGTAGAGCTCGTAAATAAGAGGAATTTTCAGATCCAGTGTCACATTCAAGGTCAAATAAAGGTTGAAGTGATGGGCTAGATATCAAGAGCTATTGATTGCTATCTAGTATTTAAATAAATGTGTAAGTCACTCACAATTGTCTTTTCAATCAGGAAGAAACTGAAATTCGTAGCCTTTATTTTCACTTGATAACGTACAAACGTATATGGTTCTTCCAGTCGAAGTGCTATCAATATATACAGTCGTATCAGAATAATCTGACCACCTACCATACATATACTATGGTAAGCGGTCATATTATTCTGATACGACTGTGTATAAGGGGCAACTTGCTATAATATATGTAACTGTATATCTCTTTATATTTAGATTATTGTGAGTGATTGACTGCTGACTGACTGACAGGGGATGCAGAAATTGTAGTGCTTTGAAAATTTAAAGCTAGGAGTAATCCGGTTCCTAGATGTCGCCTTGAAATGAATTGTGTTGTTGACCTCCGACGTCAACAACACAATTCACTTCAAGGTCAAGTGGAGGTCGTTGAGGTAAAATTCTGATGTACAAATATTAGGAAACGAGAAAATTGGTGTCTGGGGGTAGAATTTTAAATAGTTCCATTTGGATCTTGAGAGACGTCGGAGATCTAATTTGGGGTTTTTGGCGAGACCTACGACCCAGATTACCCCAAAGTACAAATTTTCAGATTGTGGATTTTCGGGTTGCAGATATCGGAAAAGTTACGGAATTTCGATCCGGAGGGTTTTTTCAAGGTCAAATTTAGATCTACTGGTGCTAGTCAGCTAAAAATTGGTTCCTTGGGTTATTCTGGGTCACAGATCCCATAAACGTTGTGAAATTTCGGATACTATAGGCATGGGCGGACTGGAAGCTTTGTTTTTCAGGGACGCAGCTGTACCAGAGAGGGCCGGGCTGCGATAAAAATGCGGTTTACTTTTCAAGATTTCAAAATTTATTTTTTTGAGAGTTCGTACGTGAAGCTTAAAATAAGCTTCCCCAATTTTGAGATACTTCTGTAAAATAAGAATTATTTTAATTAAAAAAATCCTTCTACTGTACGGTCCTTTTAAGCCTGCAACAGAAAAGGCTTGGGACGATAAGAGCTCAGCACCACTTACCAGTCCTCACCTGGCTATAAGTCCTTTAAGGTCAAAGGTCAAATATAGATCTACCAGTGTTAAAAGGCTAAAAAAACTGGTGTCTGAGGGTATTTTGTCAGAAATTTTGCCAAATTTTAGAAGTGCTGATCTTTCGATGTCAAATTTCGATATACTGGACAGTTAAAAATTGGTGAATAGGTCTATTTCAGGCAGTAAGAAATAAAATGAATGTTCAGATCAGATGTGACGTTCAAGGTCAAATATGGGTCGGAGTGACAGACTAGAAATCAAGAGGAGCTCAAGGCACTGATTGATTTCTAGTATTATCTTAATATAAATGGTGACTCATAGAATCTCTGATTCAGATACAGAGATCATTAATAATTTGGTGGAAATCATAGAAGGATTGCATGAAATGGAGGAAATGCATTCACAAACCATTCGACGTTCATTACAGAGCTCAGGGACTTATTGAGTGGCGTACTTAAAGTGCAGTAATAAATAGCTCTGTCATCCTACGTTAACAGAGTTAATTCTAAGACCATTCGTGTTGTATGTGTCTAATTTCCCAATATTGTCCATTAATTGATAAATTTGTCATAAAAATTGTTTCAACAATTACTGCCAAAGATGATAGCGAATGGTACACACAAGTTTCTGTTAGAGAAGTTAGAAAAATAGAGAGAATTAAAGCTCCAAGTTTGTTTTAATGAAGACTACTACTAAGTTAATCATCTCTTGAGATGCATTTCGTACACCACTAACTGAGGTGGGGGGCGTGAGTGGATTTCGAACAAAGAGAAGTTTGGGAGACAGATTTTTACCTGTTTATGATCCGCTTCCAATTCAGAAAAATAGGAAATTTTATTAATACAAAAGTTTAAAGTTTACCATGAATAAGGCTACTGGAAGAATATACATACTGCCAATTAAAGAAAGAAATGCCGCAAATCAAAAGTTTTTATCTCATTCAAAATATATTGTGGACAGTTTACATATCTATTTTATTAAGTGAAAAAGGTCAAAAGATATTTAAAATTTTTTTCTGTGAAACCCGATTATACATTATTTCAATAAATTACTATGTGTTCGCACACTATAAGGCTATATCTATGGTTTTAGATAACATTGCCTAATTAAAAATATTATAATTAAAAAACTCATATCGGTCCCAAGATAAAATTTCCTAAGTTGTTGTTAGTTAATATATGCTTTAACAAAATGCTTTTTTTTTAAAATATTTATGGGACATGTTTTGATATACTCAATGCCAAAGAATTTTTAGACCATGACCTCGAGACTTTACTATTAAATATAATACTTTGTTTTAAAGAATATTTGAAGACCAATTTGTTTCAATTTTTTTTAAATAGACCAATTTGTTTCAACTTCAATAGGATCAGAATTAAAACGCTTAAAAATAACTCACTAGTTTGAATTTTATGACAAATTTAAACGTTTATGTTTTAAAAATTAGTGGACGAAAAAACCAAATAAACAATTCACTGTTTAGCCATGAGTACTAAAAATATACAAAAAAAATCATTGAAATCGGAGAGGTTGAGATCTAGAGCTGTGTTGCTTTGACAATGAAATGAGTCAACTGAAAGAACAATATTTGCATTGAATACATCAGAATGAGCTAATTGCCATCAGAATTGGCAAATTTTAGAATGATTTCAATATATTGTAGAAGCTACTGAAATTATTTTTGTGTAGGAACACTTAGAATGATTTTTCTACGGAACCTTTTGAAATGATTTGTTAGCTGTTTCAATGATCACTCTCTGTAAACTGCAGAATGATATTCATTTATAAGCTGTTCGAATGATCTTTTCTTAAAAGCTTAATATCTCTTGAAAAAGGTGATCTACAGTTTACAAACAAAGATACAATGATGTGAAATCTCTTAAAATGATTTGCATATGTAACCTTTCAGAATTATTTTTGTAAAAAAAGCTGTTATAATTTTTTTTGTAAGGTTTTAAATTGAATTTTTTGGTAAAAACATTATTTTTTTAAACCAAGATCATCCTAATAGTTTACATACAATAATATGAAATCTGTTAAAACAATCTCTATATATAAGGTGTTAGAATTAGAATCGTCTCTGCACAGAAACTATTAGAATAATATCTAAACGGAATCTCAGAATGATCTTTGTATTGCAACCTGTTAGAATTATTTTTGAATAGGGTTCTATTAGAATGAGCTGAGGTATGAAAACGGTTCAAACTGAACACATTTACCTAGAACGTATTTGTTATAAAACATGTCATAAAATGCAACAAAATAGAAAAAAATATGAATATTTCATATATTTTGCAAAATAAGTTTTATTGAGAAATATTTGAATTTCTACAATAGTTTTCTTCATGGAAATCAACTTCCTTTATTAAAAATAATAACGTTTTAAGTTTTTCGATTAGATTCTTGTAAATTTAGAAAACACAGTTTTTTGCACATTCCACCTGCAAATATAAAGATATAGGTTTCTTTATCATAACTATATATATATTTAATAACAGTTTAAAATATGATCACACTTATAAACTAGTATCTCTTAAAACTGACACGTTTACATTTCAGGGTACCTTCAAAACAGTGTTCTTTTTCATCCTTCAAAATGCTGTTTCTTGAATAAGTAAGATATAAATAAGTAAGAGAAGAATGCAAAGACAAAGTTCATTGCAATTTATCAAAGTTTCTTTATTATTTTATTAAATTATTTGGGATTACGTGGGTGGATCAGAAAGTAAGCTACAAGTTCAATATTTCATACCCAATTGTCTTTCATGTACACCAGCAACCATAGAAAGCGAAACCTCAACCAATACACTATTTTTCAACGTATTCACTACAAATATTTAAACATTTGTAGCTATGTGAAATTAACTTGTTACCCATTCCGTCATCATAAAAGTCCGGTCTCTGGTGATTCAACCAAGCAGCAATGGCACGTTGCACCTCTTCATCTGATGTGAAACGACGTCCTCCCAAGTGATATTTCAGGTGTGGATAGAGGTAGAAATCTCATGAAGTTGGCTTCATGAGATTTCTGCCTCTATTAAAGAACCACCCACTGAAATTGCCGCTGTAATCCATGAGTTCTGTTCGCTGTGTACGGGTGGCATTGTCGTGAATGAGAACGATACCTTCAGGGAGTTTCTTCATAATGTTCTCTCTGAGCGTTTTAGTGTGCCACAGTATTCACACGTTCAGCAGTAACGGTGTGTCTGTATCCTGCGAAATTCGCAGCACAGGTGTCCCAAAAGACTGTAGCTAACACTTTACTGGTGGAAGGTGTAACTTTGAACTTCTTACAGGTTGGTGATGTTTGGTGTTTCCATTCCATCGATGCTAGCTTACTGCTTGGCATGTAATGCTGGACCCATGTTTTTTCGTCTGTCACCATTCGATGAAGAAAGTTAGTTCCCTCTGTTGCATAACATTGGTGCAATGTGAAACTGGCCACCATTCGTTGTGCCTCGTTTTCCTCTGTTAATGCACATGAAACCCACCTTTCAGACACCTTATGGTACCACAACTCTTCCACGACGATATGATAGATGACGCCATATGGCAAACCCAGCTCATATGTAATTATCTGCAAAGTGACACGTCGATCCTGTTGAATGATCTCCTCAATCCGTGCTGCGTTCACTTCTGCTGAGGAGCTGTTGGGATGGCCACTGAGATATCGCTCTGCTGCAAGTCTAAACTTGCACGTGTCCATTGCAGGGACACCCGCAAGTTTAGACTTGCAGCAGTTTAGACTCTGCAGCGGAAGGGACTTAGCGTTCCTTCGCTTGTCCCAACTAATTCTCACAGTACTGTAGGTTCTTGGGATTTCGTTTGTGATATATAGATTATAACCTTACTTTCTGATATACCAACGTAAAATAATTGATTAAAAATAATAAAATCAATTTCATTAATTGAAAATTAGCTAGGTAGACATTGGAAGGAGAGCTATGCACCAATCCCCTGTGATGATGCATAGAACCGGCCAGGCCTAGCACATAATGTCTGATCCCGCCTTCTTGTGGTGCAGACCGTTAGTACCTTTCAAAAGAGATACTCTCTTGTGGAAGTGAACGGATGGGGAGGGCTGCCAGATTAGTGTGGCCTACTGATCTGGACAACTATAGCTACTTTTCTTTTTTTCTACCCTGCTGAGGAGTGTCAACCACACAGGGTCCTTGTGCTGACCATATAAACCCACTGGATTGAGAGATATATGGGTCTGAGCTTGATTATGGATCCTGATTTTATGATAAAGGCATGGTTCCTAAGGATTTTACCAGAGCTATTGTTATCCCTATTTTCAAAAAAAGGTGGTCGCAATTCTTGTGATAACTATAGGGGTATCAGCCTACTCTCTGTTCCAGGTAAAGTTCTTTCCATGATTGTGCTTAATAGAATTAAGAATCTGGTTGACAGTCAATTGCGTGATGAGCAATGTGGATTCAGAAGTGGTAGGGGATGTGTAGATCAGATATTTTCACTTAGGCAGATTCTTGAGAAATGTTTAGAGTTTCAGAAACCTTTGGTTGCTAGCTTTGTTGATTTCAAAAAGGCTTTCGACTCTGTTGATCGTCATAATTTGTGGTTGATTGTGAAATCATATGGTATACCAGACGAGTTAATTAACATAATGAAAGCTCTCTATAATAACACTGAGTCGTGTGTGAGAGTTGGTAAGGCTTGTAGCAATTGGTTTAGCATTACTTCTGGTGTTCGACAAGGATGCATTTTGTCTCCTTTTCTCTTTAGCTTGGTTATTGATTATGTTATGCGAAATTCACTTCAAGGGAAAGATTGTGGCCTTAAATGGACTGGAGATGCGATAATTTCTGATTTAGATTATGCTGATGATTTAGCCCTTTTGGCAAATGATGTTGATGAGATGAGCTCTTTCATTCGAGCTGTTGATGAGACTGGTAGTAGAGTAGGTTTGGTTATAAACAGAGAGAAAACTAAAGTGATGAAATTTGGTCAGGCAGGCTGTGATTCAGTTAATCTGAATGGTTGCAGTCTTGAGCAGGTGTCACAGTTTAATTATCTTGGGAGCTACATAACAGATACTGGTGATGTGCGGCATGAGATTAACAGACGAATAGGGATTGCTGCCGGGACTTTTAAGAATCTATGGAGAGTGTGGAGAAATAGGCGTATAGAAATAAAGACTAAAATTAGACTGTATATTTGTTTGGTTCTTTCTAGGGTTAGTTATGGTAGTGAAACGTGGACACTTTGTAAACTAGATAACAGGAAACTGGATGCTTTTGATTTCAGATGCTTACGCAGTATCTTGGGCATTAGGTGGTTCAACTTAGTAACTAATGATGAGGTTAGGCAAAAGAGTTTGCAACCTCCTTTAAGCAGCACATTGTGCAGAGAGAGACTCCGTTGGTTTGGCCATGTTGCCCGTATGGATAATTATAGATTGGCAAATAGGGCTATGAACAGCATGATTTCACACTATGATGTTTGACAGAATGATTTCACACTATGATGTTTGACAGAATGATTTCACAATATGATTCTCAAAATATGAGTGCCTAAAGGCCTCAGAAAGAGGGTGAGACATAGGATGCGGTGGGCAGACAATGTGAAACAGGATCTTGTTTGAATTGGTGTGCAGTGGCAGATGCAGTAGATGTAGCTCAGGACAGACTTGCTTGGAGAACTAAATTGAACGGTCTGGTTGGACCTCTGTAGCCCATGGCTGCTTGATGATGATGATGATAATGATGATGAAAATTATCCATACTATGACAGAGACCTGAATATCATTTTGAGAAAGTTTTGAAGAGGCACATAAAAATCACTTCAAAAATCATATCAGGAATCCTTTTTCATGAAATGTTAACAGACCAGGAAATACTAGTATGATTTATTTGTTGCTTAGCTGAAAAAGTAATTAAAATTATATATTTATATCGCTTAAATATAATTAATATTACGCTATTGTTTCTATAAATATATACTGAATATCTTGAGATAAAAATAATAACGAAATAATAGAAATAAAATAAATTAATTCTCAAGCAGCTTCTTACTACGCTTTGACGATGATACCTCATCAGAAAGACAACATATATCCGAAAGGAAACATTCATTCCCTATGCGGGTTCAAACTCAGGTCTCTTTATTCCGCAGCAAAGTAAGGCGAAGTTGCCTGAGTCGGTAAAGCAAGAGGCTTGTAATCTGTAGAGTTCAGGGATGAGATTTATCTCTCCTAAACCTCACCCTGCACTTGATCAGAAAGGGGACACCAATAGGCTTAGAAATGCCGCCGTCCATACGATGGGGTGTCAAGCAGTGGTTCTGTGTGCAGAAGAGTCATACTCTGTGCTTGTTAAAGAACACAACGGATTGCTTTGACAAGTTGGGTTGATTTGTTTTACCTCTGAGCGGAACTTTCTTGCACATAATGCACTAAATGGACAGATCACAAGGACCCGAGGGCTCAGTAAAAGTTGAGTGGAGGGGACTCATTGGACAGCTGTGGTAGTCTCCAATCAATGTCATCCAGCGTGTTTATTTTTTTTTTAATTTGGTTTTCTATACACTTCTATCCGGAGTTACAGCTGTTGCACATGACCACTTAGGGTGAATGCGGCTTAGTCGGTAACTCCCCAGGCTTGTAATCCGCAGTCCCCAGGTTCCAGTTGCAAGTATGCTACAGCTGAAATTTGTTTCTGCTATCCCATACCCTGTCATCGGTGACAAAAGAGACATTAATGGGTTTGCAAAGGCCACCGTCTAACAGATGGGATGTTAAGTCATCACTACTTGTGCAGGAAAACCATACCCTGTGCCCGCTCAAGAACACAATGGATGGTCTTGACGGGTGGCTACCATCTGTCTCCTAACAGCTGTTGAGTGGGTCACCTTCCCTAACTTTCTCCGAACCCCTGGGGTCATTGTGACCTAACCATTTAGCCCATTTCGGGCAAAAATACACTGCTACTAGGTGAAAACAAATCCAACCCACTTGGCCACTAAAGATCAAGCCTAACTACAACCTCTTTGACATTGCCCACCCATTGTATTCTAGATTTCACTCTGTTTCTGTAGTCTTTAGGTAATTATACTTACTAATTTGTAGTTCTGCATAAGAGGCCAATTGCCAAACTAAAGCAGTCTCCCCCTATATAGGATGCTGTTCATTGATGGTTGGGTACTCTTTCGTCTAACCTCATAATTACGTACATGTTGAAATCACCTAAGGCCAAAGATACTGTATCGAGCATCCTGTTATCTTGCTTTTAAAGAGTCCATGTTTCACTACCACAGCAAACTTTAGAAGGAACTAAACTAGTATGTAGCCTTATTTTAGTCTTCAATTGTATAAAACTATTGTTCCATAATCTCCACAGATTCTTTATAAGCGGTAACGTATATTCAATTTATCTCATATAAATACATTATCAATATCTGTAACACACTCCCGAGATAATTAAACCCTAAAACCTATTAAAGGGCACAGCCATTCGAAAACACTGGGCATCATCATCCACCTCTCCAATTTTCATCACATTAGCTTCCTTTCTGTTTATCGCTATCAACAATCTCATTAACAGCTTCAATAAAAGCTAAAATCATTTGCCAAAAAAGAGATATTTTCAGCATAATCTAAGTTAGATATTTTCACACCCCTAGACCATCTAAGACCCCAGTCTTTCCCTTCCAAGGAATTCCTCACAACATAAGCAATTCCAAATTGAATTGAAAAGGTCATAAAATGCAGCCTTTCAGTCAGCACTTTCAAAGAGATTTTTCATATTTGCCTATAAATAATTAGTGCGTTTAAACAGTTATAACACGTAGTATATTTGTGAACAATCAAGACAATTTTAATTGTCACTGACCATCCACAGCAAACGTGTACAAATTCACCCTCATTGATTAAGATTATAACTTGTTCTCTATACAGTAGAAACACCCGTAAACATCTTCATTATTTAACAGCAAATTTATATATTAATCAATTTCTCAAATTCAGTCTTCATTACTGGAAAATCATAATATACCTAACTTGTATTAAAATGAAACCGCATTTAGACGGTTTTGGTTTCTACCTTTACCATTGTTTCAAAAAAAAAATAAAATAAAATAAAAAAAAAGTTCAAAATCAAAATACAGTCATAATAAAGGTATATTAGACTAGGAAAAATTAAAAATATGATGGATATTAAAAATATGTCAATTAGACTAGGATTATGTAATTAATCCCTCTATTTAAATTATATCTTAATAAAAATTCTTGTCCAACTAAAACGAGTTCACATTAAAAGATTTTTTTGAAGATCGCATCAATCGTGTCAGTAGGGGTCTGGGAGTATTCCCAATACGACAGATGACTTACTTGAATAAAAATCCAACACTTCAGCTTCTTTTCAGTTATAGTTGAAGCTTCTTCTTGGAATTGGCTCTTGGTACAAATTATGATCTCCATGGACACGCACGCGAAGTGGTCTTTGTTGATCGTCCTCGGGTTCATCTTCCTGAGGCTTCGGCCTTGAGTTGCGCTTCTTCGGTTTGACTGCAATATCAAGTAATAACACGCAATCACTCTATAGGTCAGGTTCACCATAAATCGATGCAAGTACCTTTATCTATAAAAAACAAGACAAGTGATCATTGTATTTCGGGAATGAGATCATTGCGAAATGACAAAATCCAGCTTTCAATTAAAATAGAATTATTAGGATTCCATTAAATTGTTTCGAAATTTTAGGTAACTGCATTATTTAAGATATGTGTTTTCATATACAATCTGAAACAGCTATAAACGGCAGAGTTCTAAATAGACTTTGTAATTTCGTTTTCTAAACTTGTCTATCCCGGGGAACAGGGGACAAGACTGGCGAGTCGGTAGCGTGGCAGGCTCGAAATCTGAGTTCCTAGGTTTGACAATGAATCTATGACAGTGTTGATATTCATATCCGCTTAACCTCACATTATCCTCGGTCAGAAGAAACGGGACACCGATGAGCTTGGAAAAATCGTCGTCCATTGGATGGGATATAAAACAGTTGACTGTGTGCAGGAGAGAGACATACCCTGTGCACTTTAACGAATACGCTGGATGGTCTTGACGTAAGGCTTCCATCTAATAGCTGTCCAGTGTGTCCATTTAGCCCATCGTGTGCATAAATGTTCCACTCAGAGAGTAAACCAACCCTACCCTGGGAAAGAGTTTTTCATTTGACTACTTCAAGTTAATTTCAATAAGGTACTACATAGATACCCATTGGTTTGGCATGTTGCCCGTATGCATAATTATAGATTAGCGAATGGGGTGATGAAGAGTGTGCCTAAAGGTCTCAGAAAGAGGGGGAGACCTAGGATGCGGTGGGCAGACAATGTCAAACAGGACCATGTTAGAATTGGTGTGCAGTGGTCAGACGCAGCAGATGTAACTCAGGACAAATATGCTTGAAGAACTAAATTGCATGGTCTGGTTAGATCTCCGTAGCCCATGGCTGCTTGAGAATGATGATGATGAAAGTGCAGCGAGGGACTCCATTGGTTTGGCCATGTTTCTCGTATGTATAACTATGTATGAGCTAATAGGATTATGAATGGTGTACCCTAAAGGTCTCAGAAAGAGGGGTAGTAAATATTATCAAAAGGGTAAGTTTAATATTATCCATCCACTTTATTCCTGTCTCCTTTATTTAAGTATTTAAACACTATCGCCGAATTTTAATGGAATTAATCGTAATTAAAAGTCATGACCCTATCTTCAGGAGAGCCCCACTTTGTGCACGTTAAACAACGTGCAGGATGGCCTTGATGGGAATCTTCCATCTGTTTTCTAACAGCTATCCAATGGGTTTCATTCCCATATACAACTTTGAACCCCTGGGTTCGTCGTAAACTGGCCATTTAGCTCGTTTGGCCATGTGCCTCTCACAGTTCAAATAATTCAACCCAAATAGGAGCATTATTCATAACTGTATTTATCGCAGTTCTGTGTGCGGAACAGGGAGCCAAATAAATGCAGTCTTTCCTTATATAAGATTACTCTTTCATCAAACCTGGTTATTATTTGCATAAAAATATCCACGTTGTTGTGCATCTGATCCAATACAAAAATCATCCTGTTAGTTTATTTATAAAGTGCCAAAGTTTTACTTTTATGTACAACATACTTTACAGAGGACGAAACGATTTTGCAACTCATGTTTATTCTTTAGGTATCTGTGTCTATTTTTCAACATTCTCCACAAAATTTAAGAAGTTAAAGCAGCAATGTATAGTCTCTTATCTATCTCACGGCACACAATGTCAATATCAGTTACATCATGGGGTTCAGTTGAAGTCAATCAAGACAAAACAGCAGGATATATTCGATCAATTTTTCCAACAACATTAACTGTTACGAACTAGATGTGTGTTTGATATATATACATTAAGCTGAAATTGTTTCAACCGTAAATATTTTACTCTTATCTGTACCATTCGTTTCAGAATTCATTTACTGTATTTTTTTGATGATGTGCGTTTTTATGATGGGGAGGGGGCGGGGGGGGGGTCGTAATCTGCAATTTGCAGGTTCGAGTCCCACCTGGGCCAATATTGAGATTTACCTCCGCAAAACTCTTCTCCCAGCCCTCGGTCAGTAGGGGATACTGGTGGGACTTGGAAGGTCCGTCGTCCGTCGTATAGGACATCATACCGTGGTTCCGTGTGTGAAAGAGACATACCCTGTGTACATGAAAGAACACGCTGGATTGCCTTGATGGGAGGCTACCATTTGTCTCCTAACAGTTGTCTAATTGGTCATCTCTCCCTAACCTTTTCTTACCTCTCGGGGTCCTTGTGACCTGGCCATTTAGCCCATTGTGTCCAAAAGTGCCATTCACAGGTAAAACAACCATTAGAGAGAGAGAAGCTGGTTTGTCGTACAGAAATGTGGCCGACAAGGTTGATTACATCTCTGTACGACAAACCAGCTTCTCTAAAGCCGATGATTCTTCCACGTTCAAAGTCTGTTAACTGTTGGAACGGTCGACGTCTGCGTAACGACAGTTTTAGCAGTTAAAAACAATTTCTACAACGTTTGGTCAAATAGGGAGCTTTGGTTGCATTTTTCTGTATTTGACTGCTCCGCACCTGTGACGTCGGCTCGCGCTTGTCCAATCGTTTTGATCGTCCTGCAAACCTAATCATTTCCATGCATTTCCATATACTACCGCCTCCCTAAATTTCGTCACATTTGCATAACTTCTTGCAAGTGATTCATTTTTTTATTTCACGGTATTTACAAAAATCAACACAGTATCAAACCTCTAAAGCTCATTCTGTCATCAGCACGAAAAATAAGCTAGAACAGTGTCTCTTAACCATTATAGCAACATTCACTCCCTTGAGCCTTAAAATATGCTCTCCACATCCCTACCAAAATACGTTAACATTTGTCTCTGTATTTGATTATTGATGTTAAAATTATCGGACAATGGACCCCCAGGGGGTCAAGCCACCGGTTAAGAACCACTGCAACTACAAGAATAACACATCGCGTTTGGTGAAGATGGGATGCTCGCATTCAGACAGAATGAAGATTTTGATATTTTTCCAATAACAGTCTGTAACCAAGGATACAGTAGATTTCGGTTAATTGGGACACATCGGGACTAGAACACTTTGGCCCAATTAAGCGGCTGCCCCAATTATGCGAAGTTCCAGATAAAGAATTGAAAATATATAAAACAAAAGGCAAACTACCGTTTACTGAGAAAACAAAATACAGTAAATGAATTCTGAAACAAATGGTACAGATAAGAGAAAAATATTTACGCTTTAAACAATTTCATTTTAATGTATATATAACTTAGCAGTTAATGTTGTTGGAAAAATTGATCGAATATATCCTGCTGTTTTGTCTTGATTGACTTCAACTGAACAAAATCAGCGCAGTATCAAGTGCAGACATAAGACTGCCTCCATTGCCTTCCTGCATGAAATAGCGTCGTAATCCAGCAATAAATTTCGTGGCATTCTACACTGCTGGCCATTAAAAGTGCAATACCAGGAAAGACAAGCGATATCAAAGCCATATTTAGTGAATAGATAGCTTATGTTACAAGGATCAAGTGATTACAAATACAATTCGGTTAGACTTGTGGAATACAAAGAAATCAGTATCTTGTTTACCACCATAAGCAGCAATAACCGTTGCTACACTGTTCAGCATTGAGAGGTGAGACATCGGATGTGTGTTTGGGGAATGTCAGTCCATGCAGTTACGATACGTAGCCAAAGTTCATCTGTTGTAGTAACTACTTGTGTCTAGTGTGCTAGTTGTTGTAAGATCATGGACCAGACATGTTCCATTGGGAACAGACCCGGTGAACGTGCAGGCTAAGGCAGAAGTGTCATATGGTGGCTATCCAGGAATTGTTGAACGATGCATGCAACATGTGATCGGGCATTGTCCTATTGGTAAATGGCACCAGAGAGCCCCTGAAGATAAGGTACGACCACAGGCTCCAACACATCAGTGATGTAACACTGGCTGTTCAAAGTACTGGTAATGTGTATGAGGCGCGTGCGTGAGTGGAGTCCAATGGCACCCATACCATAACACCAGGGGCCAGACTTGTATGGTGCTGCATCATGCATGTATCACTGAGCCTGGCACCACAGTACCGCCAGATACGGATTTGTCCATCATGGTGCTGCATATTGAAGTGGGATTTGTCTGAAAAGACGATGCGATGACATTCGCCCATCCATGCGCGACGTTCTTGGCACCATTGCAGTCGCATACACCTGTGTTGTAGAATCAATGGTAGCCGAAGCAATGGACGCCGAGCAAAGATGTCCCAATGCTGCAGACGACGTCGAGTCGTAGCGGACACTGGTTGATGTGCAACACAAACTAACTGTTCAGTTAAGGTCTTTGATGTGGCTGTACGATCATTCAAAGCAAATCGCACGAGATGTCTGTCCTCTCGTTCGTTTGTGTGATAGGGCAGTTGAGATCCCTCACGCCAGTGAGTTCGTTCCTCCTCTACCCACTGATACCATATTCTCATCACTGTGGCAGCATTCTGTCCAACAGCATCGATGTCTCAGTATGATAATCCACCTTCCCGTAATACCACAATTCTCTCTCGATCAAAGTCGAAAACCTGGTCGTATGGATGCCGTGTTCTTCGACGTGGCATACGTGACCCTTTAGTGTGCAAGAACTGCAAGCAAACACAATTCCAATGCTTTAAATCGGTTCTTTTAATCCCCTATTATACCACTTCCAAGGGGGTGTTATTGTCACACATGATGTGCGTATGTGCCACACTTTCAATCATTTACTTGTTCTCCCATGAGCTACCCTCTTGCATATTTCGGGACAATCTGATCAGTTCTTCCTGGTGTTGCACTTTTAATGGCCAGCAGTGTAGTTAGTCACTCGCTCAAGCTCAGGTGAGTCATCCTCATCACTTTCCTGGTCTTCTCATGTCTTTTGGTCTTTTTGCTGCAATTTGTTCAAAGATTGTCATTTTCACAATTTTCACGATTGTCAATTCACAATCTTCATTTTCATAGTACCAATGAAGATTATTGTCGATGTATACAAACCCTTCGTAGTTTCAGACGCGTGTTGCTCTTCCAAAATAATACATAATAAATAATATATAAATATATTACATATATATAAAAATAAATAGCGTAATTTTCACTATCAGTCGTATCTGGCATCTCCAAGCATGAATATTTAAAATCACAATAAGTAAAGCATTCTAAATGGTCGCGCTGCTTATTTCTCGCCAACTCTCGCGACTGTCCCGTTTAAACGGCATGGTGTCCCAAATAAGCGAAGCAAGTTCTCGATTTGATTGAAACAAATTCTGCTTAGTTTCTCCATTTGTATTTTCTCTATTTTTCTCGATTTCTTCTTCTTTAAGATTTGTTAAAAAATAAACGGATGCGCCAATTAACCTATGGCTCAATTAAGCGGAATCTACTGTATTTGATAAAAAAAAATGGATGATATGGAAGATGCAAAGAATAATATTTATTAGCACCTATAAAAACTGTATTTTTCTCCATTTAAAGAAAGAAGTTGAATTTGATTTGCTCCTATATCTCCAAAAATATAGTGGCAAACCATTGCTGCTAATGTTACATCACATTCTACTCTTAAACATCACATTCTACGACAAAAAATTAATATTTCTAGCATCATTTGCAAATTATCGTTAAACATTTTGGTATTTTTGAAATTTCCCACCGTGTTAGATGGCACTATTAAAGTTATTGGAAGATTAGGACACTGCGAATCGTAATATTTCATCGATATCTACCCAATCTACACAAAGTTTTCATTTATTTCTAAAAACAAACAAGTTGAATGTTTAGTGATGGAAAGAGAGGCGACAAAGTGATTCGCTTCTTTCCTTTAAACGAGATGAACCATACTGAGTAAATGCTTTGCAAAATTAATTTTTCATATTGTTCTTAGAATAATTTTTAACTCTTTAGGAACTTCTTTTGTATCTTTTTTTGCAGAAACTGAGAGAAAGTTTTACTTTTCAAAGCCTCCCGTGAAAAATTAATGCACATCTAAATAGCAAAACACGATTAATTCGAAATTCTTTGATTCAAAATTTCATTATAATTCTAATTTTCTTTTGATTATAAGACTCAATAAGTAAATGTTTTACAAAGGTACTTGCATAATTCGAAACTCTTATTAATTCACAATTCGAAAGAAAAAAATAATCAGCTCTTTGATCAGAGACTATCAACTTATTTGTGCCTCAATTGTTTAAAAAGCTGAAAAAAATTTTTTTTCATTAAAATTAAGCGTTTGCGAACATATTAATTAAAGAAACATAATAGCGAAAGCGAAGATGATAATGACGCATCGTCTAAGGAAGATACGACTTTTGGCCTTGGGCCACTCGGGCGATAATTATCAGGGACACAAGACATGTCAGTGACAATAAATAAATAAATAAATAAATAAATAGCCCTTCAAGCAGCTGCTTGCCACAGAGGTCTGACAAGAGCCTGTCAGTTTATATGCCATAGTAGAAGGTCTGTGAGGCGGCAGGACATCAGCAGAAAAACAACACAAACGTCCATGCCTTGTCAGGGGCTCGAACCCAGGTCCCTTAGATCAGTAGCCAAGTGCGCTAAACAAGTGATGAATTTGGTGACATCATGGAAAATATCACATTAGGGAATCTTTAGAAAACGAAATAGCTGAAAATTGGTGATTATTTTCAAAGAATTTTTTTACTTTTTATGCTTTTGGCAATTTTTGCGAGCATTTTATTATAAAATATAGTATTAAGAACAGAGTGACAACAGCATTAACATTTCTTTTGTCTATTTGTGAAATGAAATTTTGTGTTCAGTTTTGAAAATAAATCCTTTGCAATGGGATTTAATATCAAATTATAATGTAAGCTATGTCTATTTTGTTGCCTTTTGTATTTGTAGTTTTATTTAACAAATAGTTCTATAGTTTCCGTGAAATCAAAATTTATGAGGTTGTCCGAAATTCGAAAATTTTTCGTCCCTTAAATTTCGAATTAACCAAGTTTTACTATAGAGTCAATATTGGAATGCAGGAGTCTCTCTCAAACACACATTTCACACGAAAAAATACGTTTTATAAGAGTCATAGTCAGATTCGAATCTAATAAAAATAAGAGTGGAGGACGAGGATGAAATTCAATCGAGCCGAATAAAAGTAAAATTGGAGGGGCGAGGGTAAGGGAATGAATTTCCCTCTTCGTTCAGAAGCGATTAAAAATTCTTAAAAAATACCATGTATTGAGAAATAGCTGATTTGATCCTTATGTAATTTGAGTTTCAGACTCTTATATAGTAAATATAACACTTGATCTTCTGCTACAATCAAGGCATTTTAAATAAAGAAAGCACGCATTTGCCATCGTTAAGATCCAACTTCACAACTTGTCTAGCAGAAAGGTGTCAGCTATTGGCAGCTTCTTTACTCAACGGAATACATCAACCTTCTTTATGTCTGCTACGTATCCACTGTCCCATGTCAATTTGAACATTGCCATCGCTCTGCATCCTACCTAAAACAAAGACTTCAGGCTACATTGCACCAGTAGTTCTTAAATTATCTGTTGATGGGAGTATTTGTACTTTATTTGTACTACCAATGGGCTAAATGACCAGGTCATAAGAAACCCAAGGGCTCAGAAAGAGGTGGGAAAGGCCATTACACACACACACGGACACAGATGGAAGCTTCCCATAGGGACAATTCAGCGTGATCTGCAGTCTCAGGTGCGAGTCCCACCTGGGCAAGCCAGCATTAAGATTTATATCTGCAAAACTCTTTTCCATACCCTGGGTTAGTAAGGCACACCAATGATCTTGGAAGACCATCGTCCATCAGTTAGGATGTTAAGCTCTGCCCTGTGTACGTGTTCCGTTTACCCGTAACGTCCTGGATTGGACAGGAACCTCGTGCAGGAGAGCCATACCCTGTGCACGTTAAAGAACATACTGGATGGTCTTGACAGGAGGCTACCATCTGTTTCCTAGCAACTGTCCAGTGGGACACCTCACATGAGCCTTTTCTCAACCTTCGGGGTCCTTGTGACCTGGCCATTTAGTCTACTGTTTGCAAAAAAGTGATGCTCAAAGGTAAAACAGCCCAATCCAAACCATTGTGAATGAATATATATATCTAAGCAAAAATAAGTAACATTTCATACCAACAGAATAAATCACCTATAATTATGAGCAATAAATACATATTCAAAGGAAATTAAAAATAATGAATTTTTTTTATTTATTTTTAATCTTCACTCGGGGTCCTGGTGACATGGTCATTTAACCCCTTGTACAAAAAAGTGCTGGACACTTTGTAAACAAGATAACAGGAAACTAGATGCTTTTGATTCCAGATGCTTACGCAATATCTTGGGCATTAGGTGGTTCAACTTTGTAACTAATGATGAGGTTAGGCAAAGGAGTTTGCAACCTCCTTTAAGCAGCATATTGTGCAGAGAGAGACTCCGTTGGTTTGGCCATGTTGCCCGTATGAATAATTATAGATTGGCGAATAGGGTTATGAACAGTGTGCCTAAAGGCCTCAGAAAGAAGGGGAGACCTAGGATGCGGTGGGCAGACAATGTCAAACAGAACCTTATTAGAATTGGTGTGCAGTGGCCAGATGCAGATGTAGCTCAGGACAGACTTTCTTGGAGAACTAAATTGCACGGTCTGGTTGGACCTCCGTAGCCCATGGCTGCTTGATGACGACGACGATGATGATGATGATTACGACGACGACAAAAAAGTGCAGCTCAGAAGCAAAACAACCCAATTCTTAGCCTTAGCATGCATATGATACATCTATGCTGCAGATGGGGTCACGGTTTAACGTCCCATCTGACAGACGGCGTCTTTTCCAAGTCCATCGGTATCCTGTTTCTCACCGAGGAAAAAGCGGGGTTTAGAGAAGACAAATCTCAGCGGAGATGATGCATTGGGACTTGAACCTGAAAGCATTAGATTACGAACCTTGCGCATAATCGACTGAGCCAATATCCTTCCTTACTTGTATAAGAAATCATTGATTAATGTATAAATATGACTCTCTATGCATATAAAATGGATCTGTTCCTAATAAAGTGACCAATGAATGTACATAAAATCAATTTCCCTACTTTTGTGTGGCGCTCATTCATGATTTTCCAAATCGCAATCCATTCTCTCTTCTTCGCAATAGGCGGAGAATGTCAGTTGCTGAGGCAACAGTCAACACTGAATGTTGCATTAGGAAAATGATTCATATCTGTTTACTCAGCCGAGTAGATGTGCAAATGGAGATTTCGTATGCGCATGCCTCAAAAACGGCCTCATTGCTTTCAGTTAACATTGAGCATTTTTTTCGCTTTTCATCCAAGTGTGGGACGAGGGTTCGCTCAGTCGGTTAGAATGCCAGGCTTGCCAGGGATGTAAACTTAAATTAGCAAGTTTGCTTGACAAGTCAGAAGGACTACAAAGTCTCAAACGAGGTTGGGGAAGAGGTTGAAGGAACGAGGTTGAGCTTTTTTAACGCCCCCCCCCCCCCCTATTTTTCTCCTTCCGATATCCAGATATGTTCAGGTGCCCCTGAACCAGAAGGCTGTTTTTCGCAATGAAGATTCTCTTTATGATGATCAGATGGTTCAACGGTTCAAGATATTGAATTGAAAATTTATACTTGATCCGGATTAGCGATTTTATGAATATATTGACTTTATGAGAAAATTATTAGTTGAATGATACTAAAATTCGAATACTTCTTTTTGAGCTAAATTTTCATGAAACTGCTATTTTCTTAAGCCGTCCCGTGGTCTGTTTAACAAGCTCCGCAGTTCGCGTGCTTGGCTTCTGATCCAAAGGACACCTGGGTTCGAGCCCGGGTAAGCCATGAATGTTTTGTTGTCTTTCGGCTGAGATCTCGCCATCATAACAGATCTTCTCTATGGCGTATTAACCTGTCTGGCTTCTGTCAGACCTCTGTGGCAAGCAGCTGTTTCAGAGATTTATTTTCTTAACTAGAAGGACTCATATGAGAATCTCTTTTTCAAAAAGAAATAAGTTTTTCCTTTACCTACTGTTCCATTCCTTAAAAGTTTTAATTTGAATTACCAGATGATGGGAAAAAATGCAAATGGTATTTCATTAGTAATTATACAACATAAAAGTATTCGTCTTTTAATTCTTAAATCTAAAAAAGATGCATTTCCCACACCTCTCTCAGAAAAGTGGGTAGATTATTGCCGTCAATGGAATATCTCTTAAAAACAACAACTACTTCTTCAAATTTCTGTTCTATGCATATTATTTGTAAAACTCGAATACAGCCCTGCCGTTTCATATGTAGTGATCTGTAAAAATGCGAATTGTATTATTTCATGTACCAATCAAACTAAAAATGAGTTTTCTAATTATCATTTTCATTGTTTCCATTGGAAACTTCATGACGTTCACATTCCACCACCAAATTTTCATATTTCTATCATTAATACATTGTTGCAACATTCGTTTGAAATTTTGTAATTTTGAATCTTTTCCACCGTTAGAGGGCGCAATTACAATGTTCGAAAGATTCCGAAAGTGCGAATCATAATATTTTATCAATTCCTATCTAACCCTATAAAATGATTTTATCATTTTAGGGTTAGATAGGAACATCACAAACAATAATCTGTTAAAACAAAAAATTGTGTTTTCTCACCCCCCCCCCCCCCACTGGGTCTAAGAGGTCAATTAATTGCTGGCAATGGAAACATCATACCGTTCACATTCCGCCACCAAAATTAAAAATTTCTAGCTTAAATGCGTCGTGTGAAGTATTTGTTTGAAATTTTGGAATTTTCAAATTTTTCCACTGTTAGAGCGCGCAATTATAGTTTTTCGGAAGATTTAAAAAGCGTGAATCGTATCAATTCCTATCTAACCCAAAAAATAATTTTTCATTTATCTCTAAAAACAAACAGTTATATGCTAAAACTAAAAAGGTATGTTTTCGCACCCCCTCAGGGTCCAAGGGGTCAACTCATTGTTGGCAATGGAAACTTCATGGCCTTTACATTCCACCACCAAAATTTCAAACATAAATACATCGTTTGCAATATTCGTTTAAAATTTTCGAATTTTCAAAAATTTCCACCGCTGGAGGTCGTAATTATAGTTTTAGAGAGATTCGGAAAGTGCGTATCGTAATATTTCATCAATTCCTATCCAACACAAAAACAATTTTCAATTTATCTCTGTAAACAAAAAAGTTGGACAAAAAAAACGAACAGACAGACGACAAAGCGGAACTAATAATAATAATTAACTACGTATATTAGGGAAGAGGACCAAGACCTTCCATTAAGAACTGCTAGAAAGAGTAATAGAGGCAAAAATTATTCAACTTATTTGTATTTCATGCATTTTTTCAAAATATTTTTTAAAGATCTGTAAAACGGAGGGGAAAATTTTACATTACATTGGAAATCCAGTCTCTTGACCCTCTTCGATTTTTTTTCTTCTAAATCCGGGCCTGGTCTGAAACGTGTAGTGGGGTTGTCGTAACGCAATGGGGTGTAGTGGGGGCTTAGTTCAGTCTCGTAACCAGACATTCAGAAGTTCGAGTGTTCGCTGTGACTTCCCTGAGTTTGTGCGTTAACCCACACCCTGCACTTGGTGAGAATTGGAACACCAATGGATTTGGAAGACCGGTTTTTAAAATGGAATGTTAAACCATTGTCACTGCCCAGGAAAGCCTTACTCTTAATTAAACAAAATACATTGAATGAACCAGATGGAGGCCTCATATGTTCTGTCCATTCGATCCCCTTTTCCAATATTCTCTGAATCTTTAGGGTTACTTTGATCTGGTGATTTGCTCTTTTTGTGCACATAAAGCTCACAGGCAGTTTTGCCAGAAGGATGGCTCGTTTCCAACGTGGGCCAAAATATCCCAGATTTGACGATTTTCAGAGAAAATCCTCTAAATTCCAAAAACTGTGTTTTTCATGTTTTAAGAGTACAATTTTTTTTCAGTAAAATATTACACTTTGGATCTTACAATTCATTCCAGAGAGAAACATGAAAAATTACAGCTTTGAATAGAATACTGCGATTTACACTATTTAAAGGTTCAACTCTATGTATATAGAAGTTAACAAAAAGAGCTAAATGTTTTCAAATTGAAAAAACAACAACAACAAAACTCCATTAAGGTTGACGATTTTCGCAAAAATTAACTAAAAAAGTCAGCTTCTTCTTAAATGAAATACACTGCTCGACATTGAAAGTGTTCCATCCAGAAGGACATGTCGTACAAACATGCAAATAGAAGGGTGGATGTGCTCAGTTGAGATATGCAAATGAGGATAATCCGGAGCCAAATGACGTGTGTGGCTCAAGAGATAAAAGGTGCATTAAGGAACAGGGATGGTATTGTGTTTATGCTGGTGGGAGTCGTACGAACGGTTGAGATTAGGTGGTTCCGCTTGGAAATTGTTCAGCGAAGATCGAAAATGCCTGTACACGCCATCGGCAGGTTTATCGCCATTTGGATGCTTTTGAGAGAGGAAGAATTATAGGCCTATGTGAAGCTGGATGGATACATGTTGTGTCGCTGCAGATGTTTATCGTGATGCACGAATTGTTGGACGATGTTGGCAACAGTGGCGAAATGAAGGTTCTAATGTGCGTCACAGAGGGAGTGGTGCTGTCTGACAGACGTCAGCACGGCTTGATAAGCACATTTTTCGACATGCTTGTTCGTCACCACAGAGCACTGCAGGCGATATTCGATGGGCTGTGTCAGTAGCCATGGAAGTCCTCATAACAATCCGAACGGTAAACTGAAAGTTGCATGAGCTACACCTGAGCTCTAAGCAACCGTTACGTCAACTGCCATTGATGGCAAACCATTGCAGCGCTCGTCTGGCTTGGTGCCGAAGTCGTGCGAACTGGGGTCACTAATGGAACACTGTTGTGTTTAATAATGAATCCCGTTTCTGTTTGGGTGCTGATGATCGATGGGTTCCTGTATGGTGACAACCTGGCGAGAGGATGGATGTAGCTTTTGTTCGCAACCAGCACACCGTCCGTCAGCCAGACATAATGGTATGGGGTGCTATTGGATATGACAGCAGGTCACCTTTTGTCCGCATCATGGGAACACTTAACTCATGGGAACACATGTGACTGCACGATGCGTTTGTGCGATTCTGCAGCCCGTTTTGTTACCATTCCTGGGAGGCATGCTGCAGCCCGTTTTGTTACCATTCCTGGGAGGCATGCAGCAGTCCATTTTCCAGGATGATAACGCCCGTGTACACACTGCTAAGGTCTCCAGACAATGTTTGCAAAACGTTCAAGTATTACCATGGCCAGCACAATCTCCAGATTTATCCCCAATATAAAATCTGTGGGACCACATTGGACGATGTGGGCAATCCTCTCACCGGCCGGCGCAGAATCTCGATGAATAAGGAGCAAGTCAAAGCTGCTTGGTGTGCAATTCCTCAGGACCATATCCGTCGACTGTTTGAATCCATGCCACGCCGTATTGCTGCCTATATTGCCGTTCACGGCGGTGCAACCACCTACTGAGTCACATTGTGCTACTTTATCTCATCTTCTAACCACTGTAAGTGGCTGCAAATTAAATCATGGTATGCCAGTATGTATTGCTATGTGTGTTCTACATTTCACCTCTATCCTCTCACTCTTTCTGGGTGGGGAAATATCATTGTCGTGCAGTGTATTATTAGAACACACAATTTAAGTGAAAACAGATAAGTGTTACAGAACCATAGATGCCAAAAAAGTGAACTTGAACGGTTTCAGCACCAAACTTCGTTTTTCCCTACAGATTGTTATCCCGTTGATATATCTAAATGGTTATTATGATATTACATTGGTTTCTATAAATTAAGGAAAATCCCTACATTAAGTGAATGAGAAGCTCCCGTCAAAGCTCTATAACTTCTAAAATAGGCTTTTTGTTTTGAAAAACGTGTTGCAGATAAAGACCTCAATCAAATTAAATCAATATCTCGATTTTCAACAATATTCGTTCAGTATTTAATGAGTTATGGAAGTTTGAATATTTAGTGATAACAATGCCAGCCACAAAAATTGACTTCAAAAGTTAATTGAAACTTAGTAATAAGTATTCTATAAAAATGCTTAATAAAATAAGTTTGTATTTTACAACTTTGCGTAAAGAATTCTTGCACTATTCTTCAGTTTTTGTATAAGTTTCTTAAAATGGCATTATTATCACTAAATATTCAAACTTCTATGATGTTTGGTTTCCATGGTTTCCAAAAAACAATTTATGGAAACCAGTGTAACAACTATTTTGATTGAACTAGGTATATTTTTCCATTTTGATCACTATAGTAATAATGTGCATCAAGAAAAACACTAATAAAATTATGATTTTCGAAGATTGTTAACATTTATGAAAACATCAATAAATAAAATAATAAATAAAATAAATATTCCCTCAAGCAGCTGTTTGCCACAAAGGCCTCACAGGAGCCTTATATGATATTGATTTTTAAAAATGCTTCCAAATGCTATGATCTTCGTTATCATGTTTCTTATAAATGATTTTTAATTTAAGTCTTTTAGCAGAGTCGATGAGAGGCCAAAAAATCATCGCAACCCTTTTCTAAAATTGTACCTCCCCTGAACCATTTTATTAACCGCACTCAGAGCTATTCCACAGTAATTCTCAATTTATTTTTGATGATATTTACAAGGAAAAATGTTCTCTCCGCAGATGCATTTGAAAATGGTAACTGAACAATGCTACGACAATATGGAGATATTTTAATATTTTTTGCCCCTGCACCATTTAATTGGCTATCCGCTTCAACACAGAAATTTTTAGTGTTTTATAAAGATTTTCATTCATTCCAGTGTACTAGCTTTCATTATTTTAATGCATCATCTCTCTTTTCACATATGTACATATTTGAATTTAAGAAGAATAGTACTAAAATCGGTTTTCGACTGGTAGATTGCATTTTCTGGAGAGAGCAAGGTCAATTTCTCTAAAAATTCGGTATTTTTGATAAGCGACATTGCAGTTTTTCTGTAATTCGCAAAAAAAAAAACGTTTTTAATAGCTGAAAAGTCAGTACTCTCAATGCCAGTTGAAGTTTCATCAAATGAATATCACCATTAATGCTGTGCAGTGTAATAAGATGTTCCATGAAACCGAAATAACTGATATTTCATTTCTGAACTTGATCTCTATATACATTCAACTTCCAAACAATGATAAAAGTGGCAATTGAGGTTAAGGAACAATTTTACAAATGCAGGTTGTCATTAATCGAGTTTTCGCTTTTTTCGTCCCACACAATTATCCTTTTTTAATGTGTTACAAGAACTGTGCAAATGAACCATATTTTAAATAAACCCCTAGATCCAAAAAAACTCCCAATCTGTTAAAAAAGCTCACAGGTAAAGCAAACCAACCCTGAAACACACTTTCTCTCTATTCTTTGTAATAAGTGTATTTTTTTTTGTAAAGAGATTTAACTGAATTCAGAGTTTGTTTATTTGTTTTGTCTCTTTCGGAACGGTTGTGCGGACACTGGACAGCTGTCAGCAGACACATGAATGCCTCCTATGAAGGCCATACATCATTGTTCTTAAAACGTGACACGACGTGGCCTCAAGTACAACGGACCATGGCTTAACATCCCATCAGAAAGACATCGACCCATCTGTGTCCACAATTCTCAACAAGTGCAAGTTGGGGTTTGAAAAGTAGGGTTGATTGAATTGTTTTAATTCTGAGCAGCAATTTTGCGTACACAATAGGCTAAATGGCCAAATCATGAGAACCCCAAGGGCTTATGGCTGGCAGGGTAGGGCAAGATGATCCGCTGAATGTTAGAAGAAAGCCACCGGTCAAGGCTATATATCATATTCTTTAATGTCCCCAGAGTATGCTTCTCATACAGGGTTATGGCTTAAAATCCCATCAAATAGACGGTGGATTAATTTTGCTTAGGCCTCTTAAGAATCGATTGAAACCCATCAAGCTGTTACTTGAAGTAATATTGGTCAAAACAACTTCTTTTTAAAGAATACCAAAAATATATACGGTATTGCTGTATAAATGCCCTTATTTTAAAGTGTCATATTTTGTAAAATAATCATCCAACAAAAATAATTGTATTTAAAATATCAAGGAATTCTGGAAGTTTCCTTGTTGTGATAATGTAGAGTATCATCCCACTTAATGTCTTAAATCCCAAATCTCTGAATTGGTAGAGGTGGATCGATCTTGCAATTCCGAGAAGTCCCGATTTGACATTATGGGATTTCTTTTTCTATGGAAAGATTGGTTACTCAGGAGAAATTCGTAACTTAAGCACTTAAAAGCATCACTGCAGCTTTTGTAACCAGACAACCTGAGCAGAGTACAGATGGAAGTTGAATGTTCAGCCACCAATGGCGTCCACACTGAAGTCTGTTGAACACAAAACGAAACTTTAAAACGTTCTTGTTATTTTGGGCACAAGATTGCTTTTGTTGCTTCATTTTTTGATAAAATTTAACACTTTAAAATATGGGTATTCCTTTTTAATGACACTATATTTTCTTTATACTTTTTATCTTACGTAATATACTGTATATTGACGATTGTGAGTGAATACGGCCGACTGACTGACATGGGATCACGTTAAATCTAACTGTGATGCATAAACGGTAGATCTCTGAAAATTTGCCCTGGAGGTAATTCGGATCGTAGATTTCCGGACCAATCCGAATTTCACCTCCGACCTGTCCTTCAAGGTCAAATGGTGGTCACGTAGAGGTCAAACCATGATATACGAGTGCTAGAAACGTGAAAATTAGTGTCTGGGGGTGTTTCGGTTTGTAGAGGTCTGAAGCGTTACGAAATTTGGGATCTGGAGGGTCCTTCGAGGTCAAAGGTCAAATTTAGGTCTACCAGCGCTAGAGTGTTGAAAATTGATATAAATAATATATCAATTTTCAGCACTCTTGCGCGGGGGTAATTTGAATCATAGATGTGAGAAATGTTGTGAAAATTTGGATGCGATACGTCCTTCGAGGTCAAATGTCAAATATAAATCTTTTGGTGTTAGAGGGCTAAAATTGTTGCCTGGGACTATTTTGAGTCGTAGATCTCATAAATTATACTAAATGTTGGATGTTTTGGGTCCTTCTAGGTCAAAGGTCAAATTTCGATATACTGAGGTTGGAGAGCTAAAAATTAGTGAATTGGGCTATTTCAGGCAGTAGAAGTTAGAAATAAGAGGAAGCTTTAGATCTGGAGTCGCATTCAAGGCCAAACATAAGTCGGAGTGAATGATTTCTAGTAATAAAATGAAATTAGAAGAAGAACATATCATCTCTTGGGATTATGGAATACTCGTTTTCATATAGAATGAAGATTTTATTTTCAGCTATAAACACCCTCTAACATTCGAACTACTAGATGATTGTGAAAATACAAATAGCACTCTTTCATTATACCTACGAAACTCAAAAAGAAGTTTTAATTTTTCTCTTAAGAGAGTTGATTTCTTCATCTCCTCTTGAGACTAAGGGAGCAAATAATTGATGCGAATGCAAACTTCTTGAGACCATGGCACTCTACTACCAAGATTCTAAATTTCTAGCATATCTAGGTCGTTCTAACTATTCGTTGAATTCAAATTCATTTTCAAAAACGTTTTCACAGTTAGAGGGCGCCATTAAAGCTAATTCGAAAAATGCGAATAGAAATATTTCACAAATATCTCTTCAAATCAAAAATGATTTTCAATTTATCTCTTAAAATAAAAATGTTTCATATTAGGATTCCTCCTGCGGGTAAGGGGGCAAATTATCGCTGCCAATTCAAATCTCTTCGCCATCACATCGAAGAATTCAATTTATATCATAAACAGATCGTTTTGCAATATTCGTTTAAATTTCGGAATTGTACCAAATTTTGCGTTGTTAGAAAGCCCTATTAAAGGGTTTGGGTTATTTTACCTCTAAACGACACTTTTTTGAGCACAATGTACTAAATGGCCAGCCAGGACATAAGGACCCAAAGGGAACTGGACAGCTGTTAGGAGATAGATGGTAGCCTCCCATCAAGACCATGCAGCGTGTTGTTTATCAGCGTGCATAAGCTCTCCTGTTCACCGACGGAAGACCTTTCCAAGCCCGTCGGTGTCTCTTACTTACCTAGGGCAGGGCGGTGAGTTTTGCCGAAATGATTCTCAAAGGTGGCCCAGATAGGACTCGAACGTGGGAACTGCAGATTACGAGCCTGGCGAGCTGCCGACAGGACAGAGCCACCACATCTCACGCCATTAAAGCTATTAGGAAATTCCAGAAGTACGACTCATAATATTGCATCGACACTTATCAAACAGAAATTACAGTTTTTAATTGATATCTGAAAAATAAGAAAAGTTGAATGTCTACAGACGACAGAGTAAAAAGATTAAATCTTGTTTTTTTTGAAACTAGCTAATAAACGGGTGAAAAAAACAATCGTTGAATTTATCGACACTGCTAATCTTTATGAATTCGTTATTACTCACCATCTAGCTTTGGTGCACTGTTAGATCGGGATAAACGTGCTGTTCTTCCTTTCTTGGTCTTATCATTATTCTTGATGAGCCTTCCACCTCCACCTCTTCCCGGTGGATTGGAATCTCCAGAGTCCAGATAAAACGTTTCCAGTTCGTAGAAATCATTCTTGAGTTGAGAGAAACTTCGAACCTGAAGAAAACGAAACAAGATGTAATTTTTTTGTAGTCATCAATAAAATGGTTAAACAAGTGGAATAAAATATCTCCTGTGGCGAATATCGGATGCTCGTTTTTAAAGAGAAGGAAATTTCTCATTTTACGACTTTTGCACTTTCTAACGGTGGAAATTCGAACTCATGGATGATTGAGAAAATGCAAATAGAAATACTTTATAAGTACCAATAAACAACAGAAGGAATTTGTCATTTATCCCATGAAATGAACAAGTTGTTTTACTACAATCTTCCGCAAGAACCAGCAGTAGTCATCGATCATTGCTGGGTCCCACCTGCCTTGGTATCTCTCCTCGATGGTTAAGATTAAATGGGTTAAGGGTCCCTTCAAGGTTAAGGGGGCAAATCAGTCAGTGCAAACCCCTTGATTATTACAGTCCACCACCAAAATTTCAAAATGTTACCATAAAGAAATCGTTTACAAAACTTATTTACTGTTCGACTGCCACCACACCATATGACCAACCCTTTAAACAATATTAGAAAACTTTGTGATGCTTGTGTAGCTCTTCGGGGTCATCATACTATCCATTAACTTCTCCTTTCTGTCAAGGTCCCTTCCTCCATTCATTTACTTAACCTACCGAAATGAAGCGATTGGTTTGCTCTATGCTTGACTATTTATTGCATAATATAACAAAGTACTGTTAGTCCAAATCTCATTGGACCAGGCCCGGATCTAGAAAAAAATAAAGGGGGGGGGGGTGAAGATAAATAAACAAGTGAAGAAATCGAGCCCCCCAAAATAATCGAAAAAGAGTTTGGGGAGGGGGTGTGGGAGCAAGAGACTGAATTTCAATTGCAGTATAACATTTTTCACCTCCGTTTCAGAGATCTTTAAAATTTTTCTTGAAAAATGAAAATGCAAGAAATATTCACAAATCTTATAAATTTCGAACCTTCCCCGAAACTATATCCTTGGTACATGCCTACTCGTGGATATGTAAATTTTTATTCCCCATTCTAGCATTATGTCTATTACATACAGGCACGTAACCAGGATTTTATTTATTTTTTTTTTTTGGGGGGGGGGGGAGGAGGCTGAGAATAAGACTTGAGTAGAGTTTCTCAATCGCTAAAATATTGTTCCTGGCAGGAAAGGTTAAAATGACGATTTATATGAAATGGAATTTTATACTTGTTTGTTTAATCTGTTTTTAGTGTCGGACATAAAATATGGGGCTAAAATAGAATTCATACAAAGGCAACTGTTTTGGATTTCAAAGCAGATAGACAAGTTTGAGATTTCGTATAAGATGACCGGATTTTAGGAGGGAGGAGGGGGTCAGGACTCCTGGGAACGTTCCTGATTATATAATACGTAACAAATGAAAATGAAAGATGTCGTTAGTTTACAAATGTTTGCTAATTACAGAGTTACCAGACGTCCCCCTTTTTATCTTAAAATTTATGTCCTCCCGGCATTTTGAAAAAAAAAAACAACACGAAAATGTCCTCTTTTTTGTATAAATTCATAAGAACGTGTTCTAAAAGAAAATTAAAAGAAGCATTTTTTTGCATTTTTCTTTTTTTGAACTTCTCGTAACTGTGACCGTCAAGTAATTTACTGTAAATGTGAATTGTGAATGACAAAGTCATTCCGTTAATGTTATAAAACTTACTATTTTCTGTAATTCTCAGTATCAGCAGTTTACAGCAGATAAAAAAAATGTGTGCTTTAGGAAATCGTAAGAAATTTTGCCACCGCCACTGACAGAAGGCGCTATGGAAGTTGAAATCAGTTCATCGATATATGTGTATATACTCAATTTAGTGTGATGTGAAATCCCTGCTGAAAAGTCTTGCTAATTTTGACGATATGAGACGTTTAAAAAAGCTTAAATAATTTCACCCTAAAATAAATTCAAATAAAAGAAAATGCAAGTTCACTGATAACATTAGACAACAAACTAAAACTTTTTTGTAACATTGGTCAAATAGGATATTTTGTCATTAGATAAAAAATTGAAACTTTTATTATAACATTTGTCAAATAGGATGTTTTTAACTAATTTTGGTGTGCTGAATTCAAACATGGCTGTGACAAATCTGCAGCACGTACAGTTTTTTTCTAAATTATGGATTGATGTATTTCAAATTTCAATGAATACGCATATCTGGAAGATGAAAATAAATATGATTATTTCATTAAATTGCAATTTAAAACTCATTAATTAATTACATGATTACAGTGAAAAAATATTAGAAACATCATACTTATAGACCACTGAATATAAAGTAACAATGAATAATATTGAAACGCAAAATAAGAAAACATGGGTAAGGATATTTGATACTTACAAGAAGTTCATTTTTGTCTTTTATGTGTTGAGGTTTGAACCAGCAGTAGTCATCCATCATTGCTGGGTCCCACCTGCCTTGTTATCTCTCTTCCATGGTTCGGATATCCTGGTGAAATCTTTCTCCTTGTTCATCACTGACAGTTCCTAAGTTCTTGGGAAAGAAGTCGAGATGCGAGTGCAAGAAATGAATCTCCAAAGATATTCGGCAGCCAAGATTTTCAGCATTTTTTAGGAGTTCTTGAATTAGCTGATGGTATTTTTCCTCTTTGTGATTCCCCAGAAAACCCTGGACCACAGACGTGAAGGATTTCAGTTTTTCTTCGAAGATAATATCATTCAATTGCTTCCTGATCTGAGGACCAACAAAGATCCCTTCTTTGAGTTTGGCATCACTTAGTTTTGAAAAATTTTCCTTTAAGTGCAAAAACCCTTTACCAATTTTGTCCATAGCTTTTACATACAAAGTTTTTCATAAGACCAGTTTGATGTGTAGTGGTGGGAGCAGAACATCACAGGGGTCAACTAGAGGCTTATACCTCATATTATTCTTTCTAGGAATAAAAACATCTCTTTTGAGCCAGTTTTTTGTTTTGTAGTGGCCCTACAGTCCCTCAAACACAGGGGTCAACTATACCTCACATTATTCTTTCCAGGAATAAAAACATCCCTTTTGAGCCAGTGTTTTTTTTTCGTAATGGCTCTACTGTCCGACAAACACAGAAAACAGTAAAATGTTGTAAAGTCTCCTTGAAGCTTGAGCAAGAGAGATATAACTTTTAGGACACCACATATTGCCCACTTAAACTGGTCATATTTTATAGCAGTGAATATTTTTTCCATGCTTTCATAAGTTTCCTTTATTCCGAAGCATGTGTCACTGGAATGGAAGGTTTTTGGTTTCCTTTTTGCAAAAGGACAGCTTTTAAGCTGAATTTTGACCACTTTATAAATAGATATCATTCCTTAGGTCGTGAGTTGTTCCAATTTCTTCCATCAGCCCTGAAATATCTGTGTAGAAACACAAACCATCTTGCATCTCGTAATAAGCAGATAAAGTCAAATTTCTCTCTGAACAGAGAAACTCTGATACCTTTGGCAGGAAGATTCCACTCTTGAATTCTTAAACCTAAAACCACAGCTCGTTGTTTGGAAATTCCTAGGTCTCAAACAAGATCGTTTAGTTCATTTTGCTGAATCAGATAAGGCTCGTCTAACTTTTTAGGGGTGTATGTAGGATCAGGATCTGTATGTGTCTCAAAGTCTTTCTCTGATGAATGTGAATCCATCTCCTCCTAGTTGGTTAGAGTGTTGGTATAGGAGGATCTTCTCCATGAGGAACTGGCCTTATGGCTGAAGAAACATTTGGATATTGTATATTGCTTTAGTTCTTTTTTGAAAAGCCCAACAGTTTAGTTAAACAAAAATAGCAATCACGCAAGTGACTAGTTGGCTCACTCCAAACCGTCAGAACTGCAAAGGGTATGAATTTTATCTCAGACCAACAAAGCACAAAATGCAGTACACATGTGGAACCCATGTTTTGTCTTGATCTCCAACATGACATCCAATATAAAAGTTAGAGGCTTTCTTCACAATCTTTGTCAAAGAACGATCCTGGGATTTTAAAATATAATTTCCACACACATAACAAAACTTATTTGGCACAATCACATCCGCGACGCTGTATTTGTGTCATTTAAACGCCAAAATTCATCTTCAACCTACAATGTTGTTCCTCCTACAATGAAAACAGCAAGAATGGCGTCTGAGTTTAGGTTACTGTTACATGTTTTCTCCCACTTGGCAATCAGTGTTGTCAGTCAGGAAAAGTAAAATATCTAGTATCCTCTCAGTTGCCTAGAGGTGTTGATATAGGAGTCAAAATGATCAATAACATAAAAACGTGACCTTCCAGCCATTTCTTAAGGCCATATCTGTAATTAGCACCTGAAAAATAGTTAAAGGCAGCTAGATATAAAGGAGTTTTTTTTTACTTGTTATAAAAACCTTGTAAACCAGTGTAATTTAAGAGAAAAATTTCCTTGTTTTGTAAAAGGACGAAGAGAATACGATATGAAATGTATTTGTGGCAGTTACATATCAGGGAGTAACAAGAGCACGTATGATTTAGAACGCCACCTAACAAGCGAAAAGCATAAAAACATGGTGAAGATGTCATCTTCCTCAACTAAACTAACGTTATTTTTTAAACCAACATGTTTAAAAAAAGATGAAAAAGCTGCTGCAACAGGTACTCTTGCGTTTCATGCAGTCAGGCATTACCATTCAAATAAATCAATGCACTGCACTTCAGATTTAATTCGTAAATCCTTTGACGACTCAGAAATTGTCAATAATTTATCACGTTGAAGGACAAAAACAGAATCAATAATTAACCAAGTAATTGCACCGCACATAGTAACTGAATTAAGGAAAACATTAAGAAATATCTTATATTGGGGTGTCTACGGATGCTAGCAATCACGGATCGGTAAAACTTTCCCCTATAATCATTCACTACTTCGACAGAAAAAATGAAATTCAAACAAAGATTCTTGAGTTAGAGATTACTCTAAATGAAACATCTTAAACAATAGCAAATTATATACTAAGGGATCTGGAAAAGTATAATTTATCTTCAAAATGTGTCGCATTATAGGTGATACTGCTAATGTTAATTTTCGGAGCTGGGGTGGCTCAGTCGGTAGCGCGCCAGACCCGTAATCTGATAGTTCCTGAGTTCGAGTCCCGGCTGGGGCAGCGTTGAGACTTACCTCCGCAAAGCTTCCCGCCCTGCCCATGGTCAGTAGGGGATACCGATGGGCTTAGAAAGGCAGCTGTCCGTCGGATGGGACGTTAAACAGTGGTCCCGTGTGTAAGAGAGTCATACTCTTTTCACGTTAAATAACACACTGGATGGCCTTGACGGGAAGCTAACATCTGCCTCCCAACAGCTGTTCCAGTGGGTCTCCCCCCAGTCTTCAGAGTCCTCAACGTCAGACTATGCGACAAGTCGGTTGAGGTATTCCAAGTCGCATCACCTTGCATTGCGCCAGGAGTGGATGCAAGGTGATGCAAATGCGGACCCTACTCTAGGCAGGACTAAACGCAAAAGAACAAGACTGCTAATGTTAATTTTGGAGGAATTAACAGAAAGCAAGGCAAAAATGTGTTCTTATTATTAAAACAAAATATGAAGAGAAATATAATAGGAATAGGCTGTCCTGCCCATATTTTCATAAGTCTCATTATGGATTAAATTTAATGAAAGTTTATGTTGAAGCTATTGCTTTGAAAATATTTTTTTATTTTATTTTCATATTATTTTTCAATTTATTCTGTGAGGACTGAAGCTTTAAAGGAATTCTATGCATAGGTAGATATAAATTATAACTCGCTGCTAAATCACAGTAAGACAATCTTGTCGTAATTACGACTTGTCGTACATAATATGGCTTAGCTTATTTCCTTGTGTAGAGAGAATAATAAAGATTTTTCCTGCTCTTAAGCAGTATTTTTATTCACAAGAACAACCTCCAAATATGCTAAAATGTTTTTTGAAAATAGTTTTGGGAAAATATATCTTTGTTTTTTCACTCTTTAATATCCGAATTTCAATCAAAATTAGCGAAGTTTGAAGAGGAAAGTAACTCAATATTAGGAATAATTAATATTATCCAATCGATTCTGGTTTTTTTTGAAAAATCGATTAAAGCAATGGTTCTCAACTTGGGGTACGCGGTAAAATCTTTTGGGGTACGACGTGAGAGCTCAAAAGTCGCTAAGTTGCCATTATTATACTATATCTATAGTTTTATCTATCTACATAAGGGGTACACCAGTTACATATACATTTCCATGGGATACGTGAAGCATAAAAGGTTGAGAATCACTGGATTAAAGGAAAAATTCATTCCTTTAAAAGTAAGAGCGTTGTTAGGCCAAATTAATGGTATGGAGGAAGAATCAGATATTTTTTTGGATGAAATGCAGTTAGTGTATCAAGAATGCATGATATGTTTTGGAGATGTGGATACAACCTTTGGATGACTTTAAATGTTATGAATGGATAAATTTTAAAGAGAGGAAAGTTATGAATTTGGTGAGTTATTGCCATGCCTTAGAGATCTCCAGGAAAATGGTGTAAATATTGACGATGTAAAATTATTTGACCAATTTTGCAATTTGAAATCATTTATTAATAGCGAAAAAAAAGGTAAAGTTTTTTGAGGAGAAACTATTGCATGAACAGTGGTGCATGAACCTGTTTTTCGGAGCTGCTCAAAATTTTTGAATTTTTCTTTTTCATTTCTGGGCATAATGCAAATCTGCAAAATGTGTTCTCATTGATAAATGCTCAGTGAACCAAAGAAAGAAACAGACTAACAGTCCCGTCACTAAAAGGCATAATACTTACTCAGTATAATTTGAAACATATTACATGTACCAATTGTTATTCGTACTTGATAAGCAACCAAGATTTGTTAGAAAAAATTAGCTTCTCCGATAAATATAATACAGAGATTACATGTTTGTTTTTTCCGAAAAATAGGTGAAAATCTTATTTTAAGTTATAAATTTATTTTACTTTGTAAAATCCTCTTTTGCTCTACTGTATATGTTGAGCAAATATATATTTATCCAAATATGAGTACTTTAAATAAACTTGGTCAAAAGAAATTTCTTTTTTCCATCAATTGCAGGCATGTCCTCCTTTGTCCTACATTTTAGTTTTTGTCCTCCTTTGTCCTACATTTTAGTTTTTTGTCCTCCTTTGTCCTACATTTTAGTTTTTTGTCCTCCTTTGTCCTACATTTTAGTTTTTTTGTCCTCCTTTGTCCTACATTTTAGTTTTTTGTCCTCCTTTGTCCTACATTTTAGTTTTTTGTCCTCCTTTGTCCTCCATTCTGGTTTTTTTGTCCTCCTTTTAGAACACTGGCATCTGGTAAACCTAGCCTATTAGTCTTGTAGGTAGCAGCTTGTTACGCTTAAAATAAAAAGTGCCTTTCGCTAAATATGAAACTGGAAACAGAAAACTAAATTTAATCGGAGAAAGACTTTCAAGTCTAAATTCCAGATAACAAGAATTTGTGGTAAGAGATATTTTGTTAAACAGAAGCTTGATGTTCTCATCATCTATTGGGCTATTTTTATTTCTGAATAAACTGCGATACTTTTGTGAGCACATCATAGTTAGATTTAACGTGATCCCAATGGTCAGGTCACAAGGGCCCTCAAAAATTCAGAGAAGGGGATCTACTGGACAGCTGTTAGGAAATATATAACGTCTCCGTCAAAGTCATCCAGCGTGTTCTTGAATGTGAAAAGAGTATGTCTCTCCTACACAAGGGACCACAAATTAACGCCCCATACGATGGATGATGACCTTTGCAAGAGTCCACAGTGTCCCTTTTCTCACGAAGGGAAGAATGGTAGTTAGCGGAGAAAATTCTGAATGCACGCAACACAATAGGGACTCAAATGTGAGATGATCATATTTCGAGCCTAGCCATGGCCATTCTTGACACACAGGGCCAGGATAGCCATTTAAATAAAGGAGGGAAATGAAATATGGGCAAAGATTTAGGTGACTTAATTTATATTTAGTTTAACTAAGTTACGTATTTTTAAATAGCATAAAATAAAAAAACTAAAATACTCAAATATCACTTTATTTAAATATTTATAAATATTTTAAAATAAAATTTTTTAAAAATTACAACTACCAGTTTGATTTTAAGAAGTAGAATTTTAATAAAGAAAATGCTAGGGATTCTAAAATCGATACTTTTCTTAGTGCATTGTGCAGGCCCTTTAGGATATAAGTAGCTCTATCCTGGCCAGCTATCGACTGAACAGCTCCTGCCCCACATTAGATGCTAATTGATATAAATGGAAGCGACTTTCATTTAATTTCGCCTATCTGTAGAGAATACAAGCTTAAAAACAGCTGAATAGTCTATGCTTGGAGAAACTTCTTCGCCTTTATAGAGAATATAGTCTTAAAAACAATTGAACAGGCCAGGCCTGAGGAAACGTCGCTTATCTGTAGAGAATACAGTCTTAAAAACAACTGAATAGCTAGGCCTGGGGAAACTTCTTCACTTATCTGTAGACAATACAATTTTAAAAACAACTGAATAGGCCAGGCCTGAGTAAACTTCTTCTCTTATCTGGAAGGAAAACAGACTTAAAAACAACTGAATAGGTTAGGCCTATGCAAACTTCTTTGCCTATATATAGGGAATACAGAGACAATTAAATAGGTTAGGGCTGGGCAAACTTCTTCGCCTATCTGTAGGGAATACAGACTTAAAAACAACTGCATTAGCCAGATTGAGCAAACATTTTGACTGAAGGGTCGCATAGGAACTGAAGTGGAAGTGAAGACCACCAAAGAAATATATAATCAATGACTTATGCTTAACCAATACAAATAAAAAGAGAGAGAAAACAACTAAAGTGAAACGTAAAAAATACGATTTTATTAAAATTAATCATTTTAAAAAGAATTTCCTACCCCGAATTTGGACTCCTTGTCCTCTATATGTTCATTTTTGCTTTTACAAATTTGGTTTATTTGTCATTAGTAACTCGAGGACTGCACAAAAAGAGGTGGCGGGTCGTAGTTTGCCCAGGCATTGAATAGGCCTAAAAATTATTGAATGGACTATTGAGGGTATATAGGAATCTTTCGTGAGGTCTATTTAGCACATTTTGTAATATGTATAAGGTATGCTTTAGTTTAATTGACAGATGACAGTATAATAGATTTAGGTTAAATGAGAGGCATTTGGGTTGTAAAAAATTACTCAACGCCTCGAAGGGGTTATACTGTTATTCTGTTATACTGTTATACAGTTATTCTGTTACCTTGCGTTAAATGGAGGTTGTGTGGTTCGGAGATGGTGCCTGTAACGCTGAAATATTGCACTTATTTCTGTAGTTAGAAGTACTTTTTGCGTTTTATGATGAAAAAGAAACAACTAATTTTTTGGTTATATAAATCACTGCTACCATAACATTCGTTTCCTACGCTAGTTATTAAATAAAAAGGGAGATTCGTATAAAAAGAAAGCTTCACGTAACGACATGGAAGAAAAAATTATTTACGATTCGCGGGGGTCAAAGTATCAAAACGTTTGTGTCAAACGTTTGCATCAAAACTTATGTAATTAGCATAAGAAGTGAGTGTTACGGTATAATGCTGCATTTTGCATTAATTATAATAATAATGGTAAATAATTCAATAATTATTTTCAATTCATAATTGATCGAATTGTATGAGAAACTTTATGTGATATATATATATATATCTTTGTTTTACCAAAGGAGCAAAGATGTTATAGCAGTTAAGACATTTTCATCTCTATACAGAGCAAACTGCCAACTTATTCTTGACCTCAATGAATGAAAGTTTTATTACCGTTTATACATTTGAAAGCCTCGCCAACTTACCTCTTCACTCCAAGATTTAAGTACCGTAGCAGCCTCCTTTATCTGAAAGGTCTGACAAATTTCTTAACCTGAGGAGATCTCAACCTGAAGGAAAATGTCATCCTAATAACCCTCTTCGTTTCTAATTTCTGATCCACCTACCCTTCAACACAAGTAGCGAGAAACTTAGTGGCCTTTGTTTTGAAAGTATGACCCATTTACCTTTTCACAACCAAGGATTGAGGATCCTAGTGGCATTGGTTATGAAAGTATATCCCACTTCTATTTCATAAGCAAGAATTTAGGATCCTAGTGGTCATTATTTTGATGATATGTCCGACTTACCTCTTCACAACCAAGAAATGAGGATATTGGTGGCTTTTATTTTGAAGGTACCGTGGGTACACGGTACCTTCTCGAGTGCAAGAACCTTACTGCACAGAGAACATCATAAGGGGGCTCCCTCTGACCAGCAGGCTATTTTGCACCAGTGAAGCCAAGCCTAAAGCTGCTATTGTCGTTTCGAATCCCAGAGTGAATGCCATCCTGGCATATCACTCTACCACTGTGGTGGTGGTGCAGATTGGCTACGGGAGTCTAAATTTACATGTAATCTCCATCTATTGTCCACCTAGTTGAAACATCGAGGACTCGATGACTGAGCTGCAAAACGTCCTAGCTCAGATCAAATATAAGAACTTAGTGGTGGGAGGTGACTTCAACCCAAAGCACCTCTATGGGGTTCGAACAGACAAAATGTCAAAGGCGATATGACTCAATTTTATCAACTCTGCTGATTTGATACTATTAAATGATTTGGATACTCCGGCTACTTTTCATGGCCCCAGAGGCCAGAGCTAGATTGACTTGACCCTGTCTACGCCACGGACAATCATTGATCCAGGATTGGCGCGTTAGCAACAAGGTCACTAACAGCGAACACAGTTACTTAATGTTCCTTGTGGAAGGCACAACACCACCCCCACATTGCACCAAAAGGTTTGCAATTGGCAAAACCCCTGACTGGTGCAAGCTCGTCTTCAACATTGGTGATTGTGACTCTCTGAATAGCATCGTTAGAGAAATAACCGAGTCTATAAGCTCTAGTTGTGAGAAAACCTTCGGGTTTAAGGGAAAGCTCCCAAAAAGAAATTCTGTACCCTGATGGACACCAGAGATCGGTATTAAAAGAAAGCAGCCTCGAGCTCTGAGACGGAGGTATCAAAGTGCCGCAATGGGGATAGAAGTTCCAGAGAAGAGATGTATAAGAAGGTCATGCAGAGTACAAGCTCGCCATCTGCTAAGCACAGTTAGACTCTTGGCAAAATTTCTATAGTGAGGTTACTGCACAGAACCCTTGTACTCTGCACTCTTTTAGAGCTACAAGCTAGAAACAGGGAAAGACTTAACACTCCTGGATATCGAGTATGTACGCAAAGAGAATGGGTCCAGGACCACCTCTTTTTCCGAAACTATCCAGGCACTACTCGAGGGATTATTCAGTGACGATGATAGGAGCTCTGATGATGCCCAACATCATCTCCAGAGATAAAATAGCAAGGTCCCACCGGACACGGAAAATGACATTCCATTCATGGAAGAGAAAGTAGGAGAGGTGATCATTGCTATGTGATTGCATCGTGGTGGAGAGGTGATCATTGTTATGTGATTGCATCGTGGATCGTTTGCTATGTAAATTGCATCGTGGCCGAGGGCAAAGCCCCTGGCCACAATGACAGTGACGACACTGAGAGTGGACATTGGACGATGGAGACAGTGGACGATCTGACAGTAGAGATTGTGATACAGTTGTTCAAATAACACAAAGTTATGTTCACCCAGCTCTTTAAAAATTATCTAAGGCTGGGAAACTTCCCAAAGGCATGGGAACAGGCCAAACTAGTCCTTTTCAACAAGGCCGGTAGAGATCAGGCAGATATGAGATCTTACAGACCGATATATGTCTGCTGCCGGTAATGGGAAAGATTCTTGAAAAGCTGCTCATAAACAGGAATGTATTACCACTGTAGTAAGAACGATTTGATGAACAACAAACAATTCGGTTTCAGGGGAGACCAGTACACTACTACCGCTATCAAAAAGGTGGTGATCGTTGCTAAGGTAAATAAAGCCAACAGGTTGCACACCTCCTTCATCGCTTGGATGTGACGGGCAAATTTGATATTTTCTGGTGGTCTGCAATTCTTGGCAGGCTAAAGGATTGTTCCTGTCCCAGGAACATATTTAATCTGGTGTCCAAATACCTCAGTGAGAGAATGGTCACTTATTCCCATGCCAGTGGGGCAGTCTCAAGGAATTTGGGCAGGGGATGCCCACAATGTTCGTGAAGTAGCCCGTTTCTCTGGAATTTAGTTGCAGACACGGCTCTGGAGTTGACCCTACCTGAGGGTGTATGGCTCCAGGCTTATGCATGCGACATGCTGCTTGTCGTGTCGGCCTCCTCCAGAGCGAGACTGGAGATTGCCGGCAATGCAGCATTGTCAGTGCTCGAAGGATGGAGTCTACACTACAAGCTTGGGTTCAGCTGTGCGAAGACTACATCAATGACTGTAGCCAAAGAGGATGTTCTCAACAAGAGGTACCCGATCTTTAAACTGAAGGGCAATACCATCTGCTACAAGAAGAAAACCAAATACTTGGGGATCACTCTGGATGATAGGATGAGCTGGATCCCGCACCTGCAGGACCTTAAGATTAAATGCACCAATGTCATGGGCAAACTCGGGCGTATGGATCGCGTCTCATGGGACCACGGTGGGGAGGTCTTCAAAGAAATTTATTTAAGGGGAATAGAGAAGATCCTGACGTATGGAGTGGGCGCCTAGTGGTCCCCGACGGACTACTCTATTACGTGCAAAAAGCTGCTCGCAGTCCAGAAACCAGCCTTACTGCGAATCACCAGGGCTTACAGGATGATTACAGATTACTACGGATGCGCTCTCGGTGATAGCAGGGATCTCGCCTCTGTGTTTAATAGTTGGCAAGGAAGTGACCATATTCAGAATTTTGCAGGCTAGGGAAAAGGCAACATTCCTCGGAGTCCAGTATGACCCCGAGGTCTATGAGGCTAATACCGCTGGGTGGGATACTCATCCCACCAAGAGACTATGTCTGTCATGGTCTATGGAATTACCATCAGGTCACGGGGTTGAAATCTATACAGACGGTTCCCAGAACGAGGATGGTGTGGGCTTAGCCTACATTGTCTACAATCAAGGAACCAAAGTGTATGATTATAAGAGGAAGGTCTCTGATAATGGCTCGGCCTTCCAAGCAGAGCTGCTTGCCATCAGAGAGGCCCTTAATTGGGCCCTCAATGACGGCTGTCACAACAACGACATCCGGCTGTATACCGACAGCTGGGCAGTCTGCAAGCGCTTGAGGACGCAGAAAACAGGCATCACACGGTTAACGAGGTCAAGCTCCGTCTTGGTACTCAGAACATGCCCAGAATCTCTTTCTCTGGATCAAGGCAGACGTAGATCATGAAGGGAACGAGCGGGCAGACCATCTGGCCCGCTCAGCAGGTACTATAAACCAAACCTGAGATAGCGGTCTAAAACTACCCTGAAGTCGATTTTAAGTCAAATAGTCATGGACGAGTAGCAAAGGTTCTGGGATACGATCGAGAATGGTTTTCAAACAAAGACATTCTTACAAAGGGTCGGTCTATCCTTGACGTCCTCAAACCACTATCTCACGCAGGTACTGACAGGTCATGGGAGCTTCCCAGCGCATTTGGAGCGTTTTAAGATCGCTGCCCACAGTAACTGCGGCTGTGGGGTCCAGATGCAGACGTTGGGCACTACATCCTCTGGTGCCCGATCATGGAAGAGTTCGCTAACGAACTTAGATGTTCCCAAGGGATCAGAGAGGTAGCAGGCGAGGCAGTCACAGTGCCCATCAGTAGCGCCGGAGTCAGGGCGCACATGAGAGACATGGGCTGACTTGTCTGTCAGCTCCGAGACTCGTTCCTTTGAGACTGAAGCTGTTTTCGCTCTTTTACTTATCTTCCATATTTTTCTATCCGGGCTGCACTATGCACCCACTTTAATGCCACCCATACACCAAGTCCCTACTGATCTCCTCTGAGACAAACTTTAGTCTTCTACTTCCAGGCTTCTCATCGCAGCTCGTGTAGTGTCTTGACGATGGAGCACGAGTTTTCTCCCCAAAGGGGGTGGGTCCTTCGGGAGCCGTCCCCTATAAAAGAGAGGTACCTCTTACCATTTTCCTTTCTCTTAAGAGGTAAGTGGGTTATACTTTCAAAATGAAGATAATATAACTATGAATAACTAGGAATTGATGATCCTAGTGGCTTTTGTTTTGAAGGTATGCCCCATTTACCTCATAACAATTAAGATTTCGGAATCCTTGTGACTTTTATTTTGAAAGTATGTCACCTCTTCATGCTAGTGGCCTTTATTTTCAAAGTGCGGACAACTTCTCTCTTCACCCAAACGAGGGAGGTTCCCAGTGATTTTCTTTATTTTCAAGTTCTGATTCTCCCAGCTCTTCATCCTACAGTGTGAACATTCAAATGATTTTTTTTTTTACCTTTTAGGGTATACAAGATGTCGAAAAAATTGTCCGGACACTTCCATGTTATGTGAATGGAAAGCCAGTTTCAAAGCACCCTAACATTGAAAATAAACCTTTTAGGCAAAAACTGTTATTGGCGATAAATTGTAGATGTCACTCAAATCTCTCTAAATATATTTCCCGCAATATTCATTTAATATTTAAAGAATGAATGGAAGTTGAAGTATGTTGTCGTATGCTGCTGAATGGTCCGCTTCAATGAAGCTTTAAATATTGATCGAAGATTGTTGAAAATTGACACTGTCATATTGCCTCCATATCGATGAAATTTAAAAAAATCATCATACAAACTTCAGATATTTAATTTATGTTAGTGAACAAATTGAACAAATCTGTTTTATCTATAGAAGTGTTTGTTCCACAAGTGTCAAAAGTTGAAGATAAATGCTTCAGCTTCCATTCATTCTTTAAATATTAAACGAATATTGCAGGAAATATATTTAGAGAGATTTCAGTGACATCTACAATTTATCGCCAATAACAGTTTTTGTGTAAAAAGGTTTATTTTCAATGTTAGGGAGCCTTGAAACTGGCTTTCCATTCACGTAACGTAGAAGTGTCAGAACATCTTTTTTAACATAGTGAAGTTCACTCACCTTTTCACCCGAAATAGTGAATAGTAGACCCAACGGCCTTTATTTTGAAGTAGTGTCCCACGTACCTCTTCACCTCAAGGAGGGATCATCGTAGTGGTATTTATTTTGAAGGTATGGCCCACTTACCACTTTACAGCCAAGAATTGAGGATCCCAGTGCCTTTTATTTTGAAGGTATGAGCAATTTATCTCACCTTAGTGGCTCTTATTTGAAAGTGTGGACAGCTTATCTCTTCCCCGAAAGAAGTGTGCTTTTACCTCTGATCGGCAGTTTTTTGCACACAATCGGCTAAATGACAAGGTCACAAAGACCCCGAAGGCTCAGAGGAGGTTGGGAGAAAGGATCCAATGGACAGCTGTTAGGAGACATATGGTAGCCTCCCGTCAAAGCTATCAGGCTTGTTCTTTAACGGGAACAGAGTATGGCTCTTCTACTCATGGGCCCTGGTTTTACGTTCCATCCGATGGACAGCTGCCTTTCCAAGCCCATCAGCGTTCTCTACAAACCAAGAGCAGAGTGAGTTTCGTGCGGATATAACTCGCTGGCCCAGATGGGATTCAAACCTGGAAACTGCAGATTACGAACTAGGCTTGCTACCGACTGAGCCACCCCAACTCCACCCAATGGGGTGAGAATCCTAGTGACCTTTACTTTTAGGTCTGATTCACCCACCTCTTCATCACAAGGAATGAGCATCCGAGTGATTGATTTTGTTTTGAAGGTATGGTTCACTTACCTCTTGACTCGAAGTAGTGAGCATCCCAATGCCCTTTATTTTGAAGATATGTCCCACTTACCTCTTCACCTCAAGGAATGAGCATCCTAGTCACCTTACTTTGAAGGTAAGGTCCACTTAACTCTTCAGAACCAAGTAGTTGAGATCCAGTGACTTTTATTTTACTGTTTGATTTACTCCTATCTTTATTACAAAAGGTGAACATCCAATAGTACCTAGTCCACTCACCTCTTTACCAGAGATAGTGATAATCCTGATACGTAGTACTAGTGATCTTTATTTTTAAGGTGTCATTCACTTCTTCTCTTCGAGGATTGATCGTTCTAGAGGGCCTTCTTTTCTTTAAGGCCTGGTGAACTAATCACTTCATTCTAAGATATAATCACATTAATGACCTTGCAGCTAACCAACCTCTTTACCCCAAAATGTGAAGATCCTAGTAAACTTCTTTATCGTTTAAGCTCTGGTTCACTCATCTCTTCATTCCAAGATGTGAACATCCTACTGGACTTTTTAGTTTTTAAAATTTGGCGAACTTACCTCTTCACTCCAAGGTGTGAGTATCCTAGTGGCCTTTGTTTTGAAGGTATAGCGACTTACTTCCTCACCCCAAAGTCGCTATACCTTCAAAACAAATCCTCATCCCAGTTACCTTGGTTATATTGAATGTCTGGTCCATTTACCTTTTCAACAAGGAGTGAGCATCTAGTATCCTTCTTCAGTTTCAGAATCTAATCTCTTCTTCCAAGGTTTGAGTATACTAATGAACTTTATTTTGAAATGTGTAGCCAACTCACCTCTTCACCCCAAGGTGTGAGCATCCTAGTTGCCTTCTTTATTTTGATTGCCTGACCCAAATCCTCCAAGACGTCTTCAAATGATTGAGAAGTCCTCAGGTTTAAGAGCACACGACTTTTAGTCGCTGGATCATAATTACTCACTACTGTGATGATGCAGCTGTCTCTGGACCCAGGAAGTGACGTAGCGCCTGAACCTCTGATGCTTGGGAGTTTGTTTCGAGTGTTTTTCTTATCCGGTGTCACATCCTTTATCCTCTGCGAATTTGGCGACAGAGGCCGAAAAAGTTTCAAATCATCCGGCCTCATGGGTGCAATGCTGGGTTTCATGATGGCCTGAGCTGTGCGCATTCTAGCTATCTCACCATAAGACATTTGTTGGAAGGTTTTCACTCCAGATACAACATAAGAGCGGCCATCAAGGAGTTCGTCCAGATCATTTATCTTTTTTCCCTCTAAAGAGAATATGTAACGAACACCCTGTGGTAATTTCGTTCTCTCAGTGAGGAAATCGCACAGATTATTCAGATTCTTAAAATCCCTTCCTGGTTGGATTGACACTCTTGTTCCTGCATAAAATGCGTCTCCGTTTCTGTAGAAAGTCACAATACGAGCTTTTCTGGCTGGCAGCTTACTCAGTGGTTTAAAATCTTTCTTTCTGGCATAGCCGATCCTGACGTCATATTGACGATGTTCGTCTAAAGCGTTGAAAGAGCGGGAGTGACGGATATCAGACGTTTTTTTCATCATCTTTGGCAAAGGTCGAAACGAAACGAAATTACTGTCTTCGCTGGTTCTGCGGTGGAAGTTGTAACTCGCAATGCTGCCTTGTTGATAGTTTGGGGTTAAGTTCACCATGACCCGTTTAGCTGACCTCTCAACCTTCTAAAACACATATCGAAAACGTACTTCTGTAAACTCATTTAATCATAAGCGAAAAGAAAACAAACAAAAGTTGTTATATTCTTCAAGTAATCATTTGGAGAATTTTTAACCTGTTTTTCTTTACGTTAGATGCAATCTGCTATATACTTCACTGAACACATTTCTTTTGTATACAAATAGGTATTTCATATAGTACAAACTACAACATAGTTTGTTACATTTGTTTTAGAGTTTATTTCAAATAACGTAGTATGGTGTGAATGGCTTTAGAGAGAAAAACGTTAGCTATCATTTCATCAAACATTAAACGGCTAAATATCAGACACTAGTAAAATTAATTTTATGGCACAATTTCTTTTAATTGAAATGTTAATAGATTTCATTTTCGGTTTTTGTAGTAGTAATTTAAAAAACAACCTTCTGCAAATTCATCCTTAAATTTATATTGAGTACACTTTCATGCCAGATTCTTGTGCTCCAGATATCGTTAGAAGCAAAAAGAATGGACATTTCATGCAAGCTTAATCCCCACCATATGCAATAAAACAACTCTTTTAAGTAATGTGCGAAAGATTCGAAGTGAATTTAGAAAGCCGCCTCCTATTCCATTTGCTTGGTGACAGAAATCTGCTGAACGTATGACTTGATCGAAGTCAGACGAACATGTCTCCTGTTTGAAGTCAAGTGAATTCGCTTCCTGACTAAAGCCAGGTAGAGTTATCTACTGACCAAAGTCATCTGAACTTGTCTTCTAAACAGAAGTCTTTTGAACTTGTCTTCTAAACAGAAGTCGCTGAACTTATCTACTGATCGAAGACTGCTTGACTTGTTTCTTGACTAAAGCTTGTTGAAGTTATTTCTTGGCAGAAGTGTATTAAAATTTTTCTCTGACTAAAGTCTGCTGAACTTGTCTTCTGAAAGAAATCTGATAAATTTCTCTACTGAATGAAGCCTGCTGAAGCTATATCCTGATGAAACTGTGTTGAATTTATCTTCCTGTAGAAGTCTATTCACTAAAACACAACGAATTTTTATGAATCTTTTACAACCACTATATAGTGTATCCCAAAGCCTCCTTTGAAAAAATGTAGCATCTGGAACTCTCCTAATATTTAAAAAAATTCTAAATCAATTAAATCAAGTCTTTAGATATCCACTGTTTTTGCATAAGAAACACGATAGTAAAAGCTTTTCTCGAATACACACGCTGTTAAAATCCGTTTAGAAGAAACTATAATGATATTATTTCATCACAATTCTTTGTCACTCATTACATTTAGACGCTGTACTCCAAGTCACCTTACAACTCAACCATCTGATAAATACGTCGACATTGCCACCTTGCTCTTCGTACTCAGACCCCGTAGCCCGGGGATTCATCACGTGGCTTAAATGTTACTCTGTCACCATGGACACGAAAATAAAGCGCATTTCAATCGATTTTTTGTGAGACTTTATTTGCGTGTCATCTGCGTACTACTCGAAGTGGGCTCCACTGCTCCCATAGCGTGAGTGAGTTAAGCGGTGGAAGACGGCAACTGGAAGCTGAAGGCTGCAAACAGACATTTGTGATCGGCACACGGAGTTCGTAATGAAACGATTCTTTGCCGCAGCGTGTCTCTGGAGACTGCACGAAAGAAACGCAAAAAACAGAAAAGCACCGCAGCATCGGAAAGCTACACAGACTGTTATCAAAAGTTGCTTTTCTAGTAGACATTATACAGTTGACTCATAAAATCAGAGAGAAAGCAGAAATAGTCCTAGAAATAACGTGCTATTTTCCGTCAGAGCTTTCGCTTTTGTATTGTTATTGCTGAATATGATTTGCAGTATTCATTTATGCATTCTTTCTGCTGAATCAGAAGTCGGGCTTTACAGTTTTGTACTACTCACGAATGCGATTTCCAGCTTTTCAGAGTTCTTTCTGTTGAACTCAATTTATAATTTTTTTCGGATCATACAAGATAACCTAACCTTTCTGTTGACATTGATGATGAGTGCTTTTCATTCGTGACTTCTTTCTGTTGAATCCGACTTTCAGCTTTTGTTTCTGTTTACTATGTGCTGAATTAGAAGTCTAGTTTTAAAGTTTTGGACTCCTCACGAATGCGATTTGTAGCTATTGAACTCAATTTACAATTTTTTTTAGATCATAGAAAGCAGTCTTTCTGTTGAATCTGATTAATGTCTTTCCATTCGTGAATTCTTCTTGTTGAATTCGATTTGCAGTTTTCTTTATGTGTTATTCCTATTGAATTGGAGTTTGTAGCTTTCTTGTTTGAACTTATCCCCACGAATTCGATTTGTATCTTTTTCGTACATTTGCCTGATGAATCCAATTTACAGCTTTTGCTATTTGTCGGTTTTCAGCAAAATGGGTAACTTTATTTTTCCTTTGAATCCGATTTACCGTTTTCGTTTATGCAATCTTACAACTGAAGAAGATTTATAGCTTTCATATACACTGTAAAAAAAGGTGTAACGTTGCACCAGTTTATGGTGCCAGCTAGGTTGCTACTATTTTATGGTGTAACATAACACCATATTTTAGTGTAACATTACTCCAGAGGAGGTTAACGTTGCACCAGAAACAGGTGTAAGGTAACACCACATTCCGGTGTAAGGACACAATAAAACACCCACCCCTAAAAAGCTATTTGCTGCCATAAAGGGCAAAGGAGAACAGTATATGAAAAAAATCACATTTTCCCCATGAGATAACAATAATTATATTTTTACGTAAGGAGTTTGAAAGAGACAAATACCACATTTAAACATTTAAAATCATGGACAAAATACACAACACACAAAGCAAATTTGCATTCCACGCAATTCAGAAATTATAGTAAACAAATTTATAATGAAGTATCCTTAAACCACTACACGAACTGAACTAACTTATAAGGTGTCTTAAATAAAATGCTATTTTTCACAATTTCCGTTGCGGTTATACTCTGTGATTTTAAATGGCATTTTCTTGTAAAATATATACTATGAGAAAATTTTTGAATTTGGTAAAACAATTAATGCTCTTCTAAAAAGCGCTTTGAAAATACGAATTGATGTTATTTATTTAATGAAGCTGTTGTTTTTATTCATATGAAAAATAAAAAAAATCCGATTCCGTAGATATTTTCTCTTCAAGACTTCAATTTTTTTTTGTTCCCGCTTTCGTTTAGGAGCTACCATCCTAAGTTTTGTTATATTTTATTTCCAAAATGAATTCGCATTTACTAAATAAATATTCACCAGTCCATACCAGGTAAGGATTAAGAAAAATATTCAGGTGGAAGCACGTGATTGAACTGATCAGAACATCGTTCAGGTATATAATTTTTGTGTGCTTTTGTGATATTTTAAAGAGATATTTTTGTAAAACGCGTAAAGTATAGTAAATTTACTATTTCTTCGCTATTATTCCGATTATTAAGAATCTTATAAATAAATTTTTATAATTAATACCATTCAAATGTTATTGGTAATATTAGCAAGGGTGGTAGGGAAAAATTATTTTGTTCTTAGCAAAAAATTAAATATGTTGAGGAATAAAAAAAAAATTGTTAAATTTTTTGGATGTTGGAAAAAAACAATTTATGGCGAAACGTCTTGGTCCAGTACGGCTCCATAAAAGAAAAGGGAGGGGGGGAGGAAGTTAAGTACCAAGTGTTTAACAAAAGTGGTTAAGTTTACATAAAAGAGAAGTTTTAGCCGATTAGGAAATAAAATTTTAAAAGAGAAAACTGTTAACAAGAGTTTACAAGCATTATGTAAAATGTAATTGAACATCATAATGTCAAAGATATGCTTTGATCATATCTTGTGCTTATAAAAGGACAAAACTCCTTTTGTGTCTCAACAGCTGTTCACTGGATTTTCTCCTCCTATCCAGCTCAGAACCCTTTGTTTGCCATTGTATGTGCCAAAGTGTTACTCAGAAGCAAAATAACAAAGTGTCATACTGCATTAAAAAGTTCTTGCATTGTCAAAGTTGCACTGATATTTCAAACTAAATACTTTCACTAAATGTTTTTCGAAACCTCGTACACTTATGAAGTTATAAATTTTGTTATTTACATGCATATACTTTTTGGCAATATTTTACCCATAAAATTGCTAAAAACTAAGAGTTTCCATCTTTCTTATAGCAAACACCATCTTATGGAATAAACCAATGGTGCTCAACTTTCTTCGTCTAATGCACCACCTTTTCTAGCAAAAATATAAACTACTATACCTAGCAATTTTTTAAACAGAAAAGCACATATTTGAACTTGTATAAAAATTTTGAATTGCTAAACTGGCAGGCTCCTGTCAGACCTCTGTAGCAAGCAGTTGCTTGAGGGGGTATTTATTTATTTATTATTTAACAGCAATATTATATTCAAAGAAAGGTGGTGTAAGCTCGATGCTTTAATTTATTTACTAAGTTATTTATGTGTCATTTCTAATAACATGAAGGGAGGAGGGGGGCGTCGCAAACACTGTCAGGTTTGACAGCTGAAATAGTTACAATTTAAGCACTCTTTTGGTGAAGTGTTTAGAATTTAGCCTATTCAATTCTACGCCTTTTAAGTACATTACTGCCGTACTTTGTTTAAAACGTTTTAAAAAATTTAACTATTATTATTTCGCAAAGATTTATTACATGGTTTTGACACTTAAAAGAAAATGAAATAATTTTTTTTCATAACCTTGACAGAAATATAGATGGAAACAGAGTTAATAGTTTTTTCTTCAAGCTCAAATATGACAACATATTTTTAACAGCTAAAACCCTTACAAATGCAAGTTTTGGATATTTCAAACCGCCATGCTATGTCAACTAGAATCTAACTCTGAAGCTCTATATCTTCTAAAATATGCATTTAATGGAAATAAGTGAAGAAGATAAATTATAGATCATAATCAAATTTATTTAAGTCTCGATTTTCATCAATATTTTTTCAGTCTTTAAAGAAATTTGGAAGCTGGGATATTTAACAGTAAATTATTGTGTTTTATAAATATAATCCATAATTACCTAATATCTAAATAACAGTTGCAAAAAAATTCTAAAATGAATATTTTATCAAATGATTTGAAATAATACTTGTTATTTGAGTTTTATTAATATCTGAGGTAAAATCTTATGACTTATTACTTCTCTGAAATATTACAGCTTCCATAACTCCTTAAATACCAGAAGAATATTGTTGAAAATCCAGATTTAAGTAGATTTGATTATGATCTTTAATTTATTTGCAGTAATATTTTTCTACTAAATGCCTATTTTAGAACCTATAGAGCTTCGAATTTGGATTACCATTCACATAACATGGAAATTCTCTAGTATTTTGGTATGGCAGTGTAATTCAGTTCCGTATATTGTAAATATATTCATCATTTTGCGCTAATAGGAATAACTTTCCCTTGTTTACAATTCCTGCATTTCCAAAATATTATTTCTTAAAAAGTGACTTCTAAAATTTTTGTAATTTCTCATGCCAAATTTATTTTGCCAAAATATAGCTTCAGCCATTTGTATCGCGGATCGAGTTTGGAAAGGATTCGTTAGATTCACAAGTTTAAATTTTTAATGTTCCCTAAGCTTTGTTTCTGCAATACATCATACAGTATTACACCATCGCTTACACTTCTAGTTAAAAACGGCAGTAAACAGACAGAACAGTAAATAACTCACGTGTGAATAAATCCGTACGATTCAATTTTGAATCTAACGGTTAGAAACATAATAACGTACACTGTTGCGAAGCAAGTAGTAAGCAAAATAATAGATCGCATCATCATCATTATCATCATTAAGCAGCCATGGGCTACGGAGGTCCAACCAGACCACGCAATTTAGTTCTCTAAGAATGTCTGTCCTGAGCTACATCTGCTGCACCTGGCCACTATAGCCCAATGCTAACAAGGTCCTGTTTGACATTGTCTGCTTACAGCATCCTAGGTCTCCCCTCTTTCTGAGCCTTTAGGCATACTGTTCATCACCCTATTTTCCAATCTACAATAATGCATACGGGAAACATGCCAACCCAATGGAGTCTATCTCTGCACAGCATGATGCTCAAAGGAGGTTGCCGAATTTTCCGCTCATCACTAGTTAAAAAGATGAACCACCTAATGCACAAGATACTGCATAAAGCACCTAGTCTACTGTTATTTTGTTTACAAAGCATCCAAGTTTCACTACCGTAACTAAACCTAGAAAGAACTAAACTATTATAAGTCTAATTTTAGTCTTTATGTGTATACCCCTATTTCTCCACACTCTCCATAGATTCTTAAAAGTCCCGGCAGCAATCCCTATTCGTCTGTTAATCTCATGCCGCACATCACCAGTATCTGTCACGTAGCTCCCAACATAATTAAACTGTGACACTTGCTCAAGACTGCAACCATTCAGATTAACTGAATCACAGCCTGCCTGACCAAGTTTCATCACTTTAGTTTTCTCTCTGCTTATAACCAAATCTATACTACTACTAGTCTGACTAACAGCTCGGATGAAAGAGTTCATCTCATCAACATCATTTGCCAAAAGGGCTAAGTCATCAGCATAATCTAAATCAGAAATTTTCGTATCTCCAGACCATTTAAGGCCAAAATCTTACCCTTGCAGTGAATTTATAACAATAACCAAACTAAAGAGAAAAGGAGACAAAATGCACTCTTGTCGAACACCAGAAGCAATTCTAAACCAATTGCTACAAGCTTTATCAACCCTCACACACGACTCAGTGTTATTTTAGAAAGCTTTCGTTATGTTAACTAACTTTCCTGGTATGTCATACGACCTCACGATCAATGACATATTATGACGATTAACAGAGTTGAAAGCTTTCTAAAAATCAATAAAGTCTTGTAACACAGGTTTTTGAAACTTTAAACATTTCTCAAAAATTTGCCATATTAAAATATTTGATCTACACATCCCCTACCACTTCGAAATCCACATTACGTATCATGCAATTTAGTGTCAACCAGATTCTTAATTCTATTAAGCACAATAATTCAAAGAACTTTACCTTGAACAGAAAGTAGGCTGATACCCTTATTGTTATCAAAAGAACTGCGGTTACCTTTTTTAAAAATAGGGATAATAACAACTGGTCTGTAAATAGTAGCTGGGCATAAACTGGAAGGAGAGCTGTGTACGGCCAGGTCTAGCACCAAATGTCCGACCCCGCTTTCTTGTGGTGCAGGCAGTTAGTACCTTTCAAATATAAAAACCACCTAATGCCCAAAATACTGCATATATGAGATAAGAAGGGAACGGAAGGGAGGGCTGTCAGTTCAGTATGACCTACTGATCTGGTCATCTATGACCACTTTTTTCTTTTTTTTCAACCCTTCTGAGGAGTGGTCAACTTCACAGGGTCCTGGTGCTGACATTTATACCTACTAGACTGGACGTATTTATGAATTTCAGCTTGATTATGGATCCTGAACGTGCTGCACTGGTGGGCCTCTGTTGAGGGAGAATCTGCCGCTATATATCCTGTTTGCTTCTGGGTTGCCCGCCCTAAGCGAACAGAAGCATAGGATACCTTATATCAGCTGGTGGATAATCCTAATCAGAGGCCATCGCAGGTACCTGAACCTTACTTAGCTAGTTGGGCATCGTCAAGCCTAAACTGGAGTAATGTGTCTCACGCATGCCATATGGCTCTTGAAAAAGTCCACTTGAAAAGGTGGGGCCTGAAGTTCCTACCAGCATCGGTGACTTCAGCCTTTATCGTAGGAGGAACAGGTCTTTGTTGCCCATGTCTGCGATAAGGAGGCTGTTTGATATTGTCGGCATTTCCTCTCTCAATAAACATAGTTTCTTTAAACATCACACTAACCATTTTCTCTCCATAGGTGGTTGGAATGTGAGGATTCTGCACAGAACTTTTTCTCTTGATGTCCTCACAAAAGAATTCCACCATTATAATTTAGATATTCTCGGCTTGCAAGAGACCAGATGGACAGATAAAGGTCAGATTTTTAAAAATAATCTGAAATTTCTCTTTTCAGGGAGGGACGACAATAAGCATCACCAAGGCGTGGGTCTGCTTCTCAGCAGACACGCTAGTGATGCTCTTCTAGGATATGAGTGCATTAATGAAAGGTTTCTTAGAGCAAAATTTCAGACAAGCGTTAAAAACCTGAATGTTATCTGCTGTTATGCCCCCATTGAGGATGCCGATGAGGATGAGAAGGATAGGTTTTATGAACAACTTTAGGATGTTTTGAATTCTGTCAAGAAAGGAGATATTACCCTTGTTCTTGGTGACTTGAATGCCAAAGTTGGTACTGACTCTGACCTTTGGGGAGGAGTAATAGGCCCTTTTGGTATTGGTAGCTGCAATGGCAATGGGCAACGTCTCCTACAGGTAAGTAAACTCAATGGATTCTGAATAACTAACACTTATTACAAACACCGTGACATACATAAGTACACATGGGTTTCACCCGATGAGCTGCATAAGAATACGATTGATTATATATATTTTAACAGCAAATGGGCTAGTTCTGTTAGGAATACCAGGGCATATAGGGGAGCTGAAATTGGATCTGACCATTACCTTGTTAAAAGTGTCTTGCAACTTAAACTTAAAAAGTGTTGTGTTAAAGTTAAAAAATTTACCTTTAATATCGAAGCTCTGGAAGACCCAGGTATAGCTAAAGCTTACCATGATAGGTTACGTAGTCATTATGACAGTCATGGTTTGTTTACTACTGAAGTTGAGGAAGAACGGGATCATTTTAAACAGGCTTTTTTGGACACTAACAGTACTCTTTTAGGAAAAAAGGAGCAGAGGAGGCAGAATTATCTGAGTGATAAAGCACTTGAGCTTATTTCAGGAAGAAAGAACTGCAGGAAAGTCTTTAATCAATACCCTACTAGTCCTAATAGAAAGTATTACAGAGAACTTAATAAACGTGTAAAAGATCAGTTAGCTGCTGATAAGAATCTTTGGCTTGATGGTTTGGCTGACAAAGCCGAGGAAGCAGTTAGACAGCACAACAGCAGAGAGCTGTACCAGAGAGTTAATGTCTTGTGTGGTAGAAAACGGACAGGTATTCAAGGATTGAAGGATAAACAAGGTAAGGTTATAGAAGGTGAGGATTCTGTCATGGCTAGGTGGGCTGAGCATTTCAGTGATATTCTAAACAATGCAGATAGTTCTATTCCCATTGTTTGCAATGATGATAGATGCATTGGTGGCTTTAATGTTGGCCCTATAGCACAATCTGAAGTTATTTTAGCTGCTTCTAAACTTAAACTTCATAAATCCCCAGGGGTAGGTGAAATTACTACAGAAATGCTTATCGGTTACCACTTGGATGACTGAAATTCTGAATATCTTTTATGAGAAAGGCATGGTTCCAAAGATTTTACCAGAGCTATTGTTATCCTTATTTTCAAAAAAGGTGATCGCAGTTCTTGTGATAACTATAGGGGTATCAGCCTCCTCCTGTTTCAGGTAAAGTTCTTTCCATGATTGTGCTTAATAGAATTAAGAATCTGGTTGACAGTCAATTGCGTGATGAGCAATGTGGATTCAGAAATGGTAGGAGATGTGTGGATCAGATATTTTCACTTAGGCATTTTCTTGTGAAATGTTTAGAGTTTCAGAAACCTTTGGTTGCTAGCTTTGTTGATTTCAAAAAGGCTTTCGAATCTGTTGATCGACATAATTTGATTGTGAGATCATATGGTATACCAGACAAGTTAGTTAACCTAATGAAAGCTCTCTATAGTAACACTGAGTCTTGTGTGAGAGTTGGTAAGGCTTGTAGCAATTGGTTTAGCATTACTTCTATTGTTCGACAAGGGTGCATTTTGTCTCCTTTTCTCTTTTGTTTGGTTATTGATTACGTTATACGAAATTCATTGCAAGGGAAATATTTTGGCCTTAAATGGTCTGGAGATACTAAAATTTCTGATTTAGATTATGCTGATGATTTAGCCCTTTTGGCAAATGATGTTGATGAGATGAACTCTTTCATTAGAGCTGTTGATGAGACTGGTAGTAGAGTAGGTTTGGTTATAAACAGAGAGAAAACTAAAGTTATAAAAATTAGTTAGGCAGGATGTGATTCAGTTAATCTGAATGGTTGCAGTCTTCAGCAGGTGTCACAGTTTAATTATCTTGGGAGCTATGCAACAGATGCTAGTGATGTGCGGCATGAGATTATCAGATGAATAGGGATTGCTGCCGGGACTTTTAAGAATCTGTGGAGAGTGTGGAGAAATAGGCGTATACACCTAAAGACTAAAATTAGACTGTATAATAGTTTGGTTCTTTCTAGGGTTAGTTATGGTAGTGAAACTTGGACACTTTGTAAGCAAGATAACAGGAAACTAGATGCCTTTGATTCTAGACGCTACGTAGTATCTCAGGTATTAGGTGGTTTAACTTTATAACTAATGATGAGATTAGGCAAAGGAGTATGCAAACTCCTTTAAGCAGCATATTGTGGAGAGAGAGACACCGCACGTTTGGCCGTGTTGCCCGTATGGATAATTATAGATTGGCGAATAGGGCTATGAACAGTGTGCCTAAAGGCCTCAGAAAGAGGTGGAGACCTAGGATGCGGTGGACTAACAATGTCAAACAGGACCTTGTTAGAATTGGTGTGCAGTGACCGGATGCAGCAGACGTAGCTCAGGACAGATATGCTTGGAGAATTGAACTGCACAGTCTGGTTGGACCTCCGTAGGCCATGGCTGCTTGATGATGATGATGATGATGATGATGATGATGATGATGATGATGATGATGAACTCTGGTAAAATCTTTAGGAACCATTCCTTTATCAAAAAAGATATTCAAAATTTCAGTCATCCATGTGGTAACCGAAATATTCCCTGGTTCTAAGCATTTCCGTAGTAATTTCATCTACCCCTGGGGAGTTATGTAGTTTAAGTTTAGAAATAGCAAGAATAGCTTCGGACTGTGATATAGGATCAATATTAAAACCAGTAATGCATCTATCATTGTTACATAGAATGGGAGTAGAACTAACCACATTGTTATGAATATACTATAGCACATACTATATATATTACTTAAAAATGATGTAACCTAAAATATCACATCAGTTTGTGCTGTAAAGTAACACCACAAGTTGGTGAAAACTACACTCTTTTGTAACAGTGTAGGTATTGTTCCTGTTCAGGCTGGTATCTAGAAAAAATAATGGGGAGTGGGCAGGTGACGCAATCTAACTTGAATAATGTAGGGGAGGGGGGGGCAAGAGACTTGATTTCCATTGTAGTGTAATATTTCCTCCTTCGTTTTGGAGAGTTTTTCAGAAAGTTCATGAGAAATGCATGAACTACGTTTAAGTTTGATAATTTTTGCCATTCATTACTCTTACTAGCCTTCCGAAAAGGAGAGGACTTGGTTTCCTTGCCCTCATCTAGATCCGGCCGGTTTCTCTTCAATCCGATACATATTCTCCATTTTATCTACTCTTTTGCATTAACAGTATTTACAGTATTTACTTGAGTATTTTTTTTATAGCGTGTGAATAGTTTTTACCTGTGCATTCTTCCTAATGAATCCTATTTGTCACTTTTTGGCTCGTTTTCAGACACAAAAGTGACTAATGTTTTCGCTTTGTCATCTGTGTATAGATAAATACGCGTCTATAATTTTCTGACTATAATAAACTGACAACTAACTTTTTTGATTTATATAGATTAAAAAATTCCTTTTAGTTTGCGTAGGAATCGATGAAATATTATGATTCACATTTTCGAAATCTCCCGTTTACTCTGTAGCGCCTTCTAACGGCGGGAAAATAAATCGAAAATGACAAAAATTCGTTTCGAATATCGTAAATCGTCTTTTATCTAAAAATTGCAATTTTGATGGTAGAGTCTGATGACTGATTTTTTTCCTCTTTAATCCAGAGGGGAGGTGTTTGTTTTTCGTTTTAGTATATAAATGAGGAATTCTTATTATATTTTATAGGCGTTAATAAATGTTACTATTTTCAATATTTATTATTGATAATGTTATGCTTTATAAACTAAGAACATACACTAACCCTAGGTGAAGGAAAAAAACGAAAAAACTATAATTATATACTGTCTGATATATAAAATTGCTTATGACAATTATGAGAGTTTGGAAGATGAGGAATAAACGCTCATTTAACTATAACGCAAGAGTAGTGGAGCTCTGAAAAATTGAATCTAGGGGTAGAGTCGTAGATCAAGGGAGAATTCTGAAATTTCAGATTTTAAATGTCTTTCAGGGTCAAATATCGGTGGAACAGTATTCTACTCGGGTCCTTCAAGGCCAGAGATCAAAATTAGATATACGGGACCTAGAAAGGTGAAATTTGGTGCCTAGCGATAGTTTTGGTCATAGATCTTAAAGAATTTCGTATATATAGTATGGTATTCAAGTCAAAAAGGGATCTGGGTGATAGCATGGGCTTCTGTAGGAAGTTTTTCAGTGAGAGCTGGGGTATAAATATTGTTTTAATTTGTGTGCAAAAAGGCCACTTAGAGATAAAACAAGACTCCCCCCCCCCCAAAAAAAAAGCAGCAAAAAGAACACATTTAATTATTTAATAAAATAGAACATTTTAAAATATAGGCTTTCTTTCAAAACTACCATGTATAAGGTGTTACAGTAGTAAGATTTAACAGCAATAAGAATTTATCTGAAAAGTGTATTGTTACTTAAATAATAACTGTTTTAACAAAGCGCTCTCTGTAATAAGCGTCCCCAGATGTTTATATAGTGTAATTCCAATATTTCCAATATATATCTGTCATTTTTTAAGAAAAACTTCGGAGTACGTTATATTTTTATTTAACGTTTCAGCTACCATAGCTCTTTAAACTACAGAATGAGTAATGTTAAAATTGAAGATTAAAAAAAAAAACCGATATTGAACTTATATCGAGGGTAAAATGACTTTTTAAAGTAATAAATGTTCTAAAGGGGAATTTCATTTACGTAATTTATGGTTGTTTCCGAATGCTTCTGCGTATGGAACATGGCGCTAGAGAGTAGAAAAGGGGTGACTGTTTTTCCTCTGAATGGCACAGTTTTCACACATTGGGTGAAATGATTAGGTCACAAAGACCCCAGGAGTTCAGAGAAGGCTGTGGAAAACGAGATTCACTGGATAGCTGTGAGCAAAAAGCTAAAAGCCTCCCTCTATTGTTATGAAGCATTTTATTTCAAGTGCACAGCTTATCGCTTCCTTGCACATGACGGCACGACTTCACTTTGGGCTCATTCGGTGGGAGCTACCGTAAAAGTGATGGGATTATATTATTCTCTCCAATACATTATTTTCATACTTGAAGGTTTTGATTCATTGAGAGTAAATATGTTTACTTCAGTAGCTGAATGTATATAAATATATTTTTTTCGATATCCTTTTAAAACCTCACATCAGTTCCCGAATTTCAACATCATAACTCTTTTTCGATTAAAGTAGAAACAATTGTTTGTCATGAATGCATAATGAACTCATTAACGATCCAAGTGACATCAACAAATATTTCATAGAGTTTTCAATAGAGGCAGTAATAATCGCTCATTGTAACGCGTTTGTTATTATACATTACGATAATAATGATATTTACTGAATCATTTATTGGACAATGCTTCGAAACCCTTAGTACCTCTAGATGTTCTGTTCAACTTTTTTCTCGATTCAGGGAAGCAATCTAGAAAATAATTCACCAGAACAGAACTAAGCGAGAGAACGTGTGGAATTATTGATCCCGAATATGTTTTGCAATTATATCTCTTCGTGCACATGATTTGAAAGCTATTTCTCTTCGTGAGGAAAAGATATTTGAGAACAAAGCAAAAGCAATTCATTTAGCAGCACGAGAATATTGTCATAGAAGAAATGTTCGACCTGTTTACAAGTTCAGTCAAGAATCCTTTGATCGATAAGATAAAAACATCACTGCATAGAAACTATGACAAGGATTCAAGGGCCATCGATTAGTCATTAAAAGAGTGATATATCGATTACATCATTGAAAGGAGTTTTATTGATTAAGCAACAATATGTTCATATATCGATTAATCAGTAGTAGGTGGCGTATTGATTAATAAGCAATACAGTGATACATCGATTAGTCAGTAATAGGATGAGATGCAGTTTTTTCAGCAAAATGGTGAAACATCGATTAATCGATAGTCTATAGAGTTAGAGCCGGATCTAGGGAAAGGGAGCAAGGAGAAAATGCCCCCCTTTCAAAATGCTATTAAGGATAATAGAGGCAAAAAATTATTAAACTTATTTATAGCGTGTTTGGCTACTGATCAAAGGGACCTGGGTCGAACGCTGGTAAGGTATGGACGGCTGTGTTGTCGTTCTGCTGAGATCTCGCCTTCCTCACAGACCTTCTACTATGGCATATAAATTGATAGGCTCCTGTGAGACCCCTATGGCAAGTAGCTGCTTGAGGCGGTATTTATAAAATTTTAGCAGTCCTATGGCCGAGGGTTTAACGTGCTTGTCTACTGATCAAAGGGACCTGAATTCGAGCCCCTGGTAAGGCATGGATGTTTGTGTTGCCTTTCTGCTGAGGTTTTGCCTTCCTCTCACATTTTTCTCTATGGAGTATAAACTGACAGGCTCCTGTCAGACCTCTGTGGCAAGTATATGCTTGAGGGGATATTTATTTATTCATTTGTATTTCATGCATTTTTCAAGAAATTTTTTAAAGACCAGTAAAATGGAGAAAGAATTGTTATACTGCGTTGGAAATCAAGTCTCTTGGTTCCCCTGCCTCCTTTTACATTTTGTCGCTACGATTATGCTTCTTGGCTTCCACTCGATTTTTTCCTAGATAGAAGAATACATAAATTAATGATAAATAAGGTGATATATCGATTAATGCAGAGGCAATATGGTGATATATTGATTGATGAACAATGAGGAGATGTATTGATTAATCAATAGCCAACAGGGTTATTCGATTAATGAGCAGCAGGGTGATGTGTTAATTAGTCAGCAACGTGGTGGTATATCGACTAAACAGCTAAAGGTTGATACATAGATTAATTAGCAATAAGGATGATATAAGGATCAATTATGAATAGTGAAATACCTAGAATAACGAGAAATTGGCAGTTTTTTTGAATTAATCGGCTTTGTTGTGATTATTGATTAATCAGGAATAGACTGATATATCGACTATTTAGTTAAATAGTGATTACAGGAATCACTCATAAATAGCGATTCAGATCGCAATGATTATAGGAAAGTTTTGAAAATGAAAACACTCAATGAACAATAAAAGGAAGAAGTCTAAATCTACAATTACTTAATTTTACTAAAGTGTCAATGTATTAAAACAAGACAGAATACATTGCATTTTATTATTCCTCACTATGTTGGAATTTGATGTGGAAGTAATGAAGGACATTAACAGCCAGAACACTTTAAATCCAAATCCGTAAACGCAACAAAAAATTCCCTTTTCTCATTCATCCTTGGGGAAATTCAGTCCAGAAAAGACAGATCTCGCTGCCCATTCAAAACAGGCTTCATTTCATTAAGATACCGAGAGACAGATTACATTACAATTGCAAGAATGCTATGTTAGCTAAAGAATATAAATATAATTTGTTACAGATAACGATTTTATTAATGAACATTCCTATTTAATTTTCATGAATTCTGTTAGCCTATTAAAGAAATTATTTTCATCCACACACATTTTTGATTCCAAACAGATCCCAGATGATTCTATCTGAAGTTCACCACCATATTCTAGCTCCCCTCTTCAATATGAAACTACAGGGTGGGGCACAGAAACTTTATTTTCCTGACGGCACATTGTGAAGGGAGGTAAGGTCGTAGAAAAGTGGGGATGGGCTTGGCGAACGCAGCAGTCACGGAAGTTGTTGTCTAGTACCCCTCGGTAGAAAACATGAGGTGGACGAAGGAGCAGCGTGCGTTTGTGGTCGAAGTCTATTTTTCGAACAACCGTTCCTATGTGGCGGTGCAGCGTGCGTTCCGTACTCACTTCGGAATTCAGCCGAGGTCCGGTTCCTGAACGAAAATCGATTGTTTTATGGGTAGAGAGCTTTAGGACAACCGGGAGTGTGGTGAAAAAAGCCCAGGACGACGACGGACCGTTACGACGTCAGAAAATGTGGAGGCAGTTCGACAGTCGATTTTGAAATCTCCGAGACGCTCCGCTCGCAAACATGTAGTCGCCCTAGGAATATCCAATCGATCAATACGTCGAATTCTTCATGAACATCTTCATTTCGATCCCTACACGATGTGTATTGCGCAAGAATTGTCACCACGTGATTTCCAGAACCGAATAACGGCGTGCGAAACTCTATTGGAAACTGTTCCCCTTGACGCAATGGTTTTCTTTAGTGATGAGGCACATTTTCACCTATCCGGATGTGTCAATAAACAGAATATGCGCTATTGGAGTGGTAACAACCCTAGAGAGCTCCATGAGAGGCCACTTCACAGTGATAAGGTGACAGTATGGTGTGCGTTGTCGAGATTTGGAATTATTGGTCCTTATTTTTTTGAGGTGGACAATCGAGCAGTTACTGTCAATTCACAGCGGTATGTGGACATGATTCAAAACGATTTCGAACCAGCTCTTGAAGAAATGAACCTAGGAAATGTCTGGTTCCAACAGGATGGTGCCACGGCCCACAGAGCCCGAGCTTCGATGACAGTTTTGAGGGCAATGTTCCCTGGACGGCTCATCACGATTCGAGGGAACATCCCGTGGGCGGGTGTGATTATTTTTATGGGGATACCTCAAGGCAGAGGTTTTTAAACATCGCCCCACAAACCTGCTTCAGCTGAAGAATGTTATTCGGCAGGAAATAGCCCGAATTCCGCTGGACATGTTGGAACGTGTAGAGGGAAACGTCAGAAATCGGTTGTATCAGTGCACAGAGAACGGTGGCCACCACCTTCAAGATATTTTGTTTAAAACAGTATGATTTGAAATTTGAAATTATTATCTTTCATTATCAAAAAATAAATTTTGTTTATCAGCAACAATTTTTCTTTCATTCGCCTTCAAAAAAAGGAAGTTTTTGCGCCCCACCCTGTATTTACAGCTTTCATGCTTATGGCATTAAGGACAGCAGTATTTATCAGTGAGTCTGGAAAACGTTCCTTTACTTCTTTGATATTTACTTTTTTGATTTATTACTATTTTGAAATTGACAAAATACTAACAGCCGCGTAAATTCAAAATATCTAATTCATCGTTTTCCAAAGTGTGGGTCGCCGTCCGGTACATGTCCTCGGTAAAAAAAAATTATGTCCTTAGGGATCTTTTATATAATAAAAGAAGGTGGCTGTCTGTGGCAGCCATGACTCATCAGGACATGAACGTACACGCTCCACATTTTCACAGAATATGTTTCTGGGTGTGGTCCGGATTGCAGCGCCAAATTTCAGTTCCAAAGTTCAAAAGGGGGGCTTTCTAGAAGCAAAAATATTTACCATGTTATTCCTACGGGAAATGAGAATAGCTGTCAAATCTATTGTTGCCATTTACTGCTCCCTAACTCTGAAAGTAAAGACTTAAAATAGCATTTAAATCTATTGCAGTTGCCAGATTCCCCACATTTTCAAAGACATTATTGAGGCGTTCCGTTGCAGCTAGGGAACTGATTTTGTAACCCAACATGGGGTCAGGCAGAGGGAACTCGCCTACGAAATGTGGAACCTTTCGGTGAATTACGTCGGGAATTGCAGAATGCCAAATCTGAAGAAATAAATAGCTCGATCTTTTGTCACGGCTCTGAGAGCGCGTGCCGAGTCGCAATGAACTTTGCAACACCGGGAAATTCTTCGTGTTCAAACTGTGATAAAATGTCGGAAGGGGGATACTCACAAAACTAGCTTTTAGTGCAGGAAAAACAGAATATGCTGATTGAAAGTTAGACACGAGTTGTCACAATTTGTGTAGAAACGAAGCCACAAGCCAATTGAGAACCTGATTTTAAATATCACCTAGCCACACGGGGACGCTGTGTAGGAAATTTGGACCATGCGGAAGCATATCACGGGAGCCATAGGGTAGCAAAATCTGTGGTAATGGAAATAAAATTTCGATAGTTTATGCAGAAACTACTAAGCTAAGAGCTATGAGCAGCTTCAGTGCAGTAAAAATAATTAAAATGAGCAGCTTTAGTGCAGTAAAAATAATTAAAATGAGCAGCTTTAGTGCAATAAAAATAATTAAAATGAGCAGCTTTAGTGCAGTAAAAATAATTAAAATGTACAAATTAAAACTGACATCCGGGCAGAGCCGGGTACTTTCAGCTAATATATAAACAATTGCATGATCCTATTATTATGATGCAACATTCATGAACGTATCAAGATATGGCAGGTTCCTGTCGCAAATTTGGATTTTTCCTTCTTAGTTTCTCCTATTAATTATTGTCGTGTCCGTCTAATTTATTTTTGTATTTTCTGATTTATTGTCATTTCCTATCTTAATATTGATTTTCGCTCGTCATTTGTCGGTTTGACAGTTTGTGGATATGTCAAAACAGTATTTCCATCGTATCTTTCGAAAGCGACGGAAAAACTTAACGTTTTATGTGTGAAATAAAAGCTAGTGACATGGGGAATGATATAGGCTATAAAAAATTTACCCCATGCTTTCTTCACCCTGAAAAAAAGGGAAAATATGAAAACAATTGTTCCGCTAAATTCTCGGAACGCAAGTGCCGAAAGTAACAGGCTAGCGTCCAATGGAATATTATGACATGAGGAATGTTGCAGGTTATAAAAATTTCTCCATGACTTCTCCCCTCAGAAGGAAAAGGCAATGAGAAGCATTATTCTACACTTTTCTTTCGACAGCGAGAGCCGAACGTAATGAGAGTTAAGTTTTCTTGAAAATAGACAAATACTGGAAGGTTCATTATGAGAATGTCCAAAATTACCCCTCTTAGTCTTAGTTATGTACTATGTACCCCTCTTAGTCTTAGTCTTAGTTTTGTATAGGCTGTTAATCCTATGACTGTTAATCTTACTATCAAAAATTTCAGCTTTCCTTAACTCTTCCAATATTACAAGAATGGTGTGAATTTTCGAAATTTAGGGAGATTTGATTCAGATCTTTTCTTTATTTCTTGGAAAAAAGAAAGCTTTGTAGAAAACTAAATACATTATTCTGTTACATTCGGACCTTTTTATGTTAATATGATCTGAATACAAAATTCTGGTTATTAAATCTCAGTGATTCTGAATCCATATATTGGGTTCGGTTGTTTTACCTCTGAGCGGTACTTTTATGCACAAAATGGGGCTAAAGGGACAGGTCACATGGACTCCCGAGGGCTTAGAAAAAGCTGGGGGACCAACTGGGAAGCTGATAAAGAGACAGATGGCAGCCTTCGCTCAAGTCCATCCAGCATATTCTTTAAAGTGTACAGGCATTCAATGATCACTCAGTATATAATGAAATGTAAAATATTACACATAAATATATTTTTTCCTTCAGATACAACAACAACTGGCATTAACAATAAGTAGTGTGGCCATTACAATTTGTCCTTTGTCAAACTCACTTAGGACCGCTACCTTTCCCATCCGAAGAACAAGAATAACACTGATTAACAGAGCTCAGTATCAGGTGTTATTTATACCGTTTCATAACCTTCACACACGCCGTCGTTTACCTGCAGTTGCTTCGATTTGCATAAAGAAGGGCTGGTCATAATGTTTTGACTCGTCGGTGTATAAAGTTAATGATCTGTCACAGTGATATATGTTGATAAGAAGCATACAACGTGTGATAAGAAACACACGTTGTATGCTTTCCAAGTGATCAGACTTTGTTTTTAATGTGAAATCAGTTTAAATACAAAATGGTATCCTCTTTCCTTCACTTAATGTCAAGTTAGACAAATTTCGATATGAAACAAAAGGATATAAAAGCTAATCTAATATTTCGATTGGAGATGGAAAATATTCGTAAGAGTTGCACTCAAGTCAAAGAAATGTTGAATCACCGAATAGGTCTGAGTTTCTAAAGGAATACAGTTTGAAAACTCCTGCTGTAGATAACCGAGAATGAAGTTTGATTTTCGAGCGTTTCAGTTACTCGAAGAACAGCATGTAATCTCTTGCTCGGCTAATTTTACTGATGCATACTGCATTCTTGTTTATAGCAAGAAGGACTTCAACATGGTTTGGTTGTAAGCATACCTGATTACCCAACCAGCAGACATGTCGCTATGTATGTATTTGTGTATTGTATGAAAAACTAATGCGTTTGTATGTTGCATGAAAAACCAATGTGTTTGTATGTTGTAAGACAAGCTCAATATAAATTCTAGGTTACCCCCGTCTCTTGTGTAGGAGTAGCTTCTTCCGCTTTATCCTCTTGTTGATTTTCCTTTAATTTCACAGCTATCTGAAAACGTATGCCATCACCTTTAGAAATGAACAGTTTTTGTATTTCAGAACTCTGTAAGTTAAACGCATTTTATTTAACAAAATTATATACAAGTAATAATCTCTTAATGCTTAAACAGCCAAGGCAGTGTTAAAAATGTAATTTTCCCCCATTAAATGATTAAAAGTTTAAAAAACCATAGAATTGACTATGCACAACATAAACGACACATAGCTGATGAAGCAACTGATCCCTGATACATTGTTTTCTTGAGCGGTAGATTTCATGAAAGTGATGATTATCGAAGTTGCTGGGTTGTTTGACCTCTAAGTGATAGGTCGTAAGGACCCGAGGGTCAGAGAAGTTTGGTATTAACGGACTCACTGGACAGCTGTTAGGAGACAGACAGATGCCTTCCGTCAAGGCCATCCAGTGTGCTCTTTAATTTTCATATGTATGGCTCTACCGCACACCGATTTACGGCTTTCGGTCCCATCCGAAGAACGGCTGTCTTTCCAAGCTCATCGTGCCCCCCCCCCCCCCCTCCTGTGTCCGTGGGAAGAGGGGGAACCTGTAGGTCCAATGACGCGGGCGAGACTCGAACCTAGGAACTGCCGATTACGAGCCATGTCCATCCATATTTGAAGATACATTTTATTTCCATAATCAGTGCACGGGTTTGTTGGCGGGACACAACTATGACCTTACAAGAGATAGTGTCATGAAACATAGTTGTAATGCGCTGCTTGAGTAATATAAAGAAATAATACGTATCAAGAGAAAAAAAAAATCAAAGTTGTCGATCCTGGAGTCATGACATGACAAAACAAATCAACAAATGAATATTCCTGCGAGGAAAAATGAGGACCCTCGCAGACTCATTTAGTCAAATTTTTTGGATGACATATCATTGCATATAAATAATATTAAATAAAATTTAACAAAATAGTCTTCTTCAAATATGAAATGAGAAGAGAGTTAAAAAATGGGCTTAAGCTTGATCTTTGTAGGCTTTAGAATATTTTTTAGATTAAAGGTTGAAATATTAAATTTTTTGAGTTTATCAAAGTATTCTATTCTTTCAGCATCAAATTTAGAACATTCAAAATGATATGTTCAATTGTGTGTGTGGGGAATTGCAGAAGTTACATTTAGGTGAATCACGTTTTCTAATGAATGTTGTTAGTGCTCTATTTACTTTAATTCTAAGAATGGCGTTAATTTCTTTCTTTTTTAGTCCAAAGATTTGATATTTTCAGATTTTAGAAGAAATTTTGAAGCGATGAGTATGAGGTGCATTTTTTTATATAGCATTCCTGTAAATTATTAAAACAATTGACTTTATTATTCAATTTAAATAAATTAAATATAAAAGGTGTAGTAATAGTAATGTTTAAATCTTTGGCTTTTTTGGGCAAATTGTCTACTTGTTCATTAAAATGAATTCCACAATGGGCGGGGACCCATTGTAGATAAATAAAATTATGTAGTAATAAATGATCATATATAATATATAGATATCATTTAGAAAAATTGAGAAATTACTATTAAGCGGATTATTTAGAATTATTTCCAATGAAGATTTGCTATTAGTTAATATAACTATTTTTTTATTTTTAAATTTCTTAGCCCAATTGATAGCTAAAACAATTGCCATTAGTTCGGTGATAATAACAGGAGAACAATTTTTAAATTTGAATTTATATTCGAATTTTTCTGAAGGACAGACAAAGGCTCCTGATGAAGTAATCTTATCACAGTCAACAGAACCGTCAGTATAAATATGTATAAAATTTTGATAAAAATTGTCAAGATGTATCTCTGATAGATTTTTGAGACAAGATTTGTCAAATGAATTTTTTGAGTCAATACCTTGGATATCCTTAATTATAATAAGAGCAGATGATAACCAGAAAGGGAAGCTTGGAAAATAATTTCCACTGGTTTTATTATTTATAATTTCAATAACTTTATTTTTTTCGGAAAAATTATTTAGAGTAGTGTCTTGAAAATTATTAATAAATTTATCTATAATTGGATGTGTTCTATTTTTTGTAATAATTCTAAATATTAGGTTGGATAGTAAGAATTTTTTATGTAGTTCCAGAGGTGGAATTGCAGTTTCAGCGTACATATCTAGACTAAATGAACTCTGTATAAGACCCAAACAAAATTTTAGAATTTTAGTTTGGATGCTCTCTAGGGATTTCAATTTAGTTTTAGATATTGTATTTAATAATTCGATACCATAAAAGGATTTTGGTAATATAATCGATTTATATATTAATAGTAAGTTTTTTGGGGAGCACTCCCATTTTGAGTTTCCTAGAAATCTCATAAAGTTATATAGTTTAGATGCCTTTTCCCTAGCTATTTTCACATATTGACCCCAGATTAATTTGGAATCTATATTTAATCCTAGAAATTTAATGTTGTTAACAATTGAAATATTTTGTTGGTTAATTTTAAGATTAAAATCTTGAGGAAGACCTTTTTTGTGAAAATATATAATATTTTTTTTCCTATGGAAATTTTGAGATTAATGTTGTTTAAAAATACATTTAATTTGTTTAGTGTATATTGCAGTCTTTTTTGAATAAAGTTAATATTTGCATCAATGGACCAAAAAATGATATCATCGGCATAAGTTCCGAAGTAAATTCCATGTTCAAATATTTTATCTAAATCTTTCAGATAAAGGTTAAAAAGACAGGGAGACAGATTGTCCCCCTGAACAATCCCGTTTTGAAATTTATATATATTAGATAATGTATTTTTAATTTTTACTTTAAATGTTTTTTCCTTAATTAGGTGGAAGAGAAAATAATATAAATTACCACAAATTTTAAGTTCTCTGATCTTAGATAATAATACATTGAAGGATATATATAGAGTCAAAGTCTTTTTCTATGTCAACAATAATAGCTACCATATATAGCTTTTTTTTAGTGCAAATTCTGCATCTGAAATTATTAAGTAGACGATCCTTAGTTGATCTACCAGTACGGAAACCATAAAAATTATAGTTAAAAATATTGTTTTTTCTTAAGTCCAATTTAGGCGATATCTGATCATCCTTTCAAAACGTTTTAAAATATTAGAGCTTAGACATATAGGACGGAAGGAATTAAGAGAGTCAGATGGTTTATTTTTTTTTATAAAGACCATAAAATTATGAGACCAGTTTTCTGGGTAAGTTTTTTTTGTCCAAATTTTATTCAGTATATTCAACAGATTTTTTAAACAACTTAAGGGTAAATTCTTTAAAAGTTTGTGATTCCATCGGATCCAGCCGATGTTTTTGGTTTGAAAGCTTTGATGTCACATTTTAATTCAAATAATGAAAAATGGTAAATTTAAATATTTAGTTTTGTTACTTTCAAAAGTTTTATGAAAAATATTCGAATTTGATAATTTTTTGTCTAAATGATTACTAGGTGTGAAAGTAGTATCAATGAAGTTTTGAGCTAAGTCTTCGGAGGTTTCAGTTATGATTTATTATTTTTTAAGGCATATGATTGAATGGGTTCAGATGGCTTTGTTTCATTAGTTAAACTTTTGTAGATTTTCCATAGACTACATGTTGATGATTGAGAGGAGAATTTTTCTGTAAATGTAATTCAATTATTTTTTTGTAGATTTTTTATCTTTTTTGAGATAGCTTTTTCCAATCTCTTAAAATTTTGACAGGCTAAAAAAGATCTTTTATTTTTCATGTTTCTTTCCGCTTTTCTTCTAATGGCAATAAGCCGTTTTATGAAGATAATATGAATATTGTTATTGAGTAATTTTTTGTTATTTGTTGGGTGTTTTCATTTTTTTGTAGTTCAAGGTAATTAAAAAAATTATGGTAATTGTTTTCGTCTCCTGGATTAAGTGAAATTGTTTCTTTAAATTTATTCCAATCTGTAATTTTGATTTTAGGTTTAGATATCGGAAATTTTGAATAAGTTAAAAATATTGGATAATGGCCACTTTCATAACTTTCTGTGGAGATGGACCATTGAATTTTTTGGGCTATGAGTTCGGAACATAAAGTTAAGTCAATTACAGATAAATTATTATATTTATTAATACATGTACAAAATGTTTGGTTCAGAATTATCAATCTATTATTCTCAACAAAATTAATAAGATGATTGCTTTTTTTATCATTTTTGTAAGAATGCCATAATGAGTTATGAGTATTAAAATCTCCACAAATAATGAATTCACCCTTAAGATTGTTCAAAATCTTTGAATATTGATAATAAGTAATAACTTTACCGGGGTTATAAACATTTATAATATAAATTATTATATCAAAGAATCTTATTTGAATTATTATAACTTCCAACTTATCAGAGATTATGTCTAAATTAATACGTCTCTGAGGAATTGATTTTTTGATATAGATTGCAATACCACGCGTATTAGGAGAATTTTTTTGTTGGTATAAAACATAATCATTTATTTTAGGAAGCTTACCCATAACTGTTTCTTGGAGGCATGCTATCGGGATACTTTTAGTTTTTAAAATATGTTTTAGATGATGTGATTTATTTTGTAGACTTCTGCAATTCCATTGAACTAGTAGGAAGGCTTTCCCCATGAAGGGCTGTTTCAGGATAGAAAGAAAGAATCGTAGTTATTGGTATCTTTTATAAGAGAAAGTTCTGGACCACAAGGAAGTATAAGGTCCAAAAGCTTAATAAGAAGATCGATATCATTTATGATCTTGAAGCGGGGCCTCCGGCCATATTCGATGACAAATGCTGGAAGGTAGTATTTGAAGAGTCTCTATTTTCATTTATTTTAGAGTTGATTTTGTGGAATTTTTTGCCCCTGTGATATTTTTTTAACAGATTGTGCATAGTTCATCGTAGTTTGTGGTATTGAATGATCACAGTTGAAAATTTGCCGTGAAACCGCAGAAGACGTCGATGGAAAAACAGGGAAGTCATCCGAATTCTGATTGGTTAAAAGATTTGCAGAGCTCACTGTTAGGTCCTCATGAATAGGTGTTTCAATCCTGGCAAAACCCATTTGTTTTGTTTTAGGGAATTCGTTGTGAGACTTATTCCAGTCGTTATTTTGCGAACTAGGACCATTTTTAAAGAATAATTTAGCTTTGATAAAAGCTTGGTTCCAGTTAAGGCCTAATTCTATCAGGAATTCTCTGGCTTTGCATGCGACCGATCTAATTTTACATCCTGACCATGTCGCAGGGTGGGATCCTCGACAGTTTCGGCATTTTAATTCCGTAGATTACATTGTCGGTGGTTATGTGAGCCACTACATATTTTGCATTTAACTTTTCCTCTGCAAGTTGCGATTGTGTGTCCGAAGACCCAACATCTCAGACAAAGATTAGGTGGGAGATAATATTTTCTGACAGAGTGGCGGCAAAATCCAACCACAGTAAAAGGAGGTAATGTCTCTCCTTCGAACTCTAAAACCACTTTATGGGTGAGAGTACATGAAGTATCTTTTTTGTTGAAAAGTTTTTCAAAGTAGAGCATCCTTCTGAGACTAATAACACCTTGATCTTCAAGGAGCTCTAACAACTCATCATCGTTAATTTCAGGGGATATACCTATTATAGTTCCAAGGACCGATTTTTTGTAATCCGGATATTCGACCTTTACTTTTGCAGAGAGTATTTCAGTCAATTTTAAAAATTTATCATGCTGTTCCTTTGTATTCGGAAAACTCAAGAGGCGGCCTAAAGTAATGAACTTACCCACAAGGTGTTCTCCTGTAAGTTTGAAGAAAAAAGTCGTAACTTTGGTCAAGTCCAGATCACTGAGTTCTCCCTCAAGTGCTGTTATAACTAGTGAGTAGTCTTCAACCTTTTCGGTTGACTCTGATATTAGTTCAGGTAGTTTGAAGTTCTCTGTATCTAAGGTTGTAATTATAGCATATTTCTTTTGATTTTTATCATTCTCCGCAATAGTAGTTTGCTCATTATTTTATATGTTGTTATTTTGTTGTATGTCCTTCACTGTTTTTTGGATCTCAGTTGTTATTTTGTCATTCTCTTTCACGGGCGTGGAAATGTTGAATCCAATAATATTTTCTGTATCAGTATGAATGGTAATATTCTTCCTGAGGTCTGAACTGTCCTCAGATTTAGATGGAGAAATTTCCGATTCACTAGAAAGTTTTAGATCTTCTGATAAAATGGAGATTTCTTTGGATAACATTTCAATTTTTTTTGGTTAGAGGATGACAAGTTATAATTTTTGTTTCTTTTAACTCTGATTTGGATTGACATTAATGGAGATTTCTTTTCTTTTTTTTTAGTGCCGTTCGTCATATTGCTTAGATCCTCAGATATTTTTTTAACTTGCATGCAAATATCGCACAAAAAGATAAGAAAATTTAATCAAAATACTAATGAAGCACAGGTTAAAGCAGTAACGCACCAAAACACGACCACCTGTATCGATGGCCAACCGCTCTTTCAATCCTGGAGTCCTTTTTCAGGTTAGAGACATACCAGGGTGTTAATTTGGTTAATCCACGACCTCCGAGAGTTTCGTGGGGTTGGGGACCATATCGCATCTCATTGAAATACCTGTTGTAATTCAGGCCCTTAGCTGATGCAGCTTTCTGCACTAAGAGCGGTTCGTGAATAGCGCATAAAATAGCGATATGATAAAAAGACACTACGAGTGGTTTTCGCTAAAGAGAAATTCAGCACTGAAATGTTTGTTTATTGAAACAAATTATCACACGAATGAGTTGGTAACAATGCTGCCATTTCCTGTATAATATTGATATGAATTTAATGAGATGAAGACTCAGCGTGAGTTCATAAATAGCATATTTGTATATCACACCAAAGTATGAATGATGTAATTTATTACAATGCCACAAAATTTATACAAATTAATCAATTTTATTTAAACACAAGTATTTTCATTCCTCTTAGCATAAAGACAAACCATTTTTTTTTTTATTGAATCTCATTTGTGACATGAATTAACTTTAACAGCACTTTATACCTTACAGATGTGTAACGTTCAACATTGATCTCCCTTGATAGAGGATCCAAGGACAAACCTTATTGCCGACTCTTTTTACCACCAGAACCAGGCTTCATCTTAAATCAAATAAAAGCAGTCTTCTTACATAATATTACACAACACTAATTTATACACTATATCATTCTTTCTTCATTACTCCACTATATCTTTTTGCTTTCTTTCACAATTCTTACTTTTTCAAAACATCAACATTCTCAACACTTGAGAAGGTAAATCGTCAAGCTAAGCACAGGCGAGCGAGCGTTCATGACACATCTGCCACAAGACATTGTCGCACTTTCAACTGTCGTAACAAAATTTTGAATCCCCTCGAAGATCAAAGCTGCAAGTGCCTCCCTCTGTTACAATAGCGATCATCAACGTTTTGTAATATCAGAGCGCTCTGAGTAATATCTTGTATCTGTTACCGTTAAAGTGTATAATTCAGTTATTTCATAGAATACCTAGTTATTTCATGAAATAACTGATCAAGTCAGTTAAAGCGTGTAATAAATTAATAATTCCACACTTTAACTAGTTATTCTATGAAATAACTAGTGATAGACAGTTAAAGTGTAAAATAAACAATCTGACTGAATTATGCAGCATACAAAATGTTATTTATATAAAGATACAATAAAATCATTTGTTACAACGGAGATTACTAAAATGGCGTTTGGAATTGCATAGAACATTATTTCTAAAACAAATACATTTTTTGTTGACACACTGCGTTTTACATGAACATTTTCTAAATCCCTGACCGGTACCTAAACTTTGAGCTGTAGCAACCGACCGGAGCGATTTCCCTATATCCGGCACTTCTTCAATCTTAATTAGTTTTTCTTCACAGACGCTGAACGGGGATCGGGAAAATCGCTGTTTTATGCGGCCGTTTCTTGTTCCCAATTGAAAAAATCCTTCTTCGGTTATTTTCATGATAACAGCTAAAATTGATCTGGCGTCACTTCTTCCTCTGTCAACTTCCGGTACTGGGATACGGACTGTAAGCCCCACAGAGGCTTCAGAAGGAGATTTATCTGACATTAATTTCATCTTCTTAGCTTGAATTTCCAAACATTCTTTAGAGTTTTCTCTTTCCCTTTGAACATTCAATTCATTAAAACACAATTTGCAGATCTTCTGTACAACTTTGTCTTCCAAAACATATTCTTCTAAACATGACATGTCTACAGGCTCATTGCATTTCGAACAAACTACGTTTTCACTGCATTTTGAATTTAAGATTTATTTACTTGGTTATTTTACACGTTAACGGGGTGTAGATCGTTACTCTATGAAATAACTAGTTAAACCATAGAATACAAGTGAGTTTTACGCTTTAACTGACTTGATCAGTTATTTAATGAAATAACCAGGTTTTCTATGAAATAACGGATTTCATACTTTAACGATAACATATATACAGAATTATTACAGAGTTTGGTCCGGTTTTTCCAGGTTATTCTTTACCGTGAATCACCTCCAATATATTTGGTCATAATATTTTATTTCCGCTTTATTTTTTGGTGTTAAAGCTGATCGGGGTGGGGAGTAAACTAATACCAAAATCAAAATAGAAACATTAGAACAAATTTGGATTTGAAGTATTTTAAAAATTGTAAAAAACTTAACGTAAGCTTTAATAAAAAAAAATCATAATTTTTTGCCAAATCCCATTAGATGTGCCAAATTAAAAAAAAAAAAATTTTCCCTTTATTCAAATAATGTTAAATCTTGTTAAAAATACAGTGCAATTTACAAGTGTAATGCTTTGTAAAATCCAGCCCAGTTACAATTAATTTACCTGCAGGAGCATGGTAAAATATTACTGGCAATATTACGGCATGAGTGAAAAAAACTACTTGAGATAATGACAGTTAAATGATGATGTTCGCTTTGAAAGGAAAAAATACATTGGGATAAAGACACAAACAAAAGAAAAAAAAACTTATTTTATGTGAATGGAACAGCTCTTTTTGCTGACAAAGCAGAAAATAATTTCAAAAAGTTATTTGAATGCTGCATAGAAAACCGTAACTAAATGGGTGAAATTTTCAGTTGGGGAGATAAGGAAGTTTATATAGTGAAATGTAGAGAGAGGGCAGTTACTTACTGGGTATTAAAATGGACTATATTCCAATAATCAGATATTACTGCGTTTAATAAAAGCAACTTAGATCAACAGAATTTGATTTTTGGGTTGGTTGTTTTACCTCTGAGCGTCACTTTTTTGCACAGCATGGGCTAAATGGCCAGGTCACCTGGACCCCGAAGACTCAGAGAAGGTTGGGGGAGGGGACTCACTGGAACAGCTGTTGGAACAGCCTCCTGTCAAGGTCATCCAGCGTGTTCTTTAACGTGCACAGGGTATGGCTCCCCCGCACACGGGGCCACGACTTAACGTCCCATCCGATGGACGGCGGCCTTTCCAAGACCATCGGTGTCCCCTACTAACCGTGGGCAGGGAAATTTGTGGAGATAAATCTCAACACTGACCCAGCTGGGACTCGAACTTGGGAACTACAGATTACGAGCCTGGCGCGCTACCGACTGAGCCACCCCCATAGCAAAGGAAAGCAATGATACACATTGTGGTAGTACAAGAATTGAACGGATATTATCATTTACAATACTTGAAATGGGATAAAAAGTCGGATTTAATAATCGACGTCTTCAAGTAAATTCAAACGTTGTATTTTCTAATGGAATCGATTCATCTTCTACATAAAGACTAGCATAGACGTTGCTTTTCAAACACTCTTGTGTGAATGCTTAAAACATCAATTCTGAAATGTAATAGAAAATAGGAAATTATCTTTTTAGTCCAGCTACAGTTTTCTTGATTACACCTTCCGCTCTTAGTGGTCACGGTGTGTACCAGAAGAAATTGTTTCGTCTCATATCTTAAGTAAACACTTTCTTGTATTATTAATCTCCATGCCCTAAAAAAAATCAACAAGTTCATCGATGATGGAAATGTACGCATGCGCTTGATGATACTATTTAAGCCCACGTTTTTAGCCTCTTATCTCAAGACGATATTTTGTAGCACTACTTATACAGACCTATACGAGCATTCCCATTCATGACAAATTAATATCATTGCTACAGTAATAGAATATTTTTATTTAGAGAAAGTTACAATCAGTGGATTTTCCTTATGAACAAACAATCAATGTTTTGGAATTATCCTCGTTTAAACATTTCAGATTAAAGAAATTATTGGCATGATATCTTGCCATGTTTGAAACGTATTTGAGGATTTTGTTCGAGTTACAAGGGCTTTCTTTCTTCCCATATCAACAACCGGTGATTAGGTGTTGTTTCTTCAAGTTCATCAGATTGATGACTCTAATATCCGTGAACTTATACGTAGTATATCGCTTGCTTTGTGTATCAGTTCTCACCGAACGAGAATTGGAAATTTATCTCTATGTGAATTCAACAATCTGTGCTGTCATAATTGATGTTGCTGCTCTGAGATGGAAGAGTATGAACAAGCTTTCTCTATCCATCAAGAAAAACATCACTGAAAGGAATATAACTCCTTCTGCTGGACTGAAACGTAGGTTCCTTGTACTTTGCTCTATCTCCGGTATTTACATCTTGTCATCTGCTATAATTATTCCTATTGGTGTAAAATTCTGGATTCAACGTTTTCCTGTCCGGTCTTAAAGGTTTGATTTCTGCGATGTTGATTTCAACGTTTCGAGACAATATTTTGTCGCACTACTTATATGGACCTATCTCATTCTAGTACAGAATATCTTATGTTACTGCTATTTGTGTTGTCTACTGCAAGCAAAATTCGCTTCCATGAACAAAACACTAGAGAAGTTTGAATCTAAAAGAATCATTCTGCCAGCAGATATCCAGTTATTTCAAAAGCAATTTGCTACTGTGTCAAAATTAGTTAAAGAAGCGGACAAATTATTTTCCTTTCCTGCCCTACTTTTAATTATAAGTATCATCGGAAAAGTATGCTGTAATACCTACTTTGGTCTTAGAACTAATTGGTTATTTCTTGAGGTCACAGCGCCATACACAGTGACAGTGCACATTATATCGGATTTGTCTGCCTTAGCAGCCATTTCTTACTTTACATCGCTGGTTTCAGAGGAAGCGAAGAATTTGGCTCCTGCTCTTTTAAATATCGCTTTGAAGACTCCATCTAATGAGATCAGCCTGCACATGCAATGTAACTTGTTCGTGAGTCTCGTGATGACGTCAGATGTTAAGATGACAGCATGGAAAATGTTCACACTTTCTCGTACTCTTCTTCCCACTGTGATTGGTGTTACTGCAAGTTATGCCGTGATCATAGTGCAAATGTATCAAGCTACTGCTAGTAGGATGGCGGAAGTTGATCAATCTTGTGGATGCTGTTTGAACAATACTCTCCATGTTTAGAATTTACTGGAGTTATCTGAAAACTCAAAGTACATAAGTAGAAGAATATAAGTAGTATAGAAGTAATAAAATTGAATCTGTTTGTGTGATAGTACAGGATTGGAGAGTATCCTCTCTATGAATCTCTTTAAGTTCAGGTATAGTTTACTGTATAGGTTGCTTATACGTATCCGTATCCTTACCACCTGGGGTGGGGATGGCTCCTAGGTAACGCGCCAGGTTCATAATCTACAGTTTTCAGGTTCGAGTGACATCTGAACCAGTGTTGAGATTCATCTCCTTAAAATTCTCCGCCCACAGTACGTAAAACCCACGATCTTGGAAAGACCGCCGTCCGTCGAATGTGACATTAAGCTGTGTCACGTATGCTGGGAGAGTCATACCTTGTGCACGTTAACGAACACGCTGGATGGCCTTGACGAAAAGTTACCATCTGTCTCCTAACAGGTGTCCAGTGGGTTACCTTACCCCAACCTTCTCTGAGCCCCCAGAGTCCTTGTGACCTGGTCATTTAGTCCATTGTGTGCAAAAGAGTGCCGCTCCGAGGTAAAACTACCCCGCCCTAATATATCCCGCCCTAAATTACCCCGCCCTAATATAGTAGGAAGGAAGCTTCCTACTTATAAAAACTCTAGGTGATACTGATACAATCTATTTAGGCATTATTACGCTGTTGAAGTATCATGATGTTTATAGGTACAGAGGAAAAACTGTTTTGATTCGGGTGGGATCCGAACCCTCGACCTCCTGATAAAATGTCAGGTGCTCTGGCCGCTGATGAATTTCTTCTCTGTTGTAGATGCTAAGCCTATGCTATAGGTCGATCGCACAGAGCTGCCTTAACTACTGTTGAAGACTCCTCACAGCTCTGTCCGTGCACGCGCATAAGATCAGCCGCGACTTCGAGTGGAGTTCGGAAAGGAGATTTGGGGTAAGAGATTAGGAGAAGAGTTGGGAAAGGAGATTTAGCGAAGAGTGTTGGGGTTGGAGGTTAAAGGCAGAGTTGGGAAAAGAGATATGCTGAAGAGTGTTGGGGTAGGAGATTAAGAGCAGAGTTGGGAAAGAATTGAAATGGTGTTGTGATAGGAAAACATATGCAGGATAAGAAAGGGAAATTTATCGAGCAATTTTGTCTAAAGCAGATTCAGGACAGGTTTAGGTAATGAAACCCATTGAAGAATAGTAGCTAAGGAGACTCGATGAATGGTAACAATGTATTTTGAACACTCCACCTTGCTCAAGACAATTTTCATCTTGCCCACGTTGATTTACAGGAAAATAGTTTTTTTACATTGTTACTATGAAGTGTTGTGATTTACAATGTTACTAGAGTAACAGACAAAGTATACTAGGCTCACTGAATGATTTTGAAATTTAACGAGTATTAATAGAAAACAGAGGGCAAAGCAAGAGAAGGATGCTAAGGATAAGTACAAAGATTTGTATAAAGATAGAATTGTACAGGGATGGATAAAGAGACATACTAAACGATACTGGGATAGGAGGTCAAGGGCAAGTTTGGGTAAGTTTACTGATTGAATAGTATTAGTGTAGTATACAAAGGATAGGTTTAGGAAAGAATACAAAGAATAAGATTAGGTAAGGAGACTCAGTGAGTAGTTTTGGAATAAGAGATTGCGGATAGGACTGGGGAAGGAGATTCACTGGATAGAGTGTTATGCTGTGACTCCATGAACATCGGTGAGGTAAGGTATTAAGAACAAGACTGGAGAAAAATTCATTCAACATGATTGAGATAGAGACTTACTGAACAGTATCAAAGGGACTTGGGAAGGGACTTGGGTTCGAGCCCTGGGTAAGGCATAGATGTTTGTGTTGTCTTTCTGCTGAGTTCCTGCCATCCTCAGAGACCTTCTATTATAGCGAATTAAACTGACAAGCTCCTCTCAGACCTCTGTGGCAAGCAGCTGCTTGAGGGAATATTTAATTTTCTATTTTTATTCATTGTATGGCAGAAGACTTAATGTACAGAATTGTATAAGAAGACTAAATGAAGAGGTTTTGGTAAGAACAATCATATGAGGATTTGTAAGGACTCGATGTACCCGAGGTAGTGCACATTATCCAGAAGCATAAATAATGCAGAGCAAAGGGACCCCTCTACACGGAACACTATGGGGTCGTAAACTAAATTTCGAACTTGTCTACCGGCTTTAAAATCCAAAACAGTTGTCTTTGTATAATTTTATTTTAATCCCATATTTTTCGTCCAATACTAAAAGTCGATTCAAAAAAAAAAAACGAAAAAAACTATATAAAATTTAATTCTATGTAGAATATCATTTTAACATTTCCTGTTCGGTGGAATATTTTAGTAATTGGAAAACCGTAGAAGTCTTATTCTCGGATCCCTACCCCTTTCTCTGTGCTAAATTCTCGGAGCCTCCCCGAAACCGAATTAGCGCAGCTCCGAAACTAAATTCTGGGACATGCCTGGTGATGTATAGTTTGTAAAATACAATGCAAGTTGGTATGCAAATGAATGCACTTGCAGCAGCATATGCAAAAGCGTAGATCGTCAAAAGCTGGCGTTTTAAGCTGTTCTCCTGTTCTGTGAAGTTCGAGGTGGATTTGCCGAGATAGGAGATTTGTTGGGTATGTCTACCTGAGATCATTTATCGGATGAAGTGTGGTTGAGAGCTATAAATCGGTTCGAGGCAGGCGAAAGTCAAACAGATGTTGCCAAATGGCTAAATATCAATCATTCAGTGGTGCATAGATTTTGGCAAAGATTCCAACAAGTCCGGAGCTCATCCAAACGTTTCAGTAGTGTACCCACTCGTGCGACCCTATGTGTGTCAATAGGTATGTTCAATGTGTGTGTCCTATGTGTGTCCAATCCCTTGTCTAATAGGTGATTCCACTAAAAGATGGTAACACCCTCCCTTACCGTTGTCGCCTTGTCGATCGCTAGCTGGAGAATAGCATTAATAACCATACGGAGTGTCCAGCCTGCTCTCCAGACTTAGATTTTATGAAGCTCTTGAGAGCATGGGATGCTCTCAAGAGCTTCGACGTGCTTTGGAGGAGCAAAAGTGATTGCTACCCACAGCGATGCTGAAGAATCTTGTCAAAAGCATGAGACATCGCTGCGAGAGTTGCATAGTGGTAAGAATACTGAACCACTTAGATTTTTTCAGTTGAGCTTCACCTTTTTACCATGTGTTTGCATTCGTATATAATTTTGGAAATTAAAAATGCTATTCCCTATTTTCAATCATAGATCATAGGATTTTCGAGAAAAACTGGTTTTTCAAATTGTTCAATACTTTATAGAAACCAGTGTATTTGTGGTATTTCTTGGCTTCGAAACAAACGATACTGGATTCGATTTCCGGATGAGGAATGATTTTTTTTTATTTTCCGATTTATTTTGTCTTTTTTTCTGAAGTTGTTCCTCCTTACAGTATGGATAACCTCTGTTGCATATTATAGTGACAGACTGTTACCAAACGTCCAAGGCAAGTAGGTACCTGACAAAAAGTGCATATTTACATTTTTTAAATTTACTTCTTATAATCAGTTTCACAAAATGGTGCTAAAGGTTTTCATAAACTTTTTTCTCTCTGTAAGCAATGCAGTCCTAAAACCTAGTGAAACGTTTTTGTTTGAAAATATAACTCTGCACATTTGTTGAATTAAGTTTACTTTAAAGTGGGGTGCGGGTTAATGCAGTTGGCAGAGCGCTAACGTGCAATTCTTTGTAATGTACAGTTCTCACATTCGAGTCCCAATTGCGTCTTCGTTGAGCTTTATCTCTGCTGACCCCCGCCCTTGGCCAGAAACGGAACAGCGATGAACTTGATAAAGGCAGCGTCCGTCGGATGTGATGTTAAGCCATTGTCCGAGAGCCATAACTTGTGCACTTTAAAGAACACACTGGATGGTCTAGAACACTGGATAGAGTATTATCTGTCTCCTAACAACTGTCCATTAGGTTCTTTCCCCCAACCGTTTCTGAGCCCTTGTAATGTGTCCATTTAGCCCATTGTGCGGAAAAAATACAACTCAGAGGTAAAACAATCCAACTTTAACGGTAATCTTGCACTTTAGGGGTTAGTTAGTTTTACCCTTTCCTTTTTCGGTAATTTTGCACTCTGGGGGGGGGATGTTATTTTATCTTTCAGTTTATTGGTAATCAGCTGGGTTGTATTAACGTTTACTTTATTGATAATGTAGTCAATTTGACCTCTATTCTGCACATTTTTGCACACAGCAGGCACTTTAAGAGATCGTACAATACGTTCAGTCCTAACAGTTCCCCGAGTGAAAAGTTGCTAAAGCTGTTGTGTCTCTAGATTTCTTTTAAGTAACGTTTGCCTAGTCACTTAAATATTAGTGCACAATTATTAACAACTAAAGCCAAGTGGTTAGTGTTCTTGGTTACCGATCAAAGGGACGTGGGTTCGAGACACGGGTAAAGCACGAATGTTTGTGTTTCTGCTGAGGTCTCGCCTTCTTCACAGACCTTCTCTAAGATGTATTGAACTGTCAGTCTGCTGTCAGACCTCTGTGGCAAGCAGTTGTTTGGAGAGTTATTTATTATTCTCTTTGTTTTTATTTTAAAAGAGATACAAAAGTGAAAGGATTTGAAATGAAAAATTAGACAATTTAATTATCAGGATGAATTGCATATTCAAAATGTAATCTATGCCATTTGTCCAGTATTTCTTTATGTTACCTGATAAAAACATTTTTAAACATTAACTTTGATCCATAACATTTTGCTGTTTATGGTAAGTGATTGTTTTACATGTTCCTACAAAATTTACATAGCGAAACAGTTTTTATCAATCTTACAAATGCCAATGAAGTAAATAATTCTGAAAGATTAATTTTTTTATTAGTTTTCTATATGCCATTTTAACATTAATTTTTACGATTAAAATATTTTGAAATGTTTGATAATATTTCGTAACTCTAAATTTCAAAAGAATATTTTTTTTTATTTTTTATTGTGCTACATTTTAATTTTACATTTGCTTCTAGAAGATAATTTTTTTCCTATATAAATATAATAATTGGGAGAAAAATTATCTCAATATTTGCTACTTTTGTATTTAGTTCAATTTACTGATCACGTACATTAACGAAACGCGAAAAACTGAAAACACGTTTTCTTTCAGTGTTTGGTAGTTTAGTAATTAACTGAGGAAATAAAAATTAATGATTAAAAATTAATGATAATAAATTAATGGCGGTTGTTTGGTGCTTAGTTTAGGATTTAACCCGGGTAACCTCTCAAAGTACCCCCCCCTCCCCCGACCACCAACACTGGTAGAGTTATATTTGAATACTGTGAATCAGAGGTCAATTACTCACAATCGTCTATATACATTGGATATACAGTGTGTCCGAAAATTATCTTTACAACTTTTATCCAGTATAAAAAGTCAACCACGAGGTGTAGAAATACTGGGGTTGTACCATTTTAGAGAAACTCATTAAACTTTTCTGAATACCAAGTTTTGACAAGTTTTCTCATCTTCATTTTTTTCAGATCTTCATTCCTCCACTCAGTCCCAATGAATCCACAGGAGAAAGCACAGTTTGTTGCGTAGTTACACCACACGTTAACATTTGGACTGTCTCTAATATCCTCTGCCGTGCAATGTGTATTTTCTGACCACCAGATGCCAACATTTTATTTGTTAACCTTCCCTTAAACATGATAAGTTACTTCATCAGAAAACATAATTCTTGCCAGAAAATCATTGTCCTGGTCGACTCTGTCCAGTAATGTCACTGCAAATTCCTTACGGGCGGCTCTATCATGTTGCGTAATCGCTTTCAAGATTTGCAACTTGTAAGAATGCAATCTCAAACGTTTTCTCAAGACATCATGCACTGTCAAACGGAAAAACTCACGTGATGCAGTTCATGTCGACTTGCTTGGACTTTGAACAAAGACATCTCGAATACGTTCGACATTTCCTTCAGACGTTCACCCTGCTACTTTCTTGTGTTCCACACTTTCAGTTTTCATAAACTTTCTATACCGAGCTCGTATGATTGGTCTTGATAGGAATGATCTTTTGTAACGAGTTCTAAACCTTCGTTGACCCGGGTATATCATATTTTGTTTGAATAAACCACTCAACACACTGTTCTTTCTCTTGAGGATTCATATTGACTGAGGGGAGGAATGAAGTTCTGAAAAAATATGTAGATGAGAAAACATGTTAAAACTTGGTATTCAGAAAAACTTAATGAGTTTCCCTGTAAAATGGGACAACCCCAGTATTTCAACATCTCCTGGTTGACATTTTATATTGTATAATAGTTGTAAAGATAATTTTCGGACACTCTGTATACTAGAAGAACTGCCTGGCTCGGGTCTTAATAATGCAGTAAATGACACACTCAAAGTAGCAAGTTTTCATTTTATATAAAACTCAATAAGATCTAATTCCGTGAGATTATTTTCCCCCTCTTCCGTTGGGCAGAAATTTCGAGACGTATTTTGAGTTATTTTGAATAATTAATCATTTATATGAACTCCGCAATTTATATATATAACTATATAAAGCCCACGAAACTGAACTCTTACTTTAAATTGGCACCAGGCGGTGAAATATTTGGTAAATAGTGGACGCAGGAGATCTAAAAACTGTTAAAATGACCCCAATCTTTTGAATAGTGTAATTGTTACCGCTAAAGCTCGAAAGCCGTTAATGTGCACATTACCTAGCTAATCTGCAGATTAACTGATTTGCTCCGTTAACGTGCGGAATCAAGAGTTTTCCGCATTTTACCTAGGTAATGTGCACATTAACGGCTTCCGTATCGTTAAAGTTTGTTTCTCTCATTTCCTTTCCCTACTCCTTCCCCCCTCTCCCTCCACTTTTAGTTTCGTTTCGCCAGTGTCTTGTCGGTTGTTTTTATTTCTCACAATTTGCGTCGGCTGCTAGTGCGTAGCATAGCTAATTCTGTTTTCAAATTCGTTTCTGCGTGTCCGGGGCGTTTCATGATAATTCGGACACCGAGTCACGTGACCCGAAGATTGAGACTCAAGAGATTCATCACTTGACAGATTCGTTCTCACTTGGCCTTCGCTCATTTGGGGCGTTTTCTATAATGCGGCAGGCGGTGTACTGTAGAGCTAGATACGTTATCTGAATAATAGGATAGTTAAAAAACGAAAAAGTACAATATACCGGCTATTACCAATTCCGATAATAGCCGATACGCCATATTTTATTTTCACTTTAACGAGTGCCTAGTAGGTAATGTGCAGATTATCCAGGTAATTTGCAGATTATCCAGGTAATTTGCAGATTACCTAGGTAATTTGAGAAATGAAACAATTTTCCGCACGTTAACGGATCACCCTAGTTAATCTGCACAATATCTAGATAATCTGTAGAATAACTGATTTCTGCCCTTTAGCGGTGACATAATCATTGATACGTCACTAATGGGTGAGCTCACTTGAATATGGACTACTTGTTACGTCAACGTTCACTATTGTAGCCGTTTGAATATAATAGCTATTATTAAGAACTCGTTACGTTTTGCCTATTATACTTATTCTGTTTGTTTGTTTTTTTGTATCGGGTTGGAGAGCTAAATTTTAAGGGGCCAATCTCTAACTTTGCATTAAGTCACGATGAGATGAAACTGAGTACCAAATTTGGTGGTCCTAGCTCTGGCCATTTAGAAGGAGTTCTTGAAAGAACAAACTTAAAAACTCTCAAAAATATTAGTATGCACACACGAGCCCATCGGTGTCCCTTTCTGACCAATGGCAGGGGAGTTTAGCTGAGATTAATCTCAACGCTGTCTAGATGGTAATCGATCCTTGGACACCAGCTTACGAGACAACCCCTCCACCAGTACTTGAAGAGTTGTGGAATCTCTTATCATAACTCTCTGTAAAAATATAATTCATAACTGGCGAAAATTCAAACATCCGTTATGCAACTTTTTAAAATTTGCTTATGAATCGTAATAAAGTTTAATATAAAATTCATATATGAGTATTTTATTAATTTATTTATTAGTATCTCAATATTTTAATATCAGTTATGTTAATTGCCATTACTACTTTCATTTGATTTAGTCCACAGTTAATTTGGCTCATCGAATAATGCATGGCATACGATGTTATTGTTATTTAGACCGAAATCAAGATGTCTATAAAACAACAATTGATGAAACCGAAATGAAAAAAAAAAATCTTCATTAATTGCAAGTGTAATTATAAGTTCTCATATGGGAAATAATATTCAAAACTGAACTCAGAATCTGCCTTTCTATTGATATAACATAGATCTATTTCTAAGATTACACTAAGATTACATGTTAAAGAACATGCTGGATGGCCTTGACGGGAGACTTCCATCTGTCTCCTAACAGTTGTTCCGTGAATCCTTTCCCCATTCTTTTCTGAGTCCTTGGTGTTCTTGAGATCTTGTCATATATTCCATTTTGTTCAAAAAATAAAGTACCGCTCTGAGGGAAAACTACTCAACGTAATAAAGTGGCCAACAAGTGCACTGTTGTCACCTCAAAATTTTGCTTCTGAAATTCAGAACTGATTCATAGTTTGTGCGATAGATGGCGACACTAATCAAAGAATATATTTATCCAAAATCCTGTGGATAATAACAATATCACAATCATATTATAATTAGTAATAGACAATGCAGCTTATAAAAAGTACTTATTATGGTGATTAGCAATGCAGCTTATAATGTTCTTAGGTTAGAACTGTAAGGAAATATTTATCAATGGGATTGACAAATTCAACCTCTAACATTCTAAGGTTAACAATTATATAGAAATATTTGTGGGTTCGAATCACACTCATCGGCGGAGCTCGTTTTTTTTTCGCAAAATCGTTTCTTGATTTATTAGTTTGTTTGATGATTTAGCCTCTAACATTCTTAGACTAATAATTATAAGAAACATCATTAATATGACTGACGATTCAGCTTATAATATTTCTAGATTAGCAATTATAAAATATATACTTTGACATGTTCATCCTCTAATATTTTTAGGCTAAAATTATATTAAGAAATGCTTATTAAAGGGAATAACAATTCGGTCTAGATAATACGTAGTTCTCACTATCAATGATGAACCAAACGAAACAGATGCCATGATTGAGTCATTTGGATTGTTCCACAAACTGGATTATTCCATCCTAACTCATCTTCCATCTGAAACAGAGGTAGATTCATATCAGGAGTTCCAATGGTGAATCATGACATTTTGAGTAGGGGAAGCAATTAAAAAAAGCATTACTGCAACAAGATGGAACACAGTTCCGCAACTCTCTGCTTCCGAATCATTGAACCGGAACGCCGTTCCAGTACTTGATGTTTCCGAATCACTGAACGGAACACCGTTCCGCTACTAGATATTTTCGAATCATTGAACCGTAACGGGATACCGGTATTTGATATTACCGATTCGTTAAGTGAAAGTAGTTCTATACTTTTTAAATCAAATGTTAGTAGTATACACCCAATTCTGTTTTTACACAGTATTTTTTTACACGATTTTGATTTAACACGGTTTAGAAAAAAAATTCCAATTCTCTTTTTACACGATTTATTTTCATCTAACATGGTTCAAACGGCGCCTTTTTAAAAATCTCCATTTGAATTTAATTCTGAAAAAATATTCCTATTCAAGAAAATATTCCTAGAATTTACATTTATAACAAAGATGCCACTTTTATGTCACATCTTTCGAAGTAGTTTTAACTTTAAAAATGTACTATAGATACACATTTCATCCACTAAAAATTCCCAAAATAAAAACTACACTAATATTGCTGGTTGATAAAGCTCTTAGCGAAGATGATAATAATAGAAGTCGTCCTTGAGACTCCTGATGAAAAGCGTTGAGATTTATCTCCGCAAAACTCCCCGCCCTGCCCACGGTCAGTAGGGGACACCGATGGGCTTGGATAAACCGCCGTCCGTCGGATGGGACGTTAAGCCGTGGCCCCGTGTGTGGGAGAGTGATACCCTGTGCACGTTAAAGAACACGCTGGATGGCCTTGACTGGAGGCTACCATCTGTCTCCCAACAGCTGTTCCAGTGGGTCCCCTTCCCCAACCTTCTCTGAGCCTTCAGGATCCTTGTGACCTGGCAAAAAGTGCCGCTCAGATAGCTCTGAGCGGTGATGTTTGTGCCCGGTGATGGTGATGAAGAGATTCCACTCACTGCAGGTTTAATTAAAGAAGGGCTTCAAATGTCTAGTAAATTGGAAAGTCATTTTCTTACACATGATACCATTGTCGAACGAGAGGAGCAGTTTAAACGTGAACTGAAGTCATGTATGGCGCGTTATCAAGAATTATACGAAGATCTAGTCAAAGCAGGATCTCAAGGATTGATTACAGAGTTCGTTGTCAAAACTAATCAAATTTCAGAATCACTGGAAACAAGTGATAATTTGATTCCCCATGCCACAGGGAGCATTTTACCATTGGAGTATGAACGCGACGGCCAAAATGTTTCAAGCGATGAAAGTGATTTAATTCCAGTCTTACGCGAACGAATACGTCTATTGTCAGAAAGTGACAACGAATAAAAATCTACTTAATAAGCATATGGAATTAATATTTTTTTGCGCTTTTGTATTATTGAATTAGTGATATATTATTTTCTTTATGAAGGACAGATTCTCCCTCAACAGAGGCCCACCAGTGCAGCAAGTCCAGGATCCATAATCAAACTCAAATCCATAAACAAGTCCAGTCTAGTAGGTATAAATGGTCAGCACCAGGACCCTGTGAAGTTGACCAATCCTCAGCAGGGTTGAAATAAAAAAAAAAGTGGCCATAGATGACCAGATCAGTAGGCCATACTGAACTGGCAGCCCTCCCTTCCGTTCCCTTCCAAAAGAGAATATCTCTTTTGAAAGGTACTAACGGCCTGCACCACGAGAAGGCGGGGTCGGACATTAGGTGCTAGACCTGGCCGGTTCTGTGCATCATCACTAGGGATTGGTACACAGCTCTCAAGTAAAAAACCCAAAGCAAATTTTCTGTGATTGGAAAACCAGCATTTTTTTTAATATTTAACAATTTTCTCCCATTTGCTCTTTCCCCCGTAACCGATTGGTCAGCGTACTTGGCTATTGTTAAAAGAGACCTTTTATTTTTTTAGACATGGATGAAATTACACTTCATACATCTCTCGACACACGAAGTGGTTGGGTTGTTTTACCTCTGAGTGGCACTTTTTTGCACACCATGGGCTAAATGGCCAGGTCACATTGACCCCGAAGGCTCAGAGAAGGTTGGGGGAGGGGACCCACTGGAACAGCTGTTGGGAGACAGATGGTAGCCTCCCGTCAAGGCCATCCAGCGTGTTCTTTAACGTGCACAGGGTATGTCTCTCCCGCACACGGGGCCACGGCTTAACGTCCCATCCGACGGACGGCGGCCTTCCCATCGGTGTCCCCTACTGACCGTGGGCAGGGCGGGGAATTTTGCGGAGATAAATCTCAACGCTGACCCAGCTGGGACTCGAACCTGGGAACTACAGATTACGAGCCTGGCGAGCTACCGACTGAGCCACCCCCGCCCCCACACGAAGTGGTAGTCCGCCGTTATCAACAATACTTCTTTCAATTTCGAATAAAAATCTTTTTTTTCTTTCACAACCTTAAAGAATGGAAATAATATTTCGAAATAAATAAATGTAGAAATGGTAATGATTATAGAGTTTTGTTAATAAATAGTGAAATTAATGTAATAAATTAATATTATGGATAATATTTAACTTGTTTTTATTCAATATGGAGTAATATTACACAATCAAATTATCAGTTTAAATTCAAAAACTTTTTCCTCGCTTTAGTGCTCTGAGAATGATTAAATTACACTTAATTATCAAAAATATTAAGACACTTTCATATTGTGCGAAAACTCTATTCGAATCTCCCTAACTTTGAATTATGCTTTTATAACAAATGTTACACGAAATGGAAAATCTAAAAGTATATTTAAAAGTTCGAGTTCTAGCCTGTATTCAATTAAAGGTAAAGAGTTGTTTTTTTAAGACAATATGATGTGGCTTATGTTGAGGGATGCGTTACTGGAAAGCATCGGTATAAAATAAACCTCGTTTGAATAGGAAATGCGGTATAATCCAGATCCCCGCCCCACACACCCATACATTTCATATTATATGTTTTAAAAATATTGTTAAATTCTTATCGCGACCTGCAATATGTTCACTCAACATATAAATTCATGAATACTGGAGAAAGCTAAAGAACGCACAAATCTGCTTTATAGGTTTGTTAAGGGCCCTAAAACGTCAGTTTTATCTTCAGGACTGAACAGTTCGGCATGCAAAGTTAGCTTGTGTCTACTATGTGAACGGTTCTAGGTATAGCGAACCTTGATGAATTGTTGTGTTTCACTGTCAATTAGGGAAATAAAATTTTATAGTTTACTAATAATTTGTGCCATAATTAATAATATTAGGTGTGCCTGCATGAGATGTAAATTCGGCTTTGTCTTAAAGGAAAAAAATAAATATCCCCCCTCCCTGAAGCAGCTGCTTATCACAGAGCTCAGACAGGAGGATGGCGGGACCTCAGCAGGAAAATAACACAAATATCCAGGGCTCGAACCCAGGACTCTTTGATCAACTGGCAAACATGCTAACCACTCGGCTATAGAGTAAGAAATCATTCTGCGGTTCTTGAAAAATTCTGAAATTTGCAAAAGCAGAACTATATTTTCGAAAACGAACTATGAAAACCTAATGGGCGAAAATTGTAAAACCTTAAATACTTATAATTTTATGAATATTGCTGTTTTTTTTTCATCCACAAAAAAATTCTTTCAGCTTTTTTGCTATTGCCATAGTTTGTAAGTATTTTTGTAGTTTTTACACAAGAGAATAAATTTCATTATAAAATAACTTCCTGTAAAATTTAAAATGGGAGATTAATTTCTGAACTTGCACCCTAGTGTATGGATTCTACTCCGTTTTTCAGTTTGCAATGCCATCTACATAACTATGAAGAACACAAAATACTTCAACGGTATCGAATGCTATTAAAGAGAATGAAGTTTACAGTTTTGCCACTTGAATACTCACTAATAACTGTAATTTTAATTAATGGATGAATCGGATAATGCAAATCGCAATGTATTATTTTTATTTATAAACCATAAAAAAGTTTTATTTTTAAAATAAAAAGCACAGAACCTTCTACTACGGCGTATTAAACTGATAGGTTCCTGTCAGACCTCTTTCAAACAGCTGCTTAAGGAGGTATTTATTTTATTTAAGTGCCTGCATAAACGAACAGACGGAAAAGGAGAAATAATAATTTTTTTTATAAAACTAGCTGTAGCAAATTTACCCATATTTTATAAGAAATTGTGTGTCCCTCTTTGTCGGTATTTGTCAGCGTCAACAGTGACGTGTCGTTTGCTATCAGCGCCAATGATATTACAGTTTATTTAAAAACTTTTAGCCAGTTTTGAGGACCCCAGAACTTTCCAGAACATTATCTGATCCGTCCAATATTTTCTGTACGAGGTTTCCTTGGACAACACTGATTGCAATCGAAAATAAAGTCTCTATCTTTAATAGAACCAGAGATAGAATTTTAGAGCACATTTTTTTTACCATTCTCCTGTCTAAAGCTGTACTAGAAAACCCAAGTTCGATTTTGAGCCTGCCGAATGACATATGAATTTCAGTAGAGTTGTGTCACTGTATGATACCCCGACGCACAGTGCTTTCCCCTACGACCTCATCAGCCACGCCCCCTTATTAACATTCATAACAGACCACACCAGATTATTAATATTCATATTTCATAATTCATATTTAATATTTTATAATTCATATTTTGTAACAAATTAATTAACCCCTTATCAAGGGTGACGTCTCCCCCTCCCCCTACATCCGCCATTTTGACCACAAACTCAAGAGTCTGCCATCTTAGTTTCCTCCATCATTCGAAATTTCTCTAAGTCTCGAGCTCCGCATTTTGAATTCGACATTTTGAATCCCGATGTCATCTGAAATAGACCCGAGTCCGCCATTTTGAATTCCGTCATCATCCGAAAATTCTCTAACTCCCGAGCCCGTCATCATCCAAAATATTCTATTGTGGCACCATCTAGTGTTTAATACACATACCATATTAAAAAAAAAAAATTTTTTTCTATGGAGGAGATTCGATCTCAGGTCCTTCATGTTTGCAGTTTACCAGCATGTTTATACATTATGCCAAGGGTAGTATATAGAGAGAGTGTTTAAAGGTATATGAAGCAGGATTAACCGATCATTGTAAATTACGAATCTTTTTATTTCTTTATAATTTAACTCGCGAATGTTATAATTCTGGTATTTATATTTTATTATAATTTAACGTCCGATATTTATATTTTATGTATTTATTTTTTTATTAACTTGCGATTTTTTTATTTCTTATAATTTAACATTCGAATGTTTATAAGCGAATTTTTCAGTCCTTGTAAATTAACCAACGTATTTTTTTGTCGTTGTGAATTAACAATTTTTATTTTTTAGTCCTTGTAAATTAACCTCCGAATATTTTATTCCTTGTAAAGTAACCTGCCAACAGTTTAGTCCTTGTAAATTAACCAACCTATTTTTTAGTCCTTGAGAATTAATAATTTTTATTTTTTAGTCCTTATAAATTAACCTCCGAATATTTTATTCCTTGTAAATTAACCAACGTATTTTTAGTCCTTGTAAATAAACCTAGCATCCTATGAGGAAATAGAACCTTCTAGAAAGATCTAGAAAATGTTGCACATTCTAGATAAGTCCCAGAAAATGGCACAATTCTGGAATGTATGATGCAATCACCATATCCAGACTTGTAAACCCCTGAATAATTCCATCCCCTCTCAGAATGGCTGATGCAATCCTCAAAAATAATTGCAAAATCCAAATAAACTTTCGGTGGCAACGTTCAGGGCATCCCCTTCATACCTTTGGCAGCCATCTTCAACCTATAAACTCGTTATTCATCAAAAAGTCCTCCCAATTCCCCTTTATTAAAAAACCCTCATTAATTAAAACTCTTAGCAAAAGTTCCACCCGCTCACCCCCCGAGAGATGATCTTGAATGATCAACCCTTCTCGAAATTTCCACCGACGGTCATCTTGGATCACGTCACACACCACGCTGTCAACCCCCTCTTAGTTTCCATATTAAACGTTATAAAAAAAATGTGTTATAACATGTTTTAGAAAAGTTCATCCTCGTCACAAGTTGACCACTGTTTTTGGACCCATCTCGAAATATCTCAAAGTTCAGAGACATCGGAAGACGTCATCCGTTGACAGTAAACAACCCTTCTGGCCAAACGCACATTATCACTCCCACTTCATCCTCCTTTGTTTCAGTCCATCACAGAAGATAGGGTATGGAAACAATGCTTTGGAAATAATTTTCATATTCTTATTGAAACTTTTTAACCCATTTTCCCTTTATGATAGATCAGTTATTTTGTAAATAAACAAAGTTTCCCATCGGAAGAAGACAATCCATTTTGAAATTTCCTTTAGTACCTCCGAGCCTCCAAGTGTTGTGCCTATCTTATTAAAATTAGTCTCCATCGAGTTGAAGGGTGATGCCATCTGATATTTGTGTTCAGATATATTCTGTACCATAATTTCCGCATCCCTTACCGCGTCAGGACTTGTTTTGGAACGACGAAGTGATTTTACGTTAAATTCTTATTTCTGCCATGTCTCAATTCATTACTCTACGTATTTTCAAATTAATACTAAACCATTGAAAAAACCCCAACACACGAATCAGAAGTAGAAAAAAATTCATTCTTCCTTACAAATTTCAATCCCCTCCCAATTTATTAACTTATTTTACCTTTTTAATACTAAGTCATTTCAAAGACATCCTGATTACAACAGCACAAAATATCACAGATAAAAAGAAACTCACCTTCTTATTTTTTTATTTAAATAGTTTATCACTAAACCAGCTCAAAGAAATCGCGATTGCATCAGCAAAAGAATAACCAATATAGCTAACTTTTCTAATTCCCGTATATCCGTTACGCGACTTGGTCTCAAGCTTAAAACTTTCTATTCCTAATACTTATTGTCGCAGTATACCCAATTCAGCACGATTCACTTATGCAAAATATTACTCTTTCCTAGAAGTAACGCTACTCAGTAACAATCGATAACAAAATATTATATCTTCCTTAGAAAAAAAATCAACTAATTATTTGGAAGTAAGATATAATTTTTTTTAAAAATCTGCAATTGTAAACGCTCTCACAGTTTTAAAAATCGTCTTTTCCACCGTTTACTGGCGAACGTGTGATAACATGACCAATGACTCATCACTCTGATGAAATTACATTTTGCGTTGTGACTCGTCGTTACTACATGCGTGTTCGTTACGCTTGTTTACAAAGTCAGGTATTTAGTTGTTTTTCATCGGATAAAAAATTATTCTTCAAAAATTTTTGTACATGGTTGAATGTAATAGAAAGTAAGCAATGGTAAAAGAAGCAAACAATTCATTCGTTGTGGGTACCCTTGCGTTGCGTAAAACATCCATCTTTAATTCAATGTCCAAACACAACGTGAACTTTAGTCTATGTTCATGTAGGTTTGATGAAATTTTTCCTATTATCACGAACGGTCGCATTCACACCCCTGGACGTGCAGCGGGTCAACTACGTCACAGACCGGTGAATTTTGTACTTAATTTTCATAGTCATGCCCATAATAATGTCTTTTCACAACCTGGACGACATCTCGATGGTTCGCACTGGTGAGGGATGGAGGTGGTTTGCTCTGACACATATGTTGTGATCGGACCTCAATAAAAGAATTCTGCACTTATAGATATGTCACAAAAATCCATGTCCTCATGTGGAGCGTACATTGGATACGTACATTGGATACGCATGATTGGATCATATGGAGCTCATGGACTCATGTGGAGGGTACATTGGATACGCATGAAGTGGCAGACAAAAAATAACGTCTTTACAAACTGTACTAAGAGTCACTCGGTGTGAAACATCACAAGTCCAGAAACGCCATTCTTAAAAAATAGGAAAATTCCCTCCATATTCTTAAAATTCTTAATTAATTCCTAATTCCCACTTCTTAAAATTTAACACACCCTCTATTAAAATTCCTACTGTTCTGGTCACTTAATCCGAAGAAATGGCACGGAGACAATCGCGTGAACAGGAAACGCCGTCAAGTGAAAACTCAAAGGTCATGGGCAATTTACGTTCCGACTTATGGAATGGGTCCTTCGATGTGAAAATAAATAAACCGTAGCATATCTAAATCCTTTACTTATGGGAAGTGCTTCCCACTCCGTGAATTTTTTCTTCCTCAAGGATCTTTTCAATCTTAATGGCGAAGTGAAATAATTATTCGCTTTCAACCATGATGAAATGTAGTGCCCAAGCACTTTGTGGAATAGGTGAACGGATCCCATATAAAGGATTCTGTAATTCAAAGTTAAAAATTCCCTTAGAACAAAAGAAGATATATTTAGTTAAACATTTTACGTATTGAAAGTTTATATGTGTTTGTTTGTGTTATCAATAACTTCTTTGATAATACCTATAAGCAAAATATTTGCCACAATAAGTTTACTAGAAAAACGGCTAGGGATATTTTGAAACAATCAAAATTTCGTAATAATTACGGAAGAAATTCCGAAGAATATCAAATTCCCTGCCTATTTAACTTGCTTACTAGAGAAATCGTTAGCTTAAAAAAATTGTGATGTTAAAGAAATATTATTTAAGTGGTTGACGAAAAAAATGATGTTTTTATTTGGAATCATTTATCATTTTATTGGTTTCTTTTTCATTTTTTCCTTTTTTTTCTCCTTCATTTTATGTAATGATACTGGTGTAATCTAGATCACATCTGTTAAACCATACATTCCCGATGATAAGCTTCGGTTTAGTGGGATTTTTTATGTAAAATAATTATAGATAATATTTATTGAAAAATAAATACGATTTATTTATATATTATTATTTTATACATTGTTTCAAGAGTGTTTACCGATTCAACATCGTTTTTACTCGGAAAGTTCACCGATACCCATGTTATTGTATTTTATGACATTTTTCACATATTTCTTCAAGTCATCTCAGCTATTTTCTACTTTGAGGCAATTTTGTCAGTCATTCGAGGTGATCGATTGATGAACCTTCCATTTTGAAAGATAATCTGCCATCCATTCCTTTGTACTTTGTGTGATTTTACACTTATCCTCTCATCCATTTTAATGTATTTTACGAAATTGTGTTCATTCAGCCTCCTCTTCACTACAATGTGATGTTTTAATCAGATCCGACTGACAGTCCGGTTTACTCTGTGAAATGGTCCATTTTTGTGGAGTCCATTCCAATATATTTTGAAGATGTTCTATTTCAGTGTAATTGCGGGATTTTGTATTTACTTCACCACAATTTCATCATATTTTAGTGTTTCTTAGGCACTTCTCTGAACCGTTCTTGCATTTTTACGACTTTTTACAGCTCTTTTAGTAAACCATTTCACTATATATTTGGGAATTTTGTACTCATTGCGTCGTCCATTTTTCTCATATTTTAGCATTTTTTTAGGAATTCTGTAACAAAATCTCTTGTACTATGTGTGATTTTCCAGTTAAACTACTACCAAATTCATTGTATTTTTTAGGAAATTTTGTATTCACTCCACTATCACTTATTATTTTAATGTTATTTAAACAATTCTGACACATTCCGATTTACAAAGTGAGATATTGCAGTGATTAAGGGATACATAGTATATTTGGAAGATATTCTAGCTTAGATTTCAGAGTATTCTATATTTTTCCCATTTATTCTAACATCTATTTCACTATATTTTATGGAAGTTTGCATTCCCTCCACCACACATCTCACTTATTTTAGTGTCTTTTAAGCAAATACGACAGAAAACACGGTGTGCTCTGAGATTTTCTAGGTATTCTGCCACCGATTCAAGGGTAAGTTCCTTTTATTTTGCACTTATTCCACTACCCGGTTCAGTACATGTATTTCGGTATTGAAGAAGTTAGGTCAGTCATTCTTGTATATAATATTGTTATTCGGATTTAATTACATTTTAGGATATTTTTAAGATCCCATTGCCATGTACTTTGCACAATTTAGGTGTTATTCTGTCATTGATTTCAGTATATTCTCCGATATTTTTATTTTTCAGTTAGTCATAGGATAACTTTTCCGAGTAGATGGCACGATTTAAAAGGCATAACCGATAATTCCTGATTTTTTCCGTTTTTGACTGCTGCATGCATCATCTTGCTTTGAAATTTTTATTTTGTATCATTTGTGCTCGAAAGAATAGCAAAGTAAATCGATATTAAGAAGCAGACACGCTATATATTTCAAATAGTTTATTGCAATGTGTTAATAATACTCCAAAAATAAACTACTGTCTGTTTCTGTATAATCTCACTCCTGTACATTTTGAATATAATCTAGCGTTCATTCCTTTGCACTTTGTTTATTTTCTATGCCTTCTTTTGTGCCCCATAAGATTTTTAAGTTTTTCAATAATCGATTTCACTACAGTTAACTGATTTGAAGAGATTTTTGCAGCCATTCCAGTGGATTTTTTTATGTGATTTTACTTGTTTTCTCTTGCATTACAGTATGTTTTGAAGATATTTTGCCGTTCATTCCATATATTCGAATATATTCTCTAATCCATTTCCACATATTCAAAGATACATTCTGATCTATTAACACGCATCTGCTGATTTTGACGTTATTTCTGACATTTTGGCGAAATTCTATCATCCTCTCAAGTGTATTTTGTTTGATTTTGTATTTATTCTGCTATCCAGTTTCGAAGTACTTTGAAAATATTATGCCCTCCATTACAATGTATTTTTGTGTTTTTCATGCAATTCTACCAACCATTTCATTGTTTGTAATTCTGAGGGATTTTTATGCCTACGATTCGATTAAATGGCCTAGTTACATGAAGCAAAGGGCTCATAGCTGGATAGAGAAAGGGTACACTCTAGACCAGGGGTGGGCAAATAGCGGCCCGCGGGCCACATTCGGCCCGCTAAGAGTTTTTTGTGGCCCGCCAAGACAGTCAGAAAAATCCGCCCTGAACCGAGATTTCTTTCCCGCGCGCGACCGAAGATTCGTCTCGTATTTTCCATAGGACGGCCACATCAATACGCATCCGCAGTGTAGATACGAAACAACTGCCCATCCCTGCTCTTGACCGTTAATAGGAGAGAAATGGAAGCCTCTTGTCAAGGCCATTCAGAGTGTCCTTTGACGTAAATGAAGTGTGCTGCTTCTGCACACTTCGCCACATGTAAAGTCCCATCCAACGAACAGATGTATTTTTCAAAGCAGTGTCGCCTTTCTCACCGAGGGCAGGGGTTAACAGGAATAAATCTCAATGGCAATACATTGAGCCTAATAATAAAAATTTAAGAATCCAGATCGCTAGTGATTTGGTCAATCCCGGCCACTCTTATTATATGCGACTTTACAGCTACTCTGTCTCCTATTCCAAAAATGCCTTAAATTTAGTCTGTCATACATTACAGTGTATTTTGGCAATTTTTGGTAATGGCTTCCCATTACATTTGTAATAAGAGTCTCACTATGATTTTTCAATTTCTATTTTTCCAACCTGTGCTTTAGAGACGACGACACATTCATATGCTTCTCTCGGATAAGGCTTCCTGAAACAAAAGATTAAAACAGTAGCCTTCTGCTTGTGAATTATTATTAATCAAGTATGAAAGGTAGCCCTATTTTTGTCACAGATTGAATTCTATGCCTATATTTGAGAGAAATTTCATCCCTTTGGATATTTTTGTTTTCTACACTCAAATATTGAAACATATATATCTAAACATTTTCGTAGCACATATTATTTACACTATGCTACCAACCCTCAATTCCAGTACATTACGTTCCACCTATATATATTTATCAACCAAATCAGTATATTTTCGGTTCTATCACCGCTCTTGATTCTTAATCTAAGTGTTTTTATCAACACCTCTTTATTGATCCAAGTTTTATCACCAAACTATTTTTTGTTTAAAGTTTTATCAGCAGACTTAATTCTTGTTTAAAATATTTTAGTAATAGACACGAATTTTGATACACACACTAGTCATTTTTCTATGTTCTCCTATGAGAAGTCGATTTTGAACCCAGCTTAATATTTGTACCGTATGATTTTTCTTTTTCATTTCTATCTTAAACCAGCTAAACAAAAATTTGGCTTAAAATAAGAATACATTTCCAGTTTTGTGTTTATAAAATTATCACTAATCCAATTTCATGCCCCAAATTTCTTTTGTATGAGATACATTATTGGCACAGTAAGACACGAATCCCATGTTATCCCTATGGAAAGTAAAATTTCACCGCACACCATTTTTTGATCATTTAATACTTCTCTCTTGCATAAATCCTTTCTTTATTTTTGTACTTAAAAGGAAACTTGTTATGAATAAGAACACGTGTCTAGTTTCGTGTTTATATTTAATCGTAAAATCTCTTTTATGTTAAAAAAACTTTTTCTAGCGAACGTGTATTTTGCACGCTGAAACGTGAATTCTATGTATCTGTATGGAAGTGAAATTCGTTCCCAACACTAATATTTCTTCGTTTTAATTTTGTATATTCGTGTCAGACCACCGTGGCAAGTAGCTCCTTGAGGGATATTTATTTTTATCTATTTTTATGCTACTCAAATTTTGTTCTTATTCTTTGAGGTATGAAAATCTGGTATGAAACAAGAACATGTTTTCAGTTTCTGTTTAAAATCTTACCATCAAAGTAGTTTATGGTCTTGATGAATGCACCTGAATGAATTTTTCTTTGAAACATATTGCTTCCTAACTCTGTTTTTGTACAATCATATCAGATTTTTATGGAAAAATCAGTGAGGGTTTATATCATATGCACTTTTCGAGTCAACAGCCTCACACTACCTCACATAAATTTTAAAAATTATTTTCTAGGTAAACGGAAATCTGGTATGAAATACTTGCATTTTATCAGTTTCTCTTGTGACGTTTATGCATGAAATCAGTTCATGCTCTTAATGAATGCAATTGAATGTAATTTCTGTGTGTAATAACGTTTAGGTGACAGTGAACACTGTGTCGTGCATTCCACCCAAATTGAATTGGTTCCACCACAGATGTTTAGTAGATTATCACACAGTTGAATTGTGTTTCGCTATGAAATTAAATCACGCGAATAGCAAACATCTCTCGGTAAAAGGTGTTTAGTGATTATTTCCTTGTGTAGAATTAGAACTCCTGCAAGTAATTGTATTTTCGTTGAAACGTCTCCGATTAGATTGTAAATTGCACGTGTCCTAATTAATCATATCCTACTTCTAATGAAGAAAACACTTTTAATATATCTTTTCATTATCAAAGATAAATATTCCACAGAAATGATCAGCCTGCTCCTGAGTTCAACTCATGGACCCTGGTCTCAAAGTGATCTTATGTCGACAATCTGATAGGAAGAAACCTTGAACCAAGTGGTATTTGTCATCAAAAACTTCCAAATTAACTAATTAATCTCAAATATTACGTTTTGAAACTTGAAGATATATAGTAGATAATTGTAATATATGAATATTAAAATACATACATACGAAATCCACATGTAGCCATGGACTACGTAGGTCCAACCAGGCTGTGTAATTTTCCTCTCCATAAGTGTCTCTTCTGAGCTACAACTACTGCATTTTGCCACTCTAGGCCAATTCTAGCAAGGTCCTGTTTGACATTGTCTCCCCATTGCTTCGTAGGTCTCCCAATTTTTTCTGAAAACCTTAGGCACACTGTTCATAATCCTGTTTGCCACTCTGCAGTTATGCCTACAGGCAAGATGGCCAAACCAACGCAGTCTCTCTCTGCACAATGTGCTGCTCAATAGAGTTTGATGACACCTTTTAAAACCTCATCATTACTTACAAAGTCAAACCACCTAATGCCCAAGGTACTGCGTAAGTATCTAGAATCAAAGGCATCAAGTTTCTTTTTATCTTGCTTACAAAGGGTCCATGTTTCCCTACCATAACTAACCTTAGAAAGAACCAAACCTTTATATAACCTAATTTTAACCTTTACGTGTATACGCCTATATTTCCACACTCTCCATAGATTCTTAAATGTTCCAGCGGCAGCTCCTATTCTTCCATTTATTTCATACCGCACATCACCAGTATCTATTACATAACTCCCAAGATAATTAAACTGAGATATTTGCTCAAGAGTGCAGCCATTCAAAGCAACTGAAGCACCACTTGCCTGACCAATTTTCATCACTTTAGTTTTTCTCTGTTTATTTGTTGATTACCAAACCTATACTATTACCAGTCTCATCAACAGCCACAATGAACGAATTCATCTCATCGACATCATTAGCCAACAGGGCCAAATCATCTGCATAATTTAAATCAGAAATTTTTAAATCTTTAAACTATTTAAGGCCAAAATTTTCCCTTGCAAAGAATTTCGCATAACATAATCAATAACCAAACAAAAGAGAAAAGGGGACAAAATGCACCCTTGTCTAACTCCATTGGCAATTCTAAACCAATCACTGCAAGACGTATCAACTCTCAAACACGACTCAGTGTTATTATAGAGAGCTTTCATTACACAAACTAACTTATCAGATATTCCATATGATATAACAGTCAACCACAAATTATGTCGATCAACAGAGTCAAAAGCCTTTTTGAAATCTTTAAAGCTGATAACCACAGGCTTCTGAAACTCTAAATATTTCTCAAGAATCTGCTTAAGTGATAATATTTGACCAATCCATCCCCTATCACTTCTGAATCCACACTGTTCATCACGCAGTTATCCATCAACCAAATGACTAATTCTATTGAGTATAATCATGCAAAGAACTTTACCTGGAACAGAAAGTAAACTAATTCCGCTATAATTATCACAAGAACTACAATCATCTTTTTTAAAATTCGTACAATAACTCTAGTAAAATCCTTAGGAACAACACATTTATCATAAAAAATATCCAAACTTTCAATCAGCAAAGTGACAGCAGAAATATTTCCAGCTCTAAGCATTTCAGTGGTGATTTCATTCACCCCTGGGGATTTATGCAGTTTTAATATAGAGATAGCCAATGAGACTTGGAATGCGATATAGGGCCATAATTAAAGCCAGTAATGCATCTATCCTCATTACAAACAATGGGAGAAGAAATAATCACATTATTCAGAACATCTCTGAAATGCTCAGCCCACTTAGCCATCACAGAATTCTCACCTTGAACCATCTTGCCATGTGAATTCTCACCTTGAACCATCTTGCCAATCCCTCTGTACCTGTCTGTTTCTTCCCACATAAAATATTAGCAATCTGGTACAACTCGCTGCTGTTGTGCTCCCTAACTGCTTCCTGTGCTTTATCAACCAAGCTCTCAAGCCAAAGTTTCTTACCAGCTGTACACTGATCATAACTGATCCTTTACGCATTTATTAAGCTCGTTATAATGCCTTCTGTTAGGACTAGTAAGGCGTTGATTCATATTAATCCTGAACTTCCTTCTTTCATAAAAAAGTTCCATAGCCTTATCACTCAAATAATTTTGTTTCGTCTGTCCTCTTTTACTCAAAAGAATGTTGTTGGTTTCGAGAGAAGCCTGTTTAAACTGATTCTATTCTTTCCCAACTTCAGCAGTAGGCAAACCACGATTGTCATAATGACTAATTAGCTGATCATGGTATGCTTTCGCTATATCTGGAGTTTTCAAAGTATCAGTATTAAAAGTAATTCTATGAACCTTGGCAGAATATTTCTTAAGCTTCTGTTGCAAGACACCTTTGACCAGATAATGGTTGCACATTTGATGTTAATTGAAATGTAATCTATCATATTCTTGTGCAACCCATCAGGTGAAACCACTGTATATTTATAAATGTTCCAGTGTTTGTAATATCTGTTAGTTATTCGTAAACCATTAAGTTTACCTACCTGTAGACGTTTTCCATTGCTATTGGACTACCAATGCCAAAGGAATCTAAAACTCCTGCCCAAAGGTCAGAGTCAGTACCAACTTTGGCACTGTAGTCACCTAGCACAAGAGAAATATTTCTTTTCTTCACAGAATTCAAAATATCCTGAAGCTGGCTATAAAACATGTCCTTCTCGTTCTCATCAGTGACCTCTGTGGGGGCATATTAACAGATGACATTCAAGTCTTTAATTTTTGTTTTAAATTTTGCTCTAAGAAATCTTTCAGTTAATGCAGTCATATCCTAGAAGTGCATCACTGGCGTGTCTGCTGAGAAGCAAACCTACACCTTGGAGATTCTTTCCATCCTTCCTCCACGAAAAGCGAAATTTAAAGTTATTTTTAAGTATATCACCTTTACCTGGCCATCTGGTCTCTTGCAAGCCTAAAATATCTAGGTTATAACGCTTGAATTCTTGCGCGAGAACATCAAGAGAATAATATCTATGTAACATCTTCACGTTCCACGTTCCTGCAGAGAGAAAATGATTAGCAGGATTTTTAAAGAAACTCGATTTATTCAGAGAGGTAGGGCAAACAATATCAAACAGCTCCCTGATCGTAAACATGGGGCAAAGACCTGTTCCTTTTCCGCTAAAGGCTGAAATCACCGATATTGGTAGGAACTTCAGAGACCACCCTTTCAAGTGGCCTTTTCCAGAGCCATGTGACTTGCCTGAGCACATTGCTGCAGTTAAGGATTGGCAAAGCAAATAATCTCTAATAATAATAATAACAATTTAGCTCATGCAGGGGGTTACAGTAAAGCCAAGGTACAGGTAATTTTGGATATTAATTTAAACGTTCATGTTTAATTTCCTTGGATCAGCATAAAAGCAATATATTCCTCAAATTTTATTTCGAGTGGCCCCTTTCTACCGAAGTGGTGAATTTCCTGCGGTATCGGAATAAACGTGATATTAATCAAATGGGCGAACAATGTGATTCTCATATTCGAAAAATAATGTATATTTCTCGTAAATTAGGATGATTTTCATTATTCAGAGAAAACAGTGTAATTCTCAATTTGTAAAAATAACTGCTTCACTTAATTTTTATTTTGGTCGGTTTCATAGCCAAGTCCATCAATAAACTGTGGTGCTTTGTGAAGAGGAAGGGTATTGAAATAAATGATGGCATTAATCATGGATGAGGAATGTGGTTCAGAGAATGGGAGAGTTTATTCCTAAGAGTATTTAGAAATAAATAACGCCATTAAGTATTCAAAACAAGGCATGAGATGCTCAGTTTGGTACAATGTCTATAGAGAAATACTTATTTCAAAATTTCAGCGATAATTATTATTCAGATCAAAGAGTATGAATCCTAGTTTGGAATAATGTTCATTTCTTGGTCTGTTTCACAGAACTTTTCAGAATGCAAATTCTTTTGAAATCAATTAATTAAACGTGGTGGGGGCAATGTCTCCACTTTTTTGAAAATGTTAGTAAGTGGAATTGAGACGAAAAAATATATTATTGCCTTATTAACACAAACACACACACACATATATAAATGTGACACGTATTTCTCAGTAATATCTCGAAAACCTATTGTAACGGAGGAAAACATTTGTAACGGAAATAGTTTCCAGCTGAATCATGCACACCCCTATCCTCCTTTATTTTTTTTAGATCCGAGTCTGCACCTGAGAGACACTTTTTTGTACAGGATAGATTTAATGGCCATTTCGAAATGAAATGATTTTTTTAAAGCTTGAATAGAATATGTAATGGATTTTTACAAACAACATTAATCATGAAACGAAAAATAAACGTGCAAAGCAAATTTTACTGTTTCCTTTCCTAAAACCGTGCACATAATAATTGCAGTATACAGTATGGCTCCTCTTATTACAATATCTAGACATTTATATTAATGAATTTATATTATATAGACAGTTATATTTATACATCTATATATGAACATAGTTTATACATATTTAGCAATAAATTGAGCAAAAAATTTATATATTTTGAAATAAATGAATAAGCCGAAGGTGCTAAATTCTCCCTAGTTTGTCGGGCAAAGTGCAGAAGCAGAATGCAGAATTATTTCATCCACTTTATTGAAGAGTCTTAGAAATTTCTTGAGGCACTGTCATTTGTGTATTAGAATTCTTCCTTCACCTTGTTAAAAAAATACATGAATATTATTAAAGAATGCTTGTCGATAGCTCTTTGAAATTGACTCCCTCCACCTGGCTCGGGAACCGCATTTTGGAATTAATATTTCTTTTCAAGCTGTCGAAAAAAAGAAATGTAGTATCGTTAAAAGCATTTTAATACTATTATCAGCATCTTTCTTTTACAGTTTGGAAAATTTCACAGTAATAAAAATTATATTTAAATATTATGGTTTGGAAAATACCGAAACAGATTTCACATGTTCACATGTTGCAAAAGTTTTGCAACGTGTGAACCATGGATATTTAAAAAAGTACTTTAAAAATTTTGAGAAAGTTTATGTCATTTTAAAGCCTTGTTTATCAAGTTTTAAAACATGCTTGCCAATTTTCAACTTCGTAACATCTATATAGTGATGTGATGATTAGTTATTGAACAGTAAACTGGAAAGCACCCAGAAGAAAACGTGATTAACGCCTTTGAAAATAAAACTGAATAACCATTTGTCGATGTTTTTTCGGTTGAAAGGTCATGAAACAACTGTCAACTTCGATATCAAATTACAAGCCCTTTGTTGCGAGGCAGGACGGCGGGTTCCGAAGGACCTGCCCTCCCTAGGGAAAATCTCGTGCTCTGCTTGCACATCACGAATAATTGTCTTCTGCCGGGTGAGATTCTCTTGATAACATGCTAGGTGTTCTGACGATTGAGCTACCAGCAGCAGATTATAATTTCCTCTGTCACGATCAGCGGCAGGCAACTTAGTGGTCAGAGCACCTCTCATAATATCAGAACGTGTGTGGTCATATCCTATTCTTCTCATGCCTCGAAGGGAACCACCTTATCGTAGTGAGAGGGCTTGCTTACCTAAGTGAAGCTGAGGACTATACTGTCTAGGGTTGCCCATGTGAGGAAGTTCCAAGGCAGAAAGGTCCCATGGCAGAAAGGTCCCATAGCAGAAAGGTTCCAAGGTAGAATGGTCTCACTCAGTGATGACATCCATAGACTTGTGTATGGTTGTCTGTTGGCCTTAATCCAATGAAACACTTCAGGCTCAAGTCCAATGAACAGATGAGATTGGCTTCGTATCCTGGAGATAGAGAAAATCTCAGATAGTGATGTCAGCATACGCTCTTGAAGAAATTGAAGTCGCTTCCAGCCACGCCATAACACGGGCAAATGCATAAGCAGAGTGCCACAGCCATCTGGGATTTTATTTTTCAAAATTCCAAGTCCCAGTAGACTCAGAAACTGACATCTCCAAGGCAAAGTTCAACCAGGGTGACTTGCCTCCCTATGTTTTAGCTGTATTTGCTAAGTCCATTCCTACCTGCAGTTGCACTTGAGATTGAGAACGGGCTATTTAGGTTGCTGAAATTGAGAAACATATCTAATAGGGAAAAATACAAGCAAGGATTTTTAGGAAGCTGTGGAAGGGCCCCAAAGCGAGCCAATGAAGAAGAATTTATAATGGTTGCCATGCCTAAGAGTTGTCCACTTTTATACTCTGGGTGGAGACCCATAAAGTGAAGGGTATCCTGACAGCTGAGGATCAGAAAACTGGAAAGTCCAAGAAGCCACTTCGTTCCCTGCTTTAATAAAATGGGAGGTCTGAGCTGGCCCACTCAGATCAATCTGTTCCTGAGGCACTTTACCTCCATTAACCGGAGTGGTGGTTGCAGGACCAACTAGGTGGTGGTTCCTGTGAATGATTGGATGGGAGAGTGGGTTGGTGGCCGGACTTGTCCGAATCAGGGCCCGGGTCTGGGTTTTGTCTGAGTTGTGCGACTAAGCTGGGTATAGCTCCGATATAGTTCTGGGGCCAAAAATCATCTAAGGAACTTGGCGGCCTCTCCCTGTTGGGCTCGATAGTGGGTGGAAACCCTAAACTAACAATTAGATGCTCTGGTGAAGCGCGAGCTTCAGCCCCATCGCGAAAGCAGAAGAAGGCTGAGAAGAAAGACGGCATGCAACAGAGCTACCGATCCGATAGTGAAAACGTAGCAGGTACCAGAGACCCCTCCCCCCTCCATGCACTAGTAACAACTCCAAGAAAGAAGGGCCTCGAAACGCAGTCGAGAAGGATAATCCAAAAGAAAAAGGTAAAACAGGTAATGAAGGGGGCCAAAATGGAACGACAAAGTCGGCCCTGAAGAAAGTGGATTAGCCTATTAATAACAGAATAGAGAAAGACTCGGCAAGGCTGTCCAGCGACAGACCTTCTGAAGGATCTGGCGATAATCCTCTTTCAGGATTGAGTGGACAAAACCATACAAAGTGATGTGATAGGTGTGAGTAAAATGCTAAATATTTTTTTTACTCCAACTCGGTGGGGTTGTTTTCTTTTGTGAGCAAGAGTTCACTGTAGCAACCCTCACAGGGTTACTTTAAAAACGAGCTTTGTGCCTCCCGAAGCAGATGGGGAAGAACACGACCTATGCGAATATATACGAAAAAATCGAGGGCCAGGGAGCAGGAAAAGACGCACTAGTTGTTATAAAGGAACCCAACCAATCTAAGAATAGCCATTCCTTGCTGGTTTTCTCTAAAGACAAAGAGAAGACAGCAACAGAGGATAGGAATATCGTAAAGAAGTGAATAAACCCCACCGAGTTGGAGTAGACGTTAAAACCCATGCCAAAGAAATGGGGCCATATTTGAATGTGGAATATCGAAAGATATGGAGTTCCTCAAAAAAGCAGTCCAAGAGCACGATATGCTCAAGGAAGAAGTGGACGTTAAGGCAGCTGAGGCCTAGAGTAATAGTTTATGGTGTCGATAAGGAGGTGCATCGTGACGATTTCCAAAAGGTCATCAAGACTCAGAATGATCTCTCGGAGGAGCATGCGGATCTTACCTTTGCTTACCTTTACCTGAACATGGTTCCAGGTAAAGGAATATGTAAAAGTACTCCGATGCTATAAATGCTATGCCTTCGGGCATATGCAGGAAGATTACACCGTGAAGTCTCAGCAGTGTCTCAGTGTGTGGGCAAACACTCGTTCAGGGATTGCGATATGAAAAAAACAAAGTTTATAGTCTGTAAACAGGCGAATAAGGAACACAATGCCAAATATCTTGGGCACAGTGCGATGGACAATAACTGCCCATCGCACAAATATTACTTCAAGTTGCTAAAGAAGTGCACGGACTATGGATAGTAGATATCTGGATAGCGCTTGCAGAGTGAAGTTGAAATTCTTGCAGATTAATATACATTGGGCCAGGGTTTCAACAGCCCTAATCGGTCAGGAAATAAAACATGAAGTACGTGATGTTCCCTGTGCAGGAACCCTACTGCACATAGAACACACTGACAGGCTTCTCTCTGACCAATAGGCTATTTTGCACAAAAGAAGTAAGCATATATTTTTTTAAAATTTAAAAATTTACGACATAATATATTTTTTCAGTTGTAAGTTTGAAAATATTTGTGTTTTTTTTCCTTCATTTTCAAAATATTGTTTACTACATAATAATATATTTTTTTAATTTTTATGTTTTTCTGCTTTCAAAAATTTTGTACTACATAATTTTTTAAATTTTACGTTTCAAAATTTTTTTCCTTTTTTTTTCAATTTTAAAGTATTTTGTACTACATAATAATTTTCTCTGTTTTAAAATATTTTACGTTTTTTAGAGAATTTTATAGAACGTATGTTTTTCAAAGAACGTATATGGCACCACGCTGACTTTGGCATTTGGAACGGTTATAAAAAGCAAGGAAGATATAAGCTAGCAAATAAAATGATGAATGAATGACTTGTAAAAAGTGTGAATGCGTTTAACACTTGAAGAGCGACGTAATGTACAGGTGAAGGAATTTGAAAGGAGTCGGATCATTGGGTTCTCAGAAGGTGGATTGTCAACCCATCAAATCGTCATTCGTATAAGTTGGGATGCGGCTGGATGATGCTTGGAGCAATAGATACAGGAAGGAAACCGAACTACCAAAAACGCTCTGGTATCATCACGATAATGTCCAAACGGGAGAAAACATTCATCGACATGCTTCTTCAGCTTCCTAAACAAGGGTAAATTGCAGTTTGGTGCATCTGGAGTGCAGGGGTGGTAGTGACGATGTTTTGCCCATTGCCAGATGGGGGATATTCTTATCCACTCTAGTAGCATGACACTTTTCGATCTTGCGAAACCATTTCCTCATATGTCGCACTGACAGGACACCGAGTCGTACACTGACATATTCTGTCGATGGATTTCCACCGTATGGGTCTTCTGTGTATAAAGAACCAAATTTACTCCTCTGATCTCCAATGTTGAAAAATGTTATGCTGCTTTTGACCTTTCTTTATGTAGTCTTTGTAGTTAATAGTAATGACTGCCAATAATTAGTTATACTATTGGGGATAAACAAGCCAACCACGGATATTTGATAGCTTGCTGAGGAGGAACAAATTGGAAACCTTAAACTGAGACTGAGCCTCATACATTATAAATATACATATTAAGGAGGGATAAGATATACATTAAAAGAAGCAGCTAACATTAGTGTAGGTTGTTGATTTCGGTGAAATATTTCTAAAGTTCCCGATTAGAGTTTCCTAATATTGCAGCTGAGGAAGGCTCGCTTTCCGTTAACCCATTTTTTCCTTCTGCAATTTTGTGTTAAATTCTACAAAAAATAATTTATTTGTAAACTAAAACATATTTAGTAAAAAATAATTAGTTGTAAAAATGCTTAAGGAATGGAGCAAAATGATGAGCTTCAAATCACTTTCTTTATCGTGCTTTGAATTGGTTATAATCCAATCAGTACCTTAATGACGTGCTTTATTCTTTGATTTTAATGATCTCTAATATCGCATTAACATACCTTCACACATGCTTATCTAAGGCAGAATATCAATAGATTCGAGAAGTTAATGTTTTTTCAAAGTTTATTAGATAAAAAAGAAATTGTTTGTTTGCAAATAAACATTCTTCTGATCATTATTATAGCAGCATCAGCATCATCACCACCACCATCATCATCAACACAGAGATCCAATCAGACCATGCAATTTAGTTCACCAAGCATATCTGTCCTGAGCTACATCTACTGCATCTGGCCACCGTACACCAATTCTAACAAGGTTCTATTTGACATGTCTGTCCACTGCATCCTAGGTCTCCTCCTCTTTCTGAGGCCTTTAGGCATACTCTTCATACTCTATTCGCTACTCTATGATTATCCGTAGGGGCAACATGATCAAACCAATGGAGTCTCTCTCAGCACAATATGCTGCTTAAAGCAATTTGCCGACTCCTTTGCCTAACCTCATCATT